>OX101825.2:49256540-50503450 GCA_944452925.2 Chrysolina oricalcia | reverse complement strand
TGTAAAACTTTTGGTTTTGGTGCTTATAAATGTGAAATAGGAGTTGATTACCGTATGAAAAAAGGGTCGACAAAAAGAAGAAGGCATTTTGTGCGATTTTCAACTGAAAAAATCGTGTTTGAAACTGGTAGATTTTCAAGGATACAAAATGTCATAAGGTCTATTAGAAACCCCTACGAAATTACTTCGGATTCGTGTTCAGGAAATAAAACTACGTAACACCAGTTTTCTTTTTGATTCGGGGAAAAAGCTCCGATACAATTACAGTAGGAGATTTGAGCCGGTTCTGGGCCTCCCCCCTCCACTATGACGTCATCGTTGACCTTGTGGTGACCTTCAGGGATGACCTTGGTGCATAGGTACCTTTGTGTAGGTCTATGACCTTGGCATGCCCTAGAGATGCCTTTGAAATTTTGTGTTTGACCTTGATTTATATTGTTGGGAGAGGTGTTCAGGGTTTGTGTTTGACCTTGAGATGACTTGGAATTTTTTTCATACACGGACAAGTACTTTTTGTAAGTACACATATTTTTTTTTCCTCCATGTCTTGCATGACCTTCATGTCTACCTACTCAGGTACTGTGTATGATCCTTGTAGAGTGCACATGAAAAGCTATACCGAAGTATGGAGACGGTACACGTCCGCACACCACGGAGATCCAGCCCGATATGTGAGCTCTGATTCCTCTCCCGTGATGTATACCTTGCGATGGTGGTGGGGGGAGAGGTCGCGTGACGTCAGCGCTAAGCGCACGACGATCCACTGATGTGTGTCAGACCCTCGCTCCCGACACGGTGGATCCGCTGACGTCACACACCCATACGCTGAGGCGATGTAGCGACTACTATTAACTCTCCGTCCTCTCTGTATTGATATGCTGTTGGATGCGTTAACTGGTGGGGAGGGCTCTGTGACGTTGCATGAGTAGTCGATGCAGAGAGAATTTGTTTACCCTCTCTTCCACTCATCGAAATAATATTTAAAGGTGGTGAGAATGATTGTGAAATCAGTATTTCATTGAGTTTTGTGCTGAAGAGACATCGAGAAAATGTATTCCTGTGGATGTGGTAAATCGTTCACTCGTAGTGATAATCTCCGTCGGCATCAACTCCAAAGTTGCCAAGGTGGCCCTTCTGTGAAAAGGATTAAGTTAGATGCGGCAGCATCGACACCAATGTACACATGCAATTGTTGTAATGTGTCAATTCCTGCTTCCCAAGTTAGTTCTCACAAAAGAACTCTCCAGCACAAGAACAATGCATGTGTTCAAGTGAGTGATGGCATACAAATTATAAGGAATGCTTTCAAGTGTAGAATTGTGAGCTATCGCGTGGAAAGTCCAAATGTTTACACTGAATATATGCCATTCTTCAGTGAGATCAGAGAAAAAGTTATTGGATTACTTGAAGAGGCAATAAAGGTTCACAAGATCTTTAAAGTGAATATGGAAGTATTTGGCAGCTACATTGTCCAAACACGGGATTTGAGTGATACCAAGTCATTCAACTCACAAAATAAAATTGTGGATCAGTCTACGGATTTGGGTGCATTATTCGATGGATTCCGTGATGTCATCATTGCTCAGACTACGGAATTTGAAGAACGTGATTCAGGTATGTTTAAGGTTTCCTTCTAATTACATGAATATTAAATTATGTTTATGTTTCAGGATGGAGTTGTGAAAAAGTTATGTTCCTCGAAGTGAACATCAACAAGTATAGTCCACTCAGCGGATGTTCGTATGTGAAGCTGCCCGAATTCATTGAGACAAGAAAAGGTGTTGTGAATATTCGCAATGAAGATCAACATTGTTTTGCATGGGCCATCACATCTGCATTGTTTCCTGCGAATGGTAGAGTGTCAGAAGTTTCCTCATACCCCCACTATTCCAATGTCTTGAATGTAACAGGTATGGATTTTCCAGTTAAACTTCAAGCTATAAAAAAGTTTGAAGACATAAATGATATTTCAATAAATGTTTATGGGTTAGAGTCGAAACTTGATAAGGGTAAAATGAAATATGAAGTGGTTGGTCCGTTGCGTTACTCACAGAGAAGACTCAGAAGACATGTCAATTTGTTACTTATAACAGATGATTCTGGCAATAGTCATTATTGTTGGATTAAAGACCTTTCTAGATTAGTTTCAAGTCAACTATCTGCGCATGAGCATAAAAAATATTTTTGTGATGGATGTTTATTGTATTTCTCTCATGAGCGATTATTGTTACGTCATCAGTTGCATGACTGTAATCACTTGAGCACTACAACACCATCAGTCAAGTTCAGAATCAACAAATATGGTAAAATGTTACCGGGGAATACACTTATGTTTGAAAATTTTGAGAAACAGCTGAAGGTGCCATTTTTAGTTTATGCCGACTTTGAATCAGTTCTCAAACCCATTCAAACTAGTCAACCCAACCCTAAACACTCATACTCGAACAAAACATACAAACATGAACCTTATTCATTTGCTTATTCGATAAAATGTTCATACAATGATAAATTAACTAAATTTGTGACATATAGGGGTGAGGATGCAGCCGAGAAATTTGTTACAAAACTTGAAGATGATTTAAGGAATATTTATCACAATCATTTGAGGTATCCAATTCCTATGGCTGCACAAACCCCCTCGGAAGAAAAAGAGTTTTCTTCTACTCAATTTTGTGGTATATGTGATAAACCATTCTCGGGTGGTGATGTGAAAGTGAGAGACCATTGTCATCTCACTGGAAAAAAAAGATCACCTGCAGCACATTCTGTATGTAACTTGAATTTCAAACTACCTAATTTTGTTCCGATAATTTTCCATAACCTGAGTGGATATGATTGTCATTTGTTCATAAAAGAACTGTATAGAAACAAAGACAAAGTGGATGTTATCCCACAAACTAAGGAAAAATACATATCTTTCACCAAGCATTTATTTACTCACTCATACACTGACAAAGATGGAAAAGAGAAAAAGAATTATTTGAAAATGAGATTCATAGACAGTTTTAAATTCATGTCGAATTCTTTGCAGAACTTAGGTGCTAACTTAACATCCGATCAGTGTATTGAGATGCATAAACATTTTCCACAAATTGACAAATTCAATTTGATGAGACAGAAAGGTGTTTTTCCATATAACTTTGTTGATCATATTGACAAGTTGAATCATCCAACTCTCCCCACAAAAAATCAGTTTTATGACAATCTTAACGGAGAGCATATATCAGATAAGGATTATATGAGAGCGAAACGTGTTTGGCATTTATTCGAGTGTAAGAGTTTGGGAGAATACTCGGATTTATATTTGAAGTCTGATGTGCTTCTATTATGTGACATATTTGAGAATTTTAGAGACATATGTTTAGAGAAATATAAATTAGATCCGGCACAGTATTATACAGCACCCGGATTATCATGGGATGCAATGCTAAAGTATACAAATATTGAATTGGAATTATTGACAGACATTGACATGATACATTTTTTCAAGAAAGGAATACGTGGTGGAATAAGTCAGTGTAGTGGAAGGAAGCATATTGCTAATAATAAATTTTTACCCGATTATAACCCCAATGAACCTTCATCATTCATATCATATTTAGATGCCACCAACTTATATGGTCACAGTATGTCACAACCATTACCCACCAATGATTTTGCTTGGCTAACACCCAATGACATTTTCAATTTGGACGTAATGGCTGTGGCATCTGATAGTCCATACGGTTATGTTCTCGAAGTGGATATTCATTATCCCCAAGAATTACATGACAAACATGCTGATCTCCCTTTTCTCGTTGAAAGTTTAATACCTCCACATTCCAAATCGAAAATTCCTAAATTAATTCCAAATTTAAATGACAAGAGAAAATATATTGTACATTATAAAAACTTACAGCAGGCTGTGGCCAATGGTCTTATTGTCATGAATACACATAGAGTGCTGAAATTCAAGCAGTCATGTTGGATGAAACCTTATATTGATTTGAACACTGAAATGCGCAATCGCTCTAACAACAAAGCTGAAAAAGATTTCTATAAACTCATGAATAATGCAGTTTATGGGAAAACGATGGAAAACGTTGATAACAGAATAGATGTTAGATTGGTGACGCATTGGGAAAGCATCAAGAGGAAAATGGGTGCTAGCACCCTAATATCACGTCCTAATTTCAAAAGCTGTTCAATTTTTTCCGAAAATTTCGTTGCTATTCAATTGGGCAAAGTTAATGTATTGTACGATAAACCACTATATTTGGGATTCTGTATTCTAGAATTATCCAAAACAGTTATGTACAACTTCTTCTACGGATGTATTAAACGTCATTATGCAGAAAATGCTACCTTACTCTACACTGACACGGATTCTTTAATTTTGAAAGTAAAAACTGATAATTTTTATGAATTCATTACCAGCAATATAGGTGAGTTTGATACTTCCAATTACAAATTAGGAAACCAATTCAATATTCCCATTACAAAGTCAATTCTGGGTAATTTCAAAGATGAATTTCCGAATGATCCCATAATTAGCTTTTATGGTACCGGTGCTAAAGCATATTATGTTCAGTCTGTAGGTAGTGAATTCAAGAAAGCAAAAGGTGTCAAAAGATCCGTCATAAAGAATGAATTGACATGTGAAGATTATAAGAAAATTGTCGAACAGGGTGGTTTAATATTTAGGAAGATGAACTCGTTTAGAAGCATATTGCACGACATGTATACTGAATTGAAAAACAAAGTTGCATTGTCGTACCATGATGATAAACGGTTCATCATTCCCAATACGACACAAACTCTTCCTTGGGGTCATAGCGATATAGAATTCTACCAGAATGACCCAGAAGAGAATATTCGTTGGGTTTCCAATATTATTCAATCTTTTTCCCAAGAGAGTCCTTTAGATCAATTACTTCATTTATTAACAGCTGAATTGAATAAATGAAATATCATTCAAAATGGAAAATTCACCACCACTATACCTATTTATTTGTATTTCATATGTGATTACGCTTATTATATAAAAATAAAATTGTACTAGTCAATTTTAGCTGATGTCTTGTCCTGTACCGAATATATTATATAGTACTCTTATTGTATAAAAGTCGAATTATACTAGTCAATGTTAGTTTATGTCTTGTTACCAAATATATTTTTTTGAATAAACATGTTTTTCTGAATTCCTTTTGATTCATTTGAGATATCAACATACCTACACAGAGATATATACAAATGATTGTTTTAAAATCATCAGTATGAAAGATATCAAGGTGGGAGAAAGATGTCTAAGGCTATCGATAAATTCGGTCGTACACGAAAATGGGGTGCTGTTAAAGTTCGAGTTCTTCAAGGTTCTCAAGGTCCCCAAGGTATAGGATTCAAGCTTTCACCTGATGACCAATATGATGTGCAAGGTAAAAGACTGAAAAATGTTGGTGAACCGATAGATGAGAGTGATTGTGTAACCCAATTATATCTCAATGAACAAATCAAGGAGACGAAGGCACGTGTCCTCAAAGCCTTGCAGGCTGCCATACTTGCCACAACGGCTAAGATTGTACCTGATGCCCGTCTAGCATTCAATGAAAAAATAGAGGAGGTCACTGATGATCTAGATCGCAAATATAGTAATCTAAAAAGTGATGTGGATATCAAAGTATGGGATACCACAGCTACAATTACACGAAAAATAACAGAGTTGACTAGTGACCTCGATCATAAATGCAATCTGATGAAAGAGGATTTTGAAGTTACATCTGCAATGATGCAAAAATATGATGATTTGGAAAAGAGGTTAGCTGTATTAGAGAAGAAACATCAGAGGTTAGTCGATTTGGAGAGGAAACATCCTGATATTTGGCTCACACATAGACCAAAACTTTGGGCTCCAGGCAGTGATCCAGATCCAGCTGTAAATTGGTCTCCAGGCAGTGATCCAGACCCAGCTGTTTGAAAAATGAATTTGTATTATCATAAAAATATATAGAATAAATTTTGTCATACTAAAGTTATTTGTATTTCAATACCATAATGTTACTTACACATTCACATACACTGATCTTCTCGCTAACACTGTTTGGGAGACACGAGAGCTCTATACTCTTATGCAGAAGAGTTATGGTGGTGGTATCCCCCCTACTCTGAATGGAAGATATAAAAGACGGGCAGGTCACTGAATACTTCATTCGAATCTCATAATTCGAATATTGTGTTGTATATTTCATATTTATTATAATTTATTGATACCTGTGTGAGCGATGGAGAATTATATGGAAGTCCTGACGAGCCTGTCCCACATGGACGTCAACAACTTCGAGGAGGAGTGGGAAGACGACCTAGAGGTGGAAGTACCAGCGGTCCATGAGCTGGAGGAAATGGTGGACCAGCTGGTGTTCGTGGACTTGGTGGAACTGGTGGAGCCGGAGGACCCTGAGATGGATGCCGTCGACGAGGACAGCGAAGATGATGACGTCGATGAAGGGGTTGAGGTGGATTCTGCCAGCGACTTCGACTCCATCATAAGTCGTACCATACCTATCAACATGTCGGAGACGTTGAACAATTTTGCAACTAATTTGTATTGTTGCACATTAGCCTTCGTTGCAATTGATACCGGTGATGAAGGCCAATTCTTCGTCTGCCACATGTGCTATTTACGGTACTGTGGTATGAATGACAATGGTGGGTTGTATGCTAATCACCATTCACATACAACTGTTGAGTATGCTGATACTCCAACTCACCATTGTCATGCATGCCAAACTCCCTTATTTCAACTCACTCCACTAAGTACATGTATTTTTTGTAATACTTAGCGTTGTTGAAATGCGGGTGGGGTTATGATGGGTTTGATTCAGATGGTACCAGGGGAGGGATGTGCGCAATGGTCGAAGTAGCGTTTCGAGAGGGAGGGGGTAGAGTGGGAGGTGGGCCGATGGCTTAAAAGGAGAGTTCCTCTGAATATTCTTCAGTTGACTTCGAGTTCTCCAAGCCAACACCACCAGCACCAGCAGCAGTTTCTCGTCCAAGTTCCATATCTTCAATTCTAATTGGTGAGTACTCTATCTTATATTCATTATTTTGTTTAATTTTTTTTTTCAATGTACAGCGATGGCTCCAGCTCCACCGGCGACCAACCTGTTGATGTTCGCAGCATTGACCAATGTCCTGGTCGACGAAAATAGGCCTCAAGGACCATCTCCGCCGCCTTCACCAGGACCATATCACTCGGACATCAACGAAGCGGACTTCACCAACGCCCTGGAGAGCCTTAAGGAGGACATGGAGATCCCTGAGCCGTTGACGCCGATGGTTTCACAGGAGCAAGGTGGGAGTGAACTTAAGCGACAAAGCGATTCCGTTGACGATGTTGCTCCCAAACAGAAACGTAAAATGAGGGCAAAATCGTCAATGATATGTAAGCCGATTGAGATTGTGGATAGCGAGGATGAGTTCGAGCCGACACCACCACGACCAAGTGGTAGCGGCGTGAAATCGTCATCGCGGAAGCAATCGGGCAAAAGCAGTAGGGTTGGTGCTATTTCCGCATATCGGAAGAGATGCGATCAAACCAACCCGTATCAAGCAGGATGGCCATCATCCTCAAGAGCTGCGGTCCCTGTTGTGACTCCTGTTGCAACTGTAGTGGCACCTATTGAACGTATTCAAGAGGTTGCACCTATAGTTGTAACCGTGGAGCCGACAGTCGTCGACTTACCGCGAGTCGCAGAAGTTGTACCACCACGTGCTGTTGTGCAAATCATCAGCGTTGATGTCGTACCACCAGCGCCCGCTGTACCTCCACCAGCCCCTATCGTGGAGGTAGTTGCCATCATCGATCCCGTCGCCGACGTCGCCTTGGAGGCCATCGCTCCCACGTTGGAAACGGATGTGGACCAGCTGATGGGTGTGATAGCCGAGGCTCAGCGCGACTTCCAGCTGAGCCAAGTAGCGCGGGCGGAAATTGCCCGTCAGCTGGCTGAGCTGACTGAGCGTGACCGTCAGGAAGCCATCCTGGAGGCCGAACGCTTCACCAGGTTGGAGACGGCCAGAGCTCAGGTGACGGCATTGACGGAGAGGATGATGGCAACCCTCCAACGACTTAGAAATAGTTAGATGTAAGATATTTTTTATAGGTTAAGTTATTTGTAAGTGTTGTAAAAATTAATTTAAATATAAGTTGCATGTGTAGAATTAGTTATTGTTAATAAAAAAAAGATCAAGTGACAAAGGAGTGTACATTAAATTTGTTGGGTGGTACACATTGGGCAATGCGATGTTGGGGCATTGCCTATCACTTTATCTCAATTGTATTTTAATTCAAGTTGTATATATTAAATTAGGTGTTAGTAATAAAAAAAGAATAAGTGAAAAAAAAGGAGTGTACATTCAATTTGTTGGTAGGTACACATTGTGCAATGTGTGGTTGGGGCATTGTTCATCACTTTATTCTAATTATTGTCTTTCATACTTATGTTGATCAATGAGTATGTAAATAATCTTTGACTCTATTTATTATTTTAACCCTTTGATAAAATAT
This sequence comes from Chrysolina oricalcia, assembly GCA_944452925.2. Taxonomy (NCBI): domain Eukaryota; kingdom Metazoa; phylum Arthropoda; class Insecta; order Coleoptera; family Chrysomelidae; genus Chrysolina; species Chrysolina oricalcia. The sequence goes on along the minus strand of OX101825.2, from coordinate 50,494,911 downwards.
CATATTGTGTATTTCTCCTATCACACACTCTTCAAAGCCCCACCCTTCTCTCCCACCCTTCTCTCCCACCCTTCTTTCCCACCCTTCTCTCCCACCTTTCTCTTCCTCTGAACTACTATAAATTCAATGCCAGCTCATATTATAGTATCAGTCTTCCAAGATGTCTTTCCCAGACTCCACCTCATCTCCGAGACGCATCTGGGCATTTGAAGATGATGAAGTTCTGGATTTTCTTCCTCTCCAGGAGAATGTCGTGTACGAGGGGGAAAGGGGTCACTGGTATAGACCTTCCAGAGGCCCTATCCAAGTAAATGAGGTGAGCGACTCCACGGATATTTGGGATTATCCATCGCCGTCATCGCCATCATCAGAGGATGAGATGGACGTTCAACCGCTTTACTGGGAGGACCTGTTTTCATCCGATTCATCGGAGGATGAAGCGGTGGTCGACCACCAGGAGGAGGTCGTGCATTACGGCATCGAGGACTTGCACCTGCTGGTGGACGAAGACCCTGAGGAGGAGGTCGTGCATGTCGGCATCGAGGACCTGCACGTCCTGGTGGACGAAGACTCTGAAGAGGAGGTCCACATGTTGGTGGACGATGACTCTGACGATGACACCATCATCGTGGTGTCATCAGACGATGACGATGTCATCTAAGCCCATTCCGTGGTCGTCGCGCATAAATATGCGGGATGACACCCAGCTCTCCGGAGCACCCCAACGGCCCTTTTCAGGGCCACAAAAAGAACACACACACACATTTTCACCACTTAATGGTAGAAATGTACAAGGTCGTGGTGGGGGAAACGGAACCGGCGGTACACACCTACTGTGCTAGAATCCGCTGAGTACTACTACTTAGATTTCAAAAAGTGTTTGAAAAAATTTTTCCAATCATTTTTCCAGTATAATTGAATATTTCAAACCTTTTATCTGGTATGAAATTTTCTAATAAAACTAACTATTTCGTTAATATGAAACAATTCAGAAATTCCACCCACCGCTACGCCAATGCTCTAACAAAATGGATGTGACTGTCCATACTCTCACAGCTGTGTTGGAGTATTTGCCACCAGATGGAACTGGTCTTCAGTTTTCAAACGTTAAAATGAACACTCGTATCAGTGTTGCGGTATTTGGCACCAGATGGTAATAGTCTTCAGTTTTCAATATTAAAATATTGGATGTCTAACGTAATGCTAGTTGTATACATCTTGGCGAATGATATAAAGGCTAGAAGATATTTTGGACTTTTATTGGCAACCATAATAGACCGATGTGTTAGTTTGTGTGGAGGCCCACGGAATCGACTTCCTATTATAATGGTTGGGAGGTGAATAATAGGAAGTCTATTCCGTGTTTTTTTTAATTTGATGACCTTTGACCTTGCCGCACTTTCTCATTCAGTTTTCGAGTTATTAGTGTTTTTAGAAAAAAAAGTCCAAGTTTAAAATTTTTTCGTTTTTGTTAAATATTTCCCAAACTATTGACATTACAAAAAAAATCATTGACATTTTTTTGTAGACTTTTATGAGGTGATCATAGAAATGTCAAATTTGAAATTTTACTTTTTTGAAGTTCCACAAGGTACTATCTTGGGTCCCAACTGCTTATATACAGTCAATATTCTGCTTATTTTTCAAGATATGAAAAAATGTTATGGGAACTTTTTGTAGACATTTTTGAGAGCAATAAAACTGCTTATATACAATTTTATGATATCTAATTCAGTTTTCGAGTTATTGGTGTTTTTAGAGAAAAAAAATGGAAGTTTAAATTTTTTCGATTTTGTAAACAATTCAATTCAATTAATCAAGGAAAGTCCGTGAATAGCCCCTCTACATCGCTAGTCACTGTGTACAACGTCCAATTAATATTATGTACTCCAATAGGACTTTCCGTAATCAATTATTCTCCTGAAAAAAAGTTTGCATATTTTTTTCTAGTTTCCTGCTCTCTCTTTCTCACAATTTCTCTTTCGATGTTCAGCGCTTCCAATTTTTCTTTCATTTGTGTCACTCTTTGTTTTGACTCCCTCGAATACAAAAACATTCTCTTAGTCTGATCAATCAACTCAACTATTTCTTCTTCTTCGCAGTTTGTGGCATTTCCACTACCTTTAGACGTACCAGAGCCCGGAACATTCCAATCCAATTGATACGATGGTTTTTTCCATGCGTTTTGAGAGTATGGGCTATTTTTTTCTATCACGCGTTTAAATTTATTCAATTTTGATGGCTGCTTACGTTTAATTTTCGACGATATGGGAGATTTGAAGGGTGACAAAACATCCGGTACTGATTTTTCCACAAGAATAGACTCAACATTGGAATCCATTTCCATTTGTGATAAGTTTAAACTAGCCATTATTCTCAATAAACAAACCGTAGCAAAGTTCAAATTACAACTAAAACCTGAAAGAATTGTCTAAGGAGTATCGCCTGCCTACCTGTTTCTGACCGAGTGCATCTTGAATATGAAATTATCCTTCACAAAGCACTCAATAGCAGGTAGTAGTAACATCCGATAACGTGAAATCCATAGGCGTCACTGAATATTTATTTAAATTTTTTTGAATGTTTTATATTCGCGTTAGGAAGAGTTTTATCAAAAAATTGCATACTAGATAAATGATTGGAAATGTTAAATTCTATAGGAAAAAATATTTGAAAATAATTTTTAGAGTGTTTTTGAAAATAATTATTGGAATTTCTGAAATATTTCATATAACCGAAATGGTGAGTTCTATCAGAAAATTTCATACCACATAAAAAGTTTGAAATGTTGAATTCTACTGGAAAAATGATTGAAAAAAAATTTTCAATCACTTTTTGAAATCTTAGTAGTAGTACTCGGCGGATTCTAACACAGTAGATGTGTACCACCATTTCCATCACATATCCCCACTCCGATCACTATAAATACGGTAACAACCTACTCAAAGTATCATTCAACAATTCAACATGTCTTCAGCAACAGCACAGGAGATCCCAACTACCACAGCGCCACCGCGGCACTCAGCAGAAGAGCATGGGTCCGATGATGACAATGATATCGGAGATGCTACAGAGTTTAACCGTGTGTGGGCGGAGACGAAGGAGCGGGCTAGGGCATTCTATGCTAGGAATGTTGGCAATGTCGGTGAAGACTCAAGCTAATCAGTCTTCACCCAATTCCCCTTGGCTCTTTGGAGCAAAACAGCCTTTTTCAAGGCTACAAAAAAGAACTCACACTTTCTATTGGGAATCATATTCGTCACTATAATTATATGCAATACGTAGGTGTAAATCAGAACTATGACTCACTTTGATCATTTAGTTCTAAATCACACTTTCGCATTATGTTACGAAATGATTTCCATATTTATAGTTAATTGGGCAAAGCTTATGTAGGTGACATAGAACTATATACACATCTGGAGAAGACATCGGTTGGAAGAATACTGTGTGTTCTCAACACTTCCCATTACTATGAAATTTGTAGAGTTAACTCATGGGATATTCACCCCCTCTCCTTTTACGGTGGTTTGTTGTCATGTTCATGTGCGCATGTACCATGCGACTTGATTGTATAAAACGTGAAGTCGCATCAACATCAGCACCATTTCTATCCACATCCCATTGATATCACACATTCCTCCGAGCTAAATAATCATGAACTCACTACCAAATTTATCTGTTGAAGAAGGTGCAACAAATGGTGAGTTTGGTTTTGAAAATATTCCGGTATATCACTTGTCATCCCAAGATTCCACCGATGACTTCAACTTCGAAGCTTATCTAAAGATGACAGATAAACCGGAATCTTCAGAATGTGCTGATCCAACCCTTTCACAGCTGTCACTACCCGAATGCCCTCCACTCCTCTCTCCTCTTAGTGTGGATCATAAACCGAAACAATCTAAGAGGAAGGGTACATCTACTGTTTCTAAACCCAAGAAAATAACTAAGGGTGTACGGAAACCCCGTAAGAAGAAGGTAGATGACACCTTAAAGAAAGTGATGGGTGATTTGGGAAATGTATCGCTTCATTCTTTCGGTCCACTGCAGTGCTGTGGGGACATGTTGAAGAAAGCCAAATGCCGCATCGTAAAAGCGAAGGCCACCATCGTCAAATGCGATGACGATATTCAAAGTAGCAGCATAGACGAGGTGGCTCTTCAGGAGCTCGATGCAAAGATTGCATCAACAAAGGTTGAACTGATCAAAATGTGTGAAGATGCAGATAAACTCCGTAACAAAATCACACAGAATAATGAGTTCACCCATTGTTTGAAAGTGCAAGCTGAGATGGAGCTTCAGGAGTCCACTAAACTTTTCGATACGGCAGCATCTGTACGTGATAAGTGGAGAAAAGAGTTTGATCACGCTTTTCAATATGATACTGATTAGCTCTGAGGATAATGGAATGTCATCAATGTTGTGAGTTGAAAATATATAAGCGGGAATGGGGTATGCATTTAAATTGGTTTGGCATACACAGAACGTTGCGATTGGCTGGGGCAACGTTTACCGCTACAATATTTTTTCAATTCAGTCTACTTGAAATGAAAACTCAAAATCAATTTCACCACTTTATTAAAGTTAATACATATTTAAACCATGTCACGTTTATCAATCCATGAATTGTGTTCAATGGGAAGACCTAACCACTTCACATATAGTTTATCTTTTTTACTCTTCAGCACCTTCTCGACGAGATAAATGTCAGGATTTTCCGTTTTCAATAACTCTTCTTCATAAAAACATCCTCTAATCGGTTGGCCATCCATATCTTCAATTATATACGTTGTGGGATATGTCCTATTGATTTTAATGATTTTGAATAATTCAGTTGTGAAATTTGCAGTATATCCTTTTTCGAAAATATTTTTGTACTTGCTTATACGAACAATGTCATTCATTCGGAATTTGGGCAGTTTTTGTTTTCCTCGAATGACTTTGGCAACTTTAAATTTCAGTTTTGTTGTTGGTGTAACATTGATTGGTTCTATACCAGTTGTACGATGCACTTTATGGTTATATTTTCTTGTTATAATAGGAAGAATGTCTAACCACTTGTTGTGTCCCATCGCTGAAAATTCCCTATAAAGCCACGTCTTTATTGTTCGAATTACTCTTTCTGCTATGGCCGCCTTCATTGTGCTGAATGTTGAATAATGATTGATTTTATATTTACCCATTAGAGATGAGAAAGTATTGTTGAAAAACTCTTTTCCCTGATCGCTTTGTAGATGTTTCGGAGAATAGTCGGCTTCTTTCAGCACATCTTCCATTGCATCAGTTACAGCACTACCTGTTTTATTTTTGATCGGTTTTGTCCATAGATATTTTGAGTAGCAATCAATTACTACAAGGACATATCTATATCCTTTATTATGTTTAGCATAGGGTTGTAATTCGGCAAGATCAATTTGCCATAGATCTGCAAAACCTTTGAGGGTGGTGGTTCTTCTGGTGAAATTACGTCTTGCCGGTGTATGTAATTCATTGACAACTTGTCGTTTGAGATCACTTATTCCATTGTCCATCCTCTCACAATGACTGCTTCACTTTGTTTCCGTGTACAAAATGATCATTTTCTTGAATGTTTCAATATATTATACTTTCCTCACGTAATTCTTCAATTATTGAAATTATTTCATTGTCGTGTCCAGTATGTCCAGCTGATTTCGAGGATATCAATAGTCGTAAACGAGCGACTAACTCTTTTGGTGAATTCCAGTATACATAATTCGCAGGTTTGGGATCATACCTTTTTTGTATCCGATTAATCCCTGCACCTTTTTTTGTTCTACTTCTCGTTGTTAGATAATGTGATAAGTTTAGTACTGGTTTAATAACTTCACGGAATTTTTTTGATTTCGTATGTTTGAAACCATTCCTCAGTTGATGTTGTTTGTATGGTGCATTCGTGACTCTCAATATTTTAGCATATGTATGAAGAATTCCATCATCACTGACTTCAGGTGGGTTTTTTAAAAAAATCATATTATATAACTCCGGACTACTTGGGAATTCATGTTTTTTTGTTTTATTGGCATTCCAAAATAAAATATTTCCACCACTGAAATTTACATTGAGACTTCCCATTTTGAGTTTTCCCGTAGCAGGATCTGAACGGATACCAAATATTGTGTCATAGTCACCATAGTTTGTTTTGACATTTTCCAAATGCATCTTCAAAATATCTTCAATATTGCCTTCAGAAAGGGAGGAATAGTCCGAGTTACTTATTCGAGATGATGATGGTGTTTCGAATATAGACGTTTCACCGAATTCTTTGATGGTGTCACTGTCAGCAGACGAGGTGTCACTACCAAATTGATTCTTTCCCATAGGAGTACTCCTAACTAGAGTAGAGTGTGAGTTCACTTGCTTCGTCATTGATTGTCGTAGTGGTGGTGGTAGTTGTTTCGTTGCAGCAGCTGAAGATAGAACGTTCAATGGCTTCATTAGGGGATCGTAGAATTTTTCAAGTGCTATTCGATTTTCAATAAGTCCACTCTTGATAGAGTTAAATTTCTGGCGTACAGCTTCTGTTGTCTCAACTAGTTGACGTTTCAAATTCAATGCATTGTTTTTATCATCAACAACTGAATCGTTCTTCATTTTGTTCTACAAGAGAGATTACACCACTGAAGTAACCTGTGTGCAATCCAACGATCGATTGAATGTGGATTGCAGTGTCATGGATATATAAAACTATCAAATCCCATGCGATATCTACCTTCGTGCATTTTTCTATCTTTATCAATGACCATAAATCCATATTGATCCTCCCAACATTTAACACACATCAGTTGAAATTGTTTGAATGTTACGTCGGGTGACACGTGATCGGAATAAATATGGTGTAGATTCGTTTCATCTTGTTTGAACATTACGATAAAGTTGGTATTATCTCGCACTAACTGTTTGGGCACTCGTGAATATGTTTGAGCAAGATAAAAACAGTCAACATCTTTATGGCGTCCCATACAGAAATATGATCTTATAATGTCCTGTTTTTCACATATTACATCATCGAAAATGAAAACAGAATTTGGTTTGGCATCGGACGGTTCCACTATTTCTGCATTATTACTGAACGTAAAAAAACCCAACCCCTTTATAGGTTCCAATACATTCCGTAGGAATTGATATTTGGGTTGATTGAGTGATTTCGAATAGAGATAAACGTTTGTGAATCGCAGTCCTTGTGGATGTGTTAAGAGAGAGATCATGGCATTCGTCTTTCCACAATTCGACGGTCCGATAATGAGTCCTCGAACAGATGATGGAAGTAGCGGACCATGCCGCAACACTTTCTGTCCATTCAATCCACAACCGAATTTTTCATCTAAATTATCTACAGCAAACTTTTCTTTCTGCTTCACAATGCGCATCGTACCGTGGTTGGAGACTATGTAAGCGATGATATGTTGTGAACGTTTCATTTAAATGAGTACCATCAAACGAAACGGATGTGTTCGTGGTAGATGCAGAAAAAACGGTCGTGGATTCGTTAATAATTTGATAAACAAACTTCCGTTCGAATTACATTTACCTGGAGGATATCAGTACTGTGGACCTGGTACAAAATTGGAAAAACGTTTAGCCCGCAAAGATCCTGGAATCAATAAATTGGATATTGCATGCAAACAACACGATATTCAATATTTGAATCATCTTACTGATCTCACAGCGAGACATACGGCAGACAAAGAACTCGAATACGCAGCTTGGAATAGGGTTAAATCGAAAGACGCTGGTATTAAGGAAAGAGCAGCTGCCCTACTCGTTACCAACATTATGAAAGCAAAGAGACGTTTTGGTATGGGTTGTAGTACTACTATGAAGGGAAAGAAGAGGAAGCAACCGAAGAAAAAGAAAAATAAACTCAGAAAAATCGCCTTCGGTTCTGGGGTGGTTCATAAAGTGCGGAATGTATTGAAAACAGCTGGGGGTGAGCAATTTGTTACGAATAATAGGAAAAAAGCTACCGTAGTGGCATTGCATGCGGCACGTAAATACCTCAAAGCTGCCGGTGGGAAGAAAACAATCCGCACACCCCGCATAATTCCAATTCCTAAGGTTGGGGGGATTCTACCTTTGATACCAATTTTTGCAGGATTGTCCGCGCTAGGAAGTTTAGCGGGTGCTGTTGCAGGCATCACCAGAGCTGTGAATGCAGCAAAAGCAAGCAGAACAGCCCTGATCGAAGCGAATCGTCATAATAAGAAGATGGAAAGTGTGGCATTGGGTAAAAGTGGTAGTGGTATATACCTTAAACCATACCGTAAAGGACTCGGACTATACTTGAAACCATACAATCCAAAAAACTAATTGATTCCCTACCTCGAAGACCTCTCACCGACATCGATCTCAATTATTATGCCAAGAAAATGAAAATTCCATACTTTCGCGGTATTTTCATGCGTGATACATTACCCACTAGAGGTCCACGAAACTACGAGACCGCTATTGTCAATTTAGATGGAATAAGAGGATCGGGAACACATTGGGTGGCATACGGCAAATGTGGGAAAGACATTGCATACTTTGATAGTTTTGGAGATCTACCCCCACCAATAGAGTTGATTCAATACTTTCAGAAATGTCCGAAAGTGAAAATTATATATAACTATGATCGCCAGCAGAAGTTCAACACAGTTTTCTGCGGTCATTTGTGCCTGAAGTTTCTCTCTGAATCATTATAAAATGGATACAACTCCAGCAATGACGCGAGAGGCTATTAAGGGAATGGGATTTTCACTCAAGATGTATTCAAAATATCGCACTTTGACAAAAATGGATCGAGTGATGCTTGCAACTATGCCGAAGGAAGTGATGCTTGCATGTGCTGCACATGAGATTGCTCATGTTTGGGAAAAGTTACCCAAAAGTCTACAAGATGATGTCGACATAATGAAATATAGATATTGCAATGAACACCACAATCTTGACGGTGACAGCATTCCAGATTCTGATGTGAATGATGGTCCTACACCTCGAAAAATATTCTGCTGTTATTGCAATATAAACGATATGAATATTGGTGCTAATAAAAATGAACTGGATATTGATGAACCATCTCCGAAAAAGCGTAGGTTGTCTCAAGTGTGTTGTAGACAACAATAAATTGAAGTGATATTCATAAAATGTATCAGTCATGTCACGGAAGTTCGAACTACAAGCTGTCGGGACGAGTGTCTTGAGTGCAGACTTTTTCCCACCCATTGAATTGGATAGAAACAGTCGTTATGGATTGGGACTTTCAGGATTCTATGGATGCAACACAATCAATAATATAACTGAAAAAAACAATGTAATCAGTTTTAGAATCAGTGCTGACAGTTCACCAATACTTCAGAAATACACAATTGAAATTCCATGTGGTGCATATGAAATAGATGAGATCAATGCAGTTATTCAGAAACATATCATGTTTAGATTATTTTCTGGTAATAATCAAAACGATACCAATGCAGATGATATATTCTACCTACATGCCAATAATAATACTTTCAAATGTGAGATGCGATCAAAATTTGAAATTGATCTTACCCATCCGAATTCCATAGCAAAGATGATGGGTTTCAATTTTGATAGATTTCAACCGAATCAGATACATGAATCCTCACTACCGATAAACGTAACAACTGTGAGACTCATCCGCTTAGATTGCAACATTATATCTGGTTCATACATAAATAATGAAGAATCACATATTCTTTTTTCATTCGATATCGATGTGGAGCCTGGATTCAATCTCACGAAAGAACCACACAAGATTATATATATGCCAGTCAGTCCAGAAGGTCGTCAGTTGATTCACAACATCACAGTGCGTATTTTGGATCACAAAAACAATATTATTGATTTTGGAAGTACAGAAGAGATTGTTATTATTTTGGAATTGACGAAAATCTAATAACTATTATGGGTTTTTGTTATAATAGACAGAATCGTGGAGGATTTCAAATCATTCCACAAACCGCTAAAAAGGAAGGTTCGACTAGAAAAAGGCTCATTCCAAAAGTGTACGCTAAACAGTTAGCACACCACGCTCTGTCAGTGAGAGATTTCAAATTTTTGAAATCTATTGGACTGAAAGTAAGGAAAAATGGTGCTCGAAACAAATAGTGAAAAATTGAATATATTCGATGAGCCGATGATCGATCATTCCCTCACGAGTTTACATGAGCACACATACAAACCATATGGATCACCATTGTTTAGGAATTCAGATGAAATCCGAATCGCAATCAATAATCAAGACGTTATACTCGACATTACTGAGAGTTTCATTTATATAGAGGGTAAATTCACACCTAGGGATGAAACGCAATCATGTTATCTCTCGAACAATGCAATCGCTTTCCTTTTTGATGAAATTCGCTACGAAATGGGTGGTGAACATGTTGCTGTCGTCAGGAAGCCGGGGATAACATCTACTATGAAGAATATGATTTCATTTGGACAATCACATGCCAACACATTATTAACAACTGGATGGGGACTTTCGGAAACGAAACAGGATATCTTGGACACAACCAGTCATGTATTTAGTGGTAAATTACCACTGAAATATGTGATGGGTTTCGCTGAAGATTATAACAAAAGTATCTTGAATGCCAAACAAGAAATAATTTTAATAATCGCTCGATCCTTCAAGAACTCATATATTGGTGCGGTTGATGCTGATTTGGAAATCAATAAAATTGAGTGGAAAATAAGACATATAGTGCCAGAAGATAAACACAAGCTAAAACTTTTGAATAGAATCAACAAAAATGGTCTGAATGCTAAAATCAAGTTGGCTTATCGCATGTGGGATCTCTATGAACTTCCATCACTACGTGGCACATCTTCAGATATATGGGCTATCAAGACAACCAATGCACTTGAAACACCTCGTTATATCATCATTGGGTTCCAAAGTAACACCACTTGGGAAGATAGGACAAAGGATATCACTAAATTTACAACTGCTGATATCAATAACATTCGAGTGTACTTGAACTCTGAAGTATACCCATATGAACGTTGGAATTTGGATTTCGATAAAAAACTCGATACTTCAGCTTATTATGCCTATGAGAATTTTCAAAGAAGTTATTATGATAAAGATATGAGTGAACCTCTCATGGACATTGGGCAATTTCGACAAAATCCACTATTCATCATCGATTGTTCACATCAGCCGACTGCCACAAAATCATCAACGATTGATATTAAGCTCGAGTTTGAAACCAGGAAAGCCAACTTCCCGGCCAACACCAAAGTATATGCACTCATTCTGCATGATACGTTTTTGAAATACAATGCATTGGATGGTTCAGTTCTCAGCAGATATTGAAGAAACACACACACATATTATGTATTTTTAATTTTTCTCATTTGTATTAATTTCTTTTTCATTTATTTATGTAAAAGAGGAATAGGTAAATAAAACATGACTAAATAATATTACGTTTTTTATTCAAATATCGCTAGCTTACAATTCAATTAGTTTTAGGTATATGCAAACAATCTAAAATTATGTCTCCTTCTTCATCACTATCTTCTTGGCCGTCTTCGATTTCTTCATCGCTATGATCATCCAATTGGTACTTTTGGATGATCCCTTCAGGTAGATATGGTAAGAGGCGATAAATAAATCTTCTCAACTCGCACGCAATCATACTATTGCAGAGTTGATCTAAATCCAAAGCACCATCTGAATATTGTTCGCAAAGATTCGCACCCCTCTTGTAGTTCTCGTAGTCTCGCAAGCAGTATTCAATTTGCTCTTCATCATAGCACACGCCCAAGTCGTAATTGGTGGCATGGTGAGCGTCCTCACCTAAAGCATCCAGTTCTGATGACAACCTTTCAACGGCTGAAGAGATATCTGTGGCTTTGGTCCAGTATTGGCTGGCATATTGCATCCACATCTTTCAAGAATGAAGCTATAATCAAGAGAAATTATTGAAATAACTATGCTACAAAAATAATTAGTATTACTCACATTAGACTTTTGATTATGTCTCTACCGAAGAGTGTGTTTAACAATGTATGAAAAGTTTTATATTTTCCTTACAATTATCACCTATAATATAAAGAATCAGAATTAGCCTATGACAAGTGGAAATTATATATTACTATTATTCAGTGAGATCAAATTTGACCAATGATCTCGTTTTCATGCCAACAATAGTCTGTTGACTTTGACCCAAATATGCTATCGTATATTTACCACCAGAAGAATTGATATAAGTAACATCAGCATCCGTTAATTGTGCTGAAACACGTTTTGGTAGCCATGTTTTGAACACTGTATCATTACTCACATCCACCAATGTTAATAGGATTGATTTACCAAACCGAGTAGAACAAAATGATATAGTCTTAATTGGGAAAGCTTCATTCAGTGGCAAAGATGATATTACTCTTTGCTCTAACACTTCCATCTCTTCTTTAATTATAGAATTGAGCTTTTGTAAATCCACCTTTGGAACTGACATGATGAAAATATATAAGGAAAATATAAATAATTTTCAATAGAAAAACACACTCACTGATCTCTCTCTCTCTCTGTGTGTAGGCACTGAATAACTTCACTACTCTTGCTGACTACTCAACTGCTAGGTATACAACTTCTGATTTCATATCACCATACCCACTTCTTTTATAATAGATAGTGAAGCACCCCCACCACAGACTCATGCACCGCGTGTGTGTTGCAAAGACCCCACCATGCGCGAGTTTGCATCGCATCGATAGAGGACGGAGAGTAAATAGTAGTCGCTACATCGCCACAGCGTATGGGTGTGTGACGTCAGCGGACCCACCGTGTCGGGAGCGAGGGCCTGACACACATCAGTGGATCGTCGTGTGCATAGCGCTGACGTCACGCGACCTCTCCCCCCACCACCGTCGCAAGGTATACATCACGGGAGAGAAATCAGAGCTCACATATCGGGCTGGATCTCCGTGGTGTGCGGACATGTACCGTCTCCATACTTCGGTATAGATTTTCATGTGCACTCTACAAGGATCATACACAGTCCCTGAGTAGGTAGACATGAAGGTCATGCAAGACATGGAGGAAAAAAAAATATGTGTACTTACAAAAAGTACTTGTCCGTGTATGAAAAAAATTCCAAGTCATCTCAAGGTCAAACACAAACCCTGAACACCTCTCCCAACAATATAAATCAAGGTCAAACACAAAATTTCAAAGGCATCTCTAGGGCATGCCAAGGTCATAGACCTACACAAAGGTACCTATGCACCAAGGTCATCCCTGAAGGTCACCACAAGGTCAACGATGACGTCATAGTGGAGGGGGGAGGCCCAGAACCGGCTCAAATCTCCTACTGGCAATTATTCATACATTTCAATATGTTGACAATGCCTAGTTTGTATATTTACCAGACTTTAATATATATCAGGAATAATTTTTCAAGTATACCCAAAAATGAACAAATTCATGAACATTTTACCAGAAATTCTTCCCAACTACATCAGCCTTGTAGTAGATTGGCAGTATCGCGGAATCATCCCATGTGCTATGGGGTTAAGCTGTATAACAAATTTAGTGATAACATGAAATTGTCCTCAAATATCAATGTGTTCAAAAGGCAACTTAAGGTTTTTTTACTGCAGGAAGCCTATTACTCTGTTGATGAGTTTCTCCTAAAACCCTAATGTGATATTGGGTTATTTTAATTATTTTAATTTTTTAAGTATATCCATGTCGTTTGTTCGTTCAGTATTATTGCATATAATATTCCATTTTATTTTTTGCAATTGCTTTTTAATGTGACAATACAATGTATAATTCACCTTTTATTAGATATATAGATATTCATATTCCGATGTTTGACCTGTTGAATTAGCTAGTATTTTGCAATGATGTTATAATTTTTTTTTCTGATATTTATTGTGAAAAAACACTTATTCAATAAATGTTTGATTGATTGATTAACAAAGAAAAGTCTGAGTCATTGATTTTTAGCTTAAAACAACACACATACCTAAATAACTCTCATTGTGTAAAGTTTTTAGTTGTCCTCTTGGACGGTAAACTCACTTGAGAAGAACATTCGACTTTTGTCTGCAAAAACATGTCACGGAAAATCTTTCTAATACGTAACCTGCGAAATTGCTTGTCACACTCAGCACTGTTAACAGCTTACCACGCACTGATACAGTCCACAATATCTTATGCCCTATTAGTATGGGGCCACTCGGCACACGCTTCAGCAGTCTTCTCCATGCAAAGGAAGGCGGTCAGAATCATTGCTGGAATAGCCTTATAGAGATGATTGTAGGGGTGCTTTCAAACATTTTAAGATACCAACTCTGCCATGTACTTACATACTGCAATGTCTTATGCATATAAAAGCAAACTTGAAAAACTATAGGACAAATGAAAGTTCACATTCATGCACAACGCGAAAAAAAGAAATGATACATCAGCACTATCTGAGACTTTCGAGAACGAGAAATGGGACTAGCTATTATGCAATCAAGTCCTTCAATGTTCTCAAACACGATGTCCAAGTTCTCGAGTGTGTTCAATTCAAATCTGTTATCAAGCAGTTCCTGGCTGATAATGCGTTTTATGATTTTGATGAGTTCCTATCAACCGATTTTTCACAACTCATTCATTGATTAATGTATCATACGTATTGCTGTTTGTTAAATTTTATTGTGTATTTCAGTGTTTTTAACGACAAAGATTGTTTATCTTTTGTTATTTTATATTAATATTTAATTTTTTATTTTTATTTTATCGCTGACTTGTCAAAACACTATTGTGTAATATGACCAATAAAGATCTATCTATCTATCTATCTATCTATCTATCTATCTTGTTGTGAAGCAAGTGCGTTGTGAGTTGCCTAGATGCCAATTCCGATGTCTGGTGTTTGCTCAAAGTGTGCAACCAACCACCCAGGGTGGGGCTCTAGGTTTTTCCGGGTTTTCCTGCAGCTGAAAAGTGAATACGTCACCAAAAATCAGAAAGTCGCCGCGGAGCGCCACGGCTAATGGTAATAATAGCCGTCCTCTACCCGCAGACGAGGATTTTTAGAGTGGCCAGCTAGATCTCCTGATCTAACCCCACTAGATTTTATTTTGTAGAGATACCTTAAGTCAAAAGTTTCCATAACAGACTTAATATTACAATAGAGAAATTATTAGAGAAATTATTAGAGGTAGTGGTATATACAATTGATCGATTTCATCGATACAAATAATCTTCTCTCAGAAAATCAGTCAGGATTTAGATCTCATCATAGTTGTGAAACTGTGGTGCAAAATATTTTATTCGACTGGAAGACGTGGATGGATGGATATAAAATGATCGGGGCAGTTTCTTAGATTTGAGGAGAGCTTTTGAAACAGTAGACAGGCAGAGATTACTTTTGAACAGTTTTTAAATGGTTTGAAAACTACCTCCGTGACAGAAAACAGGTAACTAGAGTCAACAACGTCACTTCCTCTGAACTAATGAATAATAAGGGTGTAGCGCAAGGTAGTACACTTGGACCTTTACTCTTCATCCTTTACATAAATGACATTGTCAGGAAGCCAACTAAATGTAAAATACACCTGTTTGCTGATGACACCCTTATTTATTACTGTTTTAGTGACATGGATGATCTGATGAATACTCTAAACAGTAAACTCAGAAAAATAAGTAAGTGGTGCAGTACTAATACTCTGAAATTTGATAGCGAAAAAACAAAATTTCTGATGTTGGGTAACAAGGCACTCCACAGTAAAACAGAATAATAGGAACCTGCAGTTAATGATCGAAAATGACAGAATTGAAAATGTTAGTGTGGTGAAATATCTTGGAGTTTTAATTGATCAGGAACTAACTTTCAAAGCTCATGCGCTACAAGTTATAAAAAGAGTAACATTAAATATTAACTTCATGATAAGAGTATCACAGAACATGACTAGATGGTCCAAATTAACAATATATAATACATTAGTATTACCACATTTTACATTCTGTGCATCGATACTATTCACAATTAATAAGAATGAGTTAGACCGACTACAGAAACAACAAAATGAGAAACATATTGAAGTTACCAAGGGATACACCGATTCGTACTATGCTTAAAGAATTAAAATGGATGTCTGTAAAAGATTATATATATTATCATACCATGATACTAATCTACAAAATGTATCACAATTTATCACCGGATTACCTGAGTAAAAAAATTGAATTAAATGAAAACTATCAACAATATAATACTAGGACTAGACATAGTATACATATTGGAGTCAAAAATAAAAAAAAAACTGAAAAATCAATATATCATACAGGAATGTTAGCCTTCAACAGCCTCGACAACAACCTCAAAGAATGTATGTCACTAGGTTTATTTAAAAAAAAAATTGAAAAATCACTTGCTGGGGAATGATTAGAACCAATTTTTGTTTTCTTTTTCTAAGATGTTTTGTACAATATTTTCAACGATAAACCTACATTTCAATCTGGTTCTGAAAGTCTAAAGTATTTTATATTGTAAGAGTGTTTTGACTGACTTTAGGATTTTTATAATTTTTATTTTTCATATTTATGTTATATTATGTCTTGACCTTAATTATAACTTTTATTAATGTTTTTATATTTTATATAGTTTTTATTGACAAATTTATACACATTTCGTACAAGATAGTCAAGAGGATAAACGACCTGCTTTACCGAATCCACAAGCCACCCAGAGGTAAACCCAGGTTCGTTCATTTCAACATATTGGCCCCTTACGCTGGAAACCATGACCAAGTCCGCACCCTCAGACCACCAGAGGATGCGATGACGTTCCAGAAATTCATGTCCTTATACTCAAATGGACAGAAAGTGTAACACGGGGTAACTCGAGAGGAGCCACGGGACCTTTTCAAAGTGCCAGTTGATTGCGCCCTAGCACACTGCGTCGCAAAAGATCTTCGAATGTCCAGGGGCATCGCTGTGGTGTTCTCCAAGAAATTTGGCCAACTCCAAACACTTCGGAAATAGAATCCAGAAATTGGAGGTGTGCTACAGCTGAAGAAGGGTCAGAGGAACATCTACTACATGGTGACCAAGAAGCATTCACAAGATAAACCGTCCTATGAAGATGTCTGGAGGAGCCTCACCCACCTGAGAGATACGATGGTGGACCAGAATCTGGTGAACTAGGCAATCCCAAAATTATCCTGTGGTATTGATGGGCTGGATTGGAGAGTTATAAGAAGTATGTTGGAGACGATATTCCGATCTAGCGGCGTCCAGATTTTGGTTTGCTGTAATCCTATTCCACGACCTAACATGAAGACTGTGGAGTGTTATTTCCATCGAACTTCACGATGTAGATATGGGGAATCCTGCAAATATCGACACACTCCAAGGATGACATTTCGGGACGAAATATGACATTTCGGGACGAAATATGACATTTCGGGACGAAATATGACATTTCGTGACGAAATATGACATTTCGGGACGAAATACCTCTAAGAAGGAGACAATGTGGCGAAGCTGCGGGCGATGCCGGACCTGAACGCTCACGCAGACAGCGAATGAGCGCATATGACTTTCGAGGCGCTATGCACCGAGAAGAATCTGGTCGAATCGTAGAACGTTCCTAAGGCTTACTGGAAATATCAATAGCGTTCAGCGAAATGAACTGTGTATATAAAAAGAACCACGCAGCAGAGTTGGACAGTCACTGAAGCTGAAGTCGAACATAAATATTCCAGTGATTGTGATATAAATTAGAGTATTGTGTTAAAATTATTGAATCATTGTATTTCGTCAAATAAATTATTTTAATGTGAATTAGACTTTTAATATATTACATTATTCTAGAGGTTCACCACACATGTTGATGTTGTTCATTAGACCCGAGTCTAAGGTATCGTTTTTGAGTGAGAAATTGATCAAATTTATTTTCTTTGTATTGAAGAGCAATTCGTTGTCGCTACAGTATTTGCTGAATTCGTCACATGCATAATAATAATAATAATAATAATAAAAGTATTTTAATGAATACCCAATAGGCCACCGACCAGAGTCCTTCAGCCTTTGAGTGTTTGGAGCTAAAAAGGCCGAATTGTGTAACCTTTTTATTATCTTTCACAAGTGAAGAAATGGCCAATGTCAGTTAAGTTTATAGTGTTGAATAAATGACCTAATAGTCATTATGTCAGTCATAAGAAATCAAAGCGATTATTTGTGAATTTGGTTGATGTCTACATTGGCTTTTCTTGTCATCTAAATATTGTGACTTCAGGGAATCTAAGAAGACCGATGTCTGATTTATTTTATTGATTTGTTTTTGATTTATCTAATATCATTGATTTCAGTAGTCCCTAAAAGGCCGATGTCACCTCAAGAAGAATTTTACTCATAAGAAAGGCCAATGTCATCAAAAAAAAAATTAGATTATGTTATATAATTCACTATTGGCTACAATTAAAGTTAATGTAAGTTCTTTACTGTTTAATAGAATCAATTCAGATTTATTGAGTATGTGCAGTATAACATGATAATCAATTAAAAAAGATTCTGCAACTGTTCATCAGCAAATTTAAAAGTTAAAAATTGACATAGGCCCTTCTTGAACTCACCCACAGATATAATATGCATCAATTTGAGGATTGTAAAAAAATGACATTGTTAATTTTCTAGCCTTTCTGCTAAAGTGGTGAGGAATTCCACCAAGGTGTTTGCTGGAAACTTAATTCTTGGGTTCACTGTAGAATGAATTGAGTTAGGATAATTTGAATGTTGTTTCCATTGTTAGTAAACTTCTGGGAGAATTTTTTCAGTCTCTCGAGGATTGGTTGTACATTAGTGCGTTGATAAAGGAGATAATTTGGAATATAATGGAGGGGGTTTTGTGGGTGTAGTATTTTGGTGATTGTCCGCAGGTTGGATCTTTCAGCAACTTCCAAGTTTTTCAAAGGTGGGTTTCTGACGTTGAGGTATATTGGGTGAGCATATTCAAGGATTGGGCGGAATATGGTTTTATAAATGTGTGCATATGTTTTACTGCTGATTACTCTGTTCTTATATGTAAGGTTCCGGAAATGTTTGGCTCTTGTTACACACTTTTCTTTCATCAGCTGAGTATGATGATTAAAGTTAATTTTTGGGTCTATATCCAATGGTTAATTCAAAAAGCGTATTATAACAAATACTTAATTTAAATTAGGGGAAAAGTTGAAAATTGAAACTGAATTTGGAGTACCTCAGGGTTCAGTACTTGGTCCAATTCTCTTTATATTATTTATCAACGATATTATTCATCATATCAAACATTGTCAGGTAAAGTTATTCGCAGATGACACAATGCTGTATTATTCAGGTGAACCGAAGTACCTATATTGAGTATTTTCTTAACGAATATTTACAGAGGATATTCAGTTGGCTGAAAAATAATGGATTAATGCTGAATATGAATAAAACTATTATGGTAATGTCAAGTCGTCATAATTTGAAATACCTCAAAAAACAACTTTCAACATAAAAATAGGTGGAAACAAGATAGATGAAGTAAATAATTTCAAGTACTTGTAAGAGCAAATTGCTAATAAAGTGTGTTATAGATATATTTTTGTACTTCATACCAAAGCTTATTTCACCTTCTTTTAATTATTGAATTTGCTCGTCTCACTGTTTTTTGAAAACGGAATCTTGAGTTTTAGTTTCAAGTTACAAAATAATGTTTTTCATTGTAGAGCTAAGGACCAACTGCCAGGCGTGGAGAAAGACCCACTGCGAATAATAGAAGAAGAGGAGGAAGAACGAAGGAAAGAATCATGGTTGGTGTGCCGGAAGGATCTATTTTAGGACCTCCATTGTCCATCATTTTAATGAATGATCTACTATATGGTGAGAATGTAAAATATCGTATATTTCATATGTCGACCATCCAAACAAATGTAAAAACTCTTGATGCTGTGCTTGAATTCTGTACCTCGGAGTAAAGGGCACCATGTCCTCCGCATAAGTTTAAATTCTTTTTTAACAAATTCAAAAATATTTTGTTATAAATAATTCCTAATTGAATGAAACATGAATGTACCAATAACATTGTGGTATAATAATTTGGATAACTTTCCAATTAATCTTTAAGATATTTGTAGATGAATTTCGACATAATTTTTAAACAGCTGTCCTAAAGAAATTAGGAAAATGGACATAGGCCCTTTACCTCCGAGGTACAGGATTATATTCAGGGACCCGGGTTGGGAGTCTGTTACTTTTATCGCATAGCAAAAGCGAATCGAAGTATCTGCTATCTTCTTTCGGTACACCAAAAAGTGATAGCGTGTGATTAGTTTCAATCATTTCGCCTCGCGGTACAAGTTACAGAGTGCCACGGTCAAAAACCAACAAACTCACTAAAAGCTGTATTACATTGGAAAGTATCACGCTATGCAAGTTCAATGAAAGAGAGAATTGTATGCATCTCGCCTCTCATCGTCTCTTACATTGATGCAAGTTGGTTGAAATAGTGTTTGAATGAAGAGTTATTGCTAACTTTGAAAGTGTAATGTGCTCATAATCTTAATCATCTAACAAACACATTAGTTATCTGCCATATGTTTTCATCCTACACATCTTCGTAGATATCGAAAAATATCGGTTTTTGTGATAAAAATACAAACACTTTTTATAAACTTGAATGGAATGGCGACCGTTGAATATGATTTCCGGTGTTGAGTTAGCGGGAATTCGGTCGAAATGTTGAAGAAAACTAGTTGTTAAATTCTCGACGTTTCGAAACTTTATTGTTTCATCTTCAGGACTATTTAAGGTGGCTTTCCGGGTTTAAAAAGGGTGAAATAAATACATTCGACATAAAGTTCATGAAAGACTTTGACACATACACGATCGAAGACATGAACAAACTCATGACCAAACAGTTTGTTCATGTCTTTCATGAACCTGTGTAGTTATTTATACTTTATGTCGAATCTATTTATTTCACACTTTTTAAACCCGGAAAGCCACCTTAAATAGTCCTGAAGATGAAACAATAAAGTTTCGAAACGTCGACAATTTAACAACTGGGTTTCTTCAACATTTATTTCGACCGAATTCCCGCTAACTCAACACCGGAAAACTTTTTATAAAATATATTAGAGACATAATATGTGAGTAATCGTTAATTACATTAAAGTCATTATTGAACCAGAACTGTCCTTAAGCCTAAAGTATGTAAATATTAAACACAATAATTAAGACTAAACGGCGTATTCAGACTTATCAATAATATATGAATATAAAAACATTTGTACTGTTAACAAAATCAAGGATGTTAGCTAAAATATTCATAAAAAATTTGTTGATATCGAATAATTCAAGAATTGTAGTTAAATCTAAAACTATATCCAATTTAATATAATACATATATTTAATTGTTTCGTTGACTGAGATGAATAAGATTATTACTTTGCAAATTGATTGATTATGACTTATTTTTTAATTTTACTTTTGAATTGTTTGGGACTATTTATTATCTTTATTGCTTCAGGTGGATTGTTGTATAAATGTATACCAACGTAAATTGCGTGTTTTTGGGAAGTTGTTTTTTGGAATCTTGGAATTTGTAATTCAGTTTCTGCTTGACTTCTTGTTGCGTAGTTATGTTCAAGTTTTATACAACTTTATACAATAAATCATTAGAATAGGTGAAGAGTACTTCAATCCAAAAAGGGATCATTAAAATATTTCGAGAAATCGTCCATTAATGACCCCTAATAATGGCCGATTTGTCATGAGTGGTCGATTTCTCTATGAATGCATGATTGTTGCATGGGCAACAAAACATAAACGAATTCAGATGGTATGGATGCTAGAATGCATATTGACGATACATTTATGTTGCAGAAACTTTATTGCCAAAAAAAAATTATAATTCCTTTATTTCAACAAGAAAGTGGTAGACAGAAAAATATTGTAATCAACTTTTATATTAAAATGCGATTAATGATCTCCATAATTTACGCGATCGCTTCGCTTACGAGTTAAAATATTGTCGCTACTAGGGCTGCTAGGGTAGCACCCTGGGTCGTATACTGGGTTACTCCTCTTATATGAAATGCGACTTGGGGTGTAGCTACAGAGGGTAGCAATTGAAACTCAAGGGTAACAACAGAACATAAACATTTATTAATTAACAACTGGGACACTCAATAATATAATATGGGACAAATAAAACTCTTACCTAAAACCATCACCAAACCAATACTTAGGCCTTTGTCCTTTCATGGACGACTTCAGCTAAGGCCAAAACGGCCTAGCCTATAAGGCTAACTGAGTGCTAGGACTCTCCCCTCTATAGGAGTCTATTACACTCTATATAATAATAATAATAATAATGTTTATTCAAATAGTTATTATATACATAGACATGAGATCATAAAAAATAGTAGTGATATGGGAGCTAGTAATGAGTGACAATAAAAGAAAGAATATGAACAAATAACGGACCCACTAAGGCATTGCCAGAGCGTGGGTGTTTCCTGTTTGTGGATACTTTGTGTAGAGATAAAATATGTATAAACATAACATGTGAAATTATTTTAGGGAAAGCATGTAGACTATGAAACATCAAAATTGTAAAGTTTTGAATGAAAATTGTTTAAAATTGTAAAGTTTTATGTAAAATGAAGATTAGCAAAATAGTAAATTAAAATACAATGCGTGTTATTTCTAAAGATATCTAGAGCTATACAAGTGAATTGATAAAAAAATATATTTTCTGAATGAGACAGAAATAAAGCGACATATATAATATATATAACAGTACGATACAGTGGGATAGATATATCCCATCATTCCATTCATTTTATATTAATATAATGAAAGGAATGTTTATATTTTCATGTGGTCTGCACAGTCACGGTCATACAATTCACCAGTCATCAACCTCGCAATTGAAAATGACCTGCGGTCATGACCGAATCAATAAATAACAAGAAATAATAGATTAGTGCAATGAAACAATTCAAAGGGCATTCCTCGACATTCACGACATATGACCCTCTTCTAAGAAAGCTGGACCCCAGCTTTAAAATACCAACAAGAACTTACGAAACCTTTATACAAAGCAAGTGCCCTATTCTAATAATACATAAATCGAATACGGAAATGATTACAAAAAATATATGAATATTATAATAAATTTGAGGATAAAACGTTATAAAAATACCTTACTTTACTAGGGATAATCTTAACTATTGACAAATGTGATGAATGAATATTTATACCACTATTACATTAGTAGTTGTTCGGTACACACATAATTTCGACTCATGGGCTGGAACCGTCCTTTGCTGATATCGGCTAATCTTGTCTCTGGTGACGACCTGATGACTGTGACTTGTAATCAAACCTAACTGCTTCATCAGCGGAATTTCTGAAACGGTGCCACCAGCAAAGTTCATGGCGGTAATTGGTCACTGGACCCACTCTTGAGTTGGCGATTAGTTCCGGCAGGCTTGTTGAATGAGTTTCTCACTCCGGGAAGCCGCGGGAGTGGATGATCGTCGTCGGTTAGGGTATCCACTGCATAGATTTCCTCATCTAATTATTATTGTTTTGTAGAACCACCGCTTTGTGTCATAGTTACTGTGGATGCCTAGTGTTTTGTGGCTATTGGCTATCAGCGGATTTTTTGTCGGATGCTCTGGAAAGGGGATCACAAGTTGAATCTGTGTATACTGATATTTCCAAAGCTTTCGACGAAGTTAATGATGAGCTCTTGATTCATAAACTTTGTTTATACAGCGGTGATGGGCTCATATTGCTGTGGCTAAAGACCTATCGTCTGGAAAGAATACAAATTGTCAGGGTTAATCATTACTATTCTCTTGCCATCTCAGTAACCTCGGGTGTTCCACAAGGGTCCCATTTGGGACCACTTTTATTTAAACTTTTCATTAACGATTTAATTCGCTGATTCCAAGACATTTGCTGATGATTTAAAATGTTTTAAAACAAATAAAAGTGAGGCCCTATACATTAAGTCCACAAAATGATATATATAGCCTATCTAACTGGTGTATACAAAATGGAATGTGTTTGAATGCATCCAAATGCCATATTATTCGTTTTCATCGAATACATCACCCAATCACTTTCGAATATAGTATAAACAATCCGACCTTACACTCTGCTTTTGAAACCAAAGATCTAGGTGTGATCCTAGACTCTACACTCAGCTATAAATCTCGCATTGCCACTGTAATTCAGAAGTCTATGAAGATGCTAGGCTTTATAAAGAGGATCACCTGTGATTTCACTAATATTGCTTCTATTAAATCCCTTTATTATTCCCTGGTTAGATCGCATCTTGATTATTGTTCCACAGTTCGTTCCTCCCATTATGTTACATATAAAGTGAAACTTGAGGCTGTCCAGCACAATTTCCTGAGATCATCAGATCACATATTAAACATACCTTCTCTAGAGGTATGCAGAAAAACAAAAAGATTTAACACTACTATTTAAAATTATTGATGGACTGTGTAACAGTCCCTAGCTTCTCTCCAAAATGTCTCTAATTTTCCCCAGTTGCTCAACTATACAGGTGCAAACCTTTTATGTTTCTTTCCATAGATACAATTACTCATACAACAGCTTTTTCCCAAGAACTCTTCGATTAGCTAACTCCTTGAACAACCTCTCAATCTTTCATACATCAGTTTCCCGCTTCAAAAACCACTTGCTTGACCTTGCTATTTAATACATGCAGCTTGTGTTTCTGCATGGTTTTAGTATTGTCTGGTCTGCTAGAATTAGATTGGTTTATGTTGTTATACTCTGTAAATTTTTCTTATTCGTTCTACAGGCCGTTTCTTTTATCATGTGGTAACATTGCTATAATCTAAACCGTAACAGATACGAAGACGATTAAATGGGAGAAAAGGTAACTATTGTGGAGAACAGTACAATGGTCAAAGAAAATTCACAGGGAGTCTCGCCCTTCCCGAGTTATACAGGATAAACCAAAAATGCTGTTATTTGTTTTTTACGAATAGAACTGTTATTTCTGAAAATATAAAAAAATTTATAAGGAAAGTTTTAATGTATTTAAAATGTACTATAAAAATGTAACAATGAATCTTTGATTAAACGATTCGTGTCAACACGGCCACCATCAACATTTTTTTTTTCAAATACGGACCTGTCTATTTTAGTACAAATATTGATAAAGCGATAAAATCACAATTCAGTGGTATATCACACTTGATATTTTTATAACGTTTCATTTAAAATAACTAGCATCCTCAGTGACAACAATTTTTAATTACGGTCCTGTCGTTAGTTCTTTTGTAAATTATTTTGATTTCTTCAAAACCTATTCAACTATTGGCATACTTCAGACTTCACCCAATAATTTCGATAAGAAGATACCCCAACACAACGAACATTCGTATTTTTCCTTCTTGGGCATTTTTGTATTACAGAAATCCTTGTTTCGAAGCTGATTTCTTCTTAATCAATTATCATACTGAATATTTCTATAATTCTCAATCCTGGAAGTAACGAAAATATTAGTTTTTGGTCAAAATACGACTATTGTGTGATATGGTACAATTAAATAGCATCTCACTTCATTTACCATTTTTAAACAAGTAGGCTTTGCTTGGTTTCTATGGCAGGACAAATGTATAAACGACTGACAGTTCTTAACACGAATCAACGTTAAGAACTGTCAGTCGTTTATACACTCAGTCATATCAAAGATGTATTCAAATGACGAAAGGACTGATCAAATAGAAATCTTCTTTTGGCAAAAAATATGTATGGTGAGCTATACCCAAATCGTCGTATTCCAAACATTCAAATGTTTAGACGATTAGAAAGAAATTTGAGAGACTGTGGTGCATTTGATAGAAATAAAACTAGAAAATGTGTTGTTACTGGTAAGCAAATATTACTTCATAAAGATTAACAAAGTGACGAAAATATTTTTTTTTTCAATTTAGGATTGGTCAGTTACAAAAATATTTCTAATCAAGATTGTTCTTTACGAGAAATTGCCCACGAACTAGGGATTTCTGTAAAATCTACCAGAAATATTTTGAAAAAGAACAAATACAAATGCTACAGGATACGCAAAGTTCATCACCTCAATGAAAGGGATTACGGAAGGAGAGTACGATTTGCGATGTGGTTGAGACGTAGAAATAGAGAAGTTGGAAATATTTGTAATAAAATAATATGGACGGACGAATCAAAATTCACCAACAATGGTTGTTTTAACAGAAACATCCATTATAGGTGGAATAATACAAATGAACATTTACATAGAGAAACCAATTTCCAGGAAAGGTTCGGAATAAATGTTTGGTTGGGAATTTAGGGAACAAACATACTAGGTCCTTTCTTTTACGACGAGCATTTGAATGGTGGAATGTATTTACATTTTTTATCCAATGAGTTTGGTGGCTACTTAGATGAATTGCCACTGAACATCCGCCGTGAAATACAATATTTTCAACAAGACGGTGCCCCTCCCCATAATGCAGCAATAGTAAGGGAACATTTAGATGCAATATTCCCAAGAAAATGGATTGGAAACAATGGACCAATTGCCTGGCCAGCTCGATCCCCAGACCTGACTCCTTTAGATTTTTTTGTCTGGGGATACATAAAGGATACAGTTTTTTCGACAACTAGTACAGATATCGACCATCTCAAAGAAAAAATAAGAGATGCATGTAATAGCATTACACCCATCATGCTAGAAAATTGCCAAAGAAATTGTATGGACAGACAACTTATGTGCATTCAATAAAGAGGTCGGCAATTCGAGCATTTAATGAAGGTTATCATGAAGAATTCATTTTCTGTATTGGTTTTATTTTCACTCAAAAATTCAATATGAAATAAATTGTTTTCTGTTTGTTTGATTTCTTCTACTCTTAAATAAGTTCATTTCCGAGGTAAATTGCTATCGTTCGTCTCTGAAACTACAGATATCTTTTATTATAGTGTAAACATAATTTTAATAGATACATTTATTCAAAGCGTCACTGATAATTTTCATATCGGAGAGTTAGGTTTTGTGGAATCTATAAACGACCTAACGACAGGACCGTAATTAAAAATTGTTGTCACTGATGATGTTAGTTATTTTAAATGAAACGTTATAAAAATATCAAGTGTGATGTACCACTGAATTGTGATTTTATCGCTTTATCAATATTTGTACTAAAACGGACAGGTCCGTATTTGAAAAGAAATGTTGATGGTGGCCGTGTTGACACGAAACGTTTAATCAAAGATTCATTGATATATTTTTATAGTAGATTTAGAATACATTAAAATTTTCCTTTTCCATTTTTTTATATTTTCAGAAATAACAATTCTATTCGTAAAAAACAAATAACAGCATTTTTAGTTTTCCCTGTATAACTCGGGAGGGGCGAGACTCCCTGTAAATTTTCTTTGACCATTGTACTGTTCTCCACAATAGTTACCTTTTCTCCCATTTAATCGTCTTCGTATCTGTTACGGTTTAGAATATAGCAATGTTACCACATGATAAAAGAAACGACCTGTATATGCGTTACTTTACTATTTTGAAACTGAACTATTCTTATATTTTATTTTCAATATTTATTTTTTCTTTGGCGTTCTGGCATCAACTGCTATGGTAGTAGAATAGAATAGAATTTATTAAAATAGGATTCCCTAATATACAAGTTAGCTAACTTAAAATATAGTATAAGCAATTAAATTAATACAAATTATACAAATATTTATACATACATATAGGTAGTATTTATACTGAACAAAAAGAAATTTTCAATTTCCATCATGAATATGTTTCAAAAGTTCATTCTTGAAAATATTCAATGATGGAGTAGATTTAATTGAATCAGGCAAATCATTGAATCGGACAAAACCTTTGAAGAATAAACTGCTCATACTACTTCTTGAATTTGTTCTATTTATATGAATGTGACTGTTTTGTTTGGTTGAATGGTGATGATTGTCTCTATTGAAAGTTATTAATTATAACAGGTATGGTGGGGTCATTTTATGTAATATTTTATAAATGAAAACCATGGAACAATACAGTAATCTTTGGGATACTGAGAGCCATTGTAGAGCAGATAGCATGGTAGAAATTGGTGTATACCTATTACATTTTAAAATTATTCTCATTCCCCGATTTTGTAGTTTTTGCATTTGTTGCACAGTAGTCAAAATGGGGTTGGATTATTGATTTATATACCATAATTTTTGTATCTGTTGACAAGTTACTGGCGATTCTCGAGAAAAAATATAATTTTTTTGCAATTTTTTTTTCAATATACTTGAAGTGGTCGTCGAAAGATAAGCAATTATCAAGTTGAAATCCCAAATACTTCACTGATGTTATTATTTCTATTCGTTCATTTTCCATTATTATATTTATATTGTTTGTATTTATTTGATTATATTTGAATTTAGTAGTGATTATCATTGCCTTAGTTTTTCCAACGTTAAGTTTCATTTTATTGATTTCCAGATATTTTTCTACCTTTGCTAACACTGTATTCATTCTGGCAACAGTTTCTTCTAAATTTACTCCAGTATAGGCCAATAAGGTATCATCTGCAAATAAGTTGATGAACTCACAGTCTGTAAATAATTGTATATCATTCAGATACAAAATGAATAAAAGGGGGCCAAGTACACTACCTTGTGGTACTCCTGTGCGATTTATTACATATGATGAGAAATAATCATTTACACGTACTCTCTGTTTCCTATTTGATAAATAATTACTTAACCATTCATAAACCATCCCCTCAATCCCATACCTTCTCAGCTTCTGAAGCAATATACTTCTATCAATCGTTTCAAAGGCCCTTTTTAAATCTAAAAAGACAGCTACAACGTATTTACCTTTATCTGTTTCATTAGTAAATTTAGTTAGTGATAACTGTAGCGATGTTTCACAAGAATGTTTCTTTCTAAACCCAGATTGATTGATAAACAAAATTTGATTTTTGTCAATAAACTGTAATAATTGATTATATACTGTTATTTCTAAAACCTTTTCTATTGGCGGTAAGGTATTTATAGGTCTAAATTCACTTGCTTTTATAGTGTTTGTAACTTTTGGTAGAGGTATGACAGTACTTATTTTTAATAATTCGGGCAATTGACCATTCTGAAGCGATGTATTGATCAAATTGAGAATTGCATGACCAGCTGTTTCAAATACTTGCCTAACACTTTAGAATTCAAGGTTTCTTGGATATTACATTTATTATCTAATGACCCAATTATATCATTCAAGTCACGTAAAGTAATCAGTCTGAAAGTGCTAAAAGGCAAATATAAATTATTATCCAAATTGAACCATGTTTCAGAATTCTCAATACTCTGGACTATAAGTTGGATGCTGTTTACAAAGTATCGGTTGAAAGTTTCGGCTATGTCAGGCTCACCTTTTTTAATACTTACTACCCCTTCATCTTCAAATTGGATTCGGTTTGGAAATGTACGATCATTACTATTAACAAGGGTTTTTAAGGTTTTCCACATTAAATGAGAATTATTCTTGTATCTGTCTATTTTGTTATAATAATATTGAACTTTCTTTATTTTCAATGAGTTAACCACATCATTTCTCAATTTTTTTAAATTTTCCTATCTGGTTGCTTTTAAATTTTCATCTCCCACCGTAGTCACAAATATTTTATAGGCTTCATCCCGTTTCTTAATTTTCATGAAAACTTCATTGTCAAACCAAGGAATATTGTTTTTGAACTTGCTTATTTGTATAGGAGAAATGCTATTGATAATATTCGAGCATTTTTCGTGAAATTCTTCATAAAGTAAATTTACATTGACAGAGTTTAAAGACCAATTACATGAAATGAGCTCATTCTTAATTATACTCAAATTATTATCACAAAGATTTCTGTATTTTCTTATTGAATTTTTTTTGTTAGATTGACCAAAGAGGAAATTGACCGAAATAATTGAATGGTCAGTAATTTTTGGGGTTAAATGAACATTTGAAACTATATTATCATAATTAGTCAAAACAAAATCTATCAATGATTGTGTATCTAATGTCTTTCTCGTAGGCTCAGTTAAAGTTTGATTTATGCCATAAGTTGTAAAAATATTCTTGATTTTTTTTGTATAAAAACTTTCTTCTAATAAGTTTAAATTGAAATCACCTAACAGAATAAAACGATTGTTAGATGATATAAGCTTGTCACAAATATCCTCGAAATCTTCCAAAAAAGTTGCATGAGAACTAGAAGGTCGTTAGCCACGTGTTCTGGATAGGCCTTGTTACTAACTCCATGCGCCACCTTAGGAGCAGCACTGTTAATTGGAACGCAACAGTGAATCGTGCAGGACTCACCCCAGTCCAGCCACGAGATTTGAATAATTTAACCGGTCAAATTAAATTAAAAAATCCCAGCCGCAACTGGGGCTCGAACTCCGGACCTTTCGACCCAAAGTCGGACGCTCTAACCACTGCGCCACGCCCCGACATTATTTTCAATATTTCAATCAACTTTATTGTATTGACTATTATATAGTACTGTAATACTTCTATCTGTATTGGGGTTGCCCGTGAATAAATAATGGTTAACCAACATAATATTATTTGATTTTAGAGCTACCAAAAAAAGTGATGTTGCCGTTGAATAATGCAGTTGAAACAAATAACTCCAGAGCACTAGATTATTAATCTTGTGGACGGGTTGCCGAAATAAACGAACATGATGAAATTGTTCAAGCTGTGCTGCTTTTTGTGGTTAGTATTTGTTGTACACGCTTATCAAAATTGTCGCCATTTTTCCTGGATATTTCTTAAGATGATGACTAGTAGGTTATTTCTAAACTTTTATTCTTAAGAAGGTCAAAGTAAATTTGAGGTGTAAAAGGGGAAGAAAGAAACGATTCCCGACCGAAGGAGGCGGAGTAGCATATTAAAGGCAATCTAATAGCATCTTGCTCCAACTCATTGTGGTTTAAATATTGTTATGTTTATAGTAAATTTGGCCTTGAATGCTTTGAGGCCTGAGGCCGGCGTCTGAAACATCAAACGCTCGCCGCTATTCGTACCCTGCCGATTTAAATTTATGTACCATACATTGTCACGGCATTTTCTAAAAGGCGGAATTCAAATACAGATAGGTAATAAAATTAAAATTCATTGTTTTCTTCATTAGGATGAATATATCGCATATTGAAAAGTACTGATATGGCTAAAATTTTGTAAGGATTGTAACGGGTGCAACGGTCGTAGAAGCAAGTAATCAAAAAAATATTAGTATTAACAAAAAAAAATGACTGCCAAGCTTCCTGGCCAGAGGTTGCCGGTTTGCTCAGTGGTTTGGGAGCGGGTTAAGAGTAAGAATAAAAAAGAGCGCCACACGTTTCAAATAAACCTCTGTGCCACCAGTGAGCTAGGAAACCACTATCAAAACGAGAAGACAACAAGCAATCACCCGGTGAACATTTTGAAATTGTTACATATGTGGAACATAAACTTAACGTCTTATGAATGATGGTCAACATCATCAATATGTATCCATTAAATGTATTTTCTGAGGCGATAAGTCCCAATTTTCAGCGTTGTATCAACGTCATACTTCAATGATCATATTTTCATTATCAAAATGACGTATCATGCTCATTGTCCAAATAGCATATTATAACATATGTCAAGTAACTGATTCAAAAAATTATGTTTCCAATACGACGGTCTTTTCTGAGGCGATAAGTCCCAAGTTTCAGCGTTGTATCAACGTCATATTTCATTGATCTCAGTTTCATCATCAAAATGACGTATTATGCACAATGTCCAAAGAACATATCATAATATACAGAGTGGCCACTTTTTTAATGGGATTGTATTGGTAACTTTTAAACCATAAGAGTTAGAAGGTCGGTCAAATGAAGAAAAAGTTGCATTCATAGAAGCATTGTCAAGTGGTTCAAACAAATCGAGATTATCAGGACCGATTATTGAGATATCATAAGAAAAGTAAATTCTGTCATTTTGATTTTTCTTTTTTTCCCACTTTATTTCAAATATTATCAAAAAATGATACAGGAATTTTTTATTCCATAGTAAATTATCCTTAATTTGACCTAATCAGATTTCGTATCCAACGTTTCGTACTCTCTGGGCCACCCTCAACCTCATTTTTTTCAATACGGACCTGCATATTTTATGACACATTTCGAAATAACTTTTAACGCTGAATTCAACAATATATCATACAATGTCATTCAAAGTTGATTTTCAGGTGATTTTGACCCTTATCCAAATTTCTCTGGGTCGGATCTGTATTGCATTTACCTTTAGTTTAATTAACAACATGCAATACATTTCGATTAGAAAAACAACTCAGTCATCTTAAACTGAATGGAACGTATCAGAATCAAAGCAAGAAACAAGTAATAATTATTTACATATTTCAAGAGAAGAAAAACCTAATGCAGAATAATTAAACGAAACTATCATTTATATGAGAGAAAAATTAAATGATTATTCGAAAATAAATGAAAATTAATGAAGTAAGTGTTCGAAATGTCCACCATTTTGTAAAATGCACTTTGCGGTTCTGGAACCCATACTTCTTATTATACATTTGCTAAATTCGTCTCCTTGAATACCTTCCAATACATTCTCAATTTTCTCGAGAGGAATCACTATTGTTGGATTTGTCATTTGTTCCGTTGAAACAGATTACAGAATCGAACTTTATTTTTAAGATCATTACGATATAATTCTTGCAAGGCTTGGTATTCAAATTTAAAATCAATGTATTCGCGTCTCTTGACTATTTTATTAACAGCTTTCGATTTTTTTTTATGGATTCAATTGAATTTGGGCAGAATATTGATATCGTTAATAGACTTGTTTTTTCTTACATACACAAAACTCTAGGTTTATTGAATGTATTATTTTCAAGTAGTAGGCCGTGGATAAAAAAGAACATAACAAGAAATGTCATATTATTTGTCACTTCGTTCATTATTGTGTCACAAGAACTTGTCATTAAATACTTTTCTGTGTAATTTCAATTTAACTTATTCGGTATGGTAAGATACACAAATGAAGAAAAGAGAGATATGTACGAAGTGTACATAAAACTAGATAGGAATTCGTTCAAAGCACAACAAAGGTATGGTGAATTATATCCTGAAAGAACAACACCAAATATTAAAATATTTCGACGTTTATCTACAACGATACTTGAACATAATTCATTCATCAAACCTAGAGGTCCTTATGTAAGACGAAACGAGCCTATCAATGACATCAATGTTCTAGCCCAAATTCGAATGAATCCAGGAATAGGATCGAGAACTATGGCCAGTGAATGCAATTTATCAAAAAGTGCTGTTAATAAAATAGTCAAGAGGCACGGATACCATGACTATAAACACCAAGCCGTGCAAAAACTATATCGTAATGATCCTGAGAGAAGGTTGCAATTCTGCAATTGGTTTCAACGGAAGGTGCGGAATAACAACAATTTTGCGCACAATATTATTTGGGGAGACGAAACGACATTCACAAATTCTGTTCAATCGAAGGAACAAACATTTTTATGCCACAGAAAATCCTCACTTAATTCATGAAGTTAGACATCAATATCGGTTTTCTTTGAACATATGGTGCGGTTTGTTGAATAATAAATTACTGGGACCCTATTTTATTGATGGCAACCTAACCGGAGAAAAATATGTAGAAATTATAGGTATCGGCGTAATAGTCCATGGTTCCAACAAGACGGATGTGGTCCACACAACTCAAGAATAGTCACAGATTATCTAAATCGAACTTTTCCCGATTCATGGATTGGAACAAGAGGTCCAGTAGCGTGGCCTGCAAGATCTCCGGATTTGAATCCGCTGGATTTTTATTTGTGGGGATATCTCAAAAATAAAATTTATGATACTACGAACCCAACAATAGAGATTCTTCGCGAGAAGATTGAGAATGTATTGGAAGGTATTCAAGGAGACGAAATAAGCAAATGTATAAGAAGTATGGGTTCCAGAACCGCAAAGTGCATTTTACAAAATGGTGGACATTTCGAACACTTACTTCATTAATTTTGATTTACTTTCGAATAATCATTTAATTTTTCTTTCATATAAATGATAGTTTCGTTTAATTATTCTGCATTAGGTTTTTCTTCGCTTGAAATATTATGTAAATAAATATTACTTGTTTCTTGCTTTGATTCTGATACGTTCCATTCAATTTGAGATGATTGAGTTGTTTTTCTAATCGAAATGTATTGCATGTTGTTAATTAAACTAAAGGTAAATGCAATACAGATCCGACCCAGAGAAATTTGGATAAGGGTCAAAATCACCTGAAAATCAACTTTGAATGACATTGTATGATATATTGTTGAATTCAGCGTTAAAAGTTATTT
Source organism: Chrysolina oricalcia (assembly GCA_944452925.2). NCBI lineage: Eukaryota > Metazoa > Arthropoda > Insecta > Coleoptera > Chrysomelidae > Chrysolina > Chrysolina oricalcia. The sequence goes on along the minus strand of OX101825.2, from coordinate 50,460,480 downwards.
CGAAATGTGTCATAAAATATGCAGGTCCGTATTGAAAAAAATGAGGTTGAGGGTGGCCCAGAGAGTACGAAACGTTGGATACGAAATCTGATTAGGTCAAATTAAGGATAATTCACTATCGAGTAAAAAATTCCTGTATCATTTTTTGATAATATTTGAAATAAATTGGGAAAAAAAGAAAAATCAAAATGACAGAATTTACTTTTCTTATGATATCTCAATAACCGGTCCTGATAATCTCGATTTGTTTGAACCACTTGACAATGCTTCTATGAATGCAACTTTTTCTCCATTTGACCGACCTTCTAACTCTTATGGTTTAAATCCCATTAAAAAAGTGGCCACTCTGTATATCAAGTAAGTGATCAAAAAGTCATGTTCCCAAGACTACGGTCCTTTCTCAGGCGATATGTCCTAAGTTTTAGCGTTGAATCAACGTCATACTTCATTGATCATATTTTCATTGTTAAAATGACGTATTATGCACAATGTCCAAAGACTGAAAATGGTTATCATGGTATATTGTAGGTACAGGCTAAGCAGTCTATTAGGCCTTTTGTGCATGTTATCATGGTAACCCAAGAGGTCAGAGGTCCAATGACTAATGGACAATTCACTAAAGCTTTTGATAGTATTCATATACTGTTACTGAGTTTGAGATGATGCTTCGTAACTTCAATAGCAGCGACACCTATCGTTGGGTAGAATACTTCATATTGATTATATTGATCAATATCTGAACATACTTTTTCAGGTATTTAACTTACGTCAGGCAAAGTATGCAAAAAAACATAATTATTTGATCATTTTCATAACTATATTATGAGGAATGAAAAATATGCACATTTCGTCTGATACCAAGAAAACTTTGAAGGGACAACTTTTGTAAACATATATAAATGATACGTTTACATTTGATTTTCAAAGTGATCATCACCCAGGAGATATATAAACGATATAATAGTTTATATTGATTATTTTGATCAATAAATTAACATATTTCTTTAGATATTCAACTCACGTCAGGCAAAGTATGCAAAAAGTACCCAAAGTTACATAGTTATTCGTTCATAAAATGGATCGATTCAAATATGATATTTTCACTACCATATTACGAAATATGTAAAATATTCATATTTTGCCTGATGTCAGGAAAAATTTGGAGAGACAATGTTAGACAATGTTTGGAAACATATCAATAATATGTTTATATCCGATTTTCAAAATTACCATCACTCAAGAGATATGTTTATGATATAATAGTTTATATCGATTATTTTGATCAATAAATGAATACATTTTTTTAGATATTCAATTTACGTCAGGCAAAGTATGCCAAAATATATACAGTGTGTCCCACTTTGAGCAGCCACACCCTCATATTTCGTTGAGCATGAAATAATTGGAAATTTTCTTTGACTCAAGTTGTAGTACTCGGAAACACCTACCTTTATGTTTACGTTACCTTTGTATATCCATTTTCCACGGCTAACTACGACCAAATGAAAAGTGAAAAATTGGGAAAAACATACTAGGTAGGCATTTTTTTTATCGCAAAAATAACACCAGATTCTGTTTCAGAACACCTTAAAACAACCAAATCTCATTGCTTGAATCATTTGAATATACAGGGTATCATCTGTAGCTGGTAGCATTATCAACTCTAATCCATAAATAATGCTTGGCAAATTTCCAAAATATCTTCTCTTGTCACAGAATTTCCAAAAATATTTAATTAATACTTTGAAAAATAGCCAAATATCACTTTTCCAAGGCTAACTCTGATCAGAATGAATGATACCCTGTATATTCAAATGATTCAAAGTTTTTCGAGCACTTTTTCCTGGATTTTGCTGATGTGAAATATCTGATGATTGTATCAGATTAGAAAGAAAATGTCACGTACAATATTAGATGATGACGACCTAGAATTTGAATCAAATTTTTTATGATGTGCCTAGACAAGTTTACGTGAGGGTACATCATTTGCATGTTTGACGAACTTACATTTTTTCCGCGATTTAGTGCGACTAAACCTGATTGAGGCTGAAATTGAATATCCCTATGATGTGAAAGTATAAAAATAATTTTCAGATTCAACACTGTATTTATATCCTAATACAAAATGTCTATTGGTATATTGTTAATTTATATTACTTACGAACTTAAAATTTATCTGTTGCTCTGTACTCGAGGAATGGAATGGCGACTCTTCAATTTTCTTATTCATCCAAAATTGTTAACATCTTCATGTCGTAAACATTTTGGGTAAAATTCCGTTAACCGGGCGCTACAAGCTACAAAAAATTTTTTTGGTAGTTTGACCTCCTGAACAAAAAATCCAAATGAAATTTTTGGCGGTCTCAAGTAATTTCGGGGATACGTGCCTTTTTTTGAATGAAAATTGGCACTTTCTGGTACACGTTTCTTCTTCGAAAAACACACTCAAATGACTCCTTATTTTCACCAGCACAATATACACACCCGAATTCACTAGTTTTACACTTTTTTTTTTCATTGAAAACAGTTTTTTATCAACTAATTGTAGCTTTTTCTAGCAAATACAAAATCAACAAATTCATGCTGTTTTTTTTACTGAATATCTGTCATTTCTGTTGTCAGGTTGGTAACAATGGAATTGACGGAAAGGCGATTCTAATTTTGCATCATTGCCAATGTGATTCGAGAAATATTCAATTCACGTATCACATAGAATATTTTAATAAATGAGTATGAAAAATGAGTTGATATAACCACAACACTTTCCCATCAACACTCTGACTGCACATTGGAAACAATGGTACTCATACTGTTTCTAAATGACTAACAAAATTCAAAAGAACGAGACAGATCACGGAAATGTGCGCAAACAAATATGAGTATACATGCGCACAAAAAAATTAAGAACACTTTTCACATAAAATAACCTACTTTAATGACTATAAATCAACCCGACAGACCCGATCTTATGCAAACCTAACCGAGCTTACCCGACTATACGATACGGATAGGTTGCGTCTTTTCTATCTGTTTGCGCATGCGCATATACCAAAAATGAATGTTTGTGATCCGACACGTTTATTTAGGTAATTATTTGTTCGCAAAAAATGCCTGCTACATGCTCTGTTTATTTAAAAATATCTTTTGTGCATTCAAAATATTAATAACAAGATTTTTTTCCAATCCAGTTATCTGACAACGAAATGGCTTCTTTCATAACAAAGTAGCCAGTATCAATGTCTTTTACTGACTCAACAACAACAAAGTCTTAATAACTTTATAAGAGTACAATGCGACGTAGAGACTGGCAATTTTTTCATCAATAATAATAATAATAATAGTTCCTAATAAACACTCGAGGAGTGAACCATTCTTAGTGAAGATATTCAGCAAGAAATATGCAAGCAAAGCGATCACGCGCATTCCTATTACTACTTTTGTAACTTATGTAACTTATCTCTTACTTCTTGGTGAAGATATCTGCGAGAAAGACGCGAGCATTCCCATCACTACTTTATCGATTTCTGACGACTTTGAGTAGAAATTTTCATCCCTTATTCGTTAATGTACAAGACCAGAAAAACGCGAGCGAAGCGAGCGCGCTCGCCCGACATTTCGCAAATCCGCGCGCGTGGATTTGCGAAATGTCGGTCGAGCGCGCGCATTCCCATCACTACTTTGTCGATTTCAGTCAACTTTGAGTAGAAATTTTCATACCTTATTCGTTAGTGAACAAGACCAGAAATACACGAGCGAGGCGAGCGCGCACATTCCCATCACTACTTTGTCGATTTCTATCAACTTTGAGTAGAAATTTGCATCATTTATTTGTCAGTGCACAAGACCAGAAATACGCTAGCGAAGCGAGCACGCGCATTCTCTTCAAAGTTGACTGAAATCGACAAAGTAGTGATGGGAATGCGCGCGCTCTCCCGACATTTCGCAAATCCGCGCGCGCGGATTTGCGAAATGTCGGGCGAGCGCGATCGCTTCGCTCGCGTATTTCTGGTCTTGTTCACTAACGAATAAGGTATGAAAATTTCTACTGAAAGTTGACTGAAATCGACAAAGTAGTGATGGGAATGCGCGCGTTCGCTTCGCTCGCGTCTTTCTCGCAGATATCTTCACCAAGAAGTAAGAAATAAGTTACATAAGTTACAAAAGTAGTAATAGGAACGCGCGTGCTCGCTTTGCTTGCATATTTCTTGCTGAATATCTTCACTAAGAATGGTTCACTCTTCGAGTGTTTATTTGGAACTATTATTATTATTGATGAAAAAATTTTCAGTCTCTAGAGCGCCAATACTTCCGAAAACTATTCACTACAAACATTTCATATTCATGAGTATTCAGTATGCAGGAGTTTTAGGGAATCTGACAACGTCGCATTGTACTCTTATAAAGTTATTAAGACTCATTGTTGTTGTTGAGTCAGTGAAAGACATTGATACTGGCTACTTTGTTATGAAATAAGCCATTTCGTTGTCAGATAACTGGATTGGAAAAAAAAATCTTGGTATTGATATTTTGAATGCGCAAAAGATATTTTTAAATAGACAGAGCATGTAGCAGGCATTTTTTGCGAACAAATAATTACCTAAATAAACGTAACGGATCACAAACATTCATTTTTGGTAAATGCGCATGCGCAAACAGATAGAAAAGACGCAACCTATCAAGAAGACTAAAAACAGCAACCTATCCGTATCGTATAGTCGGGTAAGCTCGGTTAGGTTTGCATAAGATCGGGTCTGTCGGGTTGATTTATAGTCATTAAAGTAGGTTATTTTATGTGAAAACTGTTCTTAATTTTTTTGTGCGCATGTATAGTCATATTTGTTTGCGCACATTTCTGTGATCTGTCTCGTTCTTTTGAATTTTGCTAGTCATTTAGAAACAGTATGAGTACCATTGTTTCCAATGTGCAGTCAGAGTGTTGATGGGAAAATGTTGTAGTTATATCAACTCATTTTTCATACTCATTCACTAAAATATTCTATGTGATACCTGAATTCAATATTTCTGGAATCACATTAGCAATATCGCTAAATTAGAATCGCCTTTCCGTCAATTCCATTGTTACCAACCTGACAACAGAAATGACAGATATTCAGTAAACAAAACAGCATGAATTTGTTGATTTTGTATTTGCTAGAAAAAGCTACAATTTGTTGATAAAAAACTGTTTTCAATGAAAAAAAAAAAAGTGTAAAACTGGTGAATTAGGGTGTGTATATTGTGCTGGTGAAAATAAGGAGTCATTTGAGTGTGTTTTTCGAAGAAGAAACGTGTACCAGAAAATGCCAATTATCATTCAAAAAAAGGCCCGTATCTCCGAAATTGCTTGAGACCGCCAAAAATTTCATTCGGATTTTTTGTTCAGGAGGTCAAATTACGTAAGCCCCAAAATTTTTTTTTTGTAGCTTGTTGCGCCCTGTTAACGGAATTTTACCACATTTTGGATGGATACTATTTTTTACCTAAGGTAGGGTTCAGGTGGGCGATAAACTATTAACTACTCATTTTAACTAATGTGCACGCAGCTCTAGGCGATATTGTGGCTAGTTTTCCGGTAGAGACAAATTTTCCAAATCACATGCCATCCTCCCACCAGCCTGTCAAATTAGACAGAACTTTGTTTACCGTCTCGTCGTTGGTTACGTAATCATTTTTTCGCTGTTGCCAAACATTTGTAATACTCAGCTAAGGATCAGGCCAGGAGTCAACGGTGCAAACCATCTTTCGTTAAGCTGATCCCCACTTAGCTTAGTTTGTTATTAAGGAGAACCGGTGCAAATAGCTGTAAATCTATGTATTCTTACAAAAATGAAGTAAAAGACTGGTTAAATACCACAGAAAGACATATTTTTCATAATTTGATAAATAATATTAATTAATGTGTAAATTAATTTTGTTCCGATACAGAAAATTTTGAAATATTCAGATAGGAATAAAAATTGTTCAGAAATAAGATTGGAAATGAAAAGTAAATTATTCTTAGTTTCAAAATAGTTCTTTTATAGAATAGTTCACCTTACAATAAGGTTACTCAGTAAGGTTTATTTTCAGTTTATTCATACAATGTATATTCTACACTCCATAGTTATGTATGTATTTATTTATGAATAAACTTGTATTATCATTATATTATTATCATTCAGTGAGCTCCGAGTATTTTGATTTCTTCCGTTCCTTGTTTTACCGACTTCCACTTGTAAGGAAACCCCTATCAATACATAATTCAATAAAAACAAATAACATCTGGTATCCGAAATGTTAAAATATATTTCAACATTCCCTTGCAGTATAGTTTCCAGATTAAAATATTTTTTTTTTGTTATAGGTGGGTGTAAACATGGAGTTGCCATTTTGCCATGGTTGCTTCATAGGAGCGAAGAAACTTCAATGATTGAGAAAAACTGGAAGAAATAAAATTTATCAAATTTTGAAACTGCTGAAATGGACATTGAAAAAAATATTTGTAATATTGATCTGAAGACCTCACATTTCAGAAAAAGTACTATGTAATAATAATAATAATAATAATAATAACTTGTCTTTATTATTTTCAGCTATAATAAACATTTTAAAAAAAAACAGCTAAAGGTATTTTGCTAAAAATAAAAGACGAAGTTCAACTCATGTAGCACTAGTGCCACTAAGTTGCTCTTCCACTTATGTACATTTATAGATTTATTTCATTTATACTGGCAGCTACAATTTGTGAATACTTCTGTTTATCAAATGATGCTGTTATTTCAGGATTTGAAAAATCCTAAATTTGCAGATCTTTTTGTCATTTGAAAAGTGAATGTCAAGATTCCACAAAAAACTCAGGACCAATCTAAAAGAAACGAATATTTTGAACCTAGATTCATGAGGCTGTTCAGCTGCTAGATGTGAATCGTTTTCAGGAACTTGGACAGAAAAAATGTTAGTTGTCTTTAGTGTTGGAAGTTATTACGAAGAAGAGCTAGATTATTACTATTGGTCAATTATCTCATTTTTGTTGCATCACTTTGTTAAGTATTAAAAATTTTCATTTGAATAAAATTCAAAATGAAAATTACTTATTTTTATTTATTTGCAGACAAGCCCTTTTAACAAAAATAATTATATTATACCCGATGTTCGCGGAAGGTGGCTCGCGCCTATGACTTTTTTCTGTTTTTGAAGATAATGGAATGAAATTTGGAGGATCTGTTAAGGCACAAAACTGCGTTTTTTGACAACTTCACTTATCTTCCGGTTTTACCGGAAGTGACATAAACTTTCTATTTTTAAATGGGACACCCGGTATATTTTCCCTTTTTTTGTCTCCTTACAAAATTCTCTATACAACCATGTATCATTTGTTACTTTTTGTAAAAAAAAATAATTTTTTTTTGAAATTTATTCTTCAATCTAGAGGGCTATGAATACGTTCAGATCACTAATATCAGCCCTAATATTTCGGGAAAAATTAAATTTCACTGTTTTCGATCAAAATGGATGTAAATTTGAAAGGTACTAGAGGGCGCCAAATCATTAATTTTGAGATTTTTTGAGAAATACAGCTGGATAAAAAATTATCATTATCTTATTTATATTCAATATTGTGTACGACTGATCATTCCTAAAATTAGTGAGAATACTTTTCCATAGTACAGAGAAAAAAGCCACTGTTTTTTCTACAGAGTTGTCAACAATATACCAAATTTTTCAGTGAATGAATTCGCCTAGGAGGTTATAAGTTGATCGAGTTTATCATTGAGGATCAATCAGAATGACCAAAACGAAAAGTCAGAAAATCATAATAACTGGGGATTTTAACGTTCACTTTTTTGATGAATCAGACAAAAATGCAGCACTACTAGTTAATCTTTTCATTTCATATGGATTCATCCATACAAACAATAAATCAACTCGTCAAAAGAACTGATTGGATAATATTTTCACAACCAACAATAACATTCAAAACTGCTCAATAATTGATACTGTTTTCTGATCACCTAGGTATCCTCTTGAACATCAAGAATGATTCCCTCAGTAGATTCGAAAGAGTTAATTATAGACCTATTAGTGACATTGGATTATTCAACCTAAACTCAATCCTACAGGACGTAGACTGGGCTTTCGTTGACGATGATAGTCTGATGGTAGAGTGCCGTTTCAAAGAATTCATTAACATTATTGTATCTGCTACAGAACTTGTATTTCCGGAGAAATCAAAAATAATCACTAATAGACCGAAAAAAATTTAATGATTCACACCTGAATTAAAACACGAAAGGGACACCCTCAACTTTTTAAGGCAACTGTACAGAAGCAATCCCACTCCTTTCCTCAAAGGGCAAATAAAACAACAAAAATATTTATATGACAAAAAATTATCATCGGCTAAAAAAGCATCACACGATAGATATATCACTGAATCACCGTGCCCGCAAAAAGCTATGTGGAATATTATCAGAAATAAAAATAAAAACCAACCAAGTTCGTCAGATTGTCCGATCTCCTCTGATGAATTTAACGAATATTTTAGCAATGTTGCCAGTGTTATAATAAATGATCTACCGAAAACAGACATATCTTTCGAACAGTATTTACCGAAACCTGGTCATGATATAAAGTCATTCAACTTCAGGCAAGTCAGCTTTATACATGTAAGAGATATAATCAATAAATTGCGAAAAACTAATAGCAAAGACGCTTATTCTTTAAATCTCAAAGTTGTGCTAGCAATCAAGGATATCATTCTTATCCCTCTAACGAAATTAATAAATAAATGCATTTCTCTGAAAAAGTTTCCTGATGTTCTGAAAATATCAAAAGTGGTGCCCATACATAAAAAAGAATCCTACACAGAGCCCTCAAATTTCAGACCAATTTCTATTATTCCAACTTTTGCCAAACTATTCGAAGTTATCTTAAAAATCCAAATGACATCTCATTTTGAATCAGAAAATCTCTTTCTTCAAGAACAATTCGGATTCAGAAAAAATCATTCAACCACATCGGCTATTAGCAGATTGACACAAATTGTAAATAAAGGTTTCGAAAACAATGATTTCATTTATGCAAATTACCTGGACTTGACAAAGGCGTTTGATTGCGTTTCACATGATATTTTACTCAAAAAACTTCAATATTATAATATCCATGAAGGAAGTATCAACTTGATAAAATCTTACCTAGAAAACCGAGTCCAATTCGTTCTTTTCCAAAATAAAAAATCTTCTCTACTCAATATACAATATGGTGTCCCCCAAGGATCCGTTTTAGGACCACTGCTTTTTCTTGTATTTATATATGACTTGCCCTATTCATCTCCACTATCAAAGTTTATACTATTTGCTGATGACAGCACGTTCATACATTCAGGAAAAAATTTAAGTACTCTGATTTAGACAGTTGAAACTGAAAAAGAACGAATAGAACGATGGTTCCTATCAAATAAACTGAAAGTCAATGAATCGAAAACAGAACATATACTTTTCAGTATGAGAAATACTGGCGAAATTAGATTCACATCCAAGTGTACCAAATTTTTAGGAGTTTACATTGACGAAAAAATGACCTGGCAAGAACACTGTAAATTTCTATGTAAGAAATTGTCGAGCTTTACTTTCTTACTACGAAGTCTTTCGAAAATCGTGAACCTGAGTACTTCACTTACAGCCTATCACGGCCTCATTCAATCCTCCATATCCTATGCCATATTAGTATGGGGACACTCAAGCCAATGCTCTCAAATCTTCAGTATACAGAGAAGAGCATTGAGAGTTGTTTCTGGTCTGAAATACGGAGACGACTGTAGGGACAAATTCAAAGAACATAAGGTATTAACTGTACCCTGTATATATATATTACAATGTCTATTATACATAAAAGAAAACTTGCATGAATATATAAACCACTCCCAAATTCATGACTACCCTACACGAAATCGTCAAAACATCCAAGTCAATTATTTGAGACTGTCGAGAACACGCGATGGAATCTCCTATTGGGCACCCAAGCTATACAACGCCCTCCCTGCGGAAGCCAAGGAACTAGAATTCAAAAATTTCAAATTGAAACTCAAACAATTTCTTCTACAACATGCGTTTTATGATGTCAATGAGTTTTTCAATGGTACTCTTACATTTCAGAACAACTCAATTATACAAATTTTAACCTAATTTTAATGTCTGTCAGACTTTTAATGTACGATTTTATCTCTTTTTTTTCAAAGCTTTTCTGTACCTATATTGTATTTTTGTAATTGTTTTATGTACAACTTCAAATGACTTGTGTAAACACTTTTGTGTCCTAACACCAATAAAGAATTGATTGATTGATGGTTTGTTGATCGACCAAAATATAATGAAGCTATAATTACAGAGTGTTTGAAATAAGGAAGGGTCCATATTATATACAGGGTGGCCCATTAGAGTGAGGAAGTACAGTATCTCGCCTATCATGAGGAGTGTGAAAAAATGTTTCAGATCAAAGTTATACGGTTTACTTTGTTGTTTGTTATAAAAATAATTCGAAATATACAGAGTGTTTCTTTAAAGCGGGGCAACACAAAGCATCAATTTATTAAATGGACCACCCTGTAAATTTTCTCACTATTGAACTGAGCAAAACGTTTCACATACGGAGATATTTCCTTATTTCGAAAATTTTGCGGTGTTGTCAAGTTATTGCTGACGGAAGGAAAATCTTCGGAAAAAACAGACCATCCCATTCACCATCATAAATACTTGAATAGAATTTGAACAAAAATATTTGTGTAATACACAAATTATGAACAACTTTTACGTTCCTCTAGGGTTTTTAATTCTTGAATTCAGATGGGTGAACTCATTTCATTCAGTTGAAATATATAGTCGACGGAAATGTACTCAATATCCTCTTCTTCTTCTTCTTTGAGTGACTCACAAAATATATTAGTCTCTCTAAGACCTCCGAGGGTTGCTCGTAGGGTAGGGGTGCAATCGGTTGACGGAAATAACAATTACAACAACAACAATTCAAGTTTTATAGCTTGCTAAATCCTGCAAAACCACAATATTAATCATTTGGCGCCCTCTATCGTCGAACCTATAGGTATTACGACTTAGTTGATTAAGGTTCATGTAAACCCATGAAAAAATTAACGGCAACTTTAAAAATTCTGAAAAAAAATCGAGTTATTCTGGTATTCAAATTGACTAATTAGAGAGATGTAGAAGAAAATCTGATGAATAGTTTTCGAGAAAAAAAATAAAAACCTAATTTTTAGAGGTTTTTTTGAGTTTTCCCAAAAACCATTCATCAGATTCCATTTCAAGTATCATGACATATCAATGTCAAGGTAAAAGATAATCACGATTTTTTTCAGAATTTTTAACCTCGACGTTCTCTCACAATTAAAAAAAATTCTGAAAATCTTGTTATAAAAGCAGACAGTTGAGAAGAATCGCTTTTGCAAGTGATATTTATATGAAATTTAGAAGACTGAACATTGAGGAACTATTCATACTATTTTTCAGACATAAAATCAAACGATTTATATTTTTAATAGTAATTTTTAAAATCTCTGACAAAAAACGGTAAATCGCCAGTAAGTGATTCCTCTGTAGTAAATGAACGGAAATACAAAAATAGTTCTGCTACTGTCCACAAGGTATTGCACAGAATTATTGTCACTGTCATATTTACTGTACAGCGTTGCCAATAGTTCTATACAGCGGTAACCGATGTAATTTGTTTAACTTTTCGAAAATGAAAGTTACGTCGATAGGGGTTTGTCAGTTCATCAGTTGGATGTTGGATTGGTCCGCCTAAAGCCTTGGAGTCCTTGGACACAATTGAAGAATTATGTAAGTAATGAGTTTTATGTTTTGGGATTTAAAATATCAGTTTTGAAAATGAAACAGGAAGCAAAACAGAATTGAAAAATAATAATAATAATCGTAATAGCGTCTTTATTGTCAATTCCAGTTGTTTTTGAGTAACATTATTTTATATACATAAAAAATAACAGCATAATAGGCGGAGTTCAGCTTACAAAGATGAAAAATAATGATAAAAATAAATTATAGTGAGTTGTTCAAATTAGCTGCTCTTTTTGAATTGTACCAACTATATTGTTGTTTGTGCTAAAAGTAAATCTAATCTAAGCAAGATCAAGGACGGACTGACTATATCTATAACAAACCCATGGGCACTGTAACCCCGAATATCATAAAAACAAACGAAATGAATACAATAAATAATATACAAGTGAACCGAAAAAAAGCGGCAATACCAAAGATTCTCAAGATCAGGCATCATCAATAAACCAAAATCTAAGAAAAAGAATGAACCAACTTCAAAGAAAATGGTCCCCACCTTTGGAAACACTGAAAACGATTCAAAAGATAACCCCTTTTAGAACAAAAGGAGGTCTCTATCCATGATAAGCCTGGAGGTTCTGCAAATAAACGGAAATTTGCAGACAAGGAAAATACATCACTGTTTCTGAAAAATGTGGTGTAGTACACCTATTACAAAACTGAAGACTACGCAAATTATCCGAAACTTGCAGACATGATTCGGCACGTGGGTTAAGTTCGAAAAATAAGGCCTGTACCCAATACAAATCTGAGGGCGCTGCAAATTTCCTGAAATTTTCAAACAAGCAAAAGGAACACTGAATTCGAATAATGAAGTCTCCGAGGTCTCCACCCAACAAAAACCAGAGGCACTGCAACTCTCACCAAATTCACCAGACGGTGCGATCTCTTCATTTTCAGATGTGAAAGTCTGAATGATTGAGGCTCGTGTCGGCTGGGAATAATCCTCCACGATTCACTGTTGCGTTAAAAATTAACAGTGCTGCTCCTAAAGAGGCGTATGGAGTTGGTAACAAGGCCTATCCAGAACACATGGCTCAGTCAGTCGATGCCAAAACACCAAGAAAAAAAAATTCTGTGAGCTATTTCGCAGTACTCCGAATAATGTTGAGATTTGGCAATATTGCATTAGCAGTAGGGTTGACCGTTACAGAAAACTAATTTATATGGAAATATTTATAAAAGATCGCTGTAAGTATGATATGACAAACATATCTTGTCAGTGCCATCTTACAGTTCAGAAACGCGAAATATTTGACTTTACATGAACCTTAATAGGAGATGACTTCAGCTCTCTGTTGAGGACAAAGCCATGATTGAATCCTCGAGAAGAGTACTCATTTAAATTGAATGGAGCCTTCCGGTGTGAAACACTACGTATTTTGTTTTGAGAGATAATAATAATAATAGGTCTTTATTTCCCAATAAAAAGTAAATAACTATGAAAAATTACATTGGGAAAAAGCCGAAGATCAGCTGGTTGTGCCTCACGACACAGCCTCTGTTTTCATCTCAAGCTCAAAAAATAAATATCTTAATATAATGATTACAATACAAAAAAAAACAATTTGAAAAATAGAGTTCTGTAAGTAAGTGAAGTAAAAGGTAGATGTTTGTTAAACATACAAAGCATATAAACAGTACACATTATGATAACGGCAACTATAAAACAGTTCTTTCGGTAATACTTTTTTAATCGTGTTCGTCGCTTAGGTATTTTTTGAAAGCCTTTTTGAAGTGAATGAGAGACTTAGACTTCAGCTCCTCAGATATTGAGTTGTACACCTAGCTGATTTGATATGAAAATGACCTTTTAAATAGTTCTGTTCGATGAGCAGGCAGCGTAAGTTTACCTGTGAACCTGACATTGATATTGTGTATGTTAGTTCGATATCTTATTTTATTGAAGAGGTATTGAGGGGACTTTTCCATAATTATTTTATGATATAAGCATGCAGCATGTAGTCTCATGCGTTTCGACATATTGAGCCAATTAGTCTCTTTCAGTTTGTGAGATATACGATGACCACGTCTTATACCATGTATCAAGCGGAGACAATTATTTTGCACAACTTGTATTCTTCGCTTATTTTCTGAGTCTATAGACGGACTGAATATTGCACTTCCAAAATTAAATCTCGATAAAACGAGCGATTCGCATAAAATAGTTTTTACCTTTTTGTTGAAGCAGTGTCTGTTTGCATATATCATTTTCAGATTCATGTAGGCAATACTAATACATTTGTTGATATGGCGTTTGAATTTTAAATGTGTATCTAGTATCACCCCAACTGGAACAATAAAATCTCCATCAATGTTAATTTTAAGGGTAGAGTCTAGATCGCTACCTATATTTTGTTTACCAAAGACTAATACTGATGTTTTAGTAACATTAATGTTGAGTGAATGTCGTCTAGAGATGGTAATCAACGCTGCTACATCATCATTCAATGCCTCCACAGCGTTATATTACATTTTTCTACAAACGGCAAAAAATGACAAGGTTCGCGCATTGACAACAGTATGCGAAGTGGCACTTTTTTCATTTTCATTCGTTACCATGACACCGTGCGCGAAGTAATGTGCGAAATATATTTCGCACACTGCATGTAAACTATATGGGATTTTCATATTCTAACCTATATGGTCCTCAACTCCTCAATCAAGCAAAAAACAAGAAATCGTTTATTTATTAATGTAGAACAATAATTAAGGCTTTCAAATTGTGAGAGATATTTTTCTGGCTTTATTTGCTTCACACCACTCTTTAAATTGCTGATATGCATTTTCATACTGCCGCCTCGATTTCTCCGGTAAAAGGTTGGAAATTACGGAATTGGCCGCATCTATCAAGTTAGGTGGGGTACTGCTTAGAGTTCATCGTCGCTCGAAATTTCCATTCTTTTACAATAATAAATATCACGCACGAAATTGACGCGAATAAAAAGTCACTCCAAAATAATTATCAAGAACTGTCACTTTGAAATAATTGTCAACAAATGCCATTTTATTTCCATAGTTGAACAACAGTTGACTGAAGATTAATAATATGTGAAAGTTTTTCATTTATCTGAATTCTCTCAAAAATAATAAAATTCGTCATTTGGAAAGACTTGTGCATTATAATATGGACCATTCCTTATTCCAAACACTCTGTATTCATGGCTTCATTATGTTTTGGTCGACAAACAAATGATTCTGATTGATCCTCAATGATAAACTCAATCAACTTATAACCACGAATCTTCAAATTGTTCGATGGCGAGTCTCCTTGAGCATGCTAATAATAAGTCATGATTGACCTTATCAAAGGCTTTGGCAAGATCAGTGTGAACACAATCAACTTTTGGGTTTGAATCAAAATATTCTGAGACGTTATTAGTTAATGTCAACCGACTTCTTGCAAAAACCCTGTTGATTCGGTGATATGACACTTTTGAGACTGGCGTGCAATTTATCCTGGATAATTAATATAAAAATTTTCTAAAAAAACTTTGTTGACCGGGGATTTCCAGTTGATATATTTTAGTGAAACCTGGCATGCCGAAATCCTTGCTTGGGTTTAACCTGGTCTCTTGTAGTGCCACCACGTCCACCAGGATTCTGGAGGTAAGCTCTAGTAGCTTATTCTTGCGCTGCATTGCGCCGTTTATGTTCCAAGAACATATCTGCAGGATCTTCGGAATTCGTGCTAGCATTACTCTCCCGTGGTGTTGGCAATAGCGCTGATTACCGCCCAGATTTTGTAAAGTACCTCTGGGGTTACATTTGATAAGGTCTCAAGAATTTGTGCATGAGTTCTATCGGCCTCAGTATTTCCGTCTTTCTTTGGGAGTCTCCATTTTGGTGGTGCCGTTTGTGGCTGCGGCTGTGGTCCGTTCCGGGGTGCTGGTCCCTGCATTGGAGCTGCTGGTCCTTGTCTGGGTGGTGGTGGTCCTTGCCAGGTTGGTTGTCGTAAAAAGGTAAAACATCGTTAATCCTTGGCTCGCAGAAGTTTTGAGTTCTGAGGGCTGCCGTTCGTAAGGGGACGACAGCTGGTTAACGGAAAAAACTATTTTTTTTGGGAACTGTGGGCATTCCCTGTAGCTTGCTGGGTGGCTACTTCCACAGATGCGTACTTGGCCGGTTCCTCCCTGGCTTTAGTGCACGTGTGCGTGGTCGCCTTCTCACTTAACTCATCTGGCCTTTGAGTGGCAGCACTTTTGTGCATGCCCGAACCACTGGCACTTGTGGCATTGAGAGACCCTTTATCACTGGGGGCGCTGAGCTTCTACTTTGACCTTAAGGTCGAATAGGTCTCTTTCAAATCGAATATTTCTCGATTTTCTCTAGGAACTTTATCTAGAAACAGTGACAGCACTGTTAGTTCTAGTTCTTCTAGAAGGCATTCGGTGCCATTCGATGACTTCGTAGTTCCTTCTTCTTTTGCCTTATTTGGTGGACCGTGAAACCGTCCTCGTCATCTTGTTCGGAAGAGTAAGCAAGCAGTCTCTTTCTTGCGTGACGGCTTCGGCTTCATTGCCTACGGGGTCTGGCTTTGGGAGTTGACTCCATTCCACCTCAGTGAGTTCTTAGGGTCACTGAATCCTAGAAGGCTTTGGCCTTCTTACAGCCTTCTAGGATTCAGTCATTGTCTAAGGAAGTATAGTCAGTCAACCTTATGGGATTATTATTGGATGACGATGGGGTTTATTAGTAGATGGCGCCAGCACGATTGCCCCCAAAAAGGAGACAAACGAATGAGATGGAAAGTGTCGTAGTAACCGCGTAAAGTGAATAATGAATGGACATTATTTCGTGTTTTTGATTGGCTCAGTGTCCGTTCCACCTGCCACTTGCAATTTGCATGTAAACGAGAGAGCAAAGTAGCGAACTTTCGTGGTGTTTGGCATTTCATTGTTTTTGTCTTGTTAGGTCTCAGTCAGTTTTCGAATTCACACAAGTAGATATTTTCAGGGTGATTTCTCTTGACTAATGTTTAGGGGAAGATGTCCAACGTTCTTGATGACAACCGATGATTGGTTTCAAGTTATGAAGGTGATAATGCCATTTCCGACCGTTACCATATTATTTTCTGTTTTTATTGAGAGCTTTTATTTAACTTGCTCTGTGTGTGTTAGATGGGTACAAATCTTGCAAGCTGAATTAGAACCACTTCCTCTTATTCTATGGAATTGAAATTTTTCGTGTTGGTTCAGTTCCGATGACAAAACATTAATGTCGAAGAAATTGTCCCCCCTGCCCCCCGAAAGTTAGATAGAGAACGCGTAGGGTTTCGGAAGTTTTATTGACGGATTTGGACGTCAGAAATAATAACGAAAAAAAATAAGTAGGGAGGGGGATGCCCCCCCTTCTCTCGAAAAGTTGGAAAACTAACTCGTGAAATTAAAATCGGAAAAATCTCTAAAAATCGTGAAAAATATCTGACAGTCGAATGTTATGGTTTATAAAAAGGAATTGTCCCCCCGCCGTCCTCCGAAAGGTAGATAGAGAACGCGAAGGTTTTCGGACGTTTTTTTGACGGATTTGGACGTCAAAAATTACAGCAAGAAAAAATGAATTAAGGAGGTACTCGCCTCCCTCTTTTCTCGAAAAAAAAAATGGAAAAAACGCGAAATTATAATCGGAAAAATCTGTAAAAATAGTGAAAAATATCTGACCGTCGGAAATTGTTTTAAATAATTTCGCCTCCCCTTACCCCCCTCAAAAGCTGGGTAGAGAACGCAAAGGAATTCGGAAAATGTTTCAACAGTTTCGGACATGGAAAATAATGATGAAAACAAAAAATAGATCGGGGGCTTCGCCCTCCTTTCCTGTCACAAAAAGATAGGAAAACTCACGGAATAGAAATCAAAAAAATCCGTAAAAATAGTGAAAATTATCTGGCCATTGAACAAAACGGTTTTAAAAAAATTCACCCCTCTGCCCCCCTCTAAAGCTATATAGAGAACACGTAGAAATTAGGAAAAATTTCCAACGGTAAATTAACATGCAAGCGACCGTGCAACAATAGCGCATTGATTGAAATGAACAGACTAAGAAACATATTCACAGAAAACTAAAATAAGAAATAAATAAACTTAAAAAACCTTTTCAGATAAAAGCTTTTATTTAAATGCACTAAAGCGAAAAACCCATGAAGTCAAAGTTGTAAAACCTAATAAGGGTTTTTTTTTAGAAATTAGGTAATGATATAATGGCATTATCTGCGACTGAATTTGAAGTTTCAGTCGATCGTTCGAAATATAGTACCTCTATAAGTGGATATCCTTATCAAAAATGAAACTTTATGACTTCATGACCAATACGCACAGAAAACTCATATGAAGAAGATGAAATAGTTATTTATATATGATACAAAAATTCATAAATTAGGACTTTTTTTATGAGCGTGGAAACACGTGAGTACAAAAAAGCTCTTTATGAAAATGTATCTACAATTTTATTTCTACGCCTGTTATTATATTGGCAAATGGTAGCAATTGTTGAGTATATTTTATTCTATGAAGTTTTCATTTGATGACTTTCGAGTAAAATCTGACGCAAAATACTGTCTTTTGGAATTATATGAACGATGCGTAAAACATAACTTTGTTATTATATTGGCAAATTGTAGGAATTGTTGAGTATATTTTATTCTATGAAGTTTTCATTTGATGAGTTTCGAGTAAAATCTGACGCAAAATCCTGTCTTTTGGAATTATATGAACGATGCGTAAAACATAACTTTACGCATATTTGATTTTTTCACTTACGTGTCCTGAAAAGTATCACTTTAGGCACTGTACGTGGACACTGAGTAAAACCATAAATATTTCCATCTCCCCGATGATCGTGCATGGTCAGTAAACTATATTTTTTTCTACAACCGCTTACCAAAGTAGGTAGCCTTTGACGCTTTTAGATCTCAACGCAAAGCTGATGTTTTTTCAGAAATGTTTTGTGACAGCTTTTTCGCTCTAGTGCGAAAATATTGAAGAAACGGTCGATCTCTCGAGCTCCTCGCGCTCTAAGTACACAAATAACTATATTGTACAACAAAAAATGTATTTTAGGCCCGTGTAGGAGATGAATGATTTCTGGTGACAACCTCCTCTGAAACTCTCCTTATATGTCCATATACATTGTTGATAACATCGAACCATCAATTAAAGAACACCTGTCCACCAACACTTGAATTTTCCTTGAATTGTCCTTGAACTGTCCTACCCAAATAATTCTAGATCTATCATGGACGGATTCGGACATGAATCACAAAATTTGTCCTCCATCTTGAATGTTCGTATTGGTCTCCAACACAACAAGCCCTTGTATAGGTACCAATTTTGAAAAAATCTAAACAAAAATCGTATTCGCCATTTCGAATTTTGAAAAAATACAAAATCTACTCGAGATTCGCATTATGAATAGTTGGACAATAAATCACAAAAACTGTTCGCTATCTTGTTTTTTTCTCTTGTGAATGTCGTAACGAACCTGAATGAATTTAATGGACACCTGCCAAATTTTAAAGATGATTGGATCAGTGGAATTGGCTCAAAATTTCCACTGAAGTTTTGACCCCGTATACCTAGACAGTATAGATACTATACCTGTTACGTGTGAGTGAAACTAAACAAAAGCTTGTACAAATAATACTGATATATTATTATTTACCTACTTATTGGGTGCCTTCAAGCACTAATGAATATTCTTTTATATGTTTTCAAAACATATCAACTGCGATATAATATCGTAATAGAACATTTTTTTGTACCTATACTTAGGGATCATTTTTCAGTAAGAATATTGCTACATTACGTGTTTCATTATATTAGGCTTAATTGCAGCAATATAAAATTTTACCACTGATCATCATCTGATATTCGAAACATCCGAATGCAAACTTTGACTCGTCTTTTATTCTGCTAAACATCTCACCAATGACAATATTCTGCACATTACTGAATGAAGCGAATGAAAACTGGCGTTCTATTTTAAAAAGAGACAGAAGTATAGTTTTGCGTGCCATCCGATAACGGCGCCACATTACTGGATACATTTTCAATGTTTCCAGTAAAATAGTATAGATGTCTCAGGTGACGGCCATCCAATGCATTTTGCACAGAGATTGTCTGACTATTCTTCTTTAGACAATGATTCAGTGACCCTAATTAGACACAAACGCGAGTGTCATCTAGCATGATTAGATACAAATATGAATATTGGACGTCATTTTAATGCAGGGTTCTTCAAGGAACCCTGCTTTTAATTCTGTTCCTTGAAGAACCCTTCTTTAAAATGGCGTCAGATATTCATGTTTATAACTAATCACGCTAGATGACACTCGCGTTTGGGTTTAATACCGATTCCACAGGCACGGACTATCTTACTTAACAATGCCATTGTTTAAATTTCTCTTTAAACAATATGGATACCGTTACCCAACCGTTACCGTTGTATGAAGATAACGCCGTTACCTTTGTTTATATAGAAGATAGTCAACCTTATTGGATTATAATTGGATCAAAATGGATGCGACATGTAGATGGCGATAGTGAGCTCGCATCCAAGTCATGTCGTAACTTGATTGAAACAATGGGACAGCATTACCGTTGTATGAGGATTACAAATCAGGGTTTTTTGAAGGAACCTGCATTAAAATGACGTGAAATATTCATGTTTGTAACTAATCACGCTAGGTGACACTCGCGTTTGCGTCCAACACCAATTACACATGCAATGACTAACTATATCTTACTTCTATCATTGTCTAATTCTTTAGGCAATGCTTCTATCATTGTTTATATAGAAGTAAGATACTTAGTCAATGCCTGTGTAATTGGTGTTGGACGCAAACGCGAGTGTCATCTAGCGTGATTAGTTACAAACATGAATATTTAACGTCATTTTAATGCAGGTTCCTTCAAAAAACCCTGATTTTTAATGCTGTCCCATTGTTTCAATCAAGTTACGACATGACTTGGATGCGAGCTCACCATCGCCATGTACATGTCGCATCCATTTTGATCCAATTATAATCCCATAAGGTTGACTAACTATCTTCTATACAAACAATGCTTCTATCAATGTTTATATAGAAGTAAGATAGTCAATGCCTGTGTAATTGGCGCTGGACGCAAACGCGAGTGTCATCTAGCGTGATTAGTTACAAAAATGAATGTTTGACGTCATTTTAATGCAGGTTTCTTCAAAAAAACCTGATTTTAATGCTGTCCTATTGTTTTAATCAAGTTACGACATGACTTGGAGGCCAGATCACAGAAGTTACGACATGACTTGGATGCGAGCTCACTATCGCCATTTACATGTCGCATCCATTTTGATCCAATTATAATCCCATAAGATTGACTATTCTATATAAACAATGCCGTTACCATTGTTTATATAGAAGATAGTTAGTTAACCTTATGGGATTATAATGTCCAATACCCTTTCCACAGGCATTGACTAACTATGTTCTATTTAAACAATGCCGTTACCGTCCGTTACGGTTTTATGAAGATTACACTACCGCATTGCCTCTTGTGGCAAGAAAGACCATATACTCCAAGATTTCTGTAACTCCACAGGTCTTTCAATTCAAGTTTAGCTATTCAGCGCTAGATGCCAGCAGAGCGACAGTTTCAGCCGTTATTCAGCAACTACTTAAGGCCAACATACACCATCTTTATACTATAGGTGACATGAGTTTTTATGAATTTAATGTTTACTTTGATCGATTTAATGACTTTTTCTATCAAGATCAATGTTCAAGAATAATCAGAAGAAATATAATTGATTGAAAAGCGAACTGGGAGGCCAGGCGATCGCGCGATGAGCCGGTGCTTTTTACAATCGGTAGTTCCAGTGTAAAGTTCCAGAGAATGAAAAATACTGTTTATAGATGACACTGAATACAAAATTAATATAATATTTATTGTACAGTGCAGAGAGACCTTATTTTTAAATACTTATAAATTTTACTTTAAGAAATGATACAATTAGAGGATCACGGTATTCTTCGGTGTACGAGTAGCACTATTGACATTTTTTCGCAATAACGATGGGGTACCTATTTATCGAGCTGTGACATAATTTAAATATAAATTTCGAAATCAGATAAGTTAAATCCTTTAGTACATGATCAATCAAAAAATCTTCTCAATTTCTTTCTGAAGTATGTAACCATTGAACTGCATCGTTCTTCAGAAAAAAATTAACCACTACTCTTTCAAACTACCTACAAACAACAGGTGTGGATATTTTACAAGCATACCGAATGGTATGCAGTTGTAAACAGTACAGATGAATTCATTGAAAAAGCAAAGGAACAATTTATTGCCAAAGAAATCTCATTGAGCATACGGTTGCGGCCAAAAAAAAAGGGACAGTTGTCTATTTTTGCGATTATTCCACCTTTCGTCACTGCATGTATATGCGGCATGATTACTTCCTAATTTGGAATTGTTTGATACATGTCAAATATTCAATGTTGCCATGTGACATATTCATAACACAAATTCAAGTAGCTAGAAATAAACAAAAATCTGCATGTTATCCCATTTTTTATTGGCCGCAACTGTACAAGAACAATTTTCTGTTGAAAAATACGAATTAGAGAAAGGTTTTTAATGAAAAAAGAGATGATACATCACTTCGAAATCATATTGAAAATTTCAATTTATATGTAAATATTGATAAAATTATCACCGCACTGGAATCCAGATTCATCAAACATAAATAATAGTATTACGATTTTGAACTCGTTCAGCCTTTACGATTTCCTGATCAAAAACAATTACCTAACTGAAATCTCAATTACACGTAACTGCTCAATTAAATGTCAATTGAATAAAAAGTGGTATTTCGTGTACATTTTATTACAATGCAGTATTCAACTTTTTAACATGATTTTCACTCTCCAAAAGCGTAGAAGGGGAATACAGCTTACCAATGAACCAGTAAGATAGAAATGTATATTTTGTTGCTGTGATACTTTGCAAAAATATAACTGACACTTATCCAAATTCAGAGCAAATTTATAAACATGTCCTTACCCTTACCCTTTCAATTTTACAGGTATCATATGTGAAAAAACTTTTTGAATTTTGAAATTTACTCTGAATAGATTAAGAAAGTCTCTAAGCCAAGAATATTTAGAGGCTTTCATGACGATGAGATGTGAAAAACACTTTTTTACTTTCAGTAGAAATTAACGCTAAATTCAGGGGAGATTTAGGGCCAATTTATGCATAATTGTCATTATCATAGTCCTAATCACAGTCACTGTCTTAATCATAATGTGGCGAAGCTGTGGGCGATGCCGGACCTGAACGATCACGCAGGCCGCATATGACCTTTGAGGCGTTATGCACCGAAAAGAATCTAGATGATTCGAGGACTCCCTCGAAATTTCCTCGAATCGAACGGTAAATATAAAAGAAGAACCAGGCAGCGGAGACGGGCAGTCAGTGAAGTGAAAGTCGAATATAAATACCTAGTTCCGTGATTGTTATGTAAATTAGAGTATTGTGTTATTGTACCATTGTATTTCGATAAATAAATTATTTTAGAGTTAATTGGACTATAAATATATTACAATAAAATAAAATTGAAACTGTACATTTCTCCGAAGGTGTAGAAGGGCCACGAGCAATCTCGGGTGTCCGAGATTAAAATCTGGGGTCCGAGATTAAATTCGGGGGTCCGAGATTAAAGTCGGACCCCGAGATTAAAGTCGGGGGTCCGGGATTAAAGTTGGACCCCCGAGATTGAAGTCGGACCCCCAAGATTAAAGTCGGGGGTCCGAGATTAAAGTCGGGGGTCCGAGATTAAAGTCGGACCCCCGAGATTAAAGTCGGGGGTCCGAGATTAAAGTCGGGGGTCCGAGATTAAAGTCGGGGGTACGAGATTGAAGTCGGACCCCTGAGATTAAAGTCGGGGGTCCGAGATTAAAGTCGGACAATCTCGGGATTTCAGTCAAAAAGCGAATCAAAACATCTGTTCATGGTGGTAGTGATGGTCGAACGTTCGCTTGTCAACCATAAGGGTATCACATATTAAGAGTTAAGGGCCTGGTCTCTCCTAGCTCACACAAGTTTCCCGGAGACTTATAAGGGTTGCTCGTAAGAGTGCAGCCGGTTGACGGAAGGAACACATTTTGAACAAACAACAACAAATATCATATCATGTTTATATAAAGAATCAGCACACGGAGTTTGTTGGTCTCATTCTAAATCACCCTGTATATATCTTGCTTCGAATCTGAGTATGGAAGATAATAGTTACATTGATGTGTTCAGATAGTTTATTGGGACTAATATTTTCTGACCGATGCGACGTTTCGAGTTTTAATCATTTCATCTTCAGGGCCCTTCAATAATAAGTTTACATGTGGTAAAATGGTTTAGAAATGAAGGAAAGAATGAATGTCCCATGTAATGAAACGCTGTAGAAGTAAACTTTTGACATGTTAAAGCGCCCCCCCAAGTGTGATTTACAAACATATAATTAGATACACCAAATTCAACATTATTTGTCCCATGCAATAAGAGATACTTACATTATCGAAAATATCGAATATCGAATATCGAAAATGTAAAAAACCTACGATAAAAATTAAGTCTTTTTTATATCTAACAAAATACAACTACTTTCCCGGCATAAGCCACGCTGGACATTGATCTACATCTCATAGTTATTGTGAAAATATCATATTATACAGGGTGACCACATTTTAATGGAATTGTATGGGTAACTTCCAAACCATACTGGTGAGTAGGTCGGTTAAATGGAGAAAAAGTTGCACATCTGCATGCATAATCTATTGGTGGAAACTAATCGAAAATATCAGGGCCGGTTCTTGAGATATGACGAAAATAGTAATTTCGATCATTTCTGTTTTTTGGTTATACTTCATTTATTTTCAGAAATATCAAAAAATATTTCGAAGGTTTTTTATTCGAGAGAAAATTCTCTTTGATTTGACGCCTTCACATTTCGTATCCAACGTTTCGTATTCTCAGGACCACCCTCAACTGTTTTTTTAAATACGGACCTGGATATTTTATGACACTGTTCGAATAACCTTTTCATTCTGGTTAAAGCGACATTGTTTCAATCACTTTGGATGCCAGTCGGCGATGGTTCAAACCACGGCGACTGCAGAATTTTTTCTGATGGCCCGAGAAGTACTAGGAATCGCACGTAACAAGGTCCCAGGTAGCACAGGTTAGTGAAATGACGTCGTAATGACGTTTTATTAAAGTCCCTGCTGGTCTGTGACGTCCTCGACCAAAATGAGACATCAAAATGACGTCTTATTTCATGACGTCAAATTGACGTATTTCGTGGAGGTCATAATGACGTCCCTGCGAAGTCAACTATTTGTTATCCGAAAATTGTCGATATGAAGAGACCGTTAGTGAGAATTATTCCAGAATACGTGATTACAGAAATCCGGACCTCTCCTGTTAGCAATTCTTCAAAAATGACTTAGGGTCGGGTGTATGAAGCGTTCTGTTACATTGCGTCTACTTCACGACTGAAATTTGTATAAATCGTTGTTATATTGTACCAATTTTGTATGATTATTTGTTTACGTAAGATTAGTCAGGTTAGGTTGGCAAGAAATTAACGCATTTTCAACTCTGTCTTGTCATTTAAACTTCCCGCTATTACAGTGACCAATCGCTGAGTTGCTGCAGTCGGGCCGTAGACACTTGTTGAAAACACTCAGGCCGAAAGCCATGGTAGCGGACAGCGTTGCAAATGATATCCATTTGCATGTTCCCAAGAACATTTTATTTTTGTTTTGTCAAGTAGTGAAGTATATTTTGTTTAATTCTGTCAATTAAATTCTCAGTACAAAAAAGTTGTCACAATGGGTCAATTCTGAAAAAGTTATTGATAATCTTAAAATAATTTGGTGGAATAAAATGATGGTTTCTTTGACTTGGCAACTCTGTCGCGGCAGCGTGGGTTGTCGGTCAGACTCGGCTGTATTCGATCGTCAGCGGTACGGTACGGGTTGCTCCTTTTGAATTATGTTTTACTTTGTCGAATGACATTGCTTTTAGAATAAAGCTAAAATCTTTTTTCTGGTTTGCTGCTGTGTTGGTTTGTTTGGTGGTTTGGTGCTAACATTTTTGTGTTTTTTGTTGTTACGCTCTCGGATCAATCATCAAATAATGTCCTACGTACTGGTAGAGTTCTCCGAGAAGGACAAAAGGAGGAAAAAGCTAAGAAAACAGGAACTGTTGTGGCCGCCATTGAAAAACCAAAGGAGTTGCGATAAATATATCATCAAAGATATAGAGGCTGAAGAAGATTGGAAGTTCCATTCAATCAGTCGATGTTTGTATGGAACAGATTAGTATTCATGAACAAAAGAACACCGAAAAACTGCGATTCAGGTACAAAGTAGGAGCACCCAGGATTGCTGAAGTAATGAATTCTTTGTGATATTATGAAACCTGAATTCCTACAAGAGGATACAAATTGGTGATTATTCTTTCACAAAAATAAACTATTTTCTAAGATCTATCATATTTTTCATGCACTGTTAATTGATATTGAATGTAAGTTTACCACAACATCATGTAATATGTTTTATATTTGATATTTATTAAATGTAATATTGTAATTCAGTTAATATTATTCTACTTCCATGAAACTCTCAATTTCCACATGAAAACGAGGGACTTTGGAAGACGTCATTTATTGGTCATTTGACTGACGTCTATTAATGGTCTTATAGGTCTTCAAATTGACGTCATTTATAGTCTTCTTTTCATACGTCAGAATGACGTCCTGCTGATGACGTCCTGCTGATGACGTCCTATGGCTGTGACATTTTGACGTCTTTTCAGAGTCTCTGAGACGTCACTTCCTGACGTCAGTCGGTCAATTATTTGACCAAATTAGAACGTTATTTTGACGTCACCGTGCTACCTGGAGTAAGACCTCGTTAATCCTTGGCTCGCACAAGTTTCGACTTCTGAGGGCTGCCGTCCGTAAGGGGACGACAGCTGGTTAACGGAAAAAACAATTTTAACAATTCTGAATCTAGAGGTGTATCATACAATGCAATTTGAAGATGGGTTTCGGGTAATATGGACCTTAATCAAAATTTTATTAAATTACAGTTAGTTCCCGTCATCTTCAGTTGAATCAACATTCAGATGATTAGATCCAAATTTTACTGGTGTGAATCTGTAGTGAATTTATATGCAGTGTTCATTTCTATAAAGAGTACAATACTTCTAGCATAAGGCGAATAATTAGGAAAAAATAAATGAGAATCAATAATTATTATTCAGTTATTCGAATATTTCAATCAAAGAATGCAATATTTGTCATTTGAAAAGCGAGTTTCCAATCGTCCGTGCGCGATATGGACAATCCACTCGAGTTGTACAGTATACAACAACTGAAAAAAACAGTTGAATTTAATAACTGGTACCTATCTGACATTTTTTATGCATGTAAGAGGAAAAAAATATGGTTTGATAAGATAAATGAACTGATCAACAATAGGTCATCGAAAAATGAATTTTAATTGTTCAAAATCTCCACCACTTTTTCAATTATTCAAAAATAAAAAAACAAAAATCGACCATTTAGGTTTTTCGGTTATGCTGCAACACAGTAAAATAGAAAAATGAAGTCAATTCTCCAGAAATTATTTGATTGGGAACTCGCTTTTCAAATGACAAAAATTGCATTCTTTGATTGAAATATTCGAATAACTGAATAATTATTATTGATTCTCATTTATTTTTCCCTAATTATTCGCTTTATGCTAGAAGTATTATGTACACTTTATAGAAATGAATACTGAATATATATTCACTACAGATCCAAACCAATAAAACTTGGATGCGGATCTTATTACTTGAATGTTGATTCAACTGAAGATGACGGAAACTAACTATAATTCAATAAAATTTTGATTACGGTCCATATTAACCGAAACCCGTCTTCAAATGGCATTCTATGATACACGTCTGGATTCAGAATGAAAAGGTCATTCGAACAGTGTCATAAAATATCCAGGTCCGTATTTAAAAAAAAAATTGTTGAGGGTGGTCCTAGCTGAGAATACGATACGTTGAATACGAAATCTGAAGACGACAAATCAAAGAGAATTTTCCCTCGAATAAAAAACTTTCAAAATATTTTTTGATATTTCTGAAAATAAGTGAAGTAAGGTACACCGGGGTATGTGGAAATCTGGGGCAAGTGGAACCCAGGCCTATTCTTCTAAAATTATTTTCTGTAATACAGCGCCACCTATTGCACACTAGCCCTTCCACATCCTTCAGATGCTCTGTGGTATATGGCGCCAACAGCGATTCATTTACACTTCGAATTCGGCAGTGGGGTGAACGTTGGAGTTTTACGTCGCATAGTGAGCTAGCACGTGTATGTTGTTTTTGTCTGTTACGACCAAGGAATTCGTGGAAATATTTAAATCGATTCAAGTAAGGACTTCATAAACAATATCTCTTTGCATTTTGAACTCATTAGAAACGTATTTTAAGGCACGATAAAAAAACATGCATGGGTTACACTTGCCCCAAAAAAATCACAAGTGGGGCAAGTGTAACCTACGATAGTTTCCACTTGCAAGATGTATGTTCCGAGAAGTTAACATGTCTAGAAGAGAAATTTTGAATAAGAATCGGAAAGGCATCGACATTCAATTGGCCTCATGTTGAAGACAGAAGTATTATCAACGAATGGGAGATTTTTATGCATTTACCTTCGCCTACAATAGATAAGAGAGGGAAAATCAAATTCAATATATTATTTGACTCTTATAATGTAGGATAAATGTCAATTTTAATATCTGTAATAAATTTGATTTGCAGTATATAACAAGACTAGTTGTTTACACTTACCTCGGCAAACTTTATTCAGTTATGAATGCTAAAAAGTGCCAATGGTTACACTTGCACAGGAGAAAACTCATAGAAAAAAATTGATAACCATGGTGATTTTCTATATTGGTACAAACTTAAAAGTAATGTATCTGCAATCAGCTCACTAAATATGACGGATGTTGAGTAATGAGTTTTCTTGTTTAGTCGGATCAAAGTGGATGTACTGAAATTCGCGGATCCACTTCCCCCGGTGTACCTTATGACCAAAAAACAGAAATGATCGAATTTACTTTTTTCGTCATATCTCAAGAACCGGCCCTGATATTTTTGATTAGTTTCCACCGATAGATTATGCATTCAGATGTGCAACTTTTTCTCCATTTAACCAACCTTCCTACTAGTATGGTTTGGAAGATACCCACACAATAATAATAATAATAATAAAGGCCTTTGTTTTCATCAACCAGATAAACATAAAATACATTTTTGAGTAATATGAGCACAGCACTCCAGGTTGATAGAAAAATGCCGAAGATCAGGTGACAGCACAGTCTGTGGTTGCAGATAGCACTGTCTCTGTTTTTCATCTTAAGCGAGGTAAGGAAATAATAAAAAAAAAATAACAATAATGAAATAACAAACCGTTAGAAGTAATAAAAAAAGTTTAAAAAAATATTAATATGTACTTACATGCAGATATTATTATATTATTTATAATAATAAGTGAAAATCTCTATATATACATATATATTATTTATTGGCAGGAGTTATCAGAGAAATTCAGATTTGGTTTTGATTATCAAGTAATTTCAATTTTAGACCTGATTTGAAGGCTGCTATTGATTTGAATTTCAATTCATTGGAAACTTCATTATATGTTTTTGATGACTGGTAAGTGAAAGATCGTTTGAACAGTTCGGTGCGATGTTGTGGTGTTGTAATTCTATGTTTGAATCGAGTGTTTACCTGATGGATATCAGTTTGGTGAACAATTTTTCCAAACAGGTATTGCGGTTGTTTGTTTTTAATGATTTTTTGAAAGAGACATGCAGAGTGTAAGTATCGTCTGTTCGACATATTCAGCCAGTTAAGATCTCGTAATTTGTGGGAAATTCTTTGGCGTCTCCTAATACCACAAATAAGCCGTATACAAGAGTTTTGAACGACTTGTAGTCTCCTAGAATCGTTTGCGTCGATACAGGGGCTAAAAACTACATCTCCGTAGGTGAGTTTAGATAATACCAGAGCCTCGCATAGTATTTTTTTACGCCAACTGAGAGATAATGGCGATTGTGAAAAATTGATTTTATGTTCAAATAATCGTTTCTAATGCAAATGTTAACATGATGTTTAAATCGCAGTTGATCATCAAAAACCAGGCCAAGGTTTTTTGCCTTGTTTACTTACTGGTGCAATTTGCTCTCCATCAACATTTATTCGGATTACTTCATTGATTTGCAAACGAACTTTATTTGGGCCAAAAACTAGAAAAGAAGTCTATTTACTATTTATACTTAGAGCGTGTTCGGAGGACCAGGTAACAATATTGTTCAGATCATAATTTATTTTGTCAACTGCGTCCTGATAATTTTCAGGTATGAAAGAATAGTAAAGCTGAGTATCATCAGCGTACAGGTGGATGTTACACCATTTTACCACTTTTCCCACACTGGCAGTGTATAAGGTAAAGAGGGTTGGCCCCAATATAGATCCCTGAGGTACACCCGAGGATATTCTGATAGAAGGGGAAACATCGTCATCTACTTTAACTCTCTGTGTTCTATTAGGGAGGTAATTTTGAAAAAAAGGTGGAGCATCATCAGAGATTCCAATTGATTTTAAGATAGATAAGAGTAGTTGGTGGTTTATCGTATCAAATGCTTTTGAAAAATCTATCAATACTAAAACTGTAGTTTCGTAGTCTTTGCCGTATAATTCTGAATTAGGTATGTAGAATAGACATAGACACACACCAAAAATAAATGACACATGTCACGTGACCACTACTATGGCGGTAAATTGGAAAAAAATACCCTTAAAAGACCAAAAGTGGGGTGAGATTGCAAGATATCGAAAAAATTTATTCAAAAAAGTTGCTTGGAATTTAAAATTATATTAAAATACAGAGTTTCAAGTATTGAATTGACAAAAATTGATCTCTTTACAAGAATCAAAGAAATGAAACATTTGTATTTTGATGATAATGAAAAAACTCTATCATTTTCTCCGCACCGGATGGCAATGAATCACAAAATCAAACTGTAGATCAGTGTCCCTCAAAATATCGTCAGTAACATTAAGTAGGGCAGTTTGACAGCTGTGTAGGGGTCTAGCCTGACTGAAACTCTGGAAGTGTATGATGCTGGACTATAGGTATAACTGCGCAATTGTTCATCCACTATTCTCTCTAAAAGTTTGGACAAGGTGGGGAGGATACTTATAGGCCGTAAATCTTTGAAATCAGTTGGGTTACTGCTTTTAGGAATAGGTCTGATCTGTGCCTGTTTCCAACATTCTGGAATGACATTATTCATTAAACAAAAATTAATGAAATGGGTTATATGAGGTATAATGCGGGGGCTGCATTGTAGTAACATTTTCAAGTTCAAACCATCATATCGCATCGCATTTGATTTAACAGCATATAAAATCTTTTGGATATTGTTTTCTGATACCGGGTTGAAAGTAAATAAGTCACGATTGTGTGTGTTATTCATATATGTGTCTAAAATATTTTGGCTGGGTGGTAGACTGCAGAATGAAGAAGCGTAATCATTATTTATTTGTTCCGCATTTTTCAGATTCTTGGGAATGTCAGTGGTTTTTTTGCCCATATTCATTTCTGTTAAAAATTTCCAGCAGTTTTTACTTCCATCAACACCTAATTTATGTTGAAAGTACGCCCGTTTCTCATTTTTACATGCAAGTGTAGTGTAATTTTTCAGTTCTTTGTAGTAAGCGAGATGGTGCTCATTTTTTGTTCTTCTCCATTTCACCTTAGCTTTGCCTCGAAGTAACATAACAATCCCATTAAAAAAGAGGCCACCCTGTATAACTTGAAAGAAAAATCTGAAAGTGAAAATTTGCAACATAGGTTCTTTTCGCAATATCTATCAGATATAGTTCAATGTCCAGCGTGGCCTTAGCTAGGAAAGTAGTTGTTTTCTGTTAGATACAACAAAACGTATATTTAAATAAAATGTATTCTCTCAAGTTATAATAATAGTGATACTTCCTCATAAACACTCGAAGAGTGTGTACCCAAAGGCATAGCCTGTGCGGGTAGAGGGCGGCTATTATTATTATAAAATATCCATCAGATGTAGTTCAATGTCCGACGTGGTTTAAGCTAAGGAAAGTAGTTGTTTTTTGTTTGACATTATACATGAAGAAGCTTAATTTTTATCGAAAGTTCTTTCCAGAGGAGTCATGTTTTTTTCAATTTTCAATTGAGAATATTTCCCTTTTCAACATGAAAACCTTTCAAGAGGTTATCTTGAACGATGGAAAATAGCGACTGATATATGTCAGTTCTGTTGCCAAGCTGGTAGATAAAATCCTTTTAAAACGATTTGGAGATTTCCAAGAAGAGCACGAACTCATTCCTGATTAACGTTCGGCTTCCGAAGGGGTCACTCCACGACTTCCCAGGTCAGCAGGATTGTTCATAAGGTGAGGGAGGGCTTTATTCGTCAACCTAATACAGTAATGATCCTTTGGATATTCAAAAGGCGTTTGATACCGTCTGGATAGAGGGCCTAGTCATGAAGATGTTGAAGGCAGGCATGCCCGAATACATGGTAAAAATCATGGACTCATACCTAGTCGGCAGAACTTTCAAGGTTAGAGTAAACGGAACAAGCTCCACGGTGTGGAAGGCCGGAGCAGGAGTGCCTCAAGGATCAAGCCTATCACCACTTTTGTATTCGTTACATACTTTCCAAAGTACCACAACATATATGCTGATGATACTGCTACATATGCCCAGGCTTATCACAGCAACTCAGCAGCAGCAATGCTGAAAACGCACCTGCAAAGGAAAGTAGTACCGTATCTGAAGAAGAACAAAATAGTGTTGAATCCAGATAAAACAGAGCTAATAAATTTCACATGGAAGAGAAAACCCTCTCGGGTGATCATCCCTGGGGGATTTACGGCTGGTAATCGGATTGATGAGACTGATCCAGCGAAGTACCTGGGAGTACTTCTGGACGGTAAATTGACACTTGTGAAGCATGTCAACTTGGCAATTCAACGAGCTGAGGGGGCCGTGAGAAGGTCATACCCGTTGATAGCCAGGAATACCAAGTTGTCCTTGACTAACGAAGTGTTAATTTACAAGCAGGTCATAAGACCAACAATGACATATGCATGTCCAGTGTCCCCAAAACTCACATGTTGAAATTGGAGAGGATGCAAAACAAAGTACTCCGTATCGTCAAAAACAGTGACCGATACATTCGGCTGAACGCACTAAGGGAGCTGGCCGATATTCCCTCCATCGAAGAATTTATCAAACAACAGTCTGATAAATTCTTCAGATACTCCATCCTTGGAAGTCCACTGACTACAGGGATCACCGAAGTCCGAGCCCACCATAACAGGCGAAAAACGCATGGGGGGCTCATTTACCAGGCACTGGATATTTTCCATGAAACTCCAGAAGAGGAGTAACTGACCAACAGGTCAACCATAATAAGAGAAATTCAAACAGGAAACGATTAGGATAAACAGGTCTACCACAAACATGTATGTCAATATTCAATCCTTTAAAAAAACATTAACACAAAGAACTTTCTTTTTCTTCGGTCCAACATTTTTCAACACCTTACCAATTGACCTGAAACAGATTTCAAATGTGAAGAAATACAAAACTGAAACAAATATGTTATGATTCATCCTAATAAATTTTATGATATACTGAATTCGTCATCAAAGTGAGTAAAAAAAAAGTAGCATCCTCTCCACTGTGTCAATAATTTCCGGAAGTTAACTATGTAATATCGAAAATGTAACATTAATTTTCTTACTCACCTTGTCAAATAAATATGTACATTTAACTTAAAAAGGACCCCGCAAACTCCTTATGGAATTTGGGTCCCGGTGGATTTTTTTGAATTTTTGGTATGATGTAGTCCATGTAATTCCTAACCAATGTTACCATTGCGCCAACCCAAAAAAATGAGCAGTTTTGCAGCTAGGGGGCGTTGAAATCACCCCTTGCGCAGATTAGACTATTTATTTTTGAGCCCGGTTACAATATTTTCAGTTGTTTCATTATTGCTAATGTTGCACAATATTGTGCTGTTTTATAAAAAAAATTCTTACCTCCTCCCCTTTTTCCCCCAACTCCTATTACGGAACGCAAAAAAAATATTTCTCGAGTTCCTTCAAATGTATCGTCGAATGTTTAAATATGCGTAAATAAGGAAATTAGCAGTTTTTTATGATTATCCCCCCACCCCCCAAATGACACAAAACGAAAAAAGTTCGGTGGATTTTTCTGAATTTTTGATATGATGCAGTTCAGGCACCACCTCAAATTCAAATTGTGGATGTCTAATTTTTATTTATTTTCAATTTAATTCATTGATATTCAAAAATCATGAACTACGCCCTACTAAGAAGTCAGCAAACAACATCAATATTTTTCTGAAGGGAGGGAAAGGTGATATTAAACAACTGTACGATTTCCTCAATTTGAGCTGATTAAAACATTTATTTTGATAAAGCATTTACAAGTAGTCGGGAATACATTTTTTCGTGTTTTAAATTAAGGGTAGGGGGTAAGGGGGAGGTTTTAGATTTTCATTTCATGAAAAATTACAGAATTGATCAGCATAATCTAAACTAAAATACGTAGAGATATTGTTTCCGCCTATAATAATGAATAGTCTATTCTGAGCAAGGTATGATTTCAACGTCCCCTAGCATCAAAACTATTCATTTTTGAAGTTTGTCACCCAATTTATTTCTATTCAAAATAACTTGAACTGCATCATATGAAAAATTCAGAAAAATCCACCGAAATTTTTTCGTTTTGTGTCATTTGGGGGGGGTGGGGGGATAATTATAAAAAACTGCTATTTCTCTTATTTAGGCATATTTAAACACTCGACGATACATTTGAAGGCACTCGAGAAATATTTTTTTTGCGTTCCGTAATAGAAGTTAGGGGGAAAAGGGGAGGGGGTAAGAATTTTTTTTATAAAACAGTACAATATTGTGCAACATTAGCAACAATGAAAAAAGTGAAAATATTGTTACCGGGTTCAAAAATAAATAGTCTAATCTGCACAAGGGGTGATTTCAACGCCCCCTAGCAGAAAAACTGTTCATTTTTTTGGGTTGGCGCAATGGTAACATTGGTTGAGAATTACATGGACTACATCATACCAAAAATTCAAAAAATCCACCGGGACCCAAATTCCGTAAGGAGTTTGCGGGGTCCTTTCTCAGTTCGAGCACATGGCAGACAGGCAATCCTGCCTAGGCTTGTGTGCCAGATCTCGAAATTTTATTCTAAACAACAATATATTAAAGCGTGAAAATTTGTACTCTAGTTTGAATAAACCAATTTGAATTTGAATAATGACTCAACTCGGTTTTTACTGCAGGTTTTTTCCCGGGACCTCATCGAAATATCAATAGGGAAAGTCCAATGATCTGATGTCAACCATGTAACCAGTACCATCTTCTGCCTAAGGCAGAAAACCCACAGCTATGCGACATAGCAACACAGCATTCGAGCCTACATCACAACGTAGGGTCTGTCCTAGGACAGACGGGAGCTGGTTCGACCCGCCCACTGAAAGCCTCAGAAGGGCAGTTCTAAACCGTTTATCCCTTAAACCACTCAAACTCCATCCCTTACCCCACCCTGTGGCTGTATTGAGATTGTTTTAGAGTACTTCTATTTATACCACTTGTATACGTCTTATTTATATTTTATATATTTATATGTGTGTATATTTGCTGTTTAAATGTTATACTTTTTTACCGTAATTTGATATTTGAATAAATGAATTGAATTGATTTATGTCTTTCAGTCGCAGATGATTTCACATCTGATTTTATGAAAATCCTGTTCATTTTTTCAATGAAATCAAGATACCTTATCATTTGAACCAATAGTGAACGAGAAAAAACAATGCATTTTGTGTCTATAGCTTTATGAAGAGATTCCTTGGTGAAAATTGTAGAATCTGGGGTCCGAGAGTATAGTCGGACCCCCGATTTTAATCTCGGGGGTCCGACTTTAATCTCGGACCCCCGACTTTAATCTTGGGGGTCCAACTTTGATCTCGGACCCCCGACTTTAATCTCGGGGGTTCGAACCCCCGAGATTAAAGTCGGATCCCCGAGATTAAAGTCGGATCCCCGAGATTAAAGTCGGACCCCCGAGATTAAAGTCGGGGATCCGAGAAAGAGTCGGGGGTCCGAGATTAAAGTCGGACCCCCGAGATTAAAGTCAGGGATCCGAGATTAAAGTCGGGGGTCCGAGATTAAAGTCGGGGGTCCGAGATTAAAGTCGGGATTCCAAAAAAAAAAAATTATTTCTTCATGAATTTTTGACAAAAGTTTATTCACTGGTTGAATGGAAAATAATGAATAGAGTATCATATTCAGAGAAACTGTAAATAAATGACATGTTGGAGTTTGGTTTTGCTTTGCATTCAGAAAAGGTGCTAAAATACTCATTATCTCTAGAATAAAATGAGGATAACACGAGTGTATATTTCACCTTTCTTTAGCATCTATCACATACCGAAATACAATGGGTATTATTTAGAATAATACCACAGTCGCTCCATTGCACTCGAATACTCTGTGGAGAAAATAAAAACACCCTTTGAAAGGGTTTGGAACTATCATCACGCAAAATCCTCCTTATCCCTTTCAAAAAGTGATGAAGTTCTTTATTGACATGCCGACGACACGTTTTCAAATACTTTCGAAGATTTAGAGGATTTTGTAACCATATAGGTAAGCTTTGGGTTAAATAAGGCGTACATTTGGCAACTCCTTTGTTTGCAAATTGAAAACTGTGGGTTGAAGGGGTATTAATACGGATTATTATCTGGATCGAGAGAACTGATTCTGGGAGCTTATTGAAACAAGGCCATATTCTAGGAACAGATTGAAGTATAAAGCTTTCGGACAAATAATAGTAGTAATTTCTGCACTGCTAGTCCAATAGCACACACAATTGCAAGTTTTATAATCTGCGACGAATACAGGGCCTAATATCATAGTAATAAAGATAGATAGATAATTTATTTATTTCTACAGAGTTATGGGCTGAGAAATACGTCATACGTCACAGAGTACAAAATTCAAACGAATTACAATGCACAAAACAAATAAAATCCTTAATTATCGGTGTAGGAGAAGAAATCATTGATACAGTAAGGCTCCATATTGCATAAATAATATCGCAGCGATCTCAATAAGCTTCTAGAGTCATCAAGACCTTTAATTTTATTAGGAATATTATTAAATTTAATTGCTGTATACAGGGTCTTTCACGACGAGCGTTCGTTAGTAATATATGGAGAACGATTCAAAATAAAAACTTGGAATTTTGTGGTAGTGGGTTTTACAAAATGCCCTTCTCAACTAAAATATTTTCAACTTCCGGTCTCTTTCCGTTATACCGGAAGCTGAGGGCAACTTCCTTATTTCAAATAGAACACCATGTATTTTATTAAATTTTTGAATTTCTCAGCACATTTTAGGCCCACTTTGTATGACAATGTCTATACCCAAATTTGTTAGCTTTCGAGATATTGATTTTTTTCTGAAAAATTTGACAGTTACAGCACCATTCCACACAGTTACAGTTGAAAATATGAAATTTCACAGAATCACACCTTAAACATCAAGTCATGAACAGGTTCATCGAATTTTCGAAAATAATTTACAGGGTGGTCGAAATTTCCATCTAAAACATAACATCGAGAAAACTGATGAAACACGATTTTTTCAAATGGAAACCATACACTATTCTATTATTTTCGGATACTACGAGAAAAAAATATATCAAGTTCATGAAGAATGTCCAATACCTGAAATACACCCCTGGCAAGATTTATTCGATTTTGGGAAATATTTGAAATGTAAATCATTCGAAGCAATACCAAACCAAGCAAGCTTTGAAAACAAATGAAGTTACAACAATTATGTCAAAATTTGATGCGATATAATTGAGGTGTATTTCGTAGTTTTCTATTTGTTTGCAAAATGTCTCGTTTGGGGTATTCTCTAATGAAGATTTCCTGAATTTAATAATCATTTATGGCGAATGCAATAAGATAATGGACAGAACTTGTCGTGTTTTTGCAGAAAGACTTCCAAATCTACACCGACCCAATAAAAATATACTGAGAAGACTTCTAAGAAACTGCCGTGATTTCGGATCTTTTTCGTCTGTCATCAACAAAAAAAACCACTCGTAAACAATGAGGACATCGAAATTGTAGTTTTGGCTTACTTCACAGCCTATCCAGAAAATTCGTTGAAAGACGCAGAAAAGTCACTTAGAATTTCATGTCAATAAACCGGATTTTAATCAAACATAAGTGGCGTCCTTTTAAATATCACCACGTTCAAAATCTGAAACCTCACGACTTATCTGCACGAGTGGAATTCTGCGAATGGTTTCTTATCAGGATACAGGAGGACCCTAAGTTTATGAAGAACATTATATGGACAGATGAAGCCAAATTTGCCAAGAATGGTATGTACAACCGTCATAATAGTCATTTTTGGGCAGCAGAAAATCAAAGCTCGTTCGCCAGCACAACTTCCAGGATTCATGGAGTTTTAATGTTTTTTGCGCTATTATAAAGGAAGACCGAATTTTATGTTTATATCTTTATGGTGAGAATTTGAATAGCGATAGATATTCGCATATAATTAGGAATGTGGTTGGTGAATCCATAAGGCATGTTTCTGAACAATACCGTTCCAAGTTATGGTATCAGATTGATGGAGCCCCTGCACATAGTACTGCTATCGTTGCTGGGTTGTTGTATGGGATGTTCGAAGATCAGTGGCTTTGCTACAATGGGCCATTTAAATTTCCTCCTCGCTCTCCAGACCAGATGCCGCTGGACTTCTTCATCTGGGGATATATCAAAGAAAATGTTTATGCGGATCCTGTGAGTGATAAAGAAAACATGAAACGAAGGATTTTGAGAGCTTTCAATAATTTAATTCCTGACTTCATTCAGAAAGCTACAAATAGTGGTATGCAAAACAGAATATATTCTTGTTTAGAACAAAACGGCAATGTCTTTGAACATCTATTGAAATGAACCACAATATTATTTGAATTTAAAGAAATTAAGTTGAATTCTAAAATTAAAGTAAAATCTAACCCTAAAAAATATAAACAAAATAAAATTACTGTATTCGATATCAATAAACAAAGATATAATTCATCTCTCTGATAGTATTTTATTTCAATCCATCCATTTTCATTTACCAACGATATAATTAATATTAGTTCATTTGTTTTCAAAGCTTTCTTGGACTCTTGGTTTGGTATTGCTTTCAATGACTTACATTTCAAATATTTCCCAAAATCGGATATATCTTGCCAGGGGTGTATTTTAGGTATAGGACATTCTTCATGAATTTGATATCTTTTTTTTCGTAGTATCCAAAAATAATAGTGTATGGTTTCCATTTGAAAAAATCGTGTTTCATCAGTTTTCTCGATGTTATGTTTTAGGTGGAAATTTCGACCACCCTGTAAATTATTTTCGAAAATTCAATGGACCTGTTCATGACTTGATGCTCAAGGTGTGATTCTGTGAAATTTCACATTTTCAACTGTTACTGTTTATGAGTTATGATTTTTTCTGAGTGGTGCTGAAACTGTCAAATTTTTCAGAAAAAATCAATATCTCGAAAACTAATAAATTTGGGTGTAGGCATTGTTATACAAAGTGGGCCTAAAATTGGCTGAGAAATTCAAAAATGTAATAAAATACAGGGTGTTTCATTTGAAATAAGGAAGTTGCTCCAACTTCCGGTAAAACAGAAAGAGACCGGAAGTTGAAAATATTTTAGTTGAGAAGGCCATTTTATAAAACCCACTACCACAAAATATTAAGTTTTTATTTTGAATAGTTCTCCATATATTCCTAACGAACGCTCGTCGTGAAAGACCCTGTGAAGTGAACCTTTTTTAAAAGCAGTCCTTGAATGTATAGGATAGTTATAGTTATTTTTGAACCAAGTACTGTGATCATGGGTAATTCTGTAGTTATGGAAATACTCTTTATGTTTGCAGGTACTGTCAGCATATTGTTTGTTCTGAAGATTCCCCTACATGACCCATCATAAGCTAAGCCAAAAATTATTTTTATGACTCGTTTCTGACACTTGACAATTTTAATCAAGAGCAGCACTGTTGTATTCAAGTTTGGCTTCAGTACTCGAATTGCAAAGGTTATTGACGACAATTTCCTACATAGACTCTCAACTTGGGTTGTCCATGTCATGGTGTCATCGATGTGGACTCCTAAGAATCGAACCGAAGAACTGCATTTTACTTTTTGTTAATTGATTTGTATGGTGTCTGGCTTGTGTTTGTTATTGATTGTCAATAACATACAGTCGGTTTTCTCGTTGTTGATAGTCAATTCATTTTCACAAAGATGTTGTTTGGTTCTTTTCATAAGTATGGTAACCCGTGACTTCCATTAGATTAGGACCCCTCAAAATGAGATTGGTATCGCCCGCATAATTTATGATTTTCATGTTGTAGCTGTTATTAACTACGTTTCTTAGATCATTTTTATGAAAATTAGAAACAGTATTGGACCCAAGAAACTGCCCACGGAACCCCCTTGGACATCTCCAAGGCATTGGACCTAATCTTACCTTGTTCAGTAGTTATTTTTACTACTTGCTTTCTTTGTTTTAAGTAGGATTTTAGCCAGTTTTGTGAGTTACCTCTGACACCATACTTATACAGCTTATCTAGTGAAATATTATGGTAAATGGTATCAAATGCCTCAGAGAGGTCAACAAAGATTCCACAGGACAGATCGCCATCAATGCTTCCAATACCTTGGTACTAAAATGATACAATGCAGTTTCTATTGATCTGTTTTTCAGGTATCCGTGTTGACTGAGAATAACTTGAAATTTTCAAAAAATTATATTAGCCTTCGTGCCATCAACATTTCAAAGATTTTTGCAAAACAAGTTAGCATACTAATAGGCATATAATTGGATAAAGTATCAATTAACTATAGCTAATTTTAAAATTTCTGGAAAAACTCCGTGGGCGAAAGATTTGTTTGCCAAAACCTTAAAAAAATTTGGCTATTTCTAGTACACAGGCCTTCAGGTCATGAATTGGTACTTCGTCAATATCCTTGCTTCTTTTGTTCTTCATATTCCTGATGATGGCTTCTGTTATTACTGGATTAAGAAAAAGAGTAAATTCATTAAAGTCAATCAAACTGAAGAAATCACTCTGCTCATTGGAGTTAGGATTCAAGAACATAGTAGATGAATTATTCACATTATTGGATTTTCTCAAAATGAGTTTGATTGGTTGTACCATTTCTTTTACTGTCTACCACATGGTTCACATTTTATTATCACTGACTGAGTTTTTTTCATAATGTCGTTTTTTGGCATTTTTCAGAAGGTCGTTATAATTTGCCTTTATTATGTTATAATTATTGTTTTTATGCTTAACATTAGAATTTGCTAATGTTTGAAAAAGTACAAGTTGATTTTTTATGAACTTTATTTAACTCTTCCGATATGACCATAGTTGTTTCGTTCTTTTGAATTTTCCTTTTAATGTTGGGAAAGTTTATAACAAAATAATAAAGAAATATACACAGAAAACATCAAAAGAGAAAACACATGGCTAATGACCATAGATGTCGATGACTAAACACCAAAGAAAAAAAAAAGTAAATAACAATGAAAAATTACATTGGGAAAAAGCCGAAGCCTTTGTTTTTTCAACCCTTCGGTCATGGTGTCCTAAGTGTAGTACACAACTTTCTTGTTTTTTTTTGTGTACAGGTAACTGTTTAATCCGATTATCGTTGACATGGTTTTATAAGTTGTTGTTTTAGTTGCCAATCTATAATTTTTTCCGTCATCTATCGGATAGATGAGGAAGTATTTCGGAAAATTTCAGCTGACGAGAATGAACGAATCCTATATCATCTGGGTCACCAGTTTGGTATATATCATTTTTGATCTTCTCATTGTGGAATTTATTCATTGAAAAAAATACAGTGTGTTCATATTAGAGTGTTTTACGTAGTAACTCGATTCAAAATATAAAAATATTTTCTCAATATTTTGTAGTTTTGAACATGAATTTCCGTGTGCTCAATTTAGTACACTGTGATCTAGTGGCATTGCACAATCAGAACATATTATCAATAATAGAAAACAATTTATCGGATAGAATGTCAGTGAAAACGAAAGTGACTTGGTTATGGCACTAATTTGGAGGCTTCTGGGGGTAAACTTCATGAGTACGACATTGATTCAGGATGCCCATTTATTCACTTGGACATAGGTTCAGAGGAAGAACAAGAAAACGTTTCAATCGTTTCATTCGTAAAAAAAATTACCAAAATCAATTGAAGCACCTTCATTATGATTGATGCATTAAAAAAATCTTTAAATATTACAGAGTAGGCTGTGACACTTCTACTTTCGTTTTTGGATGTTGTTTGATTTGTATGAAACATTACTTTGTACTGAATAACAATGTCTAATTCACAAAATTTGTGTTCTCATGTTATTATCATTTTCCATATACCGTTTGCTCATGGTGTACTAAATTTAGCACAACCCATATAACAAAAATTGGCTGTCACAAAAAATTTTCTATTGACTCAAAAATCTTGGAAAAATTAATTTATGATGTTTGCAAAATTAAAATTTTTTATTTCGAAAAACAAAAATTCGTGAGTGAAAGGGTTAAAGTTTGAAAAAAAAATATTGAAAAGTGATTACAAAAAAAAACAGTTTTTGTTATCGCATCATTCAAGAGACCAATATTTTTCAAAATAGCATATAAAATTTAGTGACTTATAGTGTCAAAAGCTTTTGAAAAATCTAATGTGCGGTAGCTTTTTGGCATCTGTTGCCCTGAAAATACCATCCGTGATACTCAGTAGCACAGTTTCGCAACTATGTAGTGGTTTGAAAAATAGAATTCTGTAAATAAGTGAACTATAATGTAGATATAAGTCAAACATACTAAACATGAATAGTACCTACACATTATGATAACGGCAACTATGGACCAGTTCTTCCGGTAATACTTCTTTTATCTTGATCGTCGCTCTGGTATTTTTAGAAAGCCTTTTTGAAGTGATTGAGAGGCATAGACCAGCTCCTCAGATATTGAGTTATACCCCTAGCTGATCTTATACGAAA
The DNA here is from genome assembly GCA_944452925.2 of Chrysolina oricalcia. Lineage (NCBI taxonomy): Eukaryota > Metazoa > Arthropoda > Insecta > Coleoptera > Chrysomelidae > Chrysolina > Chrysolina oricalcia. The sequence goes on along the minus strand of OX101825.2, from coordinate 50,417,327 downwards.
ATGACCTTTCAAATAGTTCTGTTTGATGAGCAGGCAGCGTAAGTTCACCTTAGAACCCGACATTAATGTTGTGTATGTCGGATCGATATTTTATTATATTACAGAGGTATTGAGGAGAGTTTTCCATAATTATTTCATACTATAAGCATGCAGCATGTAGTCTCATGCATTGAAAATCAGAAGTATGTAAAATGAATAGCAGAGGTTCCAAAATGGAGCCTTGTGGACCGCCGCAAACTATTCTGACATTTCATTTCCTAACGAACAGTCGTTGCAGACCAATAATAAACCCTTTACTCCCAAATACACCTATTACGTTGGCTTATTATGGCAAGTACCTGTCAGAAAACAACTCCTCCCCTGGCTAAGACCACGACGGGTATTGACTCAAATCTAACAAAGCATCAGAGGACGCAGTTGCAAGTGCAATTAAAAATAAATTCAATTGGTTGTGACTTCATACAAATAATTTTTTGTAATAATTTAAGTCGGCTGCATCATTCTTCTTTGATTCCATTATTTTTTGGTTATTTTTATATAACTACTGACTGCTGCATTTCAAGTTTTTAACTTTCAAAAAATAATAATCGGAGAAAATACACATCATACTATTTTCTTTTTTCAAATTTATTATAAACTAATTGTTAAGAAATAACCTTCTATGGCAAAGTTTGACGGAAACCTAAATATTTACATAAACAGAAATGATATCCCAAGATAAACCACTGAAAGGTGGCTGGTCAGAATTTTAAATCCCTTAACAATGGCGTTACAATGGCCTAATCCAACAAATTTATATTGTGCCAGGCGGCACTACCAGCGATTGAAGAAAACAGTTGTTTGCTGTTTTTATAAACGTTCTACATCAAAATTTGCACGAGCCTCCCTGTATGGATTTTGCATACCAAATGAGGGTTTATTACTCCCCGCCTTCAATTTACGGACTATAGTTTTTTCGTTATATTTTCTTCCCTGTAAAACTTCAACAAATCTATGAATAATTAATTTGATTCATTGCTGACTGGATCATTTTCATTTCAACCTATTTTTGTTCGAATTCAAGGGCAAAGTACAAATAATTTCTCTTATCCTTTTCATCGAACTGTGGCTATCAATCAGAAGGTATATATTTTGAAATCATTCGTTTCCTCAGACATTATTCAGTTTCAGGGATTTCAGGTCATTTCGTATTCGGAAGCCATTCAGAATCGCAGAAAACAAATTGTGATACAAACAACTCATGTCTGCATTTCTTACGCAAAATCGAAAAGGGACAATTCCTAAGATTTAACACATTTCACCCTTGCAAGAGGTTGGCCTTGGTCCAGGGCTGTACATATTCCATCTGGAGTGAATTTATTTGAAGAAGCTTCAAGCTAGAGATGATTTATTCCAGCATAAGTCAATGATAAATAAAGTTGGTTATCAATATTAACAGGAAGCATATCGTGGATAGTTTCTAACAAAAATTTTAAGGAATAATAATTATGGTCGGTTCAAATATGAGAAGAGGATCTACAACTCAAAAAGTTACGTTTAATCATAGACGAAACCAATGAAACCCACATGTTCAGTCTAACTTGGAACTTTGAATTTTTGAGAAAAACTATACAATGTGTCTCACTTTTCATAGAAGCACCCCCGTAACTTCCTTAATTATCAAGGTAGAATGATGAGATTCTCAGGACTGAAAGAAATTATGAAAATGCATCTACTGGTGATGGTGATCGCCTAAGTGATATACACTGCCCGCCAGTCGCGATGGAACAACCCATTTTTACGGTAAATCATATTAGGGGGCAAAATAGAAGCGAAATTGCATCAGATTCGTGATCAGAACCTCCAACTTATTACAGATACTCTTTTTTCCTGAAAAATATTCAGTCCTGAAAAATTTGTCTCACTTTTCATGGAAGCACCCCGTAAATTCCGTAATTATCAAGGTAGAATAATGAAAATCTCAGGACTGAAGAAAATTATGGAAATGCACTTACCGGTTCAATGTTGATGGCATAAGTGATATATACTGCCCGCCGGCAGCGATAAAAAACGTTGATTCCATCGCGACTGGCGGGCAGTGTATATCACTAAGTCCATCACCATTGAACCGGTAGGTGCATTTCCGTAATATCCTTCAGCCCTGAGAGTTTCATTATTCTAACTTGATAATTACGGAAGTTACGGAGGTGCTTTCATGAAAAGTGAGACAAATTCGGACTTTTCAGGACTGAATTTTTTTCAGAAAAAAGGAGTATCTTCAACAAATTGGGTATCCTGATCACGAATCTGATGGAATTTCGCTTCTATTGTGCCCCTTAATATGATTTACCGTAAAAGTGGGTTGTTCCATCGCGACTGGCGGGCAGTCTATATCACTTAGTGCATTTCCATAATTTCCTTCAGTCCTGAGAGTTTCATCATTCTACCTTGATAATTACGGAAGTTACGGGGGTGCTTCTATGAAAAGTGAGACACACTGTAGAGTTAATTAGAATTTTTGACTAGGGAAGGCCTTATTCCCGTCAATGCAAAAAATAGCGTATACTCAGCAGGATTGAAGTGTTTTTCAATTCCTCAGCTGGACATTACAAGGGCTGTTATGCTCATCAGGCAACATACCACATAATCTTGATCAAAAGATGCACTTTCGCATGTTAGTCTCTCCTTGGTATACAGGGTAGGGCAAAAGTGCGTCAGAGTCCGATTGCTCGAATTTTATGATAAAATGGTTAAAGAAAGGAAGTAAACTAAATAACAGAGTCTATTCGCGATCACCATGGAGTGGGCGACATCTACATTTTGAAATTTGTACGAAAAACTCCTGGAAAACAAACAAGCTCGACTCAGACAACTATAGACCCATTAGTCTCACCTCCATGGTTTGCAAAAATATGGAATCAATAATAAGTGATGACCTAAAAACTTTCCTGTTGCATAACAAAATAATTCCCGAAGAGCAACATGGGTTCGTTCCGAATCGATCAGTTACAACAAACTTATTGAAGTGTGTGGATGATTGGTCAAAACAGCTGGACAATAATACTCCTATAGACATTATATATCTTGACTTTTCGAAAGCATTTGATTGTGTACCCAGGAAAAGACTGTTACTCAAACTAGAACATTTTGGTATTCGTGGACCACTACTAAAATGGATCCAAAACTTCCTAGAAAATAGACATTTTTGTGTTCGGATTGATGATTGTTTTTCCGACCAATATCCTGTTCTGAGCGGAGTCCCACAAGGATCCGTACTGGGTCCTTTATTATTTTTATGTTATACATCCGATTTACCACATTTCCTCAAGTCTACATGTTCTTTCTACGCCGATGACACAAAACTCTACAATGATCCAAGATCACGAGATGTATTGCAAAATGATCTAACTGCCTTGTACAACTGGAGTTGTGAATGGCTATTACCACTGAATATCAATAAATGTGTTGTACTACATCTTGGGAAAAATAATCCAACACAGAACTATACTCTGAACAATGAGCAATTAGCCAAAGTTGAATACCACAATGATCTTGGAGCCACCATTACCAGTGATTTAACATGGTCACATCACATTTCAAATATATGCAAAAGAGCGAATACAAAATTGTATCTTTTGAAAAAAATCTTTTCGAAAACGTCACCTGAAACATTTACTAACCTATATAAAGTTTATGTTAGACCAATCCTGGAATATGGAGGACAAGTCTGGAGCCCAGAATTGGTTAGAGATCGTAACATGCTAGAATCAGTACAACAGCGAGCAACCCGAATGCCCTATGATCTGAGGAGACCATCATACGAAGATCACTTGAACCAGCAATCCTTGACTACATTTGACAACCGAAGACATCGCGGAGATTTGATCATAACATATCGGATTCTTCATGGATTCCTGCCGTCTCTAAGTAACATGTTCCAGATGAATGCTGATATCCGATTGAGAGGACATAATTTCAAACTTAAGAAGGAACATTTTAGGACTACAAAACGCCAGAACTTCATAGTCAACCGTGTCTTCTCGGCGTGGAATGATCTGGATGCAGACATAGTCAATGCACCCACGGTTTCAGCTTTTAAAGGCCAATTAGATCGTTTAACATAGCAAATCTATATTTTAAAATTTTTTCTTCTTCAATATTCAGAATTTTTAACCGTACACCATACCTACTGTGTCTTTACAATGTTCTACCTTCGTTTATTGTACACTTTTTTAGTCCACATAATTTTATTTGTTATTTTTTTGTAAAAATATTTCAATATTCTTATGCCTATACTTTCATAACTATTTAACCACTCACTACACTACTCATGTGTAGCACACACAAACTCATTTCTTGTATAAATGGGCTTTCATAGGTTTATACCTCAGCCCATTCTCACTTTTAATAATAATAATAATAATAATAATAATAATAATAAAAATAATAATAATAATAATAATAATAATAATAATAATAATAATTCTGTCATTCTTTGTCGTTCAATATTTGGTTCGATTTTTCTGATTTAATTTATAAAACATAGCTTCAATATGATTTGAAAGTCAAAAAATTGTTCAGTATCGCTGTGAAAAAATTATTCATCTGCAAATGTGTCCATGCACTCTTTTTCAGAAACCAGAAATTAGTTAAAACATGGGAAATTAGACTGAAAATCGGGTAGCCAATTGGTAAGTATATGAAGTGAATACTTCATGGTGGAAGATTTCACACCTATAGCACGTAAATTGAAGGCGCGTAGTAGGGGAGAAGGGGGTAGGTTCGGACACCGTTTTTCAAATTGGTATATCATCGTCGCTTGTTATCATTATTAAGATGTTGAAATATCGTCAAATAAAGCATTCTTGATTTATGACTTTTATGTATCATATACATACAAATTTCGACTAGTTTTTTGGAAAAAGTGATATTAGTGAATTTGAGCCCCTGGACGGGGCACTTTCGGACATGAATGGGGTAGGTTCGGACGTTTTTACACTTATTGAAATGTTTATTTACTTTCCAAAATAAATTGTAGCTGAAGTACTATAAAATATTAATTAACATCATAACCAATAAAATTTACATTAAACTGAAGAAAATATGCCATTCTTGAAGTCCCCGGGGTTGACATATGTCTTTCCTCTCAACATATGAAATATCCTCAACTTCTGGATAAACAAATCCTTTTATACACTTTTTCAAAAATGTGACTTCGAATTCCCCATGTTCCTTTACATCGATCACTTTTCCAACATAATGTAAGGATCTCTTTTTTGTTGTGAACTTCACTAATAAATAATCATCTCTTATAATTTTCTCGTCATCTAATAGTTCAATGAGCTCATCAGCATGACTATCATAATCCAAATCCACATCAGAGTCGGATAAGTCGTCTCTAAATTTTTTCGTGGATATTGAAGAAATATCATCTGAAAGTGCCTTCTTCTTCTTCCTCTTCTTGGGTTGCCTACTTTTTTGTATTTTCTTCGGTTTAGATTCAGACACCAATTTTCTCGAAGCGTTTGTTTTCTTCACATTCATCAATTTGGCTTTCTACAACTCTTCAATTCTTTGTTTCTCAGGACTACTGGTGTAAATTCTCGATTTTCCCTTTCTGGATTTTCTGGTGGTGTTCCTAAGACTAGCCTTCGGTAAGGGTTTCACATCTGATGGTTTGACAACAGATACAACAGAAATTATATTAATTTTGGGTTTGGTAGCTTCATGTATATATTCAACAATTCCCTTACGATAACTTCTACTTCGTGATTTTTGGAGGAGCATGGAATTTCGTTATGGGACTGAGGCTGAGCAACGATACTTGTGTCGATTATTTTTGTAGAAGACTCCCCTTTATTCCCCTTTATTCTCCCCTTTATTCTCAAGAGGACGGTCTGTCGCGAATGAGACACAGAAATCATCGTCTTTATAAACTAATGGAGACTAATGGAGACTAATGGAGATATCCAAGCGATCTGTTCTACCAAGAATCGCAAATACATGATGTTAGACAGTTATTACACCAGAATAAAAACATGTTAATCGTTCTCACCCATGACTATAATACTAGGAAAAAAACAATTTTTAAAGCCAATTGTATCTAAAACAATAGGGCAAAAGAGTTATAACTATCTAGGCCCCAAACTCTTCAATACTCTACCTCCCACTATTCAAGTCGAAAATTCTACCAGAATATTAAAAAAAAAAGTGATTGAGTATATAAAATCTGTCACAAGATCGGATATACATGATTTGATAGACTGAAATATAATTCAAATAGCCCTTAAAATCAGTGCGGTGCAATAATATTGTACTTCTATGTATATTTCTAAATGGTCTAGTATCTAATTCAAAACTATTTTAACATTATAATATTTTACAGTTTGAAATTTCATAATTAAATTTTATCTCAAATTCTTTACAATTTTTACTGAATAAAGACACCAAAGTCTATGAGAGTTTATATTTGTAATATTCGTTTCGTGTATTTATAATTTAATATACCTAGCTCGTTTCAAACTTAGATTTTACAATGTATTTGCCATCCTCACAAACAGGTGTGAGTTTTATTGTTATATTGAACATATCCGTTTTATTCCGTTTGAGTATGTATATATATATATATATATATTATATAAGTGAAAATAGAGTATATTTCGTTTTAATTCCGAGAGTTCTAACCTTTGACAGCTGTTTCGTGCTCACGCACTCATCAGAAAGGATTTATGGAGCTCTCGAAATCAAAACGAAACTGTAGATGTCATAAATTACTTCCTGTTATATATATATATATATATATATATATATAGAAGAATCCTTTAAATTCGGGTATGCAGTCAACAAGGGTATGGAAAAAAAAAGTGTACCCGAATTTAAAGGATTCTTCTTTAACTTAGACAGTCGTCTAACCTTCACAACTATATATATATATATATCTCCATTAGTCTCCATATATATATATATATATAATCTGTCTTGATATTTGTATATATAATTTAATGTTTTAAAATTAGTATTGAAAGTGTATTCACTATCCTCACAAACAGGAGTAAGCCTCTGTGAGTTTCTGTTGTTTATTTTGAACATATGTCCACTTTATTTTATTTGATGTATTTAATTTCTAAAAAATAAACTTCTATTCTATTCTATTAATAGGCCATAACCCAGTAGTATTAAAACTACTTATTATGTTGCAGGGAGGAATGTTTGCAAATATTGTTGTGCTGACAATTTGGCAACATCATAAATAGTTATTGATTTACCAGGGTTCGACAGAATGAAATCATTGAAAGAAATCTTGCATTTGGATTTGAATAGACCATACACTGCCTTATCCAGTGGCTGCATTTTATGCGTGCAATGTGGCGGGAACGACAATAATACAATTCCGTGTTCTCGTGCATACAAGATGGCATCGAGAGAAACGTGTGTTTCGTGATTGTCCATCAGCAGCAGAATTTCATTTGAGTAGCTACTGTTCGTATGTTTTCTTATATGCTCCAATAGTTTGAGAAACACCCTTGCCGACATCCATCCCGATTTCTCAGCATAACCAATAGCCCCAGGATTATCATCGTTCAAAAACTGATCCTTCATCCTCACACGAGGAAAGTTATAGAGGTGGAATTGAAGCAGATATTATTCCAAACAACGTGACAAGGGCTCCTCTTTCAGCAGATACGCATTGTCCTACAGCTTTTGATCCTTTCTCTGCTATTACTCTCGGTGCTTGAAGGACTGTGGTTATACCCGTTTCATCAGTGTTCCATATACGATCTGGTGAGAAATTACAGTTGGCCTGCACTGAGGTATAATTTTTAAAAAATTCCTCTACATTGGCTCTGTTGAAAGCTGAAGCTCTTGCTGTACTTGTATTTTCAGGTTTGCGATTAGAAAGCCTTGGATGGCACTTCATGAAACATTGCATCCATTCAGTTCCTGCTTTTTTGTTGATTTCCCAATTTCTCGGAATTTTCTTATTCAGTTTCGAGGCATATTGGAAAGCCAGACAACGACACAGATCATATGCCAAGCCGTAACATATCTTTGAACACTTTTTGAGATATAACTCCAGCTCGATTTCTTCCTTTTGTGAAAACACTTGCCGTGTTGCATATTTTGAAGAAGCAAGCTCTTCCTCTGATTCACCACCTTCATTTCCTGAGTCTTCCAGGTTGTAGGAGGTTCGATTTTTTTTGTGGACTGTAAATATAGGTTTTTTGGTATTTTTTTGGAATTTGAAAATTGTTGGTTGTTCGGTTGAAAGAATTTAAACGGGTTACAAATTACGTAACAATAAACAAAGATAACAATACGAGCTGTGTTTTCCTTACAACCATCTAGGTCAGTCACTTGGAGTGTAGTGATTTTTTTGTGTTAGAGATGAGCATTTGTTATAATAACGAGAGTGAGTTGTAGCACACTTGAGGACAATTTCTGTACTAATTTTTCGCTTCTCCTGGCTAGTGTGTGTTGACTTCGCGTATAGGGAACGCTCAATATATTCGGACTCAAATATAGAAAAACACAGCAATATCGCGAGAAAAATATGGGAAATTTACTTTTAACTTAAAATTAGCATTCAGACATACACAATTAACAATTAGATTTTAGGTGAAACCGGAACACAGGTTATTATTGGAACGCTTTCTAGCTCTGACAACTCTGTCAAATAAAGTTGATTGAATCTCATTGCAGCAGCTCTTAAAGACATACTCTTGCTCATAACATTCTTCACCGCATTTTTCAAGACATCTCTAGGAATTTCTGGCTTAGTAGGACGTTTCCTCTTGTATGTTCGCACCATCCTACAAACATTTAGAAATAACTAAAAGAAAAAGATCATGGGGCACATCCGGACAAACACGTAAACGAAACATGGGGCATCTCCGGACAGTCCGAACCTGCCCCGCATATGTTGTCTGTATGTGCCCAGCTGTATATAGTCAAGTTTTATTCACAAAACTCTCTTAAACAGTTCAAAAGTTATACTGTTTTGAGGTTAGATGCATAGAAATGTGCATTATACATGATAGAGTCATCATTTCTCACCTGAAGTTCACTACTTGAGGTGTACGACCTTACTAGTAGATAGCTTAACCTTGTATCACAAATCGCTTTTGGGAACTTTTATATCTATATTCACTTTTCGATGAAATTCGAGAGCACGACCCGGCGTCAACGATTTTAATCATATAATACAAGCAACTGCCAGTTATTGGTAAATCTGTAGTGATTGCCTGGCGGTAAATTTGAAATGTCCGAAAGAGCCCCATGTCCGAACCTGCCCCCTTCCCCCCTAATATATCCTCATTTAGTATGCAAACTCCGTACAGGAAGGCTGGCGCAAATTTTGATCTAGAACGTTTATAAAAACAGCAAACAACTGTTTTCTCCATTCGCTAGGGAGTGCCATCAGGCACAATATCTGTTTGTCGGCCATTCTAAGCCCATTGTTGAGGTATTTGAATTTGTGACTAGCCACCTTTCTTGGGGTATAATTTCTATTTAAAAATATAATGGTAAATATTTTATGAAAATATCTAGGGTTACGTCAAACATTGCTATATAATGTTATTTATTAACAATTAGTTGGTAATAAATCTGAACGAAAAATAGTAAGGCGTGTATTTTCACCGATTATAGTATTTTGGAAGTTAAAAACGTGAAATGCAGCAGTCATTAGTTATAAAAAATAACCAAAGAGTAATGGTATCAAAAAAGAAAGATGTAGCCGAATTAAATTATTATAAAAAATGATTTGTATGAAGTCACAACCAATTGAAGTTATTTTTAATTTGAAAAAAATTACAATGGGTATATAATTACAGTTTTTACAATAACTATATTATGTCAGAGTCGGAAGAAGATGAATCTTCTTTATTTTTATGAAGACCAATAACAATTGGATCTATTAAGTCTTCAAAAATATTGTCAATTTTTCACATAGCATGTTCTACGGTAATAACATGGTCAATTGATTTTCTCCAATAAATGTCGATGGTCACTTCACTAACCGCACATTCAAATAATAAATAAACATCTTTCATTTTGAAGGTCGTATTTTTCAAGGCTACATTATTTTTCTCTTGAGCCCATATCAGTTCTATGAAATTCAGCTCGCAGTGAATAGCAGTAAAAAAATTATTTTGAAGGTGGATTGGATAAAAATATAATGGGCGACATATTGTGGAGACTTATTTTGTTGTTAATTTTTTTTTTGTTTCTATTTCTACATGTTTTGAGTAATTATCTCGAATATGAATTGTTTTTATTTGCTTTCAATTTTGTCTCAATCAACAGGAAGTTGTATGCAAAGTCTCTTAAATGATTGAACTGATGTGTTTTTATTGAAAATGGAATACTGGACACCTGTGGAGTTATTTAATGAGAATGAATAGTATTTTTCCCTTTACCACACCAGTATTTCCAATCCTAGATGCGCATTTCGATAACCAAGTTAACTTCATCAGTAGGAATACTAAATTGACAGTAAATAACCAACCATTTAGGTATATTAAATCAAAATACGACTTTGGTACATAACAGTGCCCACTATTACATTGTTTTAGAAATTTCATATCGTTTAATTCGTAGACTAATGTGGAATGAATCAAACCATCAAGCTATCAAGTCGATATATCTTCAAACTCAACTATTTTTATGAATAAAAATATCGCCCATCAACAAGTTCTTGTTGTATTACTTTCTTCCGAATATTTTAAAAATTCAATCGAATAATTTTTCCTGAAAATATTTTTGGATAACAAAATTCGTCCCTCGTTCCTCGTATCTGAAGGTACAATACACATGTCTTTTGATGGTTGGACATCCCTGTTTTTCTAACATAACTCAGACTCACATAAATCTAACGTCAGGAATCAAACCGAGTTGCCATGTGCAAAATACAAGGTCTAACTCCTCCCGACCCAACTCTAATTCTTCAACCCAGTCTTTACGACTTCTTTTGTCCTCTTAATGTTGCCCGGCTACTGACGACACTATTGTTGATACTTCCAAAGAGGTCATTTATTACCCCTTTTGACTGACATTAACATCCTATTCGTGAAAGTTGTCTCATGTCCGAGATTTGAAGCTAAGTAGGTCATTCATTGATGAATTTATTTAGGTATGTGACGTTAATGATGTTAGTTATTGTTGGTGTAAGTAGCGTGGTTGACAAAAATTAATGGAATCAAAGTGAGCTTCATTGTACCGGTACAGAGGTATCTCATGTTAATGGTGTACGAGCTTCTCTTTGTTATGGATGTTGTAAGGTTAGCTTGCAGTGAGATTTTTCAGTTGCTATTTATTTTCAAAAGTAGGTTTTTTTCCTCCCCTCTATTCTTTCTTAGTTGACATTTATAAAACTTGAAAGTTGTCAGAGTACAAAAATTAAAGCTCATAAAAAAACACAACAATTAAAATTTAAAATTCAACAACTACCAACATTCATTGACTTATTTCTGTACTAAGTACAACTGTTATTCATTTTCATACCTGGCGATAGATGAAAATCTGCCAGGTTAATTAACTAGGCAACATAATATGAGATGGCTATGGATTGTTTTCCTGTAAAACTGAATGGCGTAATTATTTGCAAGTTTGGCAATTCTTTCCGGGGTTTTTCAATAGTGAATCCGTTAAGAGCAGTTTTCTTAGTTACTTTCCGAAGTGAAACCCGCATAAATGAATAATAAGTTGATTAACGAAGAAAAAATACAGCTTTTTCTAATTGTTGTGAAAATTATAAGACGTACAGGGAAACAGCGAGGATATTCAACATCTCATCACTAAATATGTATCATCTGAGAACGTCTACAATATAAACAATATCCTATCACTACACTGGTTTGTGGTGAGAATTTAGCAAAATTTTTAATAAATTTAAGGAATATTTTGAGAATTGACAGGCCATTACACAAATCTGCAAAAAATCCGTAAAAATAGTAGTTATTTTGGATGAATTTTTCCAACCACGTTCTATTTGTTTGTTTTAAATTAAAATTTGGAAAACCTGTAAAAATACATGAATAGTCCATGTAGAAATTTGATTATACCGTAGGCATGCAAAATTTCCGAAACAGAAATAAATGAAAGAACTTTGACTTACAAATTACCCTGAATTAGTGGTAAAAATAAGGAGTTAACTTATAACTTGACAACGAACCGATTTTGATTTTTTTTCCAAAGATTGTACATGAAGTGATGGATTTTTTTGATAATTTCTTTGTTTTTCCCATCTAAGATTGGAGTCTATATTATTATTCCTAGATATTTCATTTCCAACATAGTTTTATACTCAGGTAAGATAGAGTTAGCCTAGTTACTTTAGCAATAAAGTTCAGCAATATTTGCATTTCTTTTTTTTCTTCATGCGAATAGTAGAAAACAGTTTTATATTTCAGTGCGTCAATCAGAACGGATTGAGGAAAGAAACCGCAAGTTCAAAATAATTTTTCCGGGTGTCCAGGGCCGGTTTCACTCCAGCAATTTTCGTCAACTTCCTTAATATGGACTCTGCCATCATCATAATCTAGGAAAAATTTCAGGATAGGGTGCGGAAAAAAATACATATTCAGAATAATTTTTCCGGTCGTCCAGGGCCGATTTCACTCCAGCAATATTCCTCAACTTCCTTATTATGGACTCTGCCATCATCATATTCTGGGAAAGTTTTTAGGATAGGGTGCGGAAAAAAACCACATATTCAAAATAATTTTTCCGTGCGTCCAGGGCCGGTTTCACTCCAGCAATATTCCTCAACTTCCTTATTATGGACTCTGCCATCATCATATTCTAGGAATCTTTTCAGAATGGGGTGCGGAAAAAAACCACATATTCAAAATAATTTTTTCGTGCGTCCAGGGCCGGTTTCACTCCAGCAATATTCCTCAACTTTCTTATTCTGGACTCTGCCATCATCATATTCTAGGAAAGTTTTCAGGAAAGGGTGCGGAAAAAAACCACATATTCAAAATAATTTTTCCGGGCGTCCAGGGCCGGTTTCACTCCAACAATATTCCTCAACTTCCTTATAATGGACTCTGCCATCATCATATTCTGGGAAAGTTTTCAGGATAGGGTCCGGAAAGAAACAACATATTCAAAATGATTTTTTCAGGCGTCCAGGGCCGGTTTCACTCCAGCAATATTTCTCAACTTCCTTATTATGGACTCTGCCATCATCATATTCTAGGAAAGTTTTCAGGATAGGGTGCGGAAGAAAAACCACATATTCAAAATAATTTTTCCGGGCGTCCAGGGCCGGTTTCACTCCAGCAATATTCCTCAACTTCCTTATTATGGACTCTGCCATCATCATATTCTAGGAAAGCTTTCAGGATAGGGTGCGGAAAAAAACCCACATATTCAAAATAATTTTTCCGGGCGTCCAGGGCCGGTTTCACTCCAGCAATATTCCTCAACTTCCTTATTATGGACTCTGCCATCATCATATTCTAGGAAAGTTTTCAGGATAGGGTGCGGAAGAAAAACCACATATTCAAAATAATTTTTCCGGGCGTCCAGGGCCGGTTTCACTCCAGCAATATTCCTCAACTTCCTTATTATGGACTCTGCCATCATCATATTCTAGGAAAGCTTTCAGGATAGGGTGCGGGAAAAAACCCACATATTCAAAATAATTTTTCCGGGCGTCCAGGGCCGGCTTCACTCCAGCAATATTCCTCAACTTTCTTATTATGGACTCTGCCATCATCATATTCTAGGAAAGTTTTCAGGATAGGGTGCGGAAGAAAAACCACATATTCAAAATAATTTTTCCGGGCGTCCAGGGCCGGTTTCACTCCAGCAATATTCCTCAACTTCCTTATTATGGACTCTGCCATCATCATATTCTAGGAAAGCTTTCAGGATAGGGTGCGGAAAAAAACCCAATATTCAAAATAATTTTTCCGGGCGTCCAGGGCCGGTTTCACTCCAGCAATATTCCTCAACTTTCTTATTATGGACTCTGCCATCATCATATTCTAGGAAAGTTTTCAGGATAGGGTGCGGAAGAAAAACCACATATTCAAAATAATTTTTCCGGGCGTCCAGGGCCGGTTTCACTCCAGCAATATTCCTCAACTTCCTTATTATGGACTCTGCCATCATCATATTCTAGGAAAGTTTTCAGGATAGGGTGCGGAAGAAAAACCACATATTCAAAATAATTTTTCCGGGCGTCCAGGGCCGGTTTCACTCCAGCAATATTCCTCAACTTTCTTATTATGGACTCTGCCATCATCATATTCTAGGAAAGTTTTCAGGATAGGGTGCGGAAAAAAAACCACATATTCAAAATAATTTTTCCGGGCGTCCAGGGCCGGTTTCACTCCAGCAATATTCCTCAACTTCCTTATTATGGACTCTGCCATCATCATATTCTAGGAAAGTTTTCAGGATAGGGTGCAGAAAATAACCACATATTCAAAATAATTTTTCCGTGCGTCCAGGGCCGGTTTCACTCCAGCAATATTCCTCAACTTCCTTATTATGGACTCTGCTATAATCATATTCTGGTAAAGTTTTCAGGATAGGGTGCGGAAAAAAACCACATATTCAAAATAATTTTTTCCGGGCGTCCAGGGCCGGTTGCAATATTCCTAAACTTCCTTATTATGGACTCTGCCATCATCATATTCTAGGAAAGTTTTCAGGATAGGGTGCAGAAAAAAACCACATATTCAAAATAATTTTTCCGTGCGTCCAGGGCCGGTTTCACTCCAGCAATATTCCTCAACTTCCTTATAATGGACTCTGCCATCATCATATTCTAGGAAAGTTTTCAGGATAGGGTGCGGAAAAAAACAACATATTCAAAATGATTTTTTCAGGCGTCCAGGGCTGGTTTCACTCCAGCAATATTCCTCAACTTCCTTATTATGGACTCTGCCATCATCATATTCTGGGAAAGTTTTCAGGATAGGGTACGGAAAAAAAACCACATATTCAAAATAATTTTTCCGGGCATCCAAGGCCGGTTTCACTCCAGCAATATTCCTCAACTTCCTTTTTATGGACACTGCTATCATCATATTCTGGGAAAGTTTTCAGGATAGGGTGCGGAAAAAAACCACATATTCAAAATAATTTTTCCGGGCATCCAGGGCCGGTTCCACTCCAGCAATATTCCTCAACTTCCTTATTATGGACTCTGCCATCATCATAGTCTGGGAAAAATTTCAGGATAGGGTGCGGTAAAAACCACAAATTCAAAATAATTTTTCCGGGCGTTCAGTGCCGGTTTCACTCCAGCAATATTCCTCAACTTCCTTATTATGGACTCTACCATCATCATAATCTAGGAAAGTTTCTAGAATAGGGTGGGGAAAAAAGCCACATGGTCATAATAATTTTTTCAGGTGTTTTCACTAGCCCTGGACACCTGGGAAATTTATTTTGAACATGTGTTTTTTTCCACACCCTATCCTGAAAACTTTCTTAGAATATGATGATGGCAGAGTCCATAATAAGAAAGTTGAGGAATATTGCTGGAGTGAAACCGGCCCTGGACGTCCGGAAAAATTATTTTGAATATGTAGTTTTTTTCCGCACCCTATCTTGAAAACTTTTTTAGAATATGATGATGGCAGAGTCCATAATAAGGAAGTTGAGGAATATTGCTGGAGTGAAACCGGCCCTGGACACCCGGAAAAATTATCTTGAAAATGTGGTTTTTTTCCGCATCCTATTCTGAAATTTTTTCCAGAATATGATGATGGCAGAGTCCATAATAAGGAAGTTGAGGAATATTGCTGGAGTCAAACCGACCCTGGACGCCTGGAAATATTATTTTCAACATGTGTTTTTCTTCCACACCCTATCTTGAAAACTTTCCTAGAATATGATGATGGCAGAGTTCATAATAAGGAAGTTGAGGAATATTGCTGGAGTGAAACCGGCCCTGGACGCACGGAAAAATTATTTTGAATATGTGGTTTTTTTCCGCACCATATCTTGAAAACTTTCTTAGAATATGATGATGGCAGAGTCCATAATAAGGAAGTTGAGGAATATTGCTGGAGTGAAACCGACCCTGGACACCCGGAAAAATTATCTTGACTATGATGATGGCAGAGTCCATAATGAGAAAGTTTAGGAATATTGCTGGAGTGAAACCGGCCCTGGACGCCCGGAAAAATTATTTTGAATATGTAGTTTTTTTCCGCACCCTATCCTGAAAACTTTCCCAGAATATGATGATAGCAGAGTCCATAATGAGGAAGTTGAGGAATATTGCTGGAGTGAAACCGGCCCTGGACGCTCGGAAAAATTATTTTGAATATGTGGGTTTTTTCCGCACCCTATCCTGAAAACTTTCCCAGAATATGATGATGGCAGAGTCCATAATAAGGAAGTTGAGGAATATTGCTGGAGTGAAACCGGCCCTGGACGCCCGGAAAAATTATTTTCTATGTGTGGTTTTTTTCCGCACCCTATCCTGAAAACTTTCCCAGAATATGATGACGGCAGAGTCCATAATAAGGAAGTTGAGGAATATTGCTGGAGTGAAACAAGCCCTGGATGCCCGGAAAAATTATTCTGAATATGTATTTTTTTCCGCACCCTATCCTGAAAATTTTCCTAGAATATGATGATGGCAGAGTCCATCCATATTAAGGAAGTTGACGAAAATTGCTGGAGTGAAACCGGCCCTAGACACCCGGAAAAATTATTTTGAATATGTGGTTTTTTTCCGCACCCTATCCTGAAAACTTCCCAGAATATGATGATGGCAGAGTCCATAATAAGGAAGTTGAGGAATATTGCAGGAGTGAAACCGGCCCTGGACGCCCGGAAAAATTATTTTCAATGTGTGGTTTTTTTCCGCACCCTATCCTGAAAACTTTCCCAGAATATGATGACGGCAGAGTCCATAATAAGGAAGTTGAGGAATATTGCTGGAGTGAAACAAGCCCTGGATGCCCGGAAAAATTATTCTGAATATGTATTTTTTTCCGCACCCTATCCTGAAAATTTTCCTAGAATATGATGATGGCAGAGTCCATCCATATTAAGGAAGTTGACGAAAATTGCTGGAGTGAAACCGGCCCTAGACACCCGGAAAAATTATTTTGAATATGTGGTTTTTTTCCGCACCCTATCCTGAAAACTTTCCCAGAATATGATGATGGCAGAGTCCATAATAAGGAAGTTGAGGAATATTGCTGGAGTCAAACCGGCCCTGGACGCCTGGAAATATTATTTTCAACATGTGTTTTTTTTCCGCACCCTATCTTGAAAACTTTCCTAGAATATGATGATGGCAGAGTCCATAATAAGGAAGTTCAGGAATATTGCTGGAGTGAAACCGGCCCTGGACGCACGGAAAAATTATTTTGAATATGTGGTTTTTTTCCGCACCATATCTTGAAAACTTTCTTAGAATATGATGATGGCAGAGTCCATAATAAGGAAGTTGAGGAATATTGCTGGAGTGAAACCGACCCTGGACACCCGGAAAAATTATCTTGAATATGATGATGGCAGAGTCCATAATGAGAAAGTTTAGGAATATTGCTGGAGTGGAACCGGCCCTGGATGCCCGGAAAAATTATTTTGAATATGTAGTTTTTTTTCCGCACCCTATCCTGAAAACTTTCCCAGAATATGATGATAGCAGAGTCCATAATAAGGAAGTTGAGGAATATTGCTGGAATGAAACCGGCCCTGGACGCCCGGAAAAATTATTTTGAATGTGTGGTTTATTCCGCACCCTATCCTGAAAACTTTCCCAGAATATGATGATGGCAGAGTCCATAATAAGGAAGTTGAGGAATATTGCTGGAGTGAAACCGGCCCTGGACGCCCGGAAAAATTATTTTGAATGTGTGGTTTATTCCGCACCCTATCCTGAAAACTTTCCCAGAATATGATGATGGTAGAGTCCATAATAAGGATATTGAGGAATATTGCTGGAGTGAAACCGGCCCTGGACGCCCGGAAAAATTATTTTGAATGTGTGGTTTATTCCGCACCCTATCCTGAAAACTTTCCCAGAATATGATGATGGCAGAGTCCATAATAAGGAAGTTGAGGAATATTGCTGGAGTGAAACCGGCCCTGGACGCCCGGAAAAATTATTTTGAATGTGTGGTTTATTCCGCACCCTATCCTGAAAACTTTCCCAGAATATGATGATGGCAGAGTCCATAATAAGGAAGTTGAGGAATATTGCTGGAGTGAAACCGGCCCTGGACGCACGGAAAAATTATTTTGAATGTGTGGTTTATTCCGCACCCTATCCTGAAAACTTTCCCAGAATATGATGATGGTAGAGTCCATAATAAGGATATTGAGGAATATTGCTGGAGTGAAACCGGCCCTGGACGCCCGGAAAAATTATTTTGAATGTGTGGTTTATTCCGCACCCTATCCTGAAAACTTTCCCAGAATATGATGATGGCAGAGTCCATAATAAGGAAGTTGAGGAATATTGCTGGAGTGAAACCGGCCCTGGACGCCCGGAAAAATTATTTTGAATATGTGGGTTTTTTTCCGCACCCTATCCTGAAAGCTTTCCTAGAATATGATGATGGCAGAGTCCATAATAAGGAAGTTGAGGAATATTGCTGGAGTGAAACCGGCCCTGGACGCCCGGAAAAATTATTTTGAATGTGTGGTTTTTTTCCGCACCCTATCCTGAAAACTTTCCCAGAATATGATGACGGCAGAGTCCATAATAAGGAAGTTGAGGAATATTGCTGGAGTGAAACCGGCCCTGGATGCCCGGAAAAATTATTCTGAATATGTATTTTTTTCCGCACCCTATCCTGAAAATTTTCCTAGAATATGATGATGGCAGAGTCCATCCATATTAAGGAAGTTGACGAAAATTGCTGGAGTGAATCCGGCCCTAGACACCCGGAAAAATTATTTTGAATATGTGGTTTTTTTCCGCACCCTATTCTGAAAACTTTCCTAGAATATGATGATGGCAGAGTCCATAATAAGGAAATTGAGGAATATTGCTGGAGTGAAACCGGCCCTGGACGCCCGGAAAAATTATTTTGAATGTGTGGTTTATTCCGCACCCTATCCTGAAAACTTTCCCAGAATATGATGATGGTAGAGTCCATAATAAGGATATTGAGGAATATTGCTGGAGTGAAACCGGCCCTGGACGCCCGGAAAAATTATTTTGAATGTGTGGTTTATTCCGCACCCTATCCTGAAAACTTTCCCAGAATATGATGATGGCAGAGTCCATAATAAGGAAGTTGAGGAATATTGCTGGAGTGAAACCGGCCCTAGACGCCCGGAAACATTATTCTGAATATGTATTTTTTTCCGCACCCAATCCTGAAAATTTTCCTAGAATATGATGATGGCAGACTCTATCCATATTAAGGAAGTTGACGAAAATTGCTGGAGTGAAACCGGCCCTGGACGCCCGGAAAAATTATTTTGAACATGCGGTTTCTTTCCTCAATCCGTTCTGATTGACACACTGAAATATAAAACTGTTTGCTACTATTCGTATGAAGAAAAAAAAAAGAAATGCAAATATTGCTGACTTTATTGCTAAAGTAACTACGCTGATAGAGTTTACGTAACTATTCATAGATAAAATTTAAACTAAAATAAACATAGCTTTCAGAATTAAGTAACACAGCAGTGATTGGATACCATTTGTATAGTTATTCTGAAATTCAACTGTAAAGAAAACCAATCTTTATCTTTTCCTTTTATCGAAAAAAACTAGAACCGGCATTCGGCTTATACCTTTCGTTGCATGTACATATTATATTAGGCGTTATGCCGATACTAGTTGCTAAATAACGTGAAAAGAAAGAGATTTTACGTCACCCTTTTTGACAAGGTTGTGACTGATATTTATCCGCTTGACTTGCACCGAAAAGGATACGTTTTCGTCCATTGTGGGCGTTCGCATTCAAAGGCTTAAAATGCGATAATAACAAAGATGTCGGGGACAATGGATTTGGTACAAATTCCGGTCCAGTAATCTTTGTGAAATTCGCCGCATTAAAAGCCCGAAGAGTTGACGAAATCATACAGGATGTTCGAAGTTGATGCTGCTAATAATGTTGCACCATAGAAATGTAATAAACAGTTGAACGCCAATTAGTTCAGAATATCATGGTTCATACGGAAGATTCACCAACCTATGAGTTTGCGCAATAGATGTAAAGTGTCGCCAGGTACGGTCTTAGGATTTTTGACTTCCTGTTCCTGAATCTGGTATAAGTTGTCGGTAAAAGCATTTGCAATATACTAGAGTTTTCCTTCAATGATATAATAATATGCAGAAAAACAATCAGTGCCTTCTTGAAAACGTAAATATTGAGTCCATGTCTATTTTGTGCTTTCTCGCGACCAAATAGGGAGAAATTATCGTGATAGTCAAAAACTTCAAATTTGATATGAATTGATTCTATTCCAATCATAAGAAATGAAAAAAATCTCAGTTTGTGTGTCCATCGGCCACATGCCTAAACCTTTGAGCCCATTAAATTCGAAATCCATATCAGAGAGTGAGGAAACATTTTCTTAGGGTGAGCATATTTTTTATTTTCGAAATTCTGAATATTGAAGGTGATTTTCATGAATATTTGAGTCATTTATGTATAGGGCCTTTGTGTTTAACTGATTACGAATGCTTTTGTTATGGATGATGTGAGTTATTGAATGAATTAAGAACCTGTATGTGGTGATTTTGAATCATAGTATGTGATGAAAGAATATGCTTCTACAAATTAATTAGTTAACAATGCAAAAAAGTATGTACACTATTTTCGTTGAAAAACAGAAATGTCCTTGATCGGAAATATAAAATTCAGAAAAAATCTGTCAAATATAGTTATTCGGGTGAAAAACTACATTTTTGCATTCGGTCAGAAGTTCTCATTTATCATTTTAAATGTTGTTGAATCGTATTGAATTCAAATGGCATTTTTTGTAATGAGAAGTAGATTATCGAATGTTGAGAGGAATAAATATATTAAGTCGAAAATTCAAATTGTCAAATGTTACAGAATATTTGTTTCACTTTATTTCAAATATGGAGAAATGGTAGGATTCGAGGAAAACGGACTATAATAATTCTTAGTTTATTTTGTAATGTTACATACTTATTTCTATCAAACGAAAATTGTGGCATTTTGTTTCGAAATCTATTGATGGAAAAACAGAATCAATGTTCAGTTCACCTCTAATTTTCCCAGTTTGAGACATTGCCATATCAAAAAATCTAATTCGGGTATAAATTCTTGATATTGTTTTTCATTTTTGGTTTGTGACTCACCTCATAGGTAGATATATCGAAAATGTGGTTCTTTATGGAGTTGGATAATTTTTCATCCTAGAATAATGTTACTGAAGTTTGGTGTATGAAGGTTTCTGAAAAATTTGTTTCATTTGGCATAAAATTATCGGTAATTGCAAGAACCTGCCGGATTTTTCTTTCAAGGAAAATATAAATATCTATATAACAGTTCATGATGGCCCTATGAGACCATCTCTTTCTTTTCTTTTCAATAATTTGAAGTTTTATGCATCTGCAGAAGATTCTGTAATGTCTTCAATAGTGGACAAACATACTCTACATTTGATAAATTTTTTAAATAGATTTAACGACAAATTGTACCCACATTTTCTGTCAGAGTACTCAAAGAGGGATGACAGAAACAACTAGGGAAAACACAGAACACAGCACAAATGGCAAGCAAAGCAATAATTACAAAACACGAAAACAAACTAGGTATCTACAACTTCTAAAACCTAACAGTGCCAAAGCCCAAAATCCGACCTGTTTCTTCGCTTGATACGTCATGATAGGATTTTGGGGCGGAGTTGCCAAGTTCACTGGATTTCCCACAATTACCTGTCCTAACCTCAGATGATATTCCGAACTTTATTTGAAATAAACGAAAAAAAAAAAAACTTGTCAACGACGTTGCCAGAAAAAGCATTAATACGCAAGCGTAAAGGTCGGTGATCGCTGCCTATATGAGGAGTCAATCAACTTAATCTCGGACAGCTTGTTTGGCGTTCTAGTGTTTATTACATTTCTATGGGGGTGCACAAATAGATGCAAAAAAATTTGTAGGAAAACTATTAAAGAACCGTGATATATCATATTACAGCCTACAAGAATTTTATTACGATTCTTTTTGAAAACTTCTTTATTGTTGTACCTCAATGTGTTGGTCTGTATTAGTGCAAATATTATGTGAATTGTCTTATAATATTTGTATCAATCTATTTTTTATGTTGAAAAGAGAAACATTCTCGATTGAAAATCGAACCAAAAACATGACTCCTCTGGAAATGGAAAAAACCTACTATTAATTGAGGTTACTTTTTTGTGATATCTAACAGAAAACAACTACTTCCCCGGCTAAAGCCATGCTGGACATTGATATATATTGTGAAAAGACCCTATATAACTTGAGAGGAAAAATCTGAAAGTGAAAATTTCCATTTTCAAGTTAGGTTCTTTTCACAATATCTGGCAGATGTAGTTCAATGTCCAGCGAGGCTTTTGCCGGGGAAGTAGTTACTTTTTGTTAGATATTACAAAAAATATGTTATTTTCTATTCAACTATATGAATAAAAATGATTTTTTTTTTACTTTCAGATTTTTTTCTCTCAATATATAGGGTCTTTTCACAATACCAGGTGTGGCGCCCCTAAAACTTTTTTGCTTTTGAAGATAATGGAATGAAATTTGGAGGATTTGTATAAGACATGAAACTGCATCTTTCGACTAGTAACTCAACTTCATGCAACTTTTGGTTTCACCGGAAGTGACATAAACTTTCGATTTTCAAATGAGGCACCCGGTATATTTTCAATTCTCTTGCCTCCTTATGATACGCGGAATACAACCATGTGTTACTTGTCACTTTTCGTATTTTTGTTTTGAAATTTATTCTTTATTCTAGAGGGCTATCTTCAAATCGCTAATTTCAGTCCTATAATTTGAGAATAAATAAACTGTTTTTGATCAAAATGCATCTGATTTCATTTTAAAATTTCTATCACAAATTTTTTTCAAATGGCATTCTTGGGTTGAGAAAAAATAGCATTTTATTACGATTAATTTGATACTGCACATTATTAGGTTTCAAACAAACTTCCGTTGAAAACTTTAAAAGATTAAATTGGAAATTTCTCAAAATGAAGGATCTTAAGAGATTTTAAAATAGGATTTAAATGCATCGAGCGACCTGTAACCAACACAGCTTATGAAACAAGATCAATAATTCAAAAGCTAATAACATATTTTGTTGCATAAATATTATCATAAACATGTTCTTTAAATAATTACCGAACAAATACCTAATTCACTTTTGGAGAAGCGAGGTACAATAAGAAGTCGATGTTGTGTTTGTCATAGGTTACTCGATGTATTCAAATCCTATTTAAATACCAAAAGATGCTTTATTTTATAAAACATCTAACGTAGATTTTTGAGTTTTTTAATGGAACTTTAAAACCTATTAGTGTGGGGTATCAAATTAATCGTAATGAAATGATCTCTTTTCCTAACCCGACGCCATCATGTTGCCATTTGAAAAAAGTTAGTAATTTCAATTTTAAAATTAAATTTCATATAGCACATACATTTCGACCGAAAACAGTGAAGTTGTATTCTTCCCGGAATTTTACGGCTGTAATTAGTGTTTTGAACGTATCCATAGCATTCTAGAATAAAAAATGAAATTCGGCATAAAAAAAAATTGGTTACAAAAAGTGACAAATGTCACGTGGAGACAAAAGAGGTGAAAATATTCTGGGTGACCCATTTAAAAATCGAAAGTTTATGTCACTTTCGGTGAAATCGGGCGTTCCATGAACTTGAATTACTTGTCGATAAACGCAGTTTTATGTCTCATGCAGATCCTCCAAATTTAATTTCTTTATGTTCAAAAACAAAAAAGTTATAGGGGCGAGCCACCTTTCGCGCAGATGTAGTTCAATGTGGCTCTATCTGGGAAAATAGTTGTTTTCTGTTAGATAGTACAACTTCAATTTATCGTAGGTTTTTTCCATCTCCAGAGGAGTCATGTCTTTGGATAAATTTTCAATTGAAAATGTTTTTCTTTCCAACATGAAACCCTTCCAAAAGAGGTTATCTTGAACGATGGAAAATAGCGACTAAAGTTTGTCTTTCCACGCCTGACTTTATGAACATCATGTTCATATTTTCAATAAAATCAACATGTTGTTTTTTATGTTTTGTCCAAATTATATGTATTGACCAATATTTCATTGTTTTAGTTTCAAATTTATATTTATACCTATTCATTTTATATACAATATTTTTATACTGAACTCATGCTGCCGACAAGAAGAATTTTTTTATGACAATAAAGTAACTATATTTAATATTTGTATGCCTCCATAATCCCATCGCATTGGGAAAACACAAAAAGTAATAATCTACACACAGGTGATTGACAAATTCCATCCAGGCCAAATAAATTTTACTCGTACTAATTTCACAGAATTGAAAAATGTTGTATCAATAATGAAACACTGTATTCTTGATTATTTATATACGAATAGATGCAGCAAATGATCATTCAACGGCTCCTACAGACTGTTTCAATCATGTCCGAATAGGGTGAAAGAGGGGTCAAAATGCAGAACAGCAGATGCGGGCACAACCCAAACCCAACCCGGATATGAACAAACTACCAGAAAAGTGGAAATTGAATGAGGTTCGCATTAGCCGGTGCTTGCAGCTTACTCATCAAAATATTTGCCGCTGAGCACGGCGAGAGTTAAAATATAATCCGAAATATGACGAAACATTTGTTGGTTTGGTTTGAAGGACATGGCATTTGATACATGTATTCTTAGGGCTCGACAGTTTTTTTTTTATTTTTGGATATATCATTCTAGAGGTCAGAAGGTACGACGGCGTACTAGTGCCACTGCAGAAATAAAAATTCTCTTAATTGACACATTTATTCTGTCAATTGACACATTTAATCTGTCAATTGACACATTTAATCTGTCAATTGACACATTTAATCTGTTAATTGACACATTTAATCTGTAAAAAAAAATTGAATTTGAGGGGGTGAAATAATTTTTATTTTATTTTTTTGAATAGCCTTTGGCACACCCTTGGATATTTCTAGAAAGATATGTATTCTTCACTTTTCTTGATATGACCCCCCGTTTAGGCTGTGCGCGTGTCCGCGGATTTTCGAAAATGAACAAAAAATTGGAAAAGAAAATTAAAAAAAAAACAAAAAATTTG
Source organism: Chrysolina oricalcia (assembly GCA_944452925.2). Classification (NCBI taxonomy): domain Eukaryota; kingdom Metazoa; phylum Arthropoda; class Insecta; order Coleoptera; family Chrysomelidae; genus Chrysolina; species Chrysolina oricalcia. The sequence continues at coordinate 50,392,101 of OX101825.2, read as the reverse complement.
GTACTGTAGTGGACCGTCTTTGACTTTTTATCGGTGGAGGGGGTGGGTGAGCCAAAAAAAAATTGATTCAATGGGGGGAAATAATTTTTTTAATTTTTTTCAAATAGCCGGGTGCACACCCATGGATCATTCTAGAAAGATTTCTAGAAATCACTTTTATCGATGCAACAACAAAAACAAAAAACAAAATAAAAAGCTAGGTCAGCCAGCAGTTAGCTCATGTCTATTTACTAGTCATGTTCAAACTACCCACTCTGTGGTGGTCGTGCTGATAGAGTATTCGCCTCTCAAGCATTGGATCTTGGGTTCGATTTCTAGCATGGTCATCGGTCTCGTGACGGCATTACACGTTAAAAGGTGAGGGTTGCGTCTTCCCTAGCTTGCACAAGTCTCTCGAAGACTTATGGTGGTTCGGCGTACGGGTGCAACAAGTTGACGGAAGTTAAAATTTCAACAATTCTCAGCATGATAATGCTCCAATCACCTCATATTAAATGTGTCAATTGACAGATAAAATGTGTCAATTGACAGATTAAATGTGTCAATTGACAGATTAAATGTGTCAATTGACAGATTAAATGTGTCAATTGACAGATTAAAGGTGTCAATTGACAGATTAAATGTGTCAATTGACAGATTAAATGTGTCAATAGACAGATTTTTTTATTTTCGCCGTGGCACTAGTACGCCGTCGTAAGAAGGAGCAAATTTCTTCATTAGACTATTTTCTGTCCCTACAGGGTGAGCTAAAAAATTGGGTTGAATGTCTAATGTCAATTGTGGAAAATACTCTCTGTAAGTTGATTTTTCTTAATTTTTGGGTATAACATGCCGTGAAAAATATCAAATGACTTTGAATGGTGTGCATACTTACAGGATGAGGCAGAATACGCAATTTTTCTAAATACCTGTTTATTTACTTCTCGCCTAAGAGTGTACTTTTTATTGAATTTCTCGAAGCCAAAAGTTCTCCCGAGGTTGCTTGTGTAGGCATTTTTGTTTTTTACATGTTTGCACCCATATACAGTGTGTTTCACTTCTCAAGGAAACATCCTCGTTTCTTCCGTAATTTTCGACGTAGAATTATGAAATTTTCAGAATCTATAGATACACTAGGAATAGACTCACTGCACGATGGAACCACCCATTTTCCATCGCTGCTGGCGTAGGATGTTCATTTTTGTGGAGTGAGTTAATTTCTAGGGCATCTATTAATCCTGAAATTTTCATGGTTTTACGTCAAAAATTACGGAAGATACGATGGTGTTTCCATGAGAAGTGAAACACACTGTATATGGGTGCAAACAGGTAAAAAACGAAAATGCTAACACGTGCAACCTCGGGTGAACTTTTGGCTTCGAGAAATTCAATGAAAGGTCCACACATGGGCGAGAAGTTAATAAACATGTTTTAGAAAAATCGCGTATTCTGTCTCATCCTGTAAGTATGCACACAATTCAAATTCAATTGATATCTTTCACAGCATATTATACCCAAAGATCAGGAAAAATCAACTTACAGACAGTATGTTCCACAATTAACATTTGACATTCAACTCAATTTTTTAGCTCACCCTGTAGGGCCACAAAACTGTTTAATGAAGAAAGTTGCTCCTTTTAACCTCTAGAATGCTATACCCAAAAATAAAAATAAATCTGTCGAGCCCCAGGAATACTTGTATCCAGTGCCATCTCCTTTCGGCGTTACTTGAATTTGAAGTGTTTAGTACTGCGATCATTAAAAACACAATAAGTAGTATGTTTCAAATGCCCATAGTAGTAGGTAAATTATACAGGATCTTTCACGACGAGCGTTCGTTAGGAATATTGTTAAAAATTGATTTTTTTTGTTAGAATTGTTTTTTCCGTTAACCAGCTGTCGTCCCCTTACGAACGGCAGCCCTCAAAAGTCGAAACTTGTGCGAGCCAAGGATTAACGAGGCCTTACCTTTTAACGTGCGATTCCTAGCACGATCCGAGGAGAATATCGAAAGGAGGTCCGTAGGTCACCCATCCAAACCATGGCCTCGCATAGCGTTGCTTGGCTTCAGATATCGGTGAACCGGCGCTCTCCGTTCGAGCTATCCCCGCGGATATATGGAGAACTATTTAAGATAAAAACTTGAAATGTTGTGGTAGTGGGTTTCACAATATGGTCTTCTCAACTAAAATATTTTTAACTTCCAGTCTCTTTCCCCAATAACGACAGTAGAGAGAAAATTCCTTATTTTAAATGGAATACCTTGTATTTCATTAAATTTTTGAGTTTCCCAGCTGATTGTAGGGCTACTTTGTGTAACAATGTCTAAACCCAAATTTGTTAGTTATCGAGATATTAATTTTTTTTGTAAATATCAAGCCCAACAAATAAAACACATTGGATGCCAGTGCAAGTGCTTGAAAAATGGATTGCAAATTTTGAACTGGAAAGATAGGCAGACATACGAACAGAGCCAAGTTAAATAAAAGCTTGTAAAAAGCATGTTGAAGGAAGATATATTTCAATATGCCTTGAGTATTTGATAGGATGAGCTCAATTCTTTTCAACAAAACTAAAAAAAAACAAAAAGTTATATCATTTCCAAATATTTTGAGATTTTTTTCAAATTTTGATAAAAGATAAAACTATCTAAAGGTTCTTTCCGCATCTTTATTTATTTCTATATAGAAGCTACTTTTCCACTATACAAATTTTATCTGACTTCAAGGAAATTAGAAGACCCCCCTTACAACCCTCCTTCAGGTTAAGACATTTTCATGCAGTGGCGTACCGATTGAGCTAGTGAAGGAGTAAAAATAGAGAAGGTAAAAAGGTTGAAACAAATAGGTAAAAAAAATTTTTTTTTAAGCCTGGCAACATAAAATTTGCATTTCAATATTTTTCTCATACAGTGACCGCCAAAAAGTATGTACCATATGGGAAACATTTTTATTATTGGAGTATTGGAAAAAATATCCTGGGGAAAAGTTTGTGCATGTCCGATAACCTAAAAATCGATTTTGACACATGTCACGTGATCGCTAGAATGGCGGCAAAATGAAAAAAATTGTAATGCAAAGGCAAAAAAAGGGGTAAGATGGCAAGATATCAAAAAAAGTTATTTGAAAAAGTCACTTAGAATTCAATTTTATATACATAAACGAAGTTTCAAGAGATAATTCAGAAAAATTGAAAATAGCAATTTTTTAAAAATATTTTCCCCTCTATTTAAAAATATTTTTTTTTTCTTATGAATAGCTTGACTATACTGAAACATTTGCATTTTGATGATAATGATAAAACTTTCTCATTTTCTCCTCACCAGAGGGCACTAAATTGAAAAAATGGGAATTTGTCAGAACCCTTGCTGTTACATCGGTTCGTATCTAACAGTTATATCCGAATTCCACGACCATTGTGATGACATGACACTCCAAAAACATGGTAATTTCCAGATTATAATCAAGTTCCGATGATAATCGTGCATGAGCGTTTCACTTCGCACATAAACTTGAAAATAGTGCGTCAAATTAAAGATTCTTAAAGTTTATGTGCAAAGTAAAACGCTCATACAGCATTATTATTGAAACTTGATTAAAATCAGGAAACATGGTGTTTCTAGATTGCCATATCAACACAATAGTCTTGGAATTCTGATATAACTGTTAGATAAGAACCAATGTAACAGCGAGGGTTCTGGCAAAAACCAATTTTTTTATTTTAGTGCCCTCTGGTGTGGAGAAAATGAGAAAGTTTTGTCATTATCAATGAAATGCAAATGTTTCAGTATAGTCAAGCTATTCATAAGAAAAAAAAATAATATTTTTAAATAGATGGGAAAATATTTTTAAAAAATTGCTATTTTCAATTTTTTTGAATTATCTCTTGAAACTTCGTTTATGTGTATAAAATTGAATTCTAAGTGACTTTTTCAAATAACTTTTTTTGATATCTTGTCATCTTACCCCTTTTTTTGCCTTTGCATTGCAATTTTTTCATTTTGCCGCCATTCTAGAGATCACGTGACATGTGTCAAAATCGATTTTTAGGTTATCGGACATGCACAAACTTTTCCCCAGAATATTTTTTCCAATACTCCAATAATAAAAATTTTTCCCATATGGTACATACTTTTTGGCGGTCACTGTATAAAATCATAATAGTATGTATACTCAAATTCCTACAAAAGAGAATTATATATGAGTAATCAGTCAAAATAATCGTTAATATTCAACAAACGATTAATAATAATAATAATAATAATTTTATTGAGTCCTGTGTGATCAAGTACATGATATAGGATACGTCAAAATACAAACATATATACATTTAAAATACAGTTTAGAGTATAAAATAAGAGCAAGAAAACAAAATTCAAAGACATGTTAAAATGTTATAAGATGTACATGAATATAAAAATAAAAACATGAAAACAAAATTCAAGGACATGTTAAAATGTTAAAAAAAGTTATATCACGTTTAAAAATTCCGACACGCTGTAGAAACTATGTTCTTGCAGGTATCTTTTCAATTCTGATTTGAACAAATTTTGATTTTGAATTTTCCTCTAACAAATAGGAAGATTGTTGAAAAATATAGCTCCTGTGTATGATGGACTATTTTTATAAAATGATGAGTTATGATTCGGAATTCTGAAGAGATCCCCATTTCTAGTAGAGTAATTGTGATGCTGAGAAACTGTGTCGTACATATGTTTATGTTTCAGAAATAACATAATGCATTTTAAAATATATATGCAGGGGAAAGGTAAAATATTATATTTCTTAAAATATTCTCTACAGGAATCTCTGAATCTCAAATTGAATATTAGTCTGATGACTCTTTTCTGTAACACAAATATCCTGTTGGAATTGCTGGAACAGCCCCAAATGTTTATATTACAAGATATATGACAATAAATTATTGCATAATAAATATTTATTAGCTGGGTTGTATTGAAAATATTTTTCAGTTGAAGAATAGCGTAATAGCCACTGCTTAACTTTTTACAAATAGCGTTAATATTTGTGGTAAAGGTAAAGAATATGGGTCCAGCTGGGATTTTGATAAAATTTTTACAGACGTTTTAAAACATCGTAAAAACACTAGAGCAATCGGAATCTTTGCGCGGAAAGAGCATTTTCTATTTTTTTTCTTGATAAAACATGTGTGGGAACTTACTTTTGAGAGACACAATTACAAACCGTTGGACGGAGTTAAAACGTATTTTTCATTTCAAAGCCATTGTCTTGAACTTCAAACACTTCTATCGAACCATATGGAGTAATTCATAGTACCTAATAAACTTCAAAAATTAAAAAAACACGCAAAAAGATTTTTATTCAATGTACATAAACAACCAATTTATTTGACAAATGTTAAATGACATGACACTTTTAACACGAAGTTAATAATGCCACGTTGCCAATTCTATTACACGGAAGAGTGACGGTTAAGTCTCGTTCATACCCTCGCGAATTTCTCAATTTTTCTGCAAATAAAATGGCTGCCGACATGGTTCAGCATTAACGAATGGTCCGGCATGACTGGCAGCCACTTCATTTGCCGAAAAATTGCGAAATTTGCGAGGATACGAACAAGTATTCATGGAAATTTAAGTTAAATAAACTACAAGAAAGTGAAAAATTTATCGAATTCTCAATCGAGTTTATAAAAGGTTTCTGACATTAACATTCAAAATCACTTTTGACATAGTTTCTCTGTTGAATGTCAAATCCGCACGATTTGCGAAATGTCGGCCGAATGCACCCGCTTCGCTTGCATGGTTTATTTTGAGTTATAGTTTTCATTTCAAATTGTAACATAGGTTTGTGGAATTGACAGAATTGTTGACTATTTAGGAAAAGCCACGCGTTCGGCCGACATTTCGCAAATCCGCGCGCGCGGATTTGCGAAATGTCGGCAGAACGCGCTCGCTTCGCTCGCATATGGTCTATTTTGTTTTATAGTTCCCATTTCAAATTGTAACATTGGTTTGTGGAATTTACAAAATTGTTGACCAGTTAGGAAAACCAGCGCGTTCGGCCGACATTCGGCTAATCCGCGCGCGGGGATTTGCCGAATGTCGGCCGAACGCGCTCGCTTCGCTCGCATGGTCTATTTTATGTCATAGTTCTCATTTAAAATTATATCATAGGTTCGTGTAAGATGAATTGACAGAATTGTTGACCAGTTAGGAAAAGCCGCGCGTTCGGCCGACATTTCGCAAATCCGCGCGCGCGGATTTGCGAAATGTCGGCCGAACGCGCTCGCTTCGCTCGCATATGGTCTATTTTATATAATAGCTCCTATTTCAAATCAAATTATAGATTGGGGAAGATATGAATATATGAAGTGAACCTGTAATGAAAATGTGCGCATTCTTCACCTATTCCAAACTTTTTTTTTTCATCTCAACACATTAACTTCCTATATATTTATTTATTCGCCCGTTATATGCAATTTCCTGTGAGACATTTAAAAATTCGCCACAAATAATTTGATCTAAAGAAATTTCACACCCTAAAATATTTTTCATAACAATCCAGATACCTAGCTACCAACAAAAACGCATATTCCTGTTAACAAACAAAAACTAATCATTATCAATGTCTTTCTTTGAATCGACAATGAATGTTGTGCGTTTATTGAAAATAGAGAAAAGTTATAAATTTTTCCATCTCTAAAAGCAAGAGTTCCAATCGACCAGACTTCATATGGGCAATTTGCATGGGCTATTCAGAACGATAGTACACTGGATTTGTCTGATTTGGAATATTAATCCAAATTCGAATGGTTATTCTGTATACATGAGGTTAGGTTAGGTTGGGTTGAAGTTGGATAATAATTTACGCATGTTCTAATTGGTCCATGCTGATCAGTCTGGTCGATTAGAACTTTTGCGGTACTGAATCTCGTTCATACCCTCGCGAATTTCGCAATTTCTCTACGAATGAAATGGCTGACAACAATGAATGGTCCGGCATGACTGACAGCCATTTTATTCCCAGAAAAATTGAGAAATTCGCGAGGGTATGAACAAGTCTTTAAACTATCAGAAATCTCTATTGGCAACGTCGCAGTTACAATTTATTCACTTGTCAACAAATTATAAATTAATTATATCTGCATAATAAAAGTAGCTTTTTTGACCTTTTCCATACTATTCGAAGCTTATTCTGCTAATGAATTGATACTTCTGTATATGTAGAAAGTGTTATCAATACAACACAGTTCATTAACATTGAAAAAATAGGTAAAATAACCCATCCAACAAATTGAATTTGTTTGTCTTGAAAGTGAGTATCCACATTTATTTTTTCAAAAATAAAATAGAAAAATGTGTTTCCGCGCCAAAATTTATTTATTTTTATTCATTTTATCGCGTTTTAGAGCATCTGTAAAAAAAATTTCAAAATCCCAGCTGGACCCATATTCTTTACTTTTTCCATATTTGTTTCCCAACTCATATTGCTGTCTACAAAGGTTCCAAGAAATTTAGTGCTTTTAGAGAGACTGATAACATCATGATATTTTTCGTTATCCTAGATCCGCAATAAAATTGCATGCAGATGGTTTTGTCTGTGTTCACTATGAGAGAATTCTTGTCGTACGAGGTAGTGAATTCCTTCGCTAGTAAATTCAATTTATCCTGTAGTTCTTCAGGACTCTCAGCATCTGCCGCTAGAGTCTATCACCAGCATAGAGAAATACACAGTTTGAGCTTATATGGAGAGATAGATCATTTATAAATAATAGAAAAATCAGTGGACCCAAAATGGATCCCTTAAGAACTCCCAGATCCATCGTATGAAATGATTGCCCCTAAGTATTCAAACAAGCTCTCAATTACAAATTCTGAGATTTTCTCTATCTGTCAAGTTTTGACGTTTCTTGACAATTAAATTATTGCACCAGTCAGATGCAACTTGTTTCTCTACCGGGTGACTAAACCTCAGTGAATCGAGTTTTTCGGAATTCTTGCTTTGAATTTAAACAATAGTAATAAGAAATGAAAGTATTATAAAACTATTAAATTTCAATTAATCAGAATCTTTCACAGGTATCGTTCCGGCACTTCTGATTATTGAAGTTATACATAACGTATGAAAAGTGTAGCCATTAAAATTCAAGTCAGTATTTGTGATTCACGCTTAACCACCAGTGCATAAAATTTTGTAGAAATTTCGGAATATGGTTTTTATTTTTTTCTGGCTTTATTTTTCGAAAGATTCGAAAATAAATTGCACTTCCACATTACCACTTTTTCCCTGCTACATAATGGTGTTTTCAGATTTGCTATCCGATGTTTCGTCTTCCGGTTACCATCATCAACTTTATTTTTTCTTATGGGCGCTACATTGGATTCTTTCTGTTTTGAATCGAACCAGATTTTACCTTTTTACCTTTTTAGATATAAAAATTAATTAAAAAGTACAAAAGCGTTTAAAATATAAATTAATATCAAGATAAAAATCTTCATTGAAGTCCGGTACTCGAAGTGATATATGTCGCATTTGCTGTTTCAGTTGGAGGAAAACCTGGAAAAACCCACTGAAATTGGAACGAAATTCAGCCAAAATAAGAACCAACAAGAAGTATAGGAATAAATCACAAACTTTGATTGAAATGAAACGAACACCTTTTAAACTTGATTATAATCAGGGGATCAGAATGTTTCTAGATTGCTAGATCATCACAATAGTCTGTTAGATACGAACCAATGTAACAGCGAGGGTTCTGGCAAAAGCATATTTTTCAATTTAGTGCCATCTGGGGCGGAGAAAATGAGAAAGTTTTGTCATTATCATCAAAATACAAGAGTTCCACTACAGTCAAGCCATTCAGAAAAAAAACTTTGATTTTGTAAAGAGATCGGAAAATATTTTTAATTTTTCCGATTTATTTTTTCCTTGAAACTGTGTTCGTGAAGATAAAATTAAATTCCAAGCAACTTTTTCAATTAACTTTATTCGAGATCTTTCCATCTTACTCCACTTTTGGTCTCTTCATGGTATTTTTTCCAATATGTCGTCATACTAGTGGTCACGTGACATGTGTCAAAATCGATTTTTGGTTATCTGACATGCATAAACTTTTCCCAGAAAGGTTTTTTCAATACTCTAATAATAAACTTTTTTCCCATATGGTACATACCTTTTGGCGGTCACTGTACAGCGTGTCCCAAATTCGAGCCTCATCATTGGGATCTCGGAAACCAGAAGAGATACGAGGTAGGTTAAATGGAGGCAGAGCTGCGCAATTTGGTGCTCATTGTAACGCCGCTTTCATATTTGAAAAATTCCGAATACTTCCGAAGATTTTTGGAAAAAACCGATTATTCGCGATTTCATTTTAATTTTTTTGTGACTCTATTTGAATAGATATAACAAAACAAATTTCACATTCTCATTGCTACTTTTTCTGTTCTACAAGATAGTGTTATCAGATTTTCAAACAGACGTTTCGTATTTGAGCTGCCATCATCAACTCTGTTTTTTAAAATACGGCCCTGGATTTTTTATTATAGATTTTAAAAGTTTCTAATGTCCCAAAACAAATGATCGAATCGAAATTCAAAAACGGCTTGTGAGCGCTATTTGTTGGAATATCCAGAAAGACGGCAGCCCCATTATAGTTATTTTGCTAATATTGATAATAATTTAGCTCAGTACGGAAGTTTTGTTAAGCCAAGGGTTGAATATGGAACACGAATTGATCCAGAAGAGGAGCAAATTATCTTGAACACTGTAAGTTTGAAAACTGTTACAAAGTAAATTATTTTTTAAGGCCAATAATAATCCTCGAGCTTCAGTTAGAGTTTTTTCAGAAGAAGTAGGATTACCGCGAATGAGACTTTGGAGAACTTTAAATAAGCGTGGATATAAACCTTACAAAATCCATATTAGTCAAACACTAAGAATTTTGTAACTGGTTGCAAAATAAAATTAATGAAACTGATGACTTCCTAAATAAAACTATATGGACAGATGAATGCAGTTTTTCAACAGATGGACTATTTAACAAACAACGAACACTATTGGTCAATAGAAAACCCAAGGCAGAATCAAGAAGTAAGACCTCAGGGACGACAATCATTTAACGTATGGGTCGGTATGTGGCACAATAAAATTATCGGCCCGTTTTTTATTCAAGGAAAATTGAATTCCGATAGATATGCAGAATTAATAAGGACCATTATATTGGATTCCTTAATGGAAGAACCTTTGGGCGTATTACGTCAACTATGGTGGCAACAAGACGGTGCACCACCTCATAATGGGAGATATGTTAAAAATTTATTAAATGAATTATTCCCTAATAAATGGATTGGAAACAAAGGTCCCGTACGTTGGCCAGCTAGAAGCCCTGACCTAAACCCTCTAGAATACTTTCTTTGGGGATTTCTCAAAAACCGTCTTTATCGAAACACGCCACAAAATCTTGAAGTATTACGACAAGACCTAATAAGGGAGATCAGGGCTATCCCTGCAAGGACCATTCAGCGTGCCATCCATAAACTTCACAGACTGACACGAAAATGCATTCAAGCAGGTGGATAACAATTTGAATATTTGCTTTAACTTTCATTGGGTATTCAATTTTATAGTTTTTGTTTGACTTTTTTTGAAATAATTAAAACATCATGCCTATTGTTGAACATCACAATATATTGTTTTATATCAATTTTTAGGAGCTTCTGAGGTCCTTGAAACAGTGATGTATCGTTCTTTTTCGAAAAAATTATTTTAACGATGTCCTGCTAAGATCTTACCAAAAATCTATTCTCTGTCTCTCTTTAACACATGAGTTCTTATGGAAAATGCTATTAATATAAACTTTTCGAATAAGTGCGATACATCATTTGTTTTGAGACATTAGAAGATTTAAAAATCCATAATAAAAAATCCAGGGCCGTATTTAAAAAAACAAAGTTGATGATGGCAGCTCAAATACGAAACGTCTGTTTGGAAATCTGATAACACCATCTTATAGAACAGAAAAAGTAGCAATGAGAATGTGAAATTTGTTTTGTTATATCTATTCAAATAGTCACAAAAAAAATAAAAATGAAATCGCGAATAATCGGTTTTTTCCAAAAATCTTCGGAAGTATTCGGAATTTTTCAAATATGAAGGCGGCGTTACAATGAGCACCAAATTGCGCAACTTTGCCTCCATTTAACCGACCTCGTATCTCTTCTGGTTTCCGAGATCCCAATGATGAGGCTCGAATTTGGGACACCCTGTACCTGTCGACTCAGCTCATCGTGTACATCTTTTAAAATGTTGAATACCAATAATTGAATTGAAAATCGGTCAACGTATATTTCAATCACAGTGAAACACTCCATATAATGCATTTAATTAGATTTCTTCACAAAAAATATATTTTTTCTCAACAACGATATCTGAAATAAAACGACGAGTAGCGGGAGGAGCTGTAAATGAAAGCAATTTGTTCATAATTTACGAGTATACAGTTAGTTCTTTGGTAAACAAGCCCTTATAAAACGGTTAACCTTTTGATGGCATCGAAATCTTACCTAACAAAATGCAAATGTTCTTTGGCTTTTTACGTATTATTTTACTATCTCCTGTAGAATGACTGGCAATAAAACAATAAAAACTGATTCCGAAAATCCCAGAAGACTTGTGCAATTCCAGCCGCTTTCCGTGGTATATTTCTTTATTAGACCATAAATAAAAATTTCGCAAGGATACTATGCAAACTAGGATTAATATTTATTACGAAAAGGACGGGTTTCTGGGAAAGGTTTAAAAGTGACCTAGAGAAGTAGTTATCGGGTTTAATTCGAGTCAAAAATGTTTACACCCTGTCTCATTTTTGGTGTCATAAATAAACGTTACTTATTTTGTAAATTTTTTAGTACCTACCCTGTGTAGAACAATATTACCGATAAGCTTTCCACTCGTAAAGATCTGTACTTTCCATGTTTTGTCAGTGGTAAAACTTGCTATTTCATCAAGTTTTCGTTATAAAAATTTTAAAACTAAGTGCTATGCTCCCATTTATTTCATTCCATTTTCAAATTGAACAATAATTGTAGACAAATTCAATTAGTAAAATTTTTTGTCACTTGTAGCCAATATAGTGAGGAAAATTGATAAGTTTTTCAAATGATTGTTTTTGAACATGTCTCTCAGAAGTAGAATTAGACGGATATACAATGATTATTTTATTTCCTGAAAGTTTGAAGAGATTTATAATTGAGCACAATTTCTATTTTGGTCAGCTTTTCATCATATTGCTACGGAAGAGGTAAATTCACTGTTTGACTTTGATCAAAGATTTTCCTGTAGTTTCCTGTGAAAATCACACGTCCAAATTCCCCGATCTCTATGCATCCATGAAGGTGACGATTAAACAAGAAAATTTCAAGACTGCTTGGAGACGCGAAATATGGCCTAGCGGAGCACTAGTATCCCGTTTTTTAGCGAAAATGAGGACGATGCCACACACACAAGAAGAGGCAGGTCCACAACCTATCCAGAACAACTAAAAACGTCAGAAAACAATTTCAAAATATTTCATGTAAATATTCAGTGTCTTGCAAATAAGGTAAACGAACTATGTACTTTCACTGACAATTCTGATTTTGATATTATTTGTCTGTCAGAGCACTGGCAAACAACTAATAATTTGTCCACTATAAATATAAGTAATTTTTATCTGGCCGCACAATTTTGTCGAACACAACGACAACATGAAGGTGTTGCGATCTACTGTAGGAACAATCTGAATTCGAGAAAGTTGAATCTGAGCAAATTTAGTGAAGAAATACAATCTGAATTCTGTGGCATTCACCTGCAATCCTTAGATATTCTGGTAATAACAGTCTATAGCTCTTGTACAAAAGATGTTAACCTATTCATTAATAATCTAGAAAATTTAATATCCACTTACCTCAAGCAGAATAAAAATATTGTCTTAGTTGGGGATTTTAACATAAATTTCATTTCAAACTCATTACCTCTCTTCAATCTAAAAAATATGCTACTATCTTTTGGATTGGAAATAATGATATCAGATTACACAAGAGTCTCTGCATTATCTGCAACATGTATTGACAATATAATTTCAAATCTGGATATACACACCAGCAAAGCTGGAATCTTAGATCCATGCATTTCTACCAATAAACCTGCAGATCAGGAAATTGATGATATTCCTAGAATTTGCTACACAAAAAAAGGATTTGAGAAATTCAAAATATCTCTCTCTCTCTCTCATGTAGATTGGGGTATCCTTGATTCACCTGATCAGAATGTTAACAATACGTGTAATTATTTCATCAGTACTCTACAAGAGACCCTGAGTCAATCATTTCCTGTAAAGAAAAAAATGAGAAGCGACCATAAAACCAAAATAACCTGGTACAATGATGAACTCAAAAAAATGAGAAATAACCTGGAAGCTGTCAAAATTATATCTGAGGTGTCTGGATGCAAAAAAGATATTGAAATTTATAAACATCTGCAGAAAATTTTGAACTATTGAAATAAAAAAAAACGAGCTTATGACGAATACATAATAAACTCCGCCAATAAGTCGAAAGCTTGCTGGAATATAATCAACTCGGAGAGAAATTCAATAAATAAAAATAAAAGTAAGTTTTTCCATGAATTCTCAGAAAATAAATTTAACGACTTTTTCTGTACCATAGCTGAAAAAACAATTAAATCTCTTCCACAACTGGATGCGGATGGAGAAATAAATTTCAAAAAATTCCCTTCTCCTGTTGAGACCTTCTTTTTAGAACCTGTCTGCCAATATGAAGTTCATAGTGCTATAAATAAATTGATTAATTCTAGCTCTCGAGATATCCATGACATGAACAGCCACTTAATAAAAGAAATAGCCGATCAAATCGTCATGCCCTTAACCAACTTAATAAATCAGATTTTCAGCAAAGGAATCTTTCCAAATATTCTCAAGATTTCCAGAGTTATACCCATCTTTAAAAAGGGTGACAAATCATCGTCCGATCAGTATAATCTCTATAATTGGAAAAATTGTGGAAATGATTCTAAAGGATCGTCTTTATTCTTATTTTGAAAATAGGTTTTACTTCAGCGAATCACAATTCGGGTTTCGCAAGGAAAAATCTACCACTCAAGCAGTTCTCCATATAGTGACTGACATAGTCGAGGGCCTTGATCAGGGCAAACACACGTCATTAACACTATGTGACCTGACCAAGGCTTTCGACTGTGTATCACATGCATTACTTATAGACAAATTGAGTCATTACGGACTGAGAGCCACCATTTTGGACCTCATTAGTTCTTACCTGAACGATAGATATCAGTGTGTCGATTTGAATAACAGGAAATCAGATCTCAAACAAATTGAACATGGTGTACCTCAAGGCTCCATACTTGGACCATTTCTGTTCCTAGTATACATAAACGACTTATGTCAGTCTATTGCACCGATAAAATGCGTCCTATTTGCTGATGACACCACCCTCATATACTCGGATAAGTCATATGATGCTTTACCTAAAGCTGCCGAACGCTACAAGAACATGGCAAAAAGCTGGTTTACGAGAAACAAATTAAAATTAAATGAAAACAAAACTCAGAATTTGATCGTCTCCTCAAATCCTCTTTATCAAAAAGGACAAAATATTTCACTACTGGGTATTAAAATCGATGATCGATTAAATCGGTCCAGCCACGTAGATTATATGCTCAGCAAGTTATCAAGTGTCTTATTTATATTGAGGCAACTCAAACCTATCACAAACATGAATGTACTCAAAATCACATACTCCTCTCTATTTCACTCTGTCATATCCTATGGCATTCTTCTTTGGGGTAACTCTAATAATGCAATAAGGGTTTTCAGATCACAGAAAAGGGCAATAAGAATTTTGGCAAATCTTGGCTATAGAGATCATTGTCAACACTATTTCATCAAACTAAGCATAATGCCACTCCCTACCCTTTATATATTCACAGTTCTGCTGGAAATACATAAAAACAGGAGCAATTTTTCTAAGCACTCTGACATTCACAATTATAATACCAGATCTGCTGACTTGTTGAACCCTCAAAGATACAGATTAGCTATAAGCTACCAAAACTCTTTAAATCTCACTTTATACAATACTCTCGATGGATCAGTAAAATTACTAGAATTCAAAAAATTTAAAAAAACTATCAAAAGATTTCTTCTTGAAAATTGTTTCTACAGTGTATCGGAATACCTCCAAAAAGCCAACTCTCTTAGAGTCTAGAACTATAAATACTGCAAAGATCCTGCGTGTCCTGTTCTTTCTTTATTATAGATATGATTTTATATATCCTGTATTATTTTAATGAGTCTTAGTGAATCACCATCAATGTATTTCACGTTACAATTTTATTGCCAATTGATATTTGTGATATTTTTTAATCTTTATATTTTTTAATCTTTTGACAATTACCATTGATATTGATATTTTAACATGTAATTGTTTTTGCCGACCGAAATGTCGGCCGGACGCACTCGCGTTCATGTTACTACTTTGTCCAAATTCTCAAAATTTATGGAAAAGTTTTTGATCATTTGTGGCCTGTGGGGCAAGCGATTACTTTGCTCATTTGTGATGGAAGTAAGATTGACAGTAAATAATTACATAATTAATCTTTTTGAACCATGCACCTTCAGAGTTCCAGTGGTGTCGAGTCTAACGAGCCAACTTAACCTTAATAAATTTTCGTAAAATTGAAATTATATCAACTGATTAGGATGAATATTTATTTTGATTTTATTTACCAGTTTCTCCATAACCGATTTCTGCTAAACCAGTGTTCGGAGGATATATATCCAGTGATATATATCATGATATATATCACGATATATATCATGATATTTATTACTTGATATATATCTGATATATTCGATAATTTTATTTACTAAATTATTTTTTTTTCCATTATTCTAAACATCCGGTTTGGTTCAATCGGATTTACGGAATCGCTTGGGAAACCAAAAAGACAGTAGACTGGTTTTTATGTATGAATCAAAATATAGATAAAAAGAAAACCAACCTTGACTGGGCCTGGAAACCAGCCATATCTGAAGATTCTGACGTAATTGTCAATAATAGGAATGATATTGATATTAATATTTCATCTGATGAGGATATACCAATATCAATGTTGACATAATAATGTTATTTAAAATTTAAAATCTATTTGTTTTTAGTTTTTTCTTTTTAATTAGAGTTATCAATGTTAGAAAAGGTTGTTTGGAAAAGGTTTCTAATTGTGTATTTGTGTTGAAATAATAAAATAATGTTAAAATATGTTTATTTTATTAATTGTTTTTTCTTTTAATTAGAGTTAGAATAAACCGTTTTGTTGTTTAAAATATAGGTTTTTGTTAATGTATTTGTGTTAAACAATAGTTTGTGCTAGAAACAATGATGTATTTAATTAAATAATCAAATTTTAAATAAGATATATATCATATGATATGATATTTATACAGTGTGTCCCACTTTGAGCAGCCACACCCTCATATTTCGTAGAGCATGAAATAATTCGAAATTTTCTTTGACTCAAGTTGTAGTACTCGGAAATACCTACCTTTATGTTTACGGAACCTTTGTATATCCATTTTCCACGGTTAACTACGACCAAATGAAAAGTGAAAAATTGGGAAAAATATACTAGGCATTTTTTTATAGCAAAAATAACACCAGATTCTGTTTCAGAACACCTTAAAACCCCCAAATCTCAATGCTTGAATCATTTGAATATACAGGGTATCATCTGTAGCTGGTAGCATTATCATCTCTAATCCATAAATGATGCTTGGAAAATTTCCAAAATGTCTTCTCTTGTCACAGAATTCCCAAAAATATTTAATTAATACTTTAAAAAATAGCCAAATATCACTTTTCCAAGGCTAACTCTGATCAGAATGAATGATACCCTGTATATTCAAATAATTCAAGCATTGAGTTTTGGGGGTTTTAAGATGTTCTGAAACAGAATCTGGTGTTATTTTTGCGATAAAAAAATGCCTAGTATGTTTTTCCCAATTTTTCACTTTTCATTTGGTCGTAGTTAGCCGTGGAAAATGGATATACAAAGGTTACGTAAACATAAAGGTAAGTATTTCCGAGTACTACAACTTGAGTCAAAGAAAATTTCGAATTATTTCATGCTCAACGAAATATGCGGGTGTGGCTGCTCAAAATGGGACACACTGAATAAATATCATGATATTTTCGAACCCTGTGCTAAACTATAAGTTTCCCCACTTGTCAATCTCGCATTTCCGCTAAACACTCTGTTCACTCTTCACCATAACGACTATCATGGCAACATTTTTTGCATAACAAATTTGAGTTGAAGTAAAGCAATTAATTTGGCAACCATGCACCATGGGAATTGGGTTTTTGCTTACTTCTGATCATAGTAACGGTTTCTATGGCAACAGTTTTTGCATAACTGATGTTAGCAGAAGTATAACTGGCCCAACTTGGCAACCATGCATTTCCGCAAAACGGGCATGGCATTTTTGTTTAGTTTCCACCCTATCAGTGGTCATCATGGTAACCTTTTTTCCATAACTGATTTCAGCTAAACTAAAATAGACAACTTGGCAACCACGCATTTGCGCACCATAGGAATCAGTTGTTTGTATTCTCCTTTACCTAGCAATGGTTGCCATGGCAACAGTTTTTCTGTAATTGATTTCAGCTAAACGAAAGTTGAGCCTTAAATCATTTAAACACGAGCAAAAAATTAAAAACTGAAAAATCGGTTTTTCGCCATTTTGACGGTCAATTTGAGGTTATGTGTTGAAAGCAAAAGATTTTGATTTTTTATATCTACAACTTTTTCATCAAATATTTTTCGCTAAGAGGTCACGTTTCTCCGCAAATCGCAAAAAACAGTTTTCAACCCCTTTGTTTATTTTAGGCGTGTACAATTTATTTTGGCACCAGTGTAACTAGGAGCCACTACTTCAAAGAGGTTCGAAAAAAATAAATATATCGCTGCAACAAAAAAAAAACAATTCAGAGCATAAAAAGGGATATTTCCACTATATTCTGCGACAAACATACAATTTTTACACAAAAAAATATAAAAACCAAAACAAAACGGTTTTTCCGATTTTCCTGGAAAATTTGAGGTTATGTGGAAAAATCTTTGATACAAAAGTTGAAGATCTTTTTATTGTCAACAACTTTTTTTCAACCTTTTTTTGTAAGAGGTTAATTTTCGCTGCAAATCGTGAGAAACCATTTTTACCCCAAAGGTTCACCTCCTTTCTCCCTTCTATGATATTGTCGTGAATTGGGGTTTATTCACGACTAACTAGGTAAATACTGATCATTTATAGATTTAAAACACTTTAGAAAAATATAAAAACATTTATTTTACTATGTACAAATATGAGATTACGACGATTGAATTAAATGAAGAAATTAATGAATTAAAATATTAATGAATCAAAGAATTAATGAATCTCTCCTAGACTAGTTATTGATCAAATAAATTATTTTCAAAAAGATGTGTACTTACAATACATATGGGCATTTATATTTTAGGAACATTTTCCTTCTATCTAATATCTGATCTTCCATACTCCCCCCATAGCCCTCACTAGCTGCGGGCATGGCAGAACTCTAAACTCTTGTTTATGTTCTGTTGAGGACAAGTTGTGTTTCAAAATAAAATTTCTTCGCTCACGTACTGAATTGTAAAAAGGTTACCCACGTATTGAAATATAAAATATTTTAATGTACAGGATGTTCCATATATTTTTGACAATACCCCCCCGTTCAAAATCGCGCGCCTCGAGCGATTATATTAAAACCAACTGACAATTCGATACAGGTTTACAAAAACTATGAAATTAATACCATGTAAATATAAATATACCAATAAATATGCACAGAAGAAGTCTGCTTGCACCATCTCCATTTGATTTCTTCTCCCCCTTGCTGCCTCTTCCATCTTTGATTGGCTCATTTCGTTTCCATTCAATAGCTTGTACCGTGATTCAACGTTGCCTGGGTACAATGGGATTAGCGTAGACTCACTCTTTCGGTTTATTCAGGCTTGGGTTGGCTCTGCTGGACCGGGTATGGTATGACCCAAACATACTGGACAACTTGTATTTGGCACGGATCTGCCTGCCGGGACTTGACATGGCTCCAGAGGACTTGGCATGGATTTGCCAGCCGGAACTTGGCATAGCTTGGTCCGGTTGGACTCCATTTTGGCTCTGCTTCCCTGTAGTTGGCATGTAAATGTCTGCTGGGATTTGGCATGGCTTTACTGGACATTGGCACTGCTTGGTCCGGTTGGATATTCTATTTTGGCTCAGCTTTACTGGACAACATGGAGCTTGACATGGCAGAACTTGGCTCTGCTCTATCTCATTGACTGTGAGAAGGCTCAACTCGACATGGCTGTGGAAACTATGGCTTCATCACGATTCACCTGGGGATTATCTCAGAGTGGTACAAGGCTGAAGACTCTTCCGCGTTCCTTACAGAAGGTACAGTTCCTATAATACAAAAATCAAAGTTTAGGTAAACATTCTGCTATCATCTAATTTTACAACAAATACCCAAATACCCAAAATATATCAAATACCAATCAACCTTATTCTCATTATAAAATTATTATGAAAGTATATAAAGATCAAAAATATTTTTCAAATATTTCGAAGGAATACATTGACATCAAATATTTACTAATTATATTATAATCATACTTTTGTTCTCAAATTATCGTAATAACATCCCGTTCTATTTCTAGTAATTATCTCATGTTCCATTTATCCTTGCCATTCTTTTTCTCTTTCACAACTTATAATAATACCAACATCCCTCATATAACGAGGCTAATTTTGTGATGCGATACCCTGAAATTCTTTGCCTAGGATTGAATATCACAAAACAATTTCACACTCGCTTTTCAAATACAACAATTTCTATTCAATTCTGTTCAACCTCATTCATATCACTCATTAGCCACTAAACCACTGTGCACAATTTTATCATCAGCAGTATAATTAAATGAAGAAATTAATGAATTAAAGAATTAATGAATCAAAGAATTAATGAATCTCTCCTAGACTAGTTATTGATCAAATAAATTATTTTCAAAAAGATGTGTACTTACAATACATATGGGCATTTATATTTTAGGAACATTTTCCTTCTATCTAATATCTGATCTTCCAAACTCCCCCCATAGCCTCACTCACTAGCTGCGGGCATGGCAGAACTCTAAACTCGACTACCAGATCGAACTATCAGTGGCCTTTTTGAAAACTCTTGTTTATGTTCTGTTGAGGACAAGTTGTGTTTCAAAATAAAATATCTTCGCTCACGTACTGAATTGTAAAAAGGTTACCCACGTATTGAAATATAAAATATTTTAATGTACAGGATATTCCATATATTTTTGACAATATTCAAATCCTCATTTATGTTTTTGTTTATTCTTTGTACCTATTAAGGTAACATGAAATTAATATTCTCGGAAGGTTTCAACTGTTAATTTCAATAGTTAAAATAAATAAATATGATATGATGATTTTTGAAAATCTTTTTCTTCATTTTTCCGAGTTTTCTGGGTAAAATTTCCCCAGTGCTACTCTTTTATTACATAATCTAAAAGTATTCATTTCATCGAAAAAACTGGCTGTTGGCGAGCTTAAAAAGAGGAATTTTACCGGTGAAACTTCCTAGTTGAAAATGAGGTCGTTTTTCGGAATTTGTCGAAAAAAAAATTAATGAATTAATATTTTACATTTACACAACCTTCTACTAGAAAACTACTTTTTCACATAGGTGCGTCATATGAGTTTTAATATCATTATAGTTTTATGAGTTTCTACATTCCTTCAATCTATGACTCTTCTAATAACCACTACTGTTACATTGTTGATTAATTCCTTTGTATATATGAAGTCGTATTATTGTTTGGCTTTCAGTTGAACTGATCCATCCCTCGAACTTTTCTCATATAATTGCTTTTCAAAAGATTTTGAGCAGGAAATAATAAAAAATATCTGCTGGTAGTAGCCACTCGACGTATGATATCAATTATAGATATACAGGAATGAAGTAAAAGATTGGTAAGTGGTAAGTGTTAATCCACGGTCTTCGTGGGGAGTATTCAATTGAGGAGTTCATGTGTGTGGGTACGGTAACAAGTAACGAACAAATTCAATTATAGTAAAATTCAAATCTTTGAGCAAAGTCATATACAATCATTTTATGTTGATGCCAACTTTCATGACTTTTCATTTAATGATTGAACTTTTTGGTTTCCAGTTATGACATCATTCGATTATTGCTAGCTGAAATAATTAGATTGTCACTCATTTCTATCTCACTGTAAACCATTATTTGGATCATCTGATTGAACAAATGATATTTTGTAGTAAGTTGGTGCCAAAACAAATTGTAAACGCTTAAAATGAGAAAAAAAGTAGCAGGCAAGGACCAGGTGGAGAATGTTGTTGAGATTCCAACTTTTACGAAAATGAAAAACGATAACACTCAAAATGGTGAAATGGGGATGCAGTTTAAGGGTTGAAAACGGTTTTTTGGGATTTGCGGCGAAACATGACCTCTTAGCGGAAACTGTTGTAGATAATGAAGTAATCGAAAACTTTTGTATAACACTTTTCGACATAACCTCAAATCAACCGTCAAAATGGTAAAAAACGATTGTTCAATATTTAATTTTTTTCTTGCGTATAAATCATTTAATTTACATGAAAATTTGTGAGCATATGTCTTCATTGGTGTCGAATGAGCATGATTTTTTCGCAATTCAGAAGACGACTACACCTTTTCCAGTTGTATTTCAGAAAGCATCAAGTTGATTTCAGAAAGCGTCAATTAAATTTCAGAATAGCTACTTATATTTCGGAAAGTATCAATTGTATTTCAGAATGGTGAGTTGATTTTCAGAAAGCGACAATTGATTTTCAGGATAGTGAGTTGAATTTCAGAAAGTGTAAGATGAATTTCAGAACAGTCAATTCGATAACAGAAAGTATTAATTGTATATCGGAATAATTAACTTGATTTCAGAAATCATCATTTGAATTTCAGAATAGTCAACTGTATTTCTGAAAATGTCAGATGTATTTCGGAAAGAGTAATTTGTATTTCGGAATTTGTCAATATCAATCACTATTTACGGAATTCAAATAATTTCTTCTGAAATTTTTCTTACTTTTTCTAGACTTGAAAATCTGTTTGGTAGATACTTTCATCAACTAAAGTTTTATTAGTTATAACATAGACAAAAACAATAAAATACTACATTAATTATTACATTTCATAGTATGGTTTCTCTGTAACGGTGATTCTGTGTCCTAACGGTTTGTGACACATTCATGTTGCTACTAATTGTATCCAGTCTTCTCCTTTGTTGGCATAAGCTACAATCCTTTCTGTATCTCAAGCTGTGTTTCTGTTGTAGGTTTTTCTTATATTTCTTATTATTATTATTTATTGTGTTGTCATAGAAACGACAATATACCATACACCTAGAAATTTATGATTTTTGCAATATAAATACTACTTTCTGAAATTATTTTTACGTTATCTGAAATACAAATGACACATTCCGAAAAACATACGATACTTATTTCTGGAATACAATTGACTATTCTGAA
Organism: Chrysolina oricalcia; assembly: GCA_944452925.2. NCBI lineage: Eukaryota > Metazoa > Arthropoda > Insecta > Coleoptera > Chrysomelidae > Chrysolina > Chrysolina oricalcia. The sequence continues at coordinate 50,369,442 of OX101825.2, read as the reverse complement.
ATTCAAATGATGGTTTCGAAAATCAAACTGATTATTCTGAAAAGCGGCAGCCGCATTATAGTTATTTTGCATATATTGATAATAATTTAGCTCAGTACGGAAGTTTTGTTAAGCCAAGGGTTGAATATGGAACACGAACTGATCCAGAAGAGGAGAAAATTATCTTGAACACTGTAAGTTTGAAAACTGTTACAAAGTAGAAAGTAAAATGAATAATTTTAAATTATTTTTTAAGGCCAATAATAATCCTCGAGCTTCAGTTAGAGTTTTCTCAGAAGAAGTAGGATTACCGCGAATGAGAGTTTGGAGAACTTTAAATAAGCGTATCCATATTATCAAACACTAAGACCTGGTGATGCTGAGAGACGATTAGAATTTTGTAACTGGTTGCAAAATAAAATTAATGAAAATGATGACTTCCTAAATAAAACTATATGGACAGATGAATGCAGTTTTTCAACAAATGGACTATTTAACAGACATAACGAACACTATTGGTCAATAGAAAACCCAATGCAGAATCAAGAAGTGAGGCCTCGGGGACGACAATCATTTAATGTATGGGTCGGTATGTGGCACAATAAAATTATCGGCCGTTTTTTATTCAAGGAAAATTCCGACAGATATGCAGAATTAATAAGGACCAATATATTGGATTCCTTAATGGAAGAACCTTTGGGCGTATTACGTCAACTATGGTGGCAACAAGACGGTGCACCACCTCATAATGGGAGACGTGTTAAAAATTTATTAAATGAATTATTCCCTAATAAATGGATTGGAAACCAAGGTCCCGTACGTTGGCCAACTAGAAGCCCCGACCTAAACCCTCTAGACTACTTTCTTTGGGGATTTCTCAAAAACCGTCTTTATCGAAACACGCCACAAAATCTTGAAGTATTACGACAAGACCTAATAAGGGAGATCAGGGCTATCCCTGCAAGGACCATTCAGCGTGCCATCCATAAACTTCACAGACTAACACGAAAATGCATTCAAGCAGGTGGATTACAATTCGAATATTTGCTTTAACTTTCATTGGGTATTCAATTTTATAGTTTTTGTTTGACTTTTTTTGGAATAATTAACACATCATGCCTATTGTTGAACATCACACATTGTTTTATATCAATTTTTAGGAGCTTCTGAGGTCCTTAAAACAATGATGTATCGTTCTTTTCCGAAAAAAATATTTTAACGATGTCCTGCTAAGATCTTACCAAAAATCTATTCTCTGTCTCTCTCTAACACATGAGTTCTTATGGAAAATGCTATTAATATAAACTTCGAATAAGTGCGATACATAATTTTTTTTGAGACATTAGAAGATTTGAAAATCCATAATAAAAAATCCAGGGCCGTATTTAAAAAAACAAAGTTGATGATGGCAGCTCAAATACGAAACGTCTGTTGATAACGCTATTGTTAAATATTTCTCTATCCATTATTCTTTCATTGTTTGTGTCGTTATAATATTTGAACAGAAAGAAATTTATTTTATTTTATTTTGTTACCAATTTTCATTGTTATCAATTTATTCAAATTAAACCGCATATATCAAGTTGAAAGTCGCACATATTGGACACCGCGCCCTCTAACGAGGTCGCAAGACGACGAGCAGTTGAAGAATTCGGCTCGATATATACACACCAGTGAATCCGCATTCCGCATTTAAAACGCTTTTCGTGCATTTTACGCTTGTGCAACGCTTTGCCGCTTTTACCGTTACTACCGCTACTTACATACGCTCATAATCATTCCAAAATACATAATACAGTCCACATCGAAGAGGAGTTGGAAGTTGATACACCGAGCAGTCCAAAGGTGAGTGCATTTTCAACTTGCGATTTCCTTTTACAATCGAACCAAATTACGCGACAACCATCTTGTAGAACAGAAAAAGTAGCAATGAGAATGTGAAATTTGTTTTGTTATATCTATTCAAATAGAGTCACAAAAAAATAAAAATGAAATGAAAATGAAAATGAAAAGTATTCGGAATTTTTCAAATATGAAAGCGGCGTTTCAATGAATACCAAATTGCGCAACTTTGCCTCCATTTACCGACCTCGTATATCTTCTGGTTTCCGAGATCCCAATGATGAGGCTCGAATTTGGTACACCCTGTACATAATCGTTATTTGGTTGTCTTAATTAGATTGATTATCTGTGTGATATGGCATTCTGCAGACCTCTCGATGTTCATGTCGTTGAAACAGAAGATTTTGATGATAATTCAGAACCGCTCCAAAGAACACATTCGCAGATGGGAGTGTGAATTTTATCAAGAAAATAATGTGCCGATATTAGAAATGATTCATGATAAATGGATGAATATCCTGATTATGTTTATAAATACTTGTGGATACTCTGCTAAACATTTTACTTGATTGCAGTTTCAAACACAATCAAATACAAAATATTGGATGATCGCATGGTTATTATGGAGTCAGCACGAATCGTTGTGCATCGACAAGATTATTAGAGAAAAATAAACGAATAACGAAATGAGAATAGAAACATAATATATCTTGACGAGATGTGGTTTGATTACCATGCTGTCGTCCAATTCAGTTGGGTAGATAAAAGCAACAAGTATACTTGAAAGCTCCATGTTCAAGAGGATAGATAATTATAATTCTTCATGGTGGAAATGAATAAGTGTTGCTAATGCGTTGTTGTTATTTGCAGAAAATATCAATATAATCTGCTGATTATCATGAGAACATGACCACCGCATTGTTTGAAACATGGACAGAGCAGCAGCTCTTACAGAACATTTGATTTCATTCCGTAATCGTTATAGACAATGCATTTGATCATTCCCATCAAGATAATAAAATCCCCAACAGCAATACGAATAAAGCCGATGTAAGCAAGTCCATGGAAAGTGAATAAATGAGAATACCCCAGAAGAACAGGAAGAAAATATTATTGGAATTGATTAAGAAAGAAAATTTCAAGGAGTATGTGATTGATAAAAACTTTTTGAAAAACATAGTCATGTTGTCCTAATTCTGCCGCCATATTACTGCATTTGCAACCCTATTCAGATGATTTGGGCTGCTATTGAAGGGAAACTGAGAAAATATAATGAATCGCTAGAATTGAGTGTATCTGTATTGAATAATATCAGAACAGTGGTAGATGGAATGGCTGAAAGTGGTATGAGGAAGAAATGTGTATCGCATTTGATGGACAAAGAAAATGAATACAATATCCTACCACCGATCAATCCGATTATCATTAACGTTAAGAACGACTCAAATTCTGAAAATAAAAATACCCAGGATGATTAGTCACTCTATCTCGCTCTTTGTTTTAGTTTATGTGACAAAATGTGTTTTTGAAAGTGATAGTAATAGTTATATGGGATAGTGTGAAATAATCTGAAAATTTTTCTTTTCTGAGAGTGAAAATAATTTAAATTTATGTTGAAGGAATGATTATTTATTTCCATCGGGTTTTTGCTTTGAAATTTTGTTTTTCTCAAAATAATTGAATTGGGCGCAATTAAGAGCTCAGTTTACGTCTGGCAGCTCCATTTCTACCGGAAGCCCTTGCATTATAAATATTTTTTTGAGTTGAAGTAGGTCATTTTATTTACCGATTGTATAGAAAAAACTTCTGCTTCACACAACAAACTTTTATAAATACTTATGTCATCTTATAAATATTTATTCTACGATGAAATCAAAATTATCCGCCGCCACTGTTTCATAATAGTTATTTATGTATCAAGGGCGTAAAGTAGGCGTTTATGGCCTGCGGCGTGGATGATGGCCCGATGGCGTTAGCCGAGGGCTATCACTCGCCGAAGGCCTTAAACGCATTTTACGCACGTGATACATACAAAATTTTATGCACTAGCGATTTTATTGCAATGGTCTACACGTTTCATACGTTATGCATACAATAATTAAGGGTAACATAATATGAGGAATGTGAAACTATAGTAGCTGAGTGCTATATTGGAGAATCTATTTCAAATAAATAGATCATCACCGAAAAAATTGCCAACGATTATGAATAAATGTTAGAAAGAGTATTGCTCTATTGAACTGAAATGATTCTAATTCGTGTTAGGAATTGCATGAAATGATGTGGGCGAACCGGGCGGTAAAGTGAACTTTACCGCCCGCTAGTGCATAAAAGATAATAATTTGCCGACCCTAAGTGGAATTTCAGTTTTTATGCTATCTCAACTGAGTTCTTATAAACTGTAACAGTTATGATACATCTGAAACGCCCAGCAGTACTAATTTTTCTACTATTTACAAAACTGTTCAGAATTTTGAATGATTTTATGTAAAACATCACTTCACAGCGAACATTATAATAATAATGACAAATTGATGTAACGTCAACCATTCATAGATAAATACGTTTTTTGCTGATTTAAAGAATAAACCTAACTTTTTTCGGTTTTAAAACTAGAAAACAATTTTGACTAATGGGATTTTCAACTCATGAATTAAATTATCACCTCAAATATACTTACGTTATCGGGAATATCGCCGTCGTTACAGTTGTTTACATTCGTAACAGTATTATAATGACACCCAGCATAATGAGCCGAAATCGTGTATTCGTACCTACTCCTAAACAATCAAGTCATTTACTAGATTGATGTATTCTATACAGTGTGTCCATTTGTGAAAGGATTTCGCGGCCATCGTCATTTACATGTTGGTTCTTCGGGTTGTAAGGCCGACGTATGTTTGTAGAAGATCTCGACGTTTCGCCAACACGAGTGGTTAGCATTTTCAAGAGATATTATCAAGTATAACAAATGTTAACGTATAACGCATTTGACAGCGAATTAAGAAATCAGAAACTTGAAAATGCTAACCACTCGTGTTGGCGAAACGTCGAGATCTTCTATAAATATACGTCGGCCTTACAACCCGAAGAACCACCATGTAAGTGTGCCCATTTGGTGCGTAATTTTTCGATATCTCGAAAGCCATAACCACTGGAGACAAACTTTGAAGAACAAACTTCTTCAGATATTTCAAAAATATTTTCAACATTACTGGATGTTTTATAAACGCGGGACCACTCAGAGACGAGTTTTTTTAAATAGAACACCTGTTTTTTATTCGAAATTCAGTCCGCCAAGTTTTACCTTTAAATCATTGCAAAAAAAACATTAAATCGGTTGCGGCGTTTGAGGGAGGGGAATAATAAAAAATCCGGGGCGCGTAGCGTCTGGAAAAATTTGGAGGGTTGGGTGAAGGAGGGTGGAGGGGTACGCGAAAAATTTGAGAGGGGGGGTTGAAGGCGAAAACTGTCAAAATATACGGGCACGAAGCGCCTGGAAAAATGGGGGTGAGGTGGAATGGAAAATTATCAAAAATCCGGGCGCTTTGCGCCCAGAAAAATTGGGGTGGGTGGAGGGAGAACTTCCAAAAATCCGTCGGAATGCGCCCAGAAAAATAGGGAGATATGAAGAAATTTTATTTTTATTTTAACTATTTTTTCGATGTCTCGTTTCGTTTTCCAGTTTTAGGCGTTTTTACAAAAAAATGTGAAATTTTTTTCAAGTCCCCAATTTTTCGTTTTTGTGAAATACTTTCCAGACTCTTGATATTACGGAAAAAATGCGTTTATATATTTTGTTGACTTATATTCTGTCGCCATCTCTTTTATTCTGTTGCCATCTTTGAGTTTTTGGTGTTTAAAAATCAAAATTAAAATCAATATTCTGTTTATTTTCCAAGATATGAAAAAATTGTGTATAAACATTTCATAGACATGTCTGAGTGTAATAAAACTGTTCATAGACATATCTCGTTTAGTTTCAGAGTTTTTGGTGTCTTCAGAAAAAAATGTAAACATTATTTTATGTCCCTAATATTCGTTTTAAATTTGTGAAATATTTCCCATACTATTTATATTACGGAAAAACTGTAACCGCATTTTTGTAGACTTTAATGAAACGATCAAAAAAATATGATATAGGAAATTGTAAAATCTTTTGCCATTTTTTTAGGTTTTAGTAGTTTAAAATAAAATGCAATTTTCAAAAAATTGAAAAATTTCATAGACACTTTTTGTAGGTCTGTTAACATCAGAAGTCAGCACTTTTATATAAAATTTTTTTATATCTCGTTTCGTTCTCGAGTTGTTTTCTAGAATGTTTTCAACTTTTTTCACCTTTTCAATATAGTAAAAAAACAGTTCGAAAGTATCAGTGTGGCTTGAGAAGACGAATTTGATGCAGTTTTGAGATTTCCATTTGTTTCATTAGTACAGTCAATATCTCGATTTTCTATTTTTTCTGAATATTTCCCGGTCTATTCATTTTATGGAAAAAAATGTAAGTGCATATTTTGTAGATTTTCCAAAGGCTGTCAAAGAAGAAATCATATTGTAGTGGAAAAATGTCAACCGTTTCTGAAATATTTCGTATTTTCCAAATTGTAATTTTTTTTCTTCAGTTTTCTCAAGTTTTCCCGGTTTTCCGATCATTTTCCTGAAAAATAGGTTCAGTATGATTTGTTCGCCTAGTCAAGCTCTACACATCGCATTCTTGGAAATTCAATTAAAATGAACGGTTCGGCGTATTTTTTTTAACGACATTTTTACGAAGTTCTCCGGAAAAACCCTGTCAGCATTTTCCGATCATTCTCAAAAACTATTAACTCCTGTAGGACAAATTTAAATGTATCCTCAAAAAATATGAAAGGGATTAAATCAATTCCAGAACCTGTATCGAGGAAAGAAGAAACGTATGAAACGGAAAAACCCGTGAAATTTTTCCAGATTTTCTGATCACGAAAAAATATAAACTGACAAATACTGTCCTCGAATTATTGAAATGATTTGAATTTCAAAGCATAGATGTATCCAAGGGTTTGGACATGCGAGCTTTTTGAAATAGATACAGCTATGGACAGACAGATAGAATAAAAAAAAAAAACTTTCGACCATTTCCTGCAAAGTAACCATGGGTATAAAACGTCAAACAGAAAATGTTATTACTTCATGCCTCTATTTTACAGATTATAGTGGGGTTATGGCTTTCGAAATATCGAAGAATTAGGTACCTACTAAGTGGGCACAATGTAGAGTCCCAGAATACTATTTTTTAGCATTTTAACTCCCTGTATTGACCCTGAACATATTTTGTCGAATATTTATGGAAACTTTCTGTCCAAAAATTACTTGAAGATTTCGCTTCTTAATATGTTGTTGTTAGCATAGCTCGCGTGAATACATAAAATAGAATATTACATTACTAGTGCGGAAAAATCACTTTCGCACAAGTAATGTACACTATTTTTCCTACGACCACCTATTTTATTAAATAATGTGTTAATATCAGATCGTGTATATTGAGTTGCTTGACTACTGTTACGTTTTATTTCTCTTTGAATATTGTTTCTATTAAAAGTGCACATGAATTTAAAATTAATTTTACATAAGAAATAACGATAATTAACGTTTATTTAAAAAAATTACAATAACCATAAAAACCATAAAAATGGAAAGTAAATTGGTTATTGTTACAATTTGTATATTATAACAGTGTTTGCGAAAGATTCGTTTCAATATTTTCTTGGATGCTGCTTGTAATAATTGTGCTCATCGAAGTTCAGGGTTTTAAATTTATGTTATCTAATATGGCTGATTGAGTATCATTGGGTCGTATGCATAAACCTTAAGCAAATGCTTTTACTTTGATTTTTTGAAAACAGACGTATTCATTTTATTGAGTTATGAGGGAGTCAAACCTGTAGTAAAAGCATTTGCTACCTTTTATGAATACTACCCTGTGTCTTCCGCAGTTCCACGCAGAGCGCATACAATTTTAGTGGCGGTGTTCATTCTGTTGGTGTGAGAATCATCTACGAGGATGTATTGATATCTAGTTAGCCTAGACCAGTTCCCTGCATAAACAAAATATTGCGTTACCATAGCAACGAACAATAACTTATTAGAAGTGTCAGAGTAAAGTTTGACGTCAAAAAAGTAAACCAGAGTTACGCAATAAATTAAAAGAATATGTCCACCGATATTGTGAAAATCGAAAAATTTGAGTATCGAGCCATCATCAAGTACCTGGATTTAAAAGGGTGAAGAGGTATAAGCAGATTCACGAAGATATGCTCAATACCCTTGGTGATCAATGTCCTTCGTACGCGACCGTAAAACATTGGACTGCAAGCTTCAAAAGAGGTAAATTTTCCATTGAAGATGATCACCGATCGGGAAAGCCAGTTTCTGTGTCAGTCCCCGAAAATATCGATGCAGTTCATGACATAATTTTAACAGACCGTCGAATTGGGCTAAAACGGATATCTGAAGCATTGAATATTTCATACGAACGCGTTCATCATATAGTTCACGTCAATTTGGACATGAGAAAAATTGCTGCAAAATGGATCCCCAAACGTTTGAATGTTGACCAAAAGCCTGCAAGGGTAGTAGCATCGCGTTCGATCTGTGCTCGATTTGAAAACGATGTAGACTTCTTAAACCGAATTGTTTTTGTGGATGAGAGTTGGGTACATTTCTACGATCTAGAAACAAAGCAACAATCGATGGAATGGCGACACTCCGGTTCTCCAAGACCTAAGAAGATTCGTGTCCAAAAATCTGCTGGAAAAGTTCTTGCTTCAGTTTTTTGGGATTGCCATGGAGTAATAATGATTGATTTTTTGGATAAGGGTAGAACAATATCTGGAGATTACTATTCTACATTACTGACCACTCTACGGGAAAACATTAAAGAGAAAAGACGCGGAAAGCTATCCAAAGGTGTTTTGTTTTTGCAGGACAACGCCCCTGCACACAAATCTCATGTTGCCATGCAAAAAATTCGTGATTCAGGGTTTGAATTACTAGAACACCCCCCTTATTCACCAGATTTGGCTCCGTCCGACTATCAACTCTTTCCTCAACTGAAAAAAAGTTCATTTTTAAAATAATATCGGAAATATGGGCAAGAATGACCGAGGAATTAAATGCCACTGGCGATAGCCCCACTCGTAGAAGTCATGACTGGAAAAAGGTGAATGAATTACAATTATTTGTGAGGTATGAAGAGAATATATCTTCATTACTCTCTCATTACAGGTATTTCGTGAGTGGAAAAGTGCTGTCAGGAAAAGGGCTAGGGAGAAAAAAGAACTGACTAGCCTGGAGAAAAAGATTTTAGAGCTAACGGGATCAGTGGCCCTAAGATAAATATAAAGCCATTTATTATTTGACTCATTCCAAAAATAGGAATTTATTTGTAAAAGCTTTTTCTTTACCGTTCTTCATCATCCTTGGCAACATTAATTAGCAGAAAGAAGAATAAAATCATTATTCGTCAATTTACTGACAAACAACGTTGAATAGCTGATAGCAAGTACCAAATCTACTTGCCAAATAACCACCGGTGTTTCTACAAGAGGTTAGTAAAAATTCAATACATGTTGGTTACCTGAATAGAAAAATTAAATCAACATTGAAAAATAAACAATTCCGATTTCCAGTGAACGTTGTTTTGTTTTCAATGGTCACCCGAATAGGAAATTTTAGTCAACGTAGAAAAATTGGCGCTAATTGATCGACAGTCAATGATGTTCCGTTTTCATTGGTCACCTGAATAGCCCTGAATATCTCCTCCTGCATCTACTAGGATCGTAGCTGAGGATCTTCGGAAACAATGACTGGTGTAAGTTTCTGGATTCTCAAGTTTTGAAAATTTTGCTACTAAGACCCCATATTTTGTTGATACCCACCACTTGCTTGGTGCATTTTTGGTATTGATAATTAAGAAAAAACCTCTTTTCGTGGGTTGCTGGTCTCAATTAACCATATTTTTTTATTTTTCATAAAAGTCATCCGTAATATTGAATTTTCTTTCTAATTTATTTTTTGTATTTATAATCTTAACTATTGCTGCTGAACTTAGATCTTCAATGTCGACTACAGTAATTTTTATTAACTCTTGCTTGCGACATGCTCCTGATATACCGAAAATTAAAGCAACCTGTAAGTTAAAGTAAATCTTATGAATATCACATTGCTTTAAACTCACCCTGATAAGTAGAAATTGATCATGGTGAGCTATTGTAATAAACTGATTTATCTGCTGGGTTGTCGAAATCATTGAAACCATCATTTTTTTCTTTTTAAAAAAGCTTTCACCATAAGATATTTTGAGATTTCTACGTTATGATTGATGTACAAAGTAGTGCGCAGCATACCGGGTGACACAGCAGACATGTAGCAGCCTGTAGTTTTTTTATTTCAATAGATAAAAATTTGAAATTTGCAGAAGTTATGTAATCAATCAATCAATGATAGCGCTTCATTTGAATCTAACGACAACTTTTTTCAACTACCTGTTTGATCGGCAGTAACTCCAACTTCTTTTTTTTGAATGACACCCTGTACATTTATCTAGCCTATCTTATTTGTCTTGAAATTCTCTATTCAACCGTGTATCACAAAGTGGCATTCGTTTCTCAATTCGCAGATGAACTGCATTTTATTGAAAAACATCAAGTTGGTTGTTACCCGAATTCGATAATCTTTCGATGCTTGGTAGACTTGGAAATCCAAAGAGTATCAGGTAAACGATATAATTTCATTTGAAGGAATTGCGGATATAATTTCAGTTTTTTCCATACCTGATCACTTCCTACAGATTGTCAATAATTTCTTTAATAAAAAAAAAAAACATCTGAAGATAACTCACGATAGTGCGAAAACTGAGATAGGAACATATTTTTTTCAATTTGGCTACTTGTGTAGAAACTATCTGTCTTTCTCTTTGGCCATGTAGCCATATCATGATCTTTCCATTTGGAAACATAAAATTAAAATTGTTCCCCTGATCCACCAATTCACAAGTCTATTAGTCTAGATATTTGCAATAATATTTTGCCTAGTAGGCGGTGTACACAAAATGTTTTGTATTTGACAGGTAAACATCATTTGATTGCAATGATTACCTCCGTCAGTTTTATGCTGATTGAAATTGCGTCGTTTAATTAGATTTTTTTTTTCCTTCCTCGGATGCTGGTCCTTTCACCAGCTACACCTCAGCCTCTTGGGCTTTTTGTGTTTTCCGTGTTTGTTTTACAGCACCCACTCCGTAACTCTGGTCTCCTGTACCAGTCTGTACAGGTTCTTCACCGGTTGACTGTTGTATTCTTCGGGAGTTAAATTGGGTTTCCCGAAAATTGCCCGTCTCTTGCGGTCTAATGCCTCGCATTCTGACAGTATATGTTTGGCTGTTTCTGTCCCTTTACCACATTGTCAACAGGAAAGTTCTCCGTTGTACAGACCCATTTTGTGCAGGTGTTCTCTCATTGGACTGTGACCAGTGAGAAGACCCGTTATTGTTCTAACTTGATTCCTGCTCAGCTTGGGTAGTTCTTCAGTTTTGTGTTTTGACGGTTCTTTAATGTATGTTTTCCCGTGGTGCATGAGGGGGGCTTCGTGCCACCTCTCCTTTTGTTTTCGCTTGACCCAGTCCCGAATGCATCCTCGAATGTCGGATTTATTAATCCCGAGTGCGGGTTCTGGGCCAATATATGGAGTTGATGAGCCCTTTCTAGCTAGCTCATCAGCTTTTTCATTGCCCTCGATACCGCAGTGTCCTGGAACCCACATCAAAGTTAATTTGTTGTGTTCTGTGAGAACACTGAGTAAACATCATTTGATTGTACTGATTATCTCCGTCAGTTTTATGCTGATTGAAATTGCATCGTTTAATTAGATACTAAATATGTATTCAAAGAACGAAAAGGTCAATATGTTGTTGATATTCGGAGAGTGCAAGAGAAATTGTAGACAGGCTCAACAATAGTATGTCGAAAGATTTCCGGAAAGGCGCCACCCACCTGATAATTATTTCGCTAGAGTAAAAGAGCAGTTCAGAGCAGTTCTTTTCAAAACTCTTCTAGCGGTCTCTCGATTCACGCCGATTTCGTCCTCAATTTGTCTCAGTGATATCGTCGGATCTGCATGTACTATGGCCAAAACGTTTACTTCCATATCCTCGTCGACAATGTATTGGAGATTGTTTTGATTTTCCGGTTCTCTTCTGAACTGCTCTTCTACTCTAGCGAAATAATTATAAGGCGGATGGCGTCTTTCCGGAAATCTTTCGATATACAATTGTTCAGTCTGTCTACAATTTCTCTTGCACTCTCCGAATATCAACAACATATGTATTCTGTTAATACATATTTAGTATCTAAATAAACGATGCAATTTTAATCAGCATAAAACTGGCGGAGATAATCAGTACAATCAAATGATGTTTACCTGTCAAACACAAAACATTCTGTGTACACCGCCTACTAGGCAAAATATTATTGCAAATATCTAGACAAATAGACTTGTGAATTGGTGGATCAGGGGAACAATTTTAATTTTATGTTTCCAAATGGCTACATGGCCAAAGAGAAAGACAGATAGTTCCTTTACAAGTAGCCAAATTGAAAAAAAACAAGTTCCTATCTCAGTTTTCGCAATATCGTCAGTTATTTTCAGATGCTTTTTCTTTTTATTAAAGAAATTATTGACAATCTGTAGGAAGTGACCAGGTATGGAAAAAACAGAAATTATATCGTTTAACTGATACTCTTTGGATTTCCAAGCGTACCAAGCATCGAAAGATTATCGAATTCGGATAACAGTCAACTTGATGTTTTTTAATAAAATGCAATTCATCTGCGAATTGAGAAACGAATGCCACTTTGTGATACTCGGTTGAATAGAAAATTTCAAGACAAATAAGATAGGCTGGATAAATATACAGGGTGTCATTAAAAAAAATAAGTTGGAGTTACTGCCGATCAAACAGGTAGTTGAAAAAAGTTGTCGTTAGATTCCAATGAAGCGCTATCATTGATTAAGTAACTTCTGCAAATTTCAAATCTTCATCTCTACACATAAAAAAACTACAGGCTGCTACATGTCTGCTGTGTCACCCGGTAGAGTACAGAGACCGCAGTGTATTTGGTCGTACTTTCTTAGATAATTCATCTATGTATGCTAGGATCACATTTTCATAGAAAGAACTTTTGATTTCATTTATTCTTCTCTAGTTGAGAAATTCATTATAAGCTCGTTCTAGACTTTTCTGCCTCTATGACTTCTGGTAGAGTGCAAACCAATTCATTTTCAGTCTCCATAATTATTTACGAATGTTTCTAATATGCGTGGGATAGGTAATAAACTAAACTAAACTGAAACTTTTGTACAACTCTGAGGTTTTACTTTCGATCATTTCTTTTTTTTTGTGTTATTGTGTCGTGGAATTGTTTCAAAGCCTACTTAGCTTTTTAAATTTTCAAATAATGTGCACGCGTGAGAATAAAGGCCACTTTCCATGGCAGTAGAGAGCAGTGGCGGCGATAAGGATTCGGGGTCTGCCGCCAGATTTTGTTAGGATATTCATACATGTGGCAATAAAATCTGAAAATACCAAACATAATGGGAAATAATTCCATATAATAATACACAATGTACAATAAATACAATAAATACAGGACTCTAGAGCAAAAATTCGACAACATGGATCAGGAAAGAAGAAGAAAAAACTTGCGCGTGTTCAATCTCAAAGAGCAACCCTCCGAAAATACAAAGAATGAGGTCCTGAAACTTCTGAATACCAAGATGTCATCAAATATTACCGAAAGTGATATAACAATATGTTACCGTATTGGGAAGAAGTCAGATAAAGCGAGAGGAATTTTTCTTAAATTAAAGAATAACGAGAAGAGGCAAGAGGTATATCACAAAAAGAAGATGTTGAAGGGCACCGGAGTCGTCATACGAGAGGATCTGACCAGTCAACGAGTTGAACTTCTAGCAAAATCTATTCAAAAAACATCTTTAAAAGATGTTTGGACAGTATCCGGTAAAATCTATATCAACCACAACGGTAAAATATCAATAATTAGATCTTTTGATGACTACAATAGGCTATTCCATGAATGAAATAATATCAAAACATTTTTATTTTACATAAGTAGTTTTGTAGATTGAATACTTTTTCCTATTTTGTTTGTTTTAAATGATAAAACAGCAGGAGTACCAGCTACCTACCATCAGAGTAAAGGGAATTTCTATATTTGTTTGTATTTTCGATGGATATTGCTGAACTAACTTTATTAAATGAAATTGGAAATGAAGAAAGAGACATTCAAAATAATATAACAGTGAGGTATGATATAGATGAATATAAGAAATTCTGCTCTAACATAACTAATGGTGGAAATATACTAAAGCTTATTCACATCAACATCCGAAGTGCTCAAAAAAACTTTGACATGTTTCTGACCTTCCATGAAACATTTCAAATGAAAGATTTAGATGTTATAATTTTTGGTGAAACTCGAAATATTGTTAATATTAATAATTTCACAATTCCTGGATTTCATACTTGCTACAATAACAGTACTATCAACCAGAATGATGGTGTCCTTATTTTTATAAGAGATTATATTAACTTCGACATAAAACATACTATTCTGCCAATAACTAAAGTAACAATTAGTAATATCACATTTAAATTATGTAATATACAATTTTCAATAATGCCTTGTTATAGATCTCCCTCCATAAATGATAACTTATTCCTAAATGATTTAGAATTTCACTTTATCAATTCAAATAAAAATGACGTAGATATATTTGTAGGAGATATAAATTTTGATATTCTCAATTGTAAAAAACCATCTAATAACAATTATTTATCTATGTTATCGTACTTCGGATTCAAGTCCCTCATAAATTCTTTCACTAGAGTAACCTCTGAAACTAGCACCTGCCTTGATCATATTTTCTTAAGAAAAAATATTGATATAAACAAATTGACACTAGACACAATCGTCATTGATACAGATATCACAGATCATTTTCCCGTCCTATTGAATATTAGATCAAATGAGGTTAGAAATGATAACACAAACATTGAACCGAAAACTATAGTCAAGTTTGACGAAGAAAAGTTTGGAAACACCATCAAAACAGCAAGTTGGAACAATGTTCTATCCATGAAGGACCCTGAAATGGCATACAAACTTTTTTTCGAAACCTTCATGTCGCTAAAAAATGAATGTACGTCTATAAAAACGGTTCACTTCAAAAAGCATAGAAAACTGAAGCCTTAGATTACACAAGGAATAGTAGAGTCTATTAAGCATAGAGACAAATTAAAGAGACGAGTAATAAAAAATAAAAATGATTTTATTTTACTCCAAGAATATAAAACATACAGGAATCATCTCAACAGAATTATACTAAATGCAAAAAACAACTATTACGTAAATCAGGTTAATGATAATATTACCAACATAAGAAAAATATATGAAATAATCTCAGATGCAGCAAATGAGAATAAAAACAAAAATAGCAACAATTTACTGATTTTAGATGAAAATAATAAACAATTCCAAAATGACAATGACATGGCAAATTTTTGTAATGAGTATTATGTGAATGCTGGGTTGGACATGGCATTGAAAATTAATGAACCCACATCTGACATTACAATTGAATAAATACCCTTCTTTACTGAATTCTATGGCTTTGAAACCTGTTTCTAGGGAAGAATTAATTTTGCATATCAGTACCCTGAAAAATAATAGTGCACCAGGCATAGATGGCATCTCATCTAGATTGATTAAAAACTATTTGAAAAATGCCTTAAAAATAGGTTATTACATTATCTAACTTCAATGAATGTCTTAAACCACAATCAGTTTGGATTCATGAAAGGTATAAGTACAAATGATGCTATATTTGAACTCGTGAATAATATAAAAATAAGTCTTGACAATAATGAAAAAGCTATTGCTGTTTTCCTAGATCTCGCGAAAGCTTTCGATACCGTACCTCATAAACAACTTACCGACACACTTGAGCGGTATGGTGTCAGAGGAGTGGTATTGGAAATCTTTAAGAATTATCTTAGTAACAGAAAACAGATAACGAAAATTAGGAACGTAAATAGTGATCCCCTGGAAACAAGATAGGTATTCATTCCACAGGGAACTGTAATTGGTCCACTTCTCTTCATTACATATATCAACTCGCTACTAAATCTAAACAAAAAATGGTATCTCTATCTCCTATGCTGACGACACTGTTCTACTTTTTAAAGATAAAAACTGGGAAAATGTTAAGAATAAAGCGGTTCATGGAGTGGACGTCGTAAAATGTTGGCTTGATAAAAATAAACCGAATTTAAATTCAGATAAAACATTCTATATTGCCTTTTCAATGACTGACTCAAAAAGACCACAATTCAATACTATCAAAATAAATGATCTCATAATAAAAGAAACAAATTCCATCATATATCTAGGTATCACTTTAGACAAAAATCTAAAATGGACAAATCATATTCAAGATCTAACCAACAAATAAAACGTTTAATTCATAAATTCTATATAATACGCAAAATCCTAAGAAAAAAACTACTTTTACAAATCTTTGGTGGAGTCACTCCTAAATTATGGAATCATAGTGTGGGGGGGCTCTATGACAATGCATTAAATCAGTTAAATGTAGTGCAAAACTATATAATACGAATAAAATTATTTAAAAATAGACTATATTACACAAATTGTCTATTTAATGAATCGATTCTGAATGTCCGATGTCTATACTTTCTTAGTAACTGTATTTTCTGTTTTAAATCAACAAACAAACAATTTGTGAACCACCGTTACCAAACCAGACAGTACTCAAACAAAAATATGTTAGTACCATTTAGAAAATACGATGGGAACCAAAGGTTCGCTACAACCATAGCACCAAAAATTTATAACATCCTACCAAATGAAATCAAATTAATAACCAAATATAAACACTTTGTTAACAAATGCAAATCGTTCATTTATCTAAATAGTGATCGCATATGTAAAATGTTGTAAAAACGGGTGTATCATTTACTATTTAATTAGACAAACTCCAGTTATATTACAGATGTATTCTCTGCTATCATTTCTATTTCCATTATTAGTATTAGTATTAGTATTATTATTACCAAAAATTACTATTTCTTTCTCTGTTTCAACATATGTTATTATTGCACACACAGGTGTTAACTCACCTAGGTGCATATTATTGTATTACCAATGTATAACATTCTTATTATTGTTGAATATACTCATACATCATATTAAGTATATTATTTATATTGATATCTTTTCCAAAGAAATGAGCAATATTCCGGTATGTGGTTTTATTGTGTATGGGCCGTGGTGGCCGTGCTGGTAGAGCGTTCGCCTTTGGAGCGAAGGGTCGAGGGTTCAAATCCCCGCATGATCATCAAGTTTACGAGCACGTTCATGTTCAATACTTATTATTATACCCAATGCACTAAGTCTCACCTTTCACATTGTACTACGTAAATATGTTTTTATCAACTTCAACTTTGAAAATGTTCTTTCGGCAGAAGCAGATGTTACCGGTAATGTCAAAAAAAGTTGAAACAACGAACAAATATCGGGAAGACTGCTCAAAATACATCTAGTTTCTGACGTAAAATATGCGGCCAATTCTGCAGTGCTAAGTCAAGAAAGACCAGAGATATTGAGGCAGTCACTTACGCCTATAAAGCTTAGAATTCCAGGTGTATTTTGAATATGTCTTTTTTTACTGACGTTTTGGATGGCAAAGAACAATGAGATTCTGTCGAATTTGATGTTCAAGTCAACGGGTCAGTCATGGGAACATGTATTGAGTGAAATTTAAATTATGGAAAGAATCGAGATACGTCCTTTGGGCTTAGGAAGGCAAAATTCATAGATTGTTTTCTTTTTTCGAATTTCATTTGAAAATACACCTTTCTAGTTACTTAATTGCGTAGATGAGTTATGCGAAAAGTCATTTCCGTATTTTTTTAGTATTTTTTCAGCATGACCCCAAATTTCTCCTGTAGATAGTTTAACGAAACAGTCTGGATTTAAAAATGAAAGGTAGCTCATCACTCCGTTCATGCTGATAAATCGTGTACTGAGTTGATTAATTATTATATCGAGAGACTCGTAGAAGACTTTAATTTGGAATCTTTTCAGACCATCTTCTATTCTAGTGTCATCTGCGAGTTCATCAAAAAATGTCTTGACCTTTCTTAGGCGCTTACTAGATGTCAATGTTGGCTGCATGTCTCACGGTTTCACCAAATTAAAAGCTTCTGTATGCAATGTCTCTAAAACTATTAAAATTATCACAGTAGAACTTTGTAGCAGTTTAGACACCAAATTAATATTTTCCAATATTTTGCTTTGGTATACAAGGAGCAAAATCATAATTACTCATACTCTTTTGCAAGGAGTTTGCTTCCGCTCTGTCAGCTGTTTTTTGCAAATTAAAGTAAATGTTGACAAACAATTGGAATTAGAAAGTTTTAGCAAAGAGGTCGAAGCTTTTGGAGCTGGGCCCACCCCCCGCACCGCGGGTCCCTTATCGCCGCCACTGGTAGAGAGTCCGACTTGTGTTACTTTCCTATGTGGTCGTAGGAAAAATATACTTGAGGTTCGTCTGTATTCGTGTTTTAATCATAATTCTTCTTATATTACTTGATTTGTATGTTCAATGTTCATACTTTCATAAACTATATTTATCATAATTATTACTCCTAAACAATCCTAAACTCCTAAAAGTCATTTGCCAGATTAACGTCTACTACAGAAGTATCAGAATATTGATTTCATTGAAATTATGAACAGGATGTTCATAAAGTCAGTTGTGGAATCATATTTTCAATGAAATCAACATGCCATACCCATGACAGGTTTTATGTCAGAAATATATTTTCAAAGTTTCACCGCACAAGAAATAGTCCAACAATTCTTCAATACAGTGTGAAATTGCTTCTGAAGAGTATGTTTTCCAATTCTTCCGACCTCCCTGGTGATCTTAGAAGAGTGAAATAGATTTTAGTCGACCAAAATGTATTGGAGGCCTAGTGAAAGAGATGCAATTATTCACGCATCAATGTAATGAGCGATTTTCTGTGAGTGATACTTCTGAATAACATTCTCCCTTATCTCATTCATAGATAAGAATCTCCAATGGAAACTGGACATTTAATAAATAATCAACTATCTGAATGAAAATACAAATTTTCACTATTAGATTTTTTCGTCAAGTTATATAGGGTCTTTCTCAATATCTATAATAATAATAATAATAATAATATGTCTTTATTCATACAGTACATTTCAGTTAATATATTATATGTATAGTGAGTTGACATGATGCTGTATGAAAGGGCGGAATTCAGTCACCCCTATCCGAGGACATTGGTAACTGCTCTTCCATCCAACCCTTCGATTATTTATATAGTAATGGTATGCCCAGATTACATATATTATAAACTCGATGTAATAATAAAATCAGAGCAAAAACAAAAGAGCAATTATTAATAAATACGTTAATATTCACATTTCTCTGATGAGAAGAAAAAAAGAAAAAGATACAACATAAAATGCAGATAGTCAATTGCAACCATTTTAGATAAATTAAGTTATTTGTTATAATAAAAAATATTTAAAAAAATATACAAAAATTAGAAAGAAAAAGAAAATGAAAAGAAAATGAAAATGAAAATGAAAAAGTGGAGGCGACCAGGAAGCCAAAATATTAAGAAACTCATCAGTTACGTGCTTTGTAAACATTCATATCCATCCTTTCATCTGGCGCTAAGACTATCAAGGAATTTTGAAACTACCTTCTAATAACATTTTTCTCAATAAGCTTTTAAATTTATTTTTGTTCATAAGTTTCAGTGTGTCAGGAACAGCATTGTAAATTTTAGGAATCATATACGAGTACGAGCGTTCGAAAATAGACGTGCGGTGTATTGGCGGAGTCAGCCGAAATCTGTATCTGGTATTGATAGAATGCACGTCTTCAGATGTCCAGCGTGGCTTTAGCCGGGGAAGTAGTTGTTTTCTGTTAGATATTACAAAAAAGTAACTTCAATTTTATCGTATTTCCAGAGGAGTCATGTATTGATTCAATTTTCAATTGAGAATGTTTCTCTTTAAAATATCAGAATATATTTTGGCGAATATTAATGGAAACTTTCTGTCCAAAAGTTTTTGCGCCATCCTACCAGTATAGTTTTTTATTGAAGTTTGAAATTTTCAGATTTTTTCTCAAAATTTCTACTTTTTTTCTCAAAGTTTCGACTTTTTTCCCCAACATTCTGACTTTTTTTCTCAGAATTTTGACTTTTTATCTCAGAATTTTGAGTTCAAAATTCTGAGAAAAACAGTCAGAATTTTGAGAAAAAAGTCGAAATTTTGAGAAAGAATCTCAAAATTTTAAACTTCAATAAAAAACTATACTGATAGGATGGCGCCAATACGCCGTCGTAGTTTTTAGTACAGGTCGACAAGCATAAGGATGCCTCTGAGATGCGCAAACGATAGAAAGCGTGAGTAGATGTGCGACAAATATCGACAACTGTTTACGGCTGGTTATCATCGGAATGTACAATCGGGAGAGACATTTTTCTGCAACACGTAGGAACGTAGGTTCTTATCTGAATTTTCATTAATTCCTAATGAACTGTTCGAATAATATAATTGTCTGTGATCACTGGACCGTTTATGAAAATTGCATAATTTTCCCGAAGCCATAAGTGTAAATAAAGTACGACTAGAAAAAGAATGCATCGCCACACAATATCAGAAATAGGTGAATAAATATAATAAAGAACACGAGGAACATACTTACAGAAGTTGACTAACAATATCACATGACCTCTGACCACTGCCAAATCAGCATTGTCCATGGTAACTTTTGATTTTTTGTTTCTCTTTTTATTTGGAGTTGAGAATTGTTCCATTTCACCTTTTTCAATTTTATTCATTTCTGAATTAATTTTCCTAATGCTTCTATCGCAAACTCCCATTGCGGCAGCAACTCGTTCTTGAACCTTCACAAGAGGAATACTGGTTTCACCTATCATTGCTTCTGCCTGCATAAATTTGATGACATTACTGACAATTTCCCTACTTGTTCACTCAGAATCTTATTTCTCACTTTACTCTTTGAAGTCATTTTCAAACACAACAAACTACACTATAACCTATCTAATAATACTTCAAAACTATACACAACACAAGGATTTCAAATTCAACACACAATCGCAGAGAGTTGAAGTGATTACAGTACGTGAACCTTCACGTAGACGTTAACGTACGAAATATAACGTTTACGGGTTGTTATGAAATTGAGTTGTAGTTGAGCGTATGTCAACCGCTAACCCTAACATGTTAATTTGTGTTTATTTCGCTTTTATGCTGTTTTCTATGAACAACTGGAAGATGAACTCTACTTTGCGGATCTTAATAGGGATTTTGACCATATACCTCCCTTGCCAAATGCAAATCAAATTCTTCCGGAATTGGCTTTTCGAAATGTTCATTGTTTTAAATAAAGCGAAATACCAAGCAAGGTCATCAAAAATACATTGAAGAAATGATGATTGATGTAAAATTGTAAATATTGCTTTGTCACTTCTTGATTTTATGGCTTTAAAGTCAAAATTTGCTCATTCGCAACTCATCGGTGTGATTCGTATATTCTTCGGTTAACGTGCGTTGATTTTTAAGGTATCCGTGTGAGACCGTTAGGTTACGTATGTCCGTAAACCTATTTTCAACATTAACGTGAATAGCTGACGAATGCGCATACGTAGATGTCAATTTGTACGTTAACGTTTACGTTCATGGCAGCACTTCAACTCTCTAATAACGCCACAATAATTTTATTCCACTGACTGTACACTCACGACGTTAACTGTTTGAATAATGCAGAGCGAGTGAGCTCCTGCCCCACTCCAGGGTTGTGTTTACTGCGCAACCAAATCTCGGAGGCATCCTTATGCTTGTCGACCAGTATAACTCCGTTGAATATAAAAAAAAAACTTTTTCGTTCCAAAATAAGAAAGTATTTCTCTGTTTGTCTAGGCCAGAAGAGTCTACGGTTACCATGAAAATGAACATTCTTCCGTCCGAATTCACATTCTCTCAATGAATTTCATAGCTGGAGCCTTCCCACTTCAGGTATATCCACTCGAATATATTGGGAACATATGTGGGTGTATGTGTGGAAGGTCGCAAAGAGCGGAAACTTGTTGACCAAGGTCGCCAAACGGGATGTGACGTCGGGGGTGAAAAGCGCAACAACCATTTGGATTCTAGGAAGTAGACACGTATGTGAATAGCGAATGATAGCTTTCACGTTCCGTTCTGTTTAACGATTATTTGTTCTCTTTCAGTTTGTCCTGGAATTTGCAATCTACCTATAATGGAAATACTTTTCATATTTAGATATGTTTCATTGTCTTCAAGATATTAGTAATAGTAGTTTTATTTAACAATTATTCATACATTTATGTATAATTATAGCAAGTCAGAAATAATATAGACCAGTGCTGATGGACGACAAAAAGTATGAAAGCGGGAAAAATTACTAATAGCCTAAGACCCACTCGAAGAGGAACAGAAAATTGTGCGAATGACAGGAATAATAAATTGGAGTCAAAAAATGAAGAAGGGTTGGACGGGGTAAACTTTTAGTGGTTTGAAAGCGGTATTTCACGGTTTTTCACGATTGACGAAAGTTGACCTCCTATCGAAAAAAGTTGAATCGCAAAGTTGTTCAAAATAAAAAGATCTACAACTTTCGTATCAAATATTTTTTCACATTATTTTAACTTTTCCGGGATAATTGGAATACCCAATTTTTCAGTCTTTAATTTTTTCTCCCGCGAAAATCAATTTTTTTTTCACGAAATTTGATGGAAATATAAGTTAACATGTTTCAAGTGAGCTGTAATTTTTTTGTAGCGGTATACAGATTTTTCGATTTTTTTTCGACAAATTCCAACAAAACGACCTTATTTTCAACTGAAAAGTTTCACCTATAAAGTTCGTCTTTTCAAGCTCGCCAGCTGCCAGTTTTTTCGGTGACTTGTCTACTTTCAGATTATGTAATAAAAAAGTAGCACTACTGTGGTTATTTTCTCCAGAAAATGCGAAAAAGTAAAAAACAAACTTTCAAAAATCAATTTTTTTTCTAAACTCATATTTATTTATTGAAATTAATAGTTGAAACCTTTCGAGAATAAAAGTTTCAATATGTTATCTCAATAGGTACAAAAAATAAACAAGGATTTGATTATGATAGAAGGGCGAAAGGAGGTGAACTTTTGGTGGTAAAAATGGTTTCTCACGATTTGCAGCGAAAGTTAACTTCCTAATAAAAAAAATAAAGGAAAAAGTTGTTGGCAATAAAAAGACCTACAACTTTTGTTTCGAAGATTTTTCCATATTACATCAAATTTTCCGGAAAAATCTGAAAAACCATTTTGATCTGGTTTAAACTTGAATATTTATTTTTCTCGAACCTCTTTGAAGTACTCGGAAAGGGGGCGGCTCCTAGTTTGCAAAACGAATTTTAAACGTCTACAATAAGAAAGTAACAGGCAAGGACAGGCAAGGAGAATGTTGTAGAGGTTCCAACTTTTACGAAAAAAAAAATATATTTTAACACGAAAACACTCAAAATGGTGAAATGCAGTTAGGGGTTGAAAACGGGTTTTTGCGATTTGCAGCGAAACGTGACTTTTTAACAGAAAATGTTCAACACTTTTCGACATAACCTCAGATTGACCGTCAAAATAGCGAAAAACCAATTTTTGAAAATTTGAGGTTATGTGGAAAAATTTCAAGCAAATGTTGTTGATCTTTTTATTGCCAACAACTTTTTCTTTCAAATTTTTTTGTAGGATGTTAATTTTTGCTGCAAATCGTGAGAAATAATTTTTACCCCCAAAAGTTCACCTCCTTTCGCTCTTCTATCATAATCTAATCCTTATTTATGTCTTTTTTAATTCTTTGCCAATTAAGGTAACATAAAATTAATATTCTCGAAAGGTTTCAAACGTTAATTTCAATAATTTTAATAAATAAATATGAGTATAGAACAAAAATTTTAAAAATTGATTTTTGAAAATCTGGTTTTTCAGTTTTCGCGTTTTCTGGAAAAAAAATCCACAGCAGTGCTAATCTTTTTGTATAATCTAAAATTAGACGCTTCAACGAAAAAACTGGCAGCTGATGGCAAGCTTCAAAAGAAGAACTTTACCTGTGAATCTTTTCAGTTGAAAATTGGGTAATTTTTTCGGAATTTGTCGAAAACAAAAAAGAATAATCTGTATTCCGCTACAAAAAAATAACACCTTACTTGAAACATGATAAGTTATATTTCCACGAAATTTGGCGCTGGTTTTAACAATTCTTCATATAGTCCAGGACTATTCCACCACAATTTTTTAAAGCGATTCTCTTCAAATTGCCCTACTGATGATATAAATGCATGTTGCCATGGGACAACCCCGTGCCATATTGTTTAAACCGAAATTGTTCAAACAATTGCAACGAATTGTTAGTTTTCAACCGGACAATTTTTTTTATATTATTTATTGAAATACAAATAAAAAAGGTCCCATGACTTTTCACGATAAAGTTAATATTTTTAAAGATATGAATTTTTAATGGTTCGAAAAATCTCAAATTTGGGTAATTTCGACTCATGAAAAATATATAAAAAAATATGAATAATATATATTTTTTTAATTCTTTATACAATAGTTAATAATATTGTGAATAGAGATTTTGAAAAATTTCATTGTTTATACTTGTTTTTTAATTGTTAATTTTGCGCGCTCACAAGTATGCGTCGCTTACCATTAAGTATCGTTGTCTCTCTCTGACTCATGCGCTGCATCGGACTCTCTGTCTCTTGAATCATAATTTATCGTTTATCTTAAAAACTATCAACTTTATCAAGATTGTTAAAGAGAGGAATGTTATTATAGTTATTTATGCAACAAGTGCAAAAAGTTAATGTTTATTGCACTCGACGTGAAATTGTCCGACGAGGCCGTTAGGCCGAGTTGGACAACACGTCGAGTGCAATAAACAATTTTTGCACGAGTTGCATACAAAATTTTTTCTACGTTCATGCAAAAAGCAAAAAATGATTTATTGAGGTGCGGCACTAGGTGTAGGAAAATGAAAAGCGCAACTTGAATACTTTATTATTAATATCGATTTGCATTGAAACAGGAACTAATACGTTACGAACAATTTAACTCAAACTTTATTTTTACCCTCAATGTTGAAAGTGAATGAACAATTGGTGCAATTTTCAATATGAATATTTCGTAGTGAAGTACTTTTTAAATCCACTTCTTGATTTGTTACTGCTGTAAACGTATTATTACATGATAACTCTACATCGTTATTTCCTTCAGGCTGAAATATTTGTTTTGCAACACTGAGTTTGTTTGCATGTGATTCCTCTACGTATCCCTCCGCTACTGTCGACGATTTCCATGTTTGTCATGATGACAGCACGTTGAAGTAGAATGACAGATGAGTGCAATAAAAACTTTATTGCACTAGTGCATTAAAGAACTTCTTTTTTCACTGAATATAGTTCAATAAAGTTTTGCTTTTTGCATGAATGTAGAAAAATAATTATATTGTCTACAATTTGTTTTTAAATTTTTTTTCTGAAATCAATTTTTCAAAAGTTATTTAAGCATAGTTTATATTACTTTTTTGTTATCATAGTAATTTATGCATTTATTTCAACAATAATAAGATATAATGGTATTTGAACATTTTTTGGAATCACAATTATATACAGTGTTATATAAGTTGGAACTTTTTTATTATTGATTTTACGAAAAAAAGTTAGTCTTTATAAAAAAATTTGCATGGTCTGAAACCGATGATATCTAACGTTTCTGATCAGCAGCAACATGGAACATCTTCGGGAATTTGTGTTGGAAGTAATTGTTCAAACTTTACTATCAATTATTATTCCAATTGATGAAATTGTTTTATGTTGAATAATAAATTAATAATTTACTCTGTTGAAAATAAATCCTTCAAAAAAAGTAATATTTCATGTTTATTTAGTGAATTATTTTGGCAATGAAAACGGTGAAAAAAATTAAAAATTACGCATCAATAGAGATGCAGAAATGTCAAGTCTTTTTGACAGTTGTACAATTTTTTTTAAGAAGAAATTAATGATATTTTGAAAATCAACTTCAATGGTATTTTTGAGAGTTATCCAATCAGTTCATTAGCAAAAAAGACAACAAACACTAGTACCAATTTTGTCGACTCATGAATTTGAATATGACAAAACTAAGCCGTATCATCGCAATATCTAAAAAAAATTGGATTATAACATTACTTCTTTTATATAGTCCTCAAAATACAAGACCATCAATCATAGGTCTGGTGAACCATTTTACCGCACATGAAAGGGTGAAATGGCCGAGAATTCCCTCTCGGTTGACCCCATCGTAATTGCTAGGGTGCGGAAAGAGTTGAAAGGGTTCATTGAGTTTCGTGCTTTATTCGAAACAAATAGGCGTGAAACTAGTACCAATTATTTGAGTTACGGTATTAGCAGTAGGGCTCCCACTTGAATTCTGAAAATATTAGTGATATTTTCGGGGAAAGGGGTCGGTGTTATTCGAGTGATTAATATTGTGAATTTGTGTTCGAAATTGATTCATGGCACTGATACGTTTGATTTTTATAATCGGATTGTCGTCTATGTCAATATCAAAATAATAATTTGTTATTTTTAATATGGCTAGTTCTCGCTCATCGGTCAAATGTGCAAATCGAAATTGATTTTTTTTCGAAATTGAAGATCAATTTCAATACTTATAGCCCCAGGTAGCACGTCATATTGGCTGAATTTTGTTTTTTCTCTTTCTGTTCTCAATAATCTTTGAGTACTGTAATTCAGCTTTTCATTTTTGGAATTATATTGTGATATAATATTCTCCTACTAACATGTTGATAAAGGGCTGAAGCCACTTAGGTTATTTTTTGGTAGCGTTATTTACTTAGTTGATACTTTCAATAAAGTATTATCATCATATTTGAAAAAAAATTCTCTAGTTCTGTATACGACAAAACACAATTATTATCTAGTTTTAAATCTCAGTATTTGATCCCATTTATTGTACTATGTTCACTTTTCGAAATGACATTTATAAATTTATAATAGTTACTCCTAATCATATGTCACATTCATTTCTGAACTGAGTAACTTCTTTCAGGAATGACTCCAATCAGTACTTTATTGTAAACTTTCACAACTATTAATTATATTCTGTTACTTTTGGAAAATTCCCAGGCATACTAAAAGTTGCAAAAGTGGTACCCATCCACAAGAAAGGATCAAAAAGCGACCTAGCCAACTATCGGGGCATAACTGTACTTAGCATCGTTGCAAAAACGTTCGAAAAATCTGTTTTCAATTCTATCGTTTCATTTTTAAATAGCAAAAATATTATTACAAATAAACAACACGGGTTTCGTCGAGGATACTCATGTGAAACGGCTGCAGTAGACTTCGTTCAGACTGTTCATGACAAAATGGACAAACACTTACACACTTACGGTGTTTTCTTCGACCTATCACGCGCATTTGATTGCTTGAACCCAGAAATATTATGCAAAAAACTGGAAGCAGCAGGAATCCGAGATCCGGTAAATTCGTATATTACCAATCGTCAATTCTTATATTACCAATCGCCAATTCTTTGTTTCCGTTGAAAATACTTTTTCTGACATTTTTCATAACAACCTTGGAACACCACAAGGTGGAGTATTAGGACCCTTTTGTACGTTAACGACATCCAGAGTATTTAAGCTTTCAACAAGATATTTTTATTTATGCTGATGACACGACAATGGTCATATCTGCTCTCACCCGAGAAGAAGCAATTCAAAAGGTTAAACAAATAATTGTTTCGTTCAATAAATGGTGTGATCGAAATGGGTTGGTCCTGAATCTAGAAAAAACAATAGTTATCCAATTCTCATACGGCGGCAGTAGAATGGAACAAAGACATATCGAAATAAAATTGGGAGACAAAAATATATTGATAAAGGCATTGGGAACTACACGATTTCTTGGAACATTTATTGACAGTCACCTTAATTTTAAAGAACACGCAGAAAATATCTGTAAACAATTAAACAAAGCATACTTCATGTTGCATTCCCTTAAAAACGACATGTCAACAAAATCCCTTATTGAAATTTATTATGCTCAAGTTTATTTTATACTGAGTCAAAACATAATCATCTGGGGTCAAGCCTCAGAATGCTCTCGCATATTTACCATGCAAAAGCGCATCCTCAGACTTATCTTTAGCATGGGCTATAGAGACAGCTGTCGCAACATATTTAGAAACAACAGTATTTTAACCCTTTCGTCAATATATGTATACAAACTCTTGTCTTTCATTTTTGGGAAAACAAATAAATTGCTGAAAAGCAGTGATATACATGGCTATAATACTCGAAATGCCCAGAACTTACACCAACCATACTGCAATCATACCAACTACAAGAAATCACCTGTCTATGCTGGTTCCTTCATTCAAAATATATTACCCCAATGTTTCAAAAATCACGGATCACTAAAAAGTTTTCAAACAGATCTAAAGCGATATTTGGTTAATAACGTGTCCTATTCAATAGACGAATTATTGAAACATGTGTCCAGCAGCTGATATATTGGATTTCTCTTGAATATTTTATTTATGTCAATTTTAATGTCATGTCATTGTCATGTTAATGTTATTTTCTGTTTTTTTTGTTGTATTGTACTATACCTATACACCAATTTCATTTATTTTTCAACTGACGTACCTTATTCATTTTATATGGCAACCAAAGGTCAATAAAGATTATTATTATTATTGACGAAATGGTTAAGGATTTCGCGGCCGAAGCTTTCAGTGTCACAATTTTCACTCGGGTTTGAAGGTCGTCGTTTTTTGGAATTTCTTCCTAACGTTTCGCTAGCGCGAATGGCTAGCTTCTTCAGAGGCTTATATATCATGATTAATCTCAGATGACTGTAGTTTCCGCCTGCGAAGATTGTATTTATTCTGATTTAGGTAGTCTTGTGCGTTTATTACCGTATCTGGATTTGGTACATTCTCACTAACCCTAATTGACCCCTTTCTACCAGCCGGCTTGATGTCGTTGATATCCTTTGTTATTTCAGAATTGCGTATTACCGTAACTGGGTCAAGCATATTTTCGATAACATTAATTGACACCTTTATGCCTGCTGTCTTAATGTCGTAGTTTTCTTTTGTTATTCTGGAATTTCGAAAAATGGGATTCAATATTCGGTTGAGGTTAACAGCTTCTTCTTTTCTGTTGAAATTCTCCATGTGTTTGTGGATCTCTATTGCCTCCCGTACAAGTTGGCTATGGTATCCCTGGTTGGGGGCAAGAATATGTAATCCCATTTTTAGAAATTCCAGAATAACAAAAGAAAACTACGACATTAATACAGTAGGCAAAAAGGTGTTAATGTGAGTTATCGAAAATATGCTTAGCTCAGTCACGGTAATAAGCAATTCTGAAATAACACAGGATATCAACGACATTAAGCCGACAGGTAGAAAGGGGTCATTTAGGGTTAGTGAGAATGTGCAAAATCCAGATACGGTAATTAACGCACAAGGCCACCTAAACCAGAATAAATACAATCTTCGCAGACGGAATCTCCACTCATCTGTATAAACCTCTGAAGAAGCTAGCCACTTGCGCTAGCGAAACGTTAGGAAGAAATTCCAAAAAACAACGGCCTTCAAAACCGAGTGAAAATTGTGACACTATTAATTATATGGTTTTATTTCGTGCTACTCTATAATTGGATGGGTAAAACCATCTGTTGAGTAGCCTATTCATGTAAACAAATAAATAAATACTGGCCAGTATATTGTAAATGTTAAAATAGTATTGATACTTACAAAAAAAAAAAATTAATAATATTACATTAATAATATTGGTTGAATATTGGTTCAACCTATTCAGAATGTAGATTGTTACATACAGTGAGCACGTAAAGGTTGGAACAAATTCGTTAGACGCTTGATATGGCCATTAGAAATAATAACCTCAGACAGGTCGATTTTATTTTTTAGTTGCGCATGTTTTGGTCTACTCAGATTTTGGATGACGTCATCTCTGTTCGAGATATGACGTCATTAAATTTTTTTCAAATGGCCATACCCTATTTTGATAATACTCTCAAAAAGAACGCATTTTTCTGTGTATAAAAGTCATGTTTTTTCTAATGTTTGATAACCGTATGTTCGAGAAATAAAAGATATCTCATTCATAATCCTGTGATATTCAGTCGGTTAATGTGAACTTTTGACTTAAGGTATCTCCACAAAATAAAATATAGTGGGGTTAGATCAGGAGATCTAGCTGGCCACTCTAAAAATCCTGGTCTGCGGGTAGAGGAAGGCTATTATTATCATTTGCCGTAGCGCTCCGGTGTGATTTTCTGATTTTCAGTGGCGTATTCACCTTTCAGCTGCAGAAAAACGCGGAAAAACCTACAGCCCTACCCTGGGTGTTCGGTTACACACTTCGAGCAAACAGCAGACGTCGGGATTGGCATCTAGGCAACTCACATCGCACTTGCTTCACAATAAGGTATGAGGCAGATTATCGATACCGATGTACTTGAGAAAAATTCCCTCATACTCCGGATTTCGACCGCACAAGAGGATTTTTTCAGAGTGGCCAGCTAGATCTCCCGATCCAATCCCTCCAGATTTTTTTTGTGAGGATACCTCAAGTCAGAAGTTTACATCAACAGACCTAATTATGAATGAAATATCTTTTATTTCTAGAAAATACGGCTATGTAACATAAGAAAAAATATGACATCCTTACACAGAAAAATGCATTCTTTTTGAAGGTATTATCAAAATAGGGTGATGCCATTTAAAAAAATCAAAATTACGTCATAACTCGCACAGCGATGACGTCATCAAAAATTTGAGTAGACCAAAAAATGCGAAACTGAAAAAGAAAATCGACGTGTCTTAGCTTTTTTCCCCAATGGCCATATCAAGCTTTTAACGAATTTGTTCCAACCTTTACGTGCTCACTGTATAATATTGGGTCAATATTGATTGAATAATTTTAATAATAAGACAATATTTTCTACACATTGTTTTCAACATCTACAATAAATGTGGCAATCCAAATATTCCACTCATATCGATTCTAGAGATAAGGACTTTATTGTATAGCCAACTTTGATTGCACATTGGTTGAATATCATTTCGTCACGATTAAAAATTTCGTATTAACTTATATTGGCTCAATATTGGTTTTATAATATTTACAAATATCGATACAAAAATATTGTCTTCAAATTGTTTGCAACATCTAGAATGAATATTGCAATCTCAATATTCCTCTTATATCGATTCTAGGGGTATGAAGAACTATATTCTACATCCAAGTTTGAAAACATATTGTTTGAATGTTATTTCACCATTTAAAAAAAAATCATATTACCTTTGCCTCATCACATTTTGAGGCCATTATTGCTTCAAGAACATTTAACCAATACTATTTTTGAAATGTTCAAACAATATTTAACCAATATCGCAAAATGTTTTATTTCTCGCAAATATAATGTTCGAATATTTTGCCGATATTTTCATAATAGTGTAATTGCTGACTATTTTGAGGTCGATATTGCATCGAGAATAATGCGTCAATATTATCCAAGTATTATTGGACCAATATCGCCAAATATTCACATTGTTTTTAGTCGCCAATATTGCGTTTGAAATATTTTGCCAATATGTACCAATGTTGATTTTATTGAAAATATGAACAGGATGTTCATAAAGTCAGTTGTAGAATCATCTGCGACTGAAAGATAAAATTTAGTAGCTATTTTCTATCGTACAAGATAACATCTCTTGGAAGGGATTCATGTTGTAAAGGGAAACATTCTCAAATGAAAATTGAACCAATACATTACTCCCTTGAAAATGGAAAAAATGGAAAAACCTACGATAAAATGATAAAAAGTAAATTCATTTTCAATTGAGACTGTTTCCCTTCACAATTGTACCAATATTCTACCAATATAGCTGTGCACTTGGAGTGGTATTCTAGTATTTTAGAGTAGATTTCACTTCTACTTTGTTGAATCAATTACTCGTTTTTTGTTTGGTTACTATGGAAACTCAATATATTTCCGGAATATTCTTCCTCCATGGTACCTTGGGCGACATTATTAAGTGGAAATAATTATGTCAAATCACACACGGAACAGATTTCAGAGTTTGCTTTGAAAATGAAAATGGGCGCAGTTATAACATTCGAAGATATAGACTTATTGAAAGGTAACTTACGCTGCCCATATTTGTTTTCAAAATTTGCTTTGGAATCCTAGTAGTTATGATAATCACTGATTATTTTATATTTCAGGCCAAACGACTATGACAGAAACAAAAACTTTAAACCAAATCTGAATATTATTTGTAACCTACCAAGTTGCGATGAAGTCCAAACTTTATCATGATATACATAAAAAAACAAAAATATTTTTACGTTTTTCTCGGTTTTTCTATTACTGAATCCTTCTGTATCTCCTAATCATCTGCCGTGAAGTGGATTTTACAGAAGAAGCTATTCTTGGATTTCCGAATGGCTACAAACCACTGTTTTAATCCTGTTTTATCTCGGTCTTCATCCCTGAAAAAGGCGGAGTCAGAAACGATTTTTTTTGTGGGTAGAGAAGGGTTGTTTGATTGTATAAAGATAAAAATAATGAAAAAAATATCTTTTGACTTTTAAATGAATGAAAAGGATATTTTCCCCTATTTTTGGGCATTTTCATTCAGTTCCACCATCAAAACGAACGAATATTTTGGTGTTGTTTCTTTTCAGTATCGAAGTCTATCATTCTCCCAGTTAAACGACTTTCTCATTTTTCTCCTAGATGCTCATCTTTTTTTTGAATAATTTTACAAAAATGTGTTGTTTTCGCGAAATTAGTTTCCTTGCTTCATTCCATTTGAAGTGAGAAAAATCCAGCTTTATCAAAGTCAACTAATAAAGGTTTGGTTCAGCCGTCGACCAGTGAAAAGTAATTATTATTTACAATTCTGGATTCAGAAATGGAACTGAATTTCTTTTAAATGACACGTCCCTCAGGTTGCTCCTCCCACACGACTGGTGAGGAAAAGAGAGAGTATCATATAGCCAGTATGACATCTGGCACAGGATCGGATCGGGAATGGGAAAAAAGAAAACTCATTCGGGTCGATCGAAACTTTGGAATATTATAACTTTTACAATTAATAGCTTTTTTCAACAACATGTGTTTATCACTTGGGGGACAATACTCCATATCATTTTAATATCAGGAAAAACCAAGAGGCGGCTCCAGAATGTTGGATGAGATTCGTGATTTCTGATACGATTCCATTCAAAATTGGTATATAGAAGCTTTTGGGTTTGGGATGTCATAATTTTTTTTGGATAATTCAACGTAGTGGCTCCAAAATAGCGGACGAAATTTCTGATTCTTGGTCTGATTCTATTTTGAGTTGGTATTGGTATAGGGATTTTTGTGGTCGGAGATCATGATTTTTTTGTCAATGTTTGATAATTCGAAATGACAGCTACAAAACGGAGGACGAATAAATTATTGTCCGATTCCGTTCAAAATAAGAATGTAGGTCAGATTCTATTTTAAATTTGTTTCTAGAAGTTTTTGGAATAGGAGATGAGTTTTTCCAAACTAAATAATTCAATATGACATATTTTACGAATGATCTAAAAAAATATTCGTGCATTTGAATAAAATCTTGTATTAAAAACTTTTGTTTATTTATATTTATCAGGAAATACACTCTCCACTTCGTCAGGGCTATGTAGCGATAATTTCGGAGTTAGTGGCATATTTTTACGCATATTACCTAATAACTTGTTCTTGTGACTCCCATATCGGCAACTCTGTTCAACATTGGTTTCCAATACAACGGTTTATTTGGGCGGCGCGGCGTTTTTGATGTTCCTTTGAAGTTAAAAAGCTACAGCGGAATGTTTCAATGGGGCATCGCAGCAACGTAAACAATCGAAACATATTGACTTGATACCAAAAAAAGAAATAAATATCTATTTTTTTTCAATGTTCAGGTATATTAGAGTAAAACATCTAGCTAAAACATTGTTTAATTTATTTTTAACAGTTGTATTAATTCACATCGTTTGAATTGCATGTTTCACGATTGATAGAGTCTCATATTGTTTCACCCTTTATAGGGAATAAGACATATGTACCTAAACTATGTACCTTTTCTGCAAAAAATTACATTCAAATCGAGAAAATAGTTTTCAAGAAAATTTCGATCAGATCTTATTGGTAACTATTTTCAATAACTAACTTGAAAGTCAAAATCTGATAAGTGATTTTAAAATTTTTTATTCATGATTCCACATCAGATTTTATATTTTCGAATCCATTCAAATTAATGCATATATTTTGAACAGAATACTACCATAACTCACAAAATGAACCAATAGGAGCTGCCATTTCGAATTATTGAAATTTGATGAAAAATTAATTATCATCATTTCTGAAATTTGGAACATTGAATATGCTCACTATAGAGCACTTTTTGACATATTTGGAAAAAAATCTAAATTCTTTTTTTCTTCCGGAAATGACATCAACTTTCGATTTTCAAACAGGACACCGTGTATATTGTTACATTTGTGAAATCTGCATAATATTCTGAATCCAATGATACCTCATAGTTGATATTTCATTCTTCAGAAAACCCATTTTATTTTTCGATCTATAGAGAGTCATGAACTCCCTAAAATTATTCCAAATAATCAAAATAATGTTACACTATCGAAATTTCTGACAGATGAAATATCAACTATGAGGTATCATTGGATTCAGAAAATTATGCAGATTTCAAAAACGTAATAATTCACAGGGTGTCCCATTTGAAAATCGAAGGTTTGATGTCATTTCCGGAAAAACCAGAAATAGTTTTTTTTTCCAAATATGTCAAAAAATGCCCTATAGTGAGCATATTGAATTTTTCAAATTTTAGAAATATAGCTACAAAAACGAAGGAGAAAAGGGCGTGTACCATGAGTCTGTATCACACGGCATAGAATTCGACCATAAATCACGAAACTCGTCTGCCATTTTCAATTCCTTAATTTTTACAGAAAAATCATTATCTTCGAACCGAAAAACCACTACGTAGGTAGGGTATAACCCGCCCAGAAATTACAAAACTTTTCTGTCATTTCAAATTCACGAATTTTAACAGAAATCATCAGGATCTCTCAACCCAACCACCGATTTTGAATCGAATCGGACATAATCACAAAACTCGTCCGCCATCTTAAATTCATCAATTTTGACAAAATATTCATAATCTCTGAGCCAGAAAAACCCACAGACAAATTTTGAATCGAATCGGACCATAATCACAAATCTCGTCCGCCATTTTATTAATTTTGACGAAAGATTCATAATCTACGACCCCGAAAACCTGCACATACCCATTTTGTATCGAATCAGAAACCAAATCACAAATCTCGCTTTTTTTGTTTTTTGTTTAAAAACATTTAAAATGGATTACCCACCTGCTACTGGAATTATGAACAGTGAACACCTATCAAATATCAAATGATTCGGACGTCTGCAAGTGTAAATTTTGTTCAACGATTCCATATTACAACCCACATATAGCATACAGGTCAAATTAGTATGAAACGTGTAATAAGAAAAACAAGTTTCCCATAAAAGTAATTCTGGTCCAATACATAAAAAAATAGAATATACTGTTTACGTCAGCGTTGTATATTTATTTTGTGCTGCATGCATGTCATGTTTTATTTGACATTACCTTTTATCTGATATTTCAGACGTCATTATCTATTTCTATTTGCGGAAAATATTCAAAACATTTCCGAGGTAGTTCATACAGATTATTTTGCTAAAATATTTTTTTATTCTTGATATTGTGTGACTGGATTCCATTATATTCATACATTTGAAATTTTCGTGCAAATTTTCAGATTACCAAGAAAACAAATAGGCTTTAATCTAGATTTGTAATTTGGAAGAACGAGCACCGAATTATCTAATTCGGACCTGTATCTATCGAGAATCGCCAAGTTAGAAGTGAGGCGGAGTTTGTATTTATTCCATCGGGAGAATACGCACTGCCATCTGGCGATATACGTTTCTTATATAGGAGGCTAAAGAGCTTTAAGGAAAACTTATGCCCTACTGTTTTATTTACACACATTGGCACTGCACAACACTGTGGCATTACATAAACTACAAGAAGCTCATGTATTTTGACAGATGATCAGATCTTCCGCTAGTGCTGCCACCTCGTGGATCTTATATTTCAGAAAACCATCATTGCAAATTTATTTTTGTTTCTATTTCAGTAGTTGCTGAAGTATCAGCTAGAATAGTAACTACTTTCTGTTAGAAACTCAAAATGAAGCCGCTGTGAAGTTGTTTTTCGATGTATTTTAGTATTTCAGTATCAGAGAAGGCAATTTTTGTTTTCTGTTAGAAATTTGTTATTGTATATATTTCAGTAGTCGCCAAGGTATCTGCGAGGATAGTACAAATAAGTACAGAAAGTTGTACTTGTATGTATTTCAGTAATTGCCGAGGTATCAAGGAGGATAGAACCTGTTAGAAACTTGCAATGGAGCAATTGAAAAGTTTTTCTGGTATGTATTGCAATAGTTGACGAGGTATCAGCCAGGATTGTACTTGTTAGATTGAAGCAATTGCAAAGTAGTTGCCGAAGTATCAGAGAGGACAATGAAGTAATTACGAAGTTGTTCTTGTATATATGTCAGTAGTTGCCGAGATATTAGCGAGGATAGTACTTGCTAGAATCTCACCCTGCAGCAATTGCAAAGTTGTTCTTGTATGTATTTCAGTAGTTGCCGAGGTATCAGCAAGGTTAGCACACTGAAGAAATAAAAATGTTTTTCCTGTATTTACTTCAGTAGTTGCCAAGGTATGGGCGAGGAAAGTACAATGAAGTAATCACAAAGTTGTTCTTGTATGTATTTCAGTAGTTGCCGAGGTATTAGCGACAATAGTACAATGAAGCCATTACAAAGTGTTTATTCTATGTAAGTATTTCAGTAGTTGCCGAAGTAACTGCGAGGATAGTTTTTGTTTTCTAATAGAAATTCACAATGAAGAAATTGCCAATTTGTTTCTGTTTGTATTTCAGTTGTTGCGAGGATAGTACAATGAAGTACTTATAAAGTTGTACTTGTATGTACTTCAGTGGTTGCCGAGGTATCAACGAGGATAGTAGGTACGTGTTAGAAACTTATAGTGAAGCAATTGCAAAGTTTTTTATGTATGTATTTCAGTGCCGAGGTATCAGCGGAGATATTACTTGTTAGTAACTCACAGTAAAGTAATTACAAAGTTGTCCTTGCATGTACCTCAGTAGTTGCCTAGATATCAGCGAGTATAGCACAATTGTTGTTAAATTGTTAAAATTGTTAAAATTGTTTTTTCCGTTAACCAGCTGTCGTCCCCTTACGAACGGCAGCCCTCAAAAGTCGAAACTTGTGCGAGCCAAGGATTAACGAGGTCTTACCTTTTTACGTGCGATTCCTAGCACGATCCGAGGAGAATATCGAAAGGAGGTCCGTAGGTCACCCATCCAAACCACGGCCTCGCATAGCGTTGCTTGGCTTCAGATATCGGTAAACCGGCGCTCTCCGTTCGAGCTATCCCCGCGGACAATGGACAATGGAAGATTACAAAGATTTCAGTAGTTGCCGAGATATCAGTGAAGATAGTGCAATGAACGAATCAAAATATATTTCAGTAGCTGTCGAGGTATCAGCAAGTATAGTATCTGGTTTCTGTTTTGAAGCTCAAATATAAGCTATTTTAAAGTTATTCTTGTATGTATTTCTGTAGTTGCCGAGATATCAGCATGTATGGTACCTCTTTTCTGTCAGAAACTCAAAATGAAGCTATTGTAGAATAGAATATATAGAATAGATTTATTTGACCAAGTTACAATTATGTGTTTGGCAAGTCAGTAGTACAAATTTGAAAATGTTTAAAATCGACATCAAAAGAGTTTGAATAAAATAGTCATAGGGGAAAAAATAATAAAATCGACAAAGCATACAAAAACAATATAAAAAAAACAGTGCATTATTTGGGAGATCTAGATATTGCTGAGACACAGAGGCATGGTCAAATATTCGTCAATGGAGTAAAAACAGTGATTGAGAATGTGTCGTTTCAGTTTCGATTTAAGACAGTTCCAAGTCAAAATCTTGAACTCGTCAGGTAAAAAGTTATAGAGTTTTAGATCCAGTGAATTCATTTGTGTTTTATTGAGTCTGTAGCGAGGAGGACTCAAATCGGTTGCACCGCGAGTTTGGTAATCATGAAAATCAGCGTTGGCTAAAAATGATTTTTTGTTTTTATGTATCTCCAATACCGTATTTTAAATAAATAATGATGGACCAAGCATGATAGATAGATTTTTGAAATTTTTTTGACAGTTCTCCCTGTAACCTGCATCAGCCATAATTCTAACTGCTTTCTTCTGCATTTTGAAAACCCTAACGGCGTGACCAGAATTCCCCCATAAGATAATGCTATAATTTATGTGAGCATGGAAAAATGAAAAATAACATGTTCGAACTGTGTTAAGACATAGTTGTTTCTTCATATTTCGTTACAAATATAGTGAACTCGATAATCTTTTACATAGTTGATCTATATGAGCTGACCAAGTCAGTTTTTCATCTATAACAACCCTAAGAAGTTTGACACCCTTACCATCACCTGCGTTCTTGGTGGAAAGAACAGGATTTTGGGTGTTATCATGGTTCAATTTCAGATTGTTGGCATTTAATCAGTTTTGTGCAGATTCGATAGAGCACGTCATACGTAACGATATACTAATTGCGTCGGAGCAGTATTGAGTAAAGTTGTGTAATAATAATAGCGTTTATAATAATAGCGTTTATTGCCCAACAGTTTCCCATTTACAGAGCAATTTTATAAATGACAATACAAGATTAATTAGTAGCACTAATTTCTAAATATGAATGAATGACAATCACAAGTCCTATTTGAATACAAAAACAAAACAAAAATAAAAATAAAATAAAAAATACAAAAATTCAAAGATGCGCACGAGATTTATTCTTGAGTTCACAAACACTGCAAGAAAAGAAGTCACAAACACTAGAAAGTTTGTTTGCATTACTGCACATAAAATGTATTGGTGCCTTTAACATTAAATTTGTTTGAGCTCTTTTGCATAAGAAAGTAGTGTTGTGTCTAGATGTTATTCTTGGAACAAAAATATTAATTTGCGACAGTAATGCGGGACAGTCAATTTTACCATTGAATAATTTATACAAGCATAAAACAGAAGCCTGATTTCTACGTTTTTCTAATGATACAAAGTCAAATCTATGCAACAAATCAAGATAATTACAGCCTCTTGGAGGATAAATTCCGTTGATTTTGAAGCTTAGGAATTTTAAGAATTTCTTTTGAACTTTATCGATAGCAGATGAGTATTGGAAATATATAGGATTCCATATTATGGACCCATATTCTAGTTTCGATCTGACTAAACTGAAATATAGAGAGGTCAATGCTAAAATATTATTGAAATTTTTACAGTTTCTTATAATGAAGCCATATGATCGATATGCTGAACTAACAATACTATTTATGTGTTGATTGAATGTGAGTTGCTGGTCAAAATAGACACCTAAATCCTTAATGGTATCAGTTTTTTCTAATGTGACATTATCTATGCTGTAGGGAAATTGTAATGTATTGAGTTTCCGGCTGAATGTTAAGATTTTACATTTAGATATGTTCAAATGCAAGCAATTTTCAAGACACCATGTGTGTAAAGTATTAATTTGATTTTGCAATATCATACAGTCATCTAAACTGGTTATAGTAGCGTATAACTTCAAATCATCTGCAAACATCAACCTATTGCACTCCAATAGATTGCACAAGTCATTAATAAATATCAAAAATAATAATGGACCAAGATTGGACCCCTGAGGTACTCCGCTAGTTGCAAAATAGATATTTGAATAAAAACCATTGTAATGAACATACTGTTTGCGTTGATGGAGGTATGATTCTAAAAGTTGTAAGTAAGTTTCATTAATGCCCATTATTGAAAGTTTGTGAAGAAGTATATTATCGAAAGCCTTAGAGAAATCTGTGTACACCGCATCAACCTGCCCCCTAAGATCTAAAGTTTCACACAAATATTGATTAAAAACAGCCAGGTTACTAACGGTGGATCTAGAATTCATAAAACCATGTTGGTATTCAGATATAATATGTTTGGTGGACAGATAAATGCGACTGTACAAGATGGTCTCCAGAATCTTCGCAAAGTTATTCAAGATTGATATCGGTCTATAATTATTAATGGCATTACGATCTTGACTTTTATGGATTGGGCAAACTTTGGCAATTTTCCAAATTTCTGGAAAAACTGATGTTTTCAAAATTAAATTGAAAAGGATTTGTAGAGGGTGAACTAATACTCTTAAGCAGTCTTTCAAGAGAAATTATGGTATTCTATCTGACCCTGAAGTGAACTTATTCTTTAATTTTTTCCCAGCTTCCAAGATTTCTGTTTTCGTGATTGTTTCACAGCTAATATCTACTAGAGTATTATGATCAAAATTAAATAATAAGTTTTCCTCTACGTTTACAGGTAATGAATAGGCACTTTCAAAGAAATTCCCGAAGGCATTCACAATCGATTGCTGATCAGTATACGATTCCCCTCCACAAACCATTTTACCAGGAATTCTTGAAGTTCTATTTTTATTATTGACAAATGCCCAGAAATTGTTCGGATCCTCTTTCAACTTGATTTCTACATTCTGTAAATACGATGCATATGCTTCTTTTAGTTTTTGTTTGATATCTGCCCTTAGCCTACTGAATTCCTGATGAAAATAAAAATTTCCTGTGTTTTTGAACTTTCTATGTAGCTTGGACTTTTCTTTAATAAGCTTTATAACCTCGCTTGGATACCATACTGGATATTTATGTTTAAAATTTTTGGAAAGTGGAATGTGTGTATTCATGATTTCATACAACCTATTATAAAAACTTTCCACAGCAACGTTAATTTCAGTAAAGTTTTCTAAAAAGTCCCAATTACTATATAAGAAATCATTGTATAAAGAGCGATAGTCTGCTCTTTTAAAATTGTATTTTCTGGTGTAATCAGCATAAGCCACGCATTTATCAGGTAACATAGAATGGGACAAATCATTCATGTAAATGATGAATAGAGAAGGGCCCAAAACAGATCCCTGTGGCACCCCCAATGTAATATTGTGAAAATCAGAACAATAATCACTTATATATACTGCTTGTTTCCTGTTATGT
The DNA here is from genome assembly GCA_944452925.2 of Chrysolina oricalcia. Classification (NCBI taxonomy): domain Eukaryota; kingdom Metazoa; phylum Arthropoda; class Insecta; order Coleoptera; family Chrysomelidae; genus Chrysolina; species Chrysolina oricalcia. The sequence continues at coordinate 50,328,063 of OX101825.2, read as the reverse complement.
AGGTAAGACTGGAATAGATCGAGCGGTATGCCCCTGGCACCATAGTGGTTAAGCTTTCCAATAAGAATACTATGAGAGATAAAGTCATACCAACTTCCATGCCATTCTCAAAACCCTCGACTATATCGCTAACAATCTTGAAAACAGCTTGGGTTGTACTACATTTGCTTCTAAAACCAAACTGACAACTATTGATAAATGTATTCGTTTCAAAGTATTTTGGTTGGCCACCAGTGAAATGTCTCCTTTTTTGAAAATTGGTATTACTTTCGTGACTTTCAAAATATCTGGAAATTCTCCTTCTGCAATGGAAGCATTGAAGAGAGTTACCAACGGATCTATTATTAAGTCCCATAAGTATTCATCCCATATACATCAATGCATTTAGAGTTTTTCAAGCTGCGTACAGCCTCGACTACTTCAGATATTGTAACTGGCTCTATAAAAAAAGATGAACATGGTGAGGGCAATTCTTTCAAGTAATTTACCGAATCATTTAAATCATTAGGTATCAATTAGATCAGCTGCAATTGTGGAGAAGTAGTCATTGAACTCTTTAGCTGTTATGGTGGGATCAATTGTATTTTTCTTTGAATGATTTCTTTCAAAATTTACAAGTCTCCAGCTATCTCGAACTTTGTTATCGGATTCTCCGATGAATTTATCATATGCTGCTTTTTTATAATGTGTGTAAAGTTGTTCTTGTATGAATTTCAGTAGTTGTCGAGGTATCAGCGAGGATAGTACTACTTTTCTGTTAGAAACTTCTAATTAAGCAATCACATAGTTGTTCTAGAATGTATTCCAGTAGCTGCCGAGATATCAGCAAGTATGGTTCCTGTTTTCTGTTAAAAATTCAAAATGAAGCCATCGTAAAGTTTGTCTTGTATGTATTCTGTTAGTTGCCTAGGTATCAGCAAGTATAGTAGATATTTTCTGTTAGAAACTCAAAATGAAGTCATGATAAAGTTGTTTTCGTACGTATTTCAGTAGTTGCCGAGGAATCAGCAAGTATAGTACCTGTTTTCTGTTAGAAACTAAAAATGAAGCAATTGGAAAGTTGTCCTTGTAGAAGCTTTTCACAGATTTTTGACAGATGTATTTAACAACGAAATGTTTGTTTTACGTAAGATTTTCTTAGAGTTTCATATATTTAAATTTATTCAGGCCTCCCGTTAAGTGGCATATTTTTACTCGACCTGGTACGAAATATATCATTTTATTTAGTTCTTGTTAATTCTCCATAATATATTCTTCCATAAAAAACGAAATTCAATTGTAAGAGCTAATTTCTCCAACTCTGTACCGAGAAATCATCGCATAAAAGTTCGATGTCATAGGAGAAGTTATACTTCTCCGAACGAAACCTTTCTTCAAACAAATAAATATTCACTTTTCAAGTTAAAAGCAAATGTGTGCCATATATCAACTCCGAAATGATTCTTATAGTAAAGTTATCCGTTGCGGGTCTGAGGTCACATGTGCATTTCCTGTTCGAGGGGGTTGAATACCTAATGGTCCTTCCTGTAACGCATTACCTAAGAGATTAAGAAAGAGAAGCGAAGGGTGTGGAGAGGTGTGTGAGAAAAAAATACTCTTTGGCAAGCTGGTGCAGATATCTGTCATCTTAGGAGACATATTTCGTATCTTCGACGATTCTTGGAAATTGACTGCTTCAGAAATATATACCAGGATACAAAAATAATTCGACTGGAATGTAAGAATTATTCAACAGGGACTTTTCTACAACAATTTGGATTGTTGATTGAGAATATGAGTATCTGCCCTGAAGTAGAATGAATATTGTTTTATGAGGCCGAATTTGTAATGATAACTGCGCAAAATACAATTCACATATAGAAAGAACTAAAGAGTTTTATTCATTATGAAGTTTTTTACACCAATGCGAATTGTTATTGATTATATGATCAATTCGTTGCATATATTTGTCAAACATGTGTCAATGAATAACAACAACAAAAAACAAATAAAGTCCACACGCTAGTTATCGAACAAGTGTATTAAAAATGATAGCGGCGAGGAAATAGTATATTGTGTATCTAGCAGTAAAAGCAATACATTCCCGGACGACAATGTAAATTGTTTGCCGAGGCGTTAAGCCGAGGCCAACAAGCATTGAAGTCTGGGAATGTGCTTTTACTACGAGGTACACATACTATTTTTTCTGAAATCGCAATCAGCATTATCAAAAACTAAGGAATTCTACATTTTGTTTGCGTGAATTCAATAACTGTCTAAAATGTAAACAAGCCGGCAAAAATTTTCCCGTATCGTTTTCGATACGGGAAAGTACTTTCCCGTACCGTTTAGGTCCGAAAACGGTCCGGGAAAGTTCGTTGCTTAGCAACGGACTAAAATACTAGATTAGCGTATTTTGAGGCCTGAAGTTGCTCCGAGGAAGTGGGCATTCTTGAACGATTTCAGAAAAACAATTTTATAAATAGATGATGTGTTTTTCAGACATTGTTGCAAATGTACATGAATGTGTCGAACATATTTTCATTCACTTGTCCAATTTGCAGAACTTTTGTAAAGTCTTCAAACAAATCACAATGGAATACTAAAAGTAATGAGAAAAAACATGGTTCCGTAATATTTACGGTTGCAAGTTCAATGCATGTTTTAAAACATTATTATACCAGCATTATTCCTACTTTGCAGAATAATTTTCTGTTTATTTCAGACTTCTGCAAAATTGTAGTTTGCTTACCTACATTAATGCACTAACATGCCACTGAAGTTTGAAAACCTTTGGAATTAATGTGAATTTATGGTATTTTCTAGTTTATGGCATTCTAATACATGAATGGGTATAACAATCTAATAGAGAAAAACCGAAGCCATAAGGTTTGCACGTACTTAACGGGTTGAAATAAGGGCGCGATCTCGTAAAAAAAATGTTGGTTGCTGATGCATTTTCTTGCTTATGGCAATCGACAAAATGAAATTTAATATCGTTAGGAACCCCAAAAAAAATTTCCCATAAGCCGTTCAGAGGTTGAGGTATATTTTCCGGACGGAAAATTTTGTGAAATTTTTTTCGTTTTCCGGCAAATTTTCTCGTTTATGAATCATATGATTTTGATGATGGATAAACATTATAATAAAATTTCCATGAGCATTGCATGTACCTCAAGAAAAGCCATAAGTTGTAAAGTTGTAGGAAAATTTGTGGAATTTTTTTTCATTTTCTCGTTGATGGGAATTGGTATGTAAGAAGAAAAAAGTATTTCAAGACCAGAAAGAACGCCATAAGTCTGAAACATGATATCAATGTTTTATACAGTGTGGCCCATTTAAAATGGAAGCACCCTTATAAAACATAATTTTTTCAACAGATTGGAATGCTCTTTTTTTCATTAGGTAGGTAATCAAAAAGTCCACTGGAACACCAAATTTCATGAATAAATCTTCATTTTTAGGGCCAACTATTCTTTTGTTTCGAGGTAAAAACTGAAAAATGTATTAGCGATTTTTTGACAAAGAATCTACTACACACACCACTCGATTCGTGACATTTTCAAATGGTTCATTTTGATTTTTTTTTTGAAATTCGTCCATCAATAAAAAAGTTATGGGATAATTAAATTTAAATAATATGTCGTTTAATCAATTTCCATTTCTACAATTTCAATTTCTACTCTTATAAAATTCAAAATTCGGAATACACCACTGGATTCAGGTAGTCTCAAAATATCACTTATCAGAATTTCATTGAAATCTATTAATAAATAATAATAAAAAAAAAAAACCATTGAATAAAATGATGAAAACACACTCTGGAATAATCCAAATCTTCTAGTAAAAAACAACAAGAATCCTAACTTGTGGTTCGAAGATACCATTGGAAACTGTTTGCGTTTACTTGTTTAATAAATTCTGTGGCCAAGATAGGATTGACCAGCAGTGTAGGTATTTTGGAGATCATTTCTGGAGATGGAAAAAGTGGTGAAATATTCGTAATTTATTGATAATCTTCGGAATAACGTCAGAAATAAACGAAAGTGAATATCATTAAAATATCTTTCATATATATATATATATATATATATATATATATATATATATATATATATATATACAGTGACCGCCAAAAAGTATGTACCATATGGGAAAAAATGTTATTATTGGAGTATTGGAAAAAATATTCTGGGGAAAAGTTTGTGCATGTCCGATAACCTAAAAATCGATTTTGACACATGTCACGTGATCGCTAGAATGGCGGCAAAATGAAAAGAATTGCAATGCAAAGGCAAAAAAAGGGGTAAGATGGCAAGATATCAAAAAAAGTTATTTGAAAAAGTCACTTTTATTTTATACACATAAAAAGAGATAATTCAAAAAAATTGAAAATAGCAATTTTTTAAAAATATTTTCCATTCTATTTAAAAATATTTTTTTTTCTTATGAATAGCTTGACTATACTGAAACATTTGCATTTTAATGATAATGACAAAACTTTCTCATTTTCTCCACACCAGAGGGCACTAAATTGAAAAAATGGGAATTTGTCAGAACCTTTTCTGTTACATCGGTTCGTATCTAACAGTTATATCCGAATTCCACGACCATTGTGATGACATGACACTTCAAAAACATGGTAATTTCCAGATTATAATCATGTTCCGATGATAATCGTGCATAAGCGTTTCACTTCGCACATAAACTTGAAAATAGTGCGTCAAATTAAAGATTCTTAAAGTTTATGTGCAAAGTAAAACGCTCATACAGCATTATTATTGAAACTTGATTAAAATCAGGAAACATGGTGTTTCTAGATTGCCATATCAACACAATAGTCTTGAAATTCCGATATAACTGTTAGATAAGAACCAATGTAACAGCGAGGGTTTTGGCAAAAACCAATTTTTTTAATTTAGTGCCCTCTGGTGTGGAGAAAATGAGAAAGTTTTGTCATTATCATTAAAATGCAAATGTTTCAGTATAGTCAAGGTATTCATAAGAAAAAAAAATAATATTTTTAAATAGATGGGAAAACCCCTTTTTTTGCCTTTGCATTGCAATTTTTTTCATTTTGCCGCCATTCTAGCGATCACGTGACATGTGTCAAAATCGATTATTTTTCCAATACTCCAATAATAAAAATTTTTCCCATATGGTACACACTTTTTGGCGGTCACTATATATATATATATATATATATATATAAAACAAAGTTCGCATTTCAAATGAAGAAATTGTTTGTCAAGAGAAACATTTTCTGCAGTAAAAAAAATTATTCAAAAATCAAATCCAGAAATTTTGTGTCCGAATACATAATTTTGAAATCAAATACATTATATTGATGATGTTTAACATTGTCACCAGCAGTAAGCAATATAATAATAATAATAATAATAATAATAATAATAATAATAATAATAATAATAATAATAATAATAATAATAATAATAATAATAATAATAATAATAATAATAATAATAATAATAATAATAATAATAATAATAATAATAATAATAATAATAATAATAATAATAATAATAATAATAATAATAATAATAGCAAGAATGCAGAAGGCCGTTATACTTGGTTCGCTTCGTCTACTCAGGGCACACGATTCTTGGACCCAATAATCACTCACCCTACGGATGTAGGGAGTGGTTATTGGGGTTAACGACACCAGCGCGCCCTCCGGATGGGTCGGAGCACCGGAGACAGGGTCTGACTGGTACACTCCTAAGGAGAAAAAAAAAAAATAATAATAATAATAATAATAATAATAATCGCCTTTATTTCTTCAAAATGGAACATTTAAAGAAACATAATATACATTTTTTATTATCAGAAGAAAAGGGCGGAGTTCAATCTAAGAGAGTAGAGTACTCCCTTAGGCTGCTCTTCCACTCTATCTAGGTACACTTTAACTTTCTACAATGTGGGGTATTTTCTGGGCTCAAAAGTAAAACTTTGATTTCGGATTCTATTAAAAAAAATAACCACAGAGAAATAATAAACACTAGTTCGTTTCCCCACCACCGTAGAGACAGAGTTTCCGGCGCGTTTTTTTCATAGTGGCATCCCCTTCAGGCCTAGTTCACTCTTAAGAAGTGAAAGTTCCAGAATAATAAATTGCTTCTATGTCAAAATGAAAGATCAAACTCATTTCTAGATTCGAATAAGTACTGGACCATTGTTGAAGTCGATTTGCTGTGTCTTCGGTACAATTCAAATGGTGATCAGAAGGAAATGTAATATTTTGTTGGTTCCTGCGTATCCTAGGAACCATATCACACTGGATATGTGTGCGCAAGTCTCTCATGTCCTAGCTCTGGACTTCCAAGTACCGTTGTAACCTAAGATATATAATATATAATAATAATAATAATGTTTATTCACATAAATATAAAGACATTATATCAACAATTGTATAAATAAAATTAGTAAATAAACAAAATATCACAGAAGCAAAAATATGCTTGTTTGTGATTTGCTTGATAAACATTTGAGACATGAGATATAGAGTAAAATATAATACATATAATGTAGAAATCGGTATGACAAGGTCGGATCGGATACTAGACATAATTTCGAAAGTATCGACAAAAGCAGGTAGGTATTGACAAAATCATGTAAGAATGTACAAAATCAAGGTATTAAGTATAATTATGGACAGTATAGCATTTAGACTAGATTTGAATATGTGTACTTACATTTGTGATATTTTATAAAAAAATATGTATCATCTTAGATATTTCAAGTCAACCAAGTCACTGAACATTTTTCTTCCAGTTGCAATAATCCACTTTTTCAGTTTGTGTTTGAATCCATTATGAGTCCGAACATTTTTCAATTCATTTGGTAGTGTATTCCAGAGCCTTGGCGCCAAATATTGCATCGAGCGTTGTCCAATTGTTTTATTGCTAAATGTAGTGCTAGACTGTGTTTTTTTGTTCCTTGTTTCATATGCATGTGTGGGAGAGGATAGTTTTATTTTATTTTTTATATATATTCATAATTATTCGTTGGCATAAAAGCTGTCGGATGTCCAATATTTTTGCTTCATTATGTCACTTGAATACGTGAGTTTTTTTTTAATATTATTCTAAGTATCCATTTTTGTACAACACTTAATTTTTGTAGGTGGCAATAAGCTACGGCACCCCACCCTAGTATACCGTAAGAGAGTTGAGATTGCACGAGTGCAAAGTATATTATTTTGAGATTAGTACTATCCAGGTAATCTGACATAATCCTAAATTTAGTCAACAGACCCCTCAGTTTATTAGTTAAATATTTCGATTGTATATCCCATCTGAAGTGTATGTCGATGATAATTCCCAAATATTTAATTGAGTCTTTTTCTAGAATTTGTATACTCTTATCAATATTTAGTGGCCCTAATTTCGGTAGGTTGCTTGCGTAGGAGGTGAATGGTATGTAGCAGGTTTTCTGGCTGTTAAGTGTCAATTTGTTAAACTTGAACCATTTGCTTATATTCCGGAAATCTTCTTCTGATTAATTTTTCAGTTGTTTCCAAGATGAAGATTGGTATATAATAGCCATATCATCGGCAAAACTGATTATTTTGCCCTTTTTTGTTATTTTCATAACGTTGTCTACGTATAGTGTGAAAAGTAGCGGTCCAAGAACAGTTCCTTGTGGGACACCATAGGTTACTGTTTTTGGATCACTCAGAGTTCCGTCGATGTTGACAAATTGCTTTCGATCACGTAGATAATCTTTGAGTAACTCGTATATATTCCCTCTCAGTCCATAAGAGTAGAGTTTTTTAGTAACCGTTCGTGGCAAACAGTGTCGAACGCTTTTGAAAGGTCTACGAAGATACAAACGGATGGTATATTTTTATCTAAAGCATTATATATTTCTGAAGTTAGAGCATATATTGCATCGTCTGGTGGGCTGATCTTCTAGATTATCATTCTCGGTTTCTCTAAAAACTACCCATAACATGGGTTTCTTGGAATTTCTGAAAATATTTGAAACTTCAAAAAATTTTGTTCTTTAATGGATTGGTGAATCTCATCTAAGGTTTTCAACTGACCCCCTAATCCATTAAAAAAAAATTGGGTGAGTGGCTGTCACTTTGAGGGGGTGAAGGAGGGGCGATTTTTTGTCACAGAGTGTATTTTCAAAAACATAACTCGACGTGACCCAGAGTTTTTCTTAAAAAATAATAACGTAGAAAATTAACGTATCCATTACTTTAGGACGTCACTGTATAAAACGTCTTAATCATGTTTCCGACCTATGGCTTCTTTTCTGGTCTTGAAATCAGTTTTACCTCCTACTTGCCAATTCCCATAAACGAGAAAATGAACAAAAATTCCTGTGATTTTCCCGCAAGTTTTCCAGTTTCATATAGTATGATAAGCACGAACTAGACTTAGGTTTTTTTTCATAACAGACTTTTACATTAACAAATTTTTATTGCACATTATTTCGTTCACGAGAAAGTTTGCTGGAAAATGAAAAAAAAATTTCACTGGCTCATGTCGATTGCCACAAGCGAGGAGATGCATCAGCAACCAACTATTTTTTTACAAGATCGCGCCCCTATTTCAACCCTTTAAGTACGTGCAAACCTTATGGCTTTGGTTTTTTTTTTGGTTTTGGTTTTCCCTATTCAGTGTTAAAATGCCATGAACGAGAAAAAAAAAAATTCTACAAAAGGAAAATGAATTTTTTATATGCCTAGCACACGTCCTAATGCTAAATTTTCATTTTTTTTCCTCAACACTGACATAATTTACAGTGGATAAAATCCCAGAAAAGAGAAAATGAGTCAGCAAAATCTGTCGTTATCTGACTATCTAACCGCCCTAAAAGTAAAAATAAAGCACAAAGGACTTAATTAGTGTACGTAAATCTACGTACTTGAAGTTCTTACAGTGCAAGTACAAGTTGAAGTGGCTTGCATGAACCTGCCTTCATTTCCATTCAATTGGTTTTATCTTCTTTCATTCGTGAGTTGGAAATATAGAATCGTAATATTCGTTCTTCATCTCTTGTTTCCGAATCAGGAAAAACAAAATATTCGTTCCTTCCAGCAGGCAAACAAGTCAAAGTAAAATCCAATTACCGGGGCATAATCAAACAGTTTGCTCATAAAAAAGCATTCCAAGTTATACGAAGTAACTGCGATTCTGAATGTACCAGACAAAGCCGAGCTCGCCATGAGTCCCCCCGCACTTCCAACGACAGAGGGGTTGTTGCTGATTTGAATGAAATTTGTATAAAAATGTTATAATTCTCGAATTTAAGGGTTTATTATGATTTCATAGGTGCAGCTGTCGCTAGCTCTCTCTTTTGTGCGATATTTGCGTTTTGGACGGTTTTTGTGTCGTTTGACCTTCGAAAAAGTAACCATTGGTGTATTGATAGTCTGATGAGGGGACACGTGTTCAATTTCAGTTTATTATTATATTTTTTTGATTTAACATTCGGTATTTGATTTTGGTAAAACTTCCGTTACATTAAGTATCTGAATTTTCCACGACGGGGAGTAGTTGTTTTCTGACAGGTTCTTGCCATAATAAGCCTACATAGTTAGGTGTTTATGGGAGTAGAGGGTTCATCATCGATGGGTAACGACTGTTCGTTAGCAAACGATCTCCCAAAGATTTCTGTCTTCTTCGATTAAATCTCTCAACCCGGAGATTCGGAGTGTCTTCCTCTGCTCGCTAGGTGGAGCGGCCTAGAAACTGCTTTCATCTCGTGAACCAGAATTGACAGATGGCTTCAGTGCTGTCTGTGTTGACCTGCCCTTGCACTGATGAGAGGCAACAACCTCGAAACTAGTCTGCAGGTGGTCACCCCGTCCAAATCAAAACATAATTATGCTGGTTGGTCATAGAGGGCACTTGCAATTGCGTCCTCTGATGTTTTGAGGAACGTTGCACAAGTAGCTGTTAGATTTAATTCAATACCCGTCGTGGTCTTAGCCAGGGGAGTAGTTGTTTTCTGACAGGTTCTTGCCATAATAAGCCTACATAGTTAGGTGTTTATGGGAGTAAAGGGTTCATCATCGGTCGGTAACGACTGTTCGTTAGCGAATTTCTGCTATTAGAAACACATAAAATCTGTCCTTCTGATCAAAACATTACACACACTCTTATTTATTGGATTTCATCCATTTTTAACAGAAAAAACTATTATTTTTTCAAGAAAGTCATCCTTCCTCAAATCATAACAATTTGTGGAAAAGGTAAAGAATATGTATGGGTCCAGCTGGGATTTTGATAAAAATTTCACAGATGCTCTAAAACACGATAAAAAAAAAATGTTGGCGCGGAAACACATTTTTCTATTTTTTAAAAATATATGTGGATACTCATTTTCAAGGCAAACGAATACAATTTGTTGGACGTGTTATTTTACCTATTTTTTCAATATTAATGAACTGTGTTGTATTGAAAACACTTTCTACATATTTGTGTAATTGATGACTTGTTTATTTTGTGGAAATTCATGATCACTTTAATGAAACGAAAGAAACACACTTTTGTCTTATTTCCACTAGTTTTTCATTTTCACGACCGGTTTCGGGTTTTATCCCATTATCAAGTATAAAAACTAACTAATCCATGTAAATTGTTATGAAACAACGTTGTATGTAAGAAATAGTAGGTTATTATTATTATTGATCTAAAGAAAGGCTCAACTCCTAAAAAACATCATAAATGCATAGAATGTGAAAACACCATCAAAATCCATCCATTGAGCCTTAATGTACTGTTTCCGAAGCTCGAAAGGTTGTTCCGAAACATCTTTCGTAGCAGAGTAAAAACCAACTGCTACCAGCCAACACCAACTGTAAAATGAATTCAAATTAAAATATCACTATAAACAAGACTAAAGAGAACAATTTAGAACCATATTTCACAAAAATAAAAAAAAAATCAACAAAAATTAATAACAGAACCTCAATTTTAATGATTATAAAATAAATACCAGGCAGTAAAAATTGGACAGTATTTTGAAAAGGAACCCCAGAGTTCAAAATTAGGCAGGAATAAAAAGATTCAGCAAGAGTTTCATTGTAAATAGTTAATAATTCAAGTTGTAACTATTAGTTAAGTTATAATAAAAGTAGGCTAAGGTTTTTCAAAAAAAAAGTGAAAATTTATTAACAAGAACTGAATCTAGTGCCGAGAAATAAAAAAAAAGGGAAACGAGTTTCTGTGGTAACCGGGAGTTGATAGGGGAGCGACGCGGATGAAGACCAAGAAGAGAGCAGCACGTCAAAAATTTTTCTTAAATTTCAAATCAAAATTTTGCCAGAAAAATTTCAAGTATCCAGACAAAGTTGCAGTCAACGTTTTGTATAAAGCATACACTAAATATTAACAAGAACTTACCTCCAGAGAAGCTTCCAGATTGAAGAAAACAGCTAGGCAGATCTTAGAGAAAGGCTTTGAGTCCAAAGGCTTTTACAAAGGTATTTATCAGTTTCAACATTTGTTCCTGGTAAATCTACGAACATTCACGTCCTAAGAGAAAATAACTTCACTTTTGACAAACTTGCAAGAATAATTCGGAAAAAAACTTTCTAATTTCGTGCACTACGGTGATATATAACTGAACTTTACATTATAAGAAAGAACTCTCACTTTATTTGCACTTTTATTTATTATTCACAGTTGACAGCGCGTAGAAAGATTCGATTCATTACTCGATACTCAATCGGAGTTTTTTGGTGGTGACTAAACAGTCACAAGAACGGGTTTAAAGAACACAGAACTTTTTGACGTTTCAATTCTGTACAAAAAGGAAAACAAGAAGGGTTATATAGGCTAAGGTATCTTGCGGGAAAATTAAAATAAGTATTTTAGACTGAAAAATCTCAACATTTTCTTGAATTCTGAGTAAAACATTTATTATTTTGTTACAACTGTCACAGATATTTCAAAATTTCACATTTGAAGCCTTTTCCAAGAAACCAACCCTGAGGAGAAGAGACTGCATGCTTCTTATTGGCACTATCTGAGCTGCAACAGAATAAAAGGTAAAAGGTATAAAATTACACGAGACATTTATATGAGTATTTATTACCATCTGACTTATATTTCGTGCATACAACAAATTTATCAAAAAATAAAAAAAAAACTACTATACTTTCACTACAATCATTTATCATCACAAAATTATCGAAAATTATTGAAATTTAGTCACCACAAAGTGGGGCAAAATTATCACCACATTAAAATTATATTACCTACAATATATTATAGTTCAAAAATCAAACCTATTTTGTTTGTAGCAGTTTACGTGCATGATTTACTGATTTTTTTTAATGATAAGGGCGCGACAGAAAACTAGAAAGAAGAATTTAAAAAAAGTTTCAAAATGAAAGATCTTAGAGATGCCAAATATTGTATTGGACTAAAAATCAAGAGAGGTCGAGAAAGGGAAACTATATATCTTGATCAGGAGAATTACATAGACTCAATTTTAGAAAAATTCAATATGGCTGATTGCAACCAAGCGCCGACTCCGTCAGATCCCAATCAAAAATTAACAAAAGAAATGTCTCCTAGTGACGAGCAAGATCGTGAAGAAATGATGAGGATACCCTACCAGGAACCAGTTGGTAGTATTTTACACGTTTCCCAGGGAACTATGCCGGACATTACGTTTGCTGTTAATACCGTTAGTAAACTCAATAAAAATTATGGAACGGCACATTGGACGGCAGTCAAACGAATTTTACGATATCTCAAAGGTACTGAAAACAACAAAATTTGATTTTACAAGAGAATCTGAATTGGGAATAATAGGATATTGTGACTCTGATTGGACAAATGACGTTGACAATAGGCGGTCTTGTACTGGATATATGTTCCTTCATCAAGGAGGACCAATTTCATGGAATTGTAAGAGACAACATACTGTTGCGTTATCAACAACGGAGGCCGAATATATGGCATTATCTGCACCTACACAAGAAGCAATTCGGTTCAAACAATTTGAAGAAGAATTAATTTATTTATTTATTTATTTGTACTGCATACAAACAGATAGACCTTTTACATGTATACAGTTTAGATATATAAGTATGAATATTGTAAATGATATAATATTATAATATAATATAACATAATTTAAAATTAAATTTAGATATGGTCAACTTATAAAACTAGACATAAAATACAATCAGTACAATTAGATTTTAAACAACCCTGGAGTATAGATTATAGTTCTCAAATCAGAATATCACAATTCATAGTCAACTTATACAAAGAAATAAATGAATGACTGAGTGACTATTCTCTTAATATTGCTAGTATTTGAGTTTTCTTCAGATTGAAGAAATCTATGTCATTGTCACTGTTTTGTATCAACTTATTTGCAGCAATCATGCAGTATTCAATTGGTGAACCTATATTAAATATTTTAAAAGTGGTTTCTCTACGTCGCAGTACGTTTATATTGATTTTGTTTAGGATATCAGGTATAGAAATTTTGGCCCAATATATCCAAGCAGCCAGTAAAAGTGCCATAAATCTAGCCACAAGTGATGGTTTTCGTGCTAAAACAAAGCACACTGACATTCGACACCATTTTGTCAGACAAAAGCTGGAAGATGGTTACATTGATATGCAGCACATTAGGACAGAATCAATGGTAGCCGATATATTAACCAAGGCTTTATTCAAAAACAAACATGAACTGTGCATGAAGAATAAGCAGACATGATATTATGTAACTGTATTTTAGGGGGGTGTTGGGATATAAAAATACAGAACACTAGATATACCTCAAAGGATACTTACATCACTTTATAAGTGTATCCGTATTTACTAATATATGTTGTAAAGTTTGACTAAAGTTTCATTGCAATTAGTATTTGCTGCTTCTCTCACTACTTTTCCAACTTATATTACACACATAACTCATACAAAAAATATGAATCTTTCGAAAATGACCTGGAAATTTCTGTCGTTAACTCCCGGGCTATTGTGTGTCATACTGTTAGTTGATCAAACACAATTTCCAATATGTTCACTGCCAATTTCTAACGAAGTGTTTTATATTTCTGAGATGCTGATAATGTGTGTAATGGGTATGGCTCAAATTCATTTTATCAACACTCTGTGTAAAGATTGCGAATGTCCATACCTATTTCACCCTGAATATTAAATTCAGTACTTTATGACTGCGTTCATTTCATTATCGCCATTTGGTTTCTTAATGTTCAGTTTTTCAATATAATGATCAATATTAGTAAAAATAAACTCAACCCTCCAGACACGTTTTGCTATAATTTCAGAATTGATAGAGTTTGTTTTTCATTCCATAATAAATTGGTTCAATTTTTATAGAAATTACCTCGATTAACCAGGAGAATTTTAATTTCAACCCTCATTGAAGTTCGTTCCCAGTTAAATGGGAAAGTAACTTTCCTTTACCCTTGAGATTGATTAGTGTATCCAAGATGGCTGAATTCAAATTAATTATTTATTGGTTTTCTCCTCCGCGTCTCCCCTACTTGGGGCTATAAATGACATTTTAATTTATTACCTCCATCAGTTTGATGATGTGAGTACGAACAGAGTTTAATAGGACCGAAACGGGAATATTAGTAATGATAGTAATGCATTAGCATCACCAATGCTCATTTGACTGCCAACTTTAACTTGAAGAATCTTCTACATTAATTTCTCATATCGTCCGTTGTTCGTAATTTTTGTATACCATCACTTGGCACATATGGTTTTGTATAGATATACAGTGAGTCCAAGATAAGGTTGTCCACTATGAGGATATCCGAAACGGTAATAGATACAGTTTTGGTTAAATGGGAAAAAAGTTGCGCAACTTCATGCACGATAATTGATCAAATTTTCATAAATTTTGATAATGAAGAAACATGTGAGGTATTCGATAATGACATTTCAGATCACAGATCAATTTTTTTGGAACTTGATATACCGGGTGTCCCAGAGCTTTTAGGCCAGCAGATATCTCAGTTACCTGCGGAAAAAAAAATTGAAAAAAATATGTGTCATAGGAGACCATAAGCACTTTCATGCAGCATAGCAAAATCCACCCCCTGGCGATCAACCCCTGAGAAACAACCCCTAACTTTTGTTTTTCAAATGGCACCCCCATGTTTGTTTGGCTTCAACTTACAGCTCTTTTTAATTCTTAATCAATGATATATCATAATATGTAGTTGTGAAGATGGTCACTAGATAAAATTGAATTCGTTAGTGGGTACTATTAATTGGACTGATCGAATTAGTCCACATTGTAGAGACAAGAAAAAGTGGATGTTGAAAAAAAAGAGTCAATAAAATGTTAGAACTTTTTGTGCTTTGTTTTATTCCTACGGTATCTGGATGACAAAGTGGTATCAGTCGTGATATTGTTGTTGTATATCAAAATGCCTTTTACCTTCACTCCCAACGAATACGTTGATATGCTTTTAATTTTTGGTGAATGCCGAAAGAATAAACGTGCTGCGGAGAGGCTGTATGAGCAGCGCTTTCCTGATCGTCGACAACCAGGTCGCAATACGTTTTCGTATGTAGAAAATACCATGCGAACAGGATCATTTCCCGGAAAAACAGATCAAGCACATCCTACTCCTGTGCGAACTGAGGAAAATTGCATAAATGTGTTGGCCTACGCCGAAGCACATCCTCATATTTCGGTTCGTGCATTGGCGGTGGAGGTTGGGATCAGTAAGTCGTCTGTGCAACGAATTTTCAAACAGTACAGATATCATCCCTTTAAAATACATTTACACCAAGGACTCAGACCTACAGATTTCGAAAGACGACTGGAATGTATTGCTCACATGCAAGTTTTCATCCACGACAATCCCAACTTCCTCAATCAAATCTTGTGGAGTGACGAATCCCGCTTCCATAATAATGGTACTGTTAACCGACATAACATGCACTATTGGTCACAGGACAACCCTCACTGGATTAGAGAAACCAATTTCCAAACAATGTGGGGTGTGAACGTGTGGTGTGGTTTACATAATGGACGACTCATCGGCCCTCATTTTTTCCAAGACACTTTGACGGGCCACCGATATCTACATTTCTTGGAAAATTGTATTCCTGCACTACTAGAAGATATTCCAATTGAAGAACGACAACAAATGTGGTGGCAACAAGATGGTGCTCCTGCACATAACCATAACATAGTTACGACATTCCTCCATAATACTTTTCAAGACCGTTGGATTGGAAATAGTGGACCTGTTCGATGGCCTGCACGTTCTCCCGATCTCACGCCACTGGACTTTTTCCTATGGGGATATTTGAAACGAGTTGTCTTCGAAACTCAACCAACAAATATTGAAGATTTAACCCAGAAAATTTCAGAGGCTTGTAATACCGTTACTCCGGAAATGATTCGAGCTTCCTGTACTCGCGCGCTGATTCGGCGACTTGAAGCATGTGTGGCAAGTGCTGGCCAACATTTTGAACATTTTCTTTAGTATAATGTTGCAGTAACAATACAGCTGAGCGTATAAATTCATATTTCATTTGTATTTTTATTTTCCATAATTCTGCATGCCATTCTAGCTACCATGATACATCATTGAATGAGAAATGAAAAAGACTGTAAGTTGAAGCAAAACAAACATGGGGGTGCTATTTGAAAAACAAAAGTTAGGGGTGGTTTCTCGGGGGGTGGATTTCGCTATGCTGCATGAAAGAGCGTATGGTCTCCTACGACAAGTATTTTTTTCAATTTTTTTTTCCGCAGGTAACTGAGATATCTGCTGGCCTAAAAGCTCTGGGACACCCGGTATATTGGAAGCAGGTGAAACCAAAACAAAGTAGATGCTTGAAAAGGGACTTTCGAACGAATAATATTGTTCGATTTGAAAATAAACTTGAATGTGAAGATTGGTCCAATGTTGACTCTGCTGGTGACTTCGATGAAGCTTTTAATATTTTTTATAATATTTTCATATATCATTTCGATGAGGCTTTTCCAACAACAACTTTCGGTTATAGGGATGTTGGTAAAAAATGGGTTGATGTGAGGTTATTCGATTTAGTGAGGCTTTGAAAGATCTTTACATGCTGCAAAAATTTCATCCAAACTTGCGAATTGTTTACAAAGAATCAAAAAAGAAACACACCGCTTTGCTCAAAAAAAGCGTAAATGTCATTATCAAAATCGTATTTCAAATTCTGGAAATAATATGAAAAGTTCATGGGAAGTTGTGACTGAACTGACGAACAAACGACTGGGAATAAAAAATATTGTACTGAAAAACTCAAATGGAAATTTGGAAGAAAACCCTGTAAAAATTGCAAATGAATTCAATAATTATTTTATAGACACTCCTAAAAATTTAGTGGATAACATTTTATGTGATGATGAATTCGCTATACCAAAAAATAAATTCAATTGTTTCGGTATGTTTCTGAAACCGTTTCTAGAGGATGAATTGTACAATTTGTTGAATTCTCGGTTGAAAAACAAAAAATCCGCTGGACTGGATGAAATTCCAGGATTTGTGTTGAAGAAGGTGTTAAGATTCTTTAGCCTCCTAAATAAGAAACGCATATCGTCAGATGGCAGTGCGTGTTCTCCCGACGAAATAAATACAAACTCCGCCTCACTTCAAACTTGGCGATTCTCGTAAGATACAGGTCGGAATTAGATAATTCGGTGCTCGTTCTTCCAAATTACATATAATTAATGAAATTATGTTGTAATCGTACAAACTTCGTTTTGTTCATTGGTTGTAAATCAGGGTACGTTTCATTGAATTTTCTGCACGTTCTTGCTATAATTCCCTCACATCTTCCATGAAGAATAAACAATTTCATCAGAACTTCATTTGAATAGTTATTTCCCTCCATTTCAATTATTTTTGTAGACAATCAAAAAATTCGTTCTTGTTTAGATACCATGTCAACCCTAAAAATTTCCGGAAATTTTTATCACCCTAGGTAACCTGGGCGAAATTAATAAGCGGAAATTTTTCTGTCAAACATGTAACATGTGACAAGTTGATATTTTGCTTTAATGTACAAATGGATGTCTAGTTTTCATATGAAAGGAGATAATTATGTATTTACTAGATATTTGGAATGTGTGTGAAAATTTTTTCTCCACGATTATTGCAGAAATTGTCAATTCTGAAATCATATTTCAGAAGAAGTTCAATACACCATTTTTCACAAGGTTTTATCACAAGTCCCGTAGCTCAGCGGTAGTGTTGCGGCCTATGAGTCGCTAGGTCGATGGTTCAATCCACGATAAGAACATAACTTTTTATTTTTTTTGTTCCATTAAACACATTTATTGATGAAAATGGAAGGTGAAAACCATCGTTATGTTTACTATTCTCGATATAAATGCCGCCAAAGAAACAAACAATAAAGCCGTAACAGTCACCTGGTATCAAGTCAATGTTTCATTTGTTTATCTTGCCACGCTGCCCCATTGGAACGTTCAAGAAGAGTCCGCTGTAGCTTTTCAACTTCAAAGGAACATCAAAAACGCCGCGCCGCCCAAATAAACCGTTTTATCGGAAACCAATGTAGAACGAAGTTGCCGATATGGGAGTCACAAGAACAAGTTATTTAGGAATATGCGTAAAAATATGCCACTAACTCCGAAATTCTCCCTAAATAGCCCTGACGAAGTGGAGAGTGTATTTTCTGATAAATATGAATGGAAAAATGTTTTTAAGACAATGGTTATTTTCTTTAGATCATTCGTAAAATATGTCATATTGAATTATTTAGTTTTGAAAAACTCATCTCCTATTCCAAAAACTCCTAGATACAAATTTTGAATAGAATCTTGAATTTTATGATTTTGACAAAAAAAGTCAAAATCACCGATCCAAAGAACCCCTTCATTCTAATTTTGAACGGACACAGACAATAATTATTCGTTCACCGTTTTGTAGCTGGCATTTCGAATTATCAAACATTGACAAAAATATCATGACCACAAAAATCCCTATACCTATAGCAACTCAAAATAGAATCAGACCAAGAATCAGAAATTTCGTCCGATATTTTGGAGCCGCTACGTTGAATTATTAAAAAAAATTATGACTTCCCAACCCCAAAAGCTTCTATATACCAATTTTGAATGGAATTGTATCAGAAATCACGAAACTCGTCCAACATTCTGGAGCCGCCTGTTTTTCCCTAATATAAAATTTTTATGAAGTATTGTCCCTCAAGTGATGAACACATGTTGTTGAAAAAAGCTATTAATTGTAAAAGTTATAATATTCCATAGTTTCGATCGACCCGAATGAGTTTAATTTTTTCCCATTCCCGATCCGACCCTGTGCCAGATGTCATACTGGCTATATGATACTCTCTCTTTTCCTCACCAGTTGTGTGGGAGGAGCAACCTGAGGGGCGTGTCATTTAAAAGAAATTCAGTTCTATTTCTGAATCCAGAATTGTAAGTAATAATTAGTTTTCATTGGTCGACGGCTGGACCAAACCTTTATTAGTTGACTTTGATAAAGCTGGAGATTTCTCTTTTTAAATGGAATGAAGCAAGGAAACCCATTTTGCGAAAACAACACATTTTTGTGAAATTATTCACAAAAATTTTTAATATTTAGCAGAAAAATAAGAAAGTCGTTTGACTAAGTGAATGATAGACTTCGATACTGAAATGAAACAACACCAAAATATTCGTTCGCTTTGATGGTGGAACTGAACGAAAATGCCCAAAAATGGGGGAAAATATCCTTTTCATTAATTTAAAACTGAAAGAATTTTTTTTTTCGATATTTTTATCTTTATACAATCATACAACCCTTCACCACTCAGAAAAAAAATCGTTTCTGACTCCCCTTTTTTCAGGGATGAAGGCCCTTAAGTGTCATCAAAAAGCCCTTGAGCATTCTGGTAAACAAGTCTTTTATGTCTGGAGTCTTTCCACAAAATATGAAAATTGGTAAAGTGGTTCCTCTCTTTAAGAAGAAGGATCGAACTGTCTTGGAAAATTATCTCCCGGTAACTGTCCCCTACAGCCGCGCGAAAGTATTTGAGTATGCATTTTTGGATAGATTGTTATCATTTTTGGAAAAGCACAATATCAGTAGCCACAGGCAACAGGGTTTTCGTGCTAGAATGTCAACATCTACAGCAATGTATTCGTTTTACAAACGAATCGCTCAATTTGTTGAAGCTGAAGAATGCCCTGCTGCAATATTTTGCGACTTAAGTAAGGCATTCGATTGTGTGAACCATCAAAAATTGATAGATATATAAGAGAGTTTTGGCATTAGGGGTATACCGCTTAATTGGATTTCATCATTTTTGATGAACCGAAAACAAATTGTATCCTGCAGTTTCAACACGAAAGACAAATCAAAACTGTACGCTCGGTTAGCAGGGAAATTGAAATGGGTGTCCCTCAAGGTTCGATCCTGGGCCCCATTCTTTTCATTCTGTATGAAAACCATCTGGATTCGGTTATTGGCACCGGAGACTATACTGCATATGCAGACGACTTTTCATTAGTTATATCTTCCACAGATACTGATAGTCTACAATCGAAATGCACTGAAACAATTCAAAAAGTATCATCTTTCTTTAACTGTAGGGACTTACTTTTCAATATTCAAAAGACACAAATGTTACGAATTCATTGTCGTCAGAAAAACATCGACGACCTAGAAGTTAAAATTGGTGAAAACATTTTGTACAACTCACATAGTGAGGTTAGATTTTTGGGAATCTCGCTGGATGAACATCTCTCTTGGAAATCCCATTGTAAGCAATTATCCTCTAAATTGAATTCTTTTAAATTTCTCTTTATCAATTTACGATCAGTGTTGGAAGTGGATCAGATGTTAAATGTTTATCATGCTCAAATTGTATCTAGACTTAGGTATGGCATTTACCTCTGGGGTAATTCACCTGGTTCGAAAGGAGTGTTCATAGGCCAGAAACGAATCTTGAGATGTATTGCTGGAATTTCTAACAGAGAAACATGTAGAACTGTTTTTAAATTGTTTAATGTTTTGACGCTTCCCAGTCTTTTCATTCTTGAAATGTGTATTTATGTTTTTAAGAATAAAGAACAATTTAAAAAGAACTCTGATGTTCATGAATATGAAACAAGGAATATGTACCATTTTCATATAAATCCTTCTAAAAGGAAAATTCAATCAAATGCACTAAATCATGTGGGTCTTAAAATTAAAAATACTAGTAACCTGTATTTATTTAAACGTAAATTGGAATATTTTTTATTGGAAAAATGTTTTTATAATGTTGATGATTATATAGAAACCTAGTCCTCGTGATGTATTTCGAATGTGATATCTGTGTTTTTTTTTACTTATTCTATATTTACATTTATACATGTATATAATTTTATGTATAGTTTTTTTTATATATTATTATTAATTTTAATTTTATTGATTGACAATTCCAAAACATGTATACCATGTCAAAAAAGGAAATAAAGATTGATTGCAACAGAAGGGCCATCTATATGGAAGTATGAAATATGGAAAAAATATTTTTAATTAAGTTATTTTGGAAAAACTGAATTATTTGATTTCTTATTTAATTTGTTTCTGGTGTTATCGTCAGAGTTGGAAGGAAATAAAAAATACTTCCTCATAGCAACTTTTTATGAGTTTTCTTGTAATGATATCAGATTTACTTTCCAATGTTTCGTTATCGAACAACCATCATCAACTTTATTTTTTTAAATACGGCCCTATTTTGAAGAATACCGTGTTTTGAAGTATTTCTTTATCTGAATTCAATGATGTATCACATATGATAATTTAATAACGTTTCAGATCTTTCTCAGCCATCATCACGAACTTTAAAAAAATGTTCGAGTGTGGGCCTTAATTGAAGAAAATTTACTGAAATTGAGTGTCGAAGAAGATCAAGAAAATCAAAAGTTTGAGTTCACTTGTTTTAGTTAATGATAAAACAAAAGAGAAATATGAAATAACAATAAGTCCCACACTTATGCAATTAATTAAATAAAAAATACCTGCTATCATCAGGACTTATAAAAACTGTTCAGATATCCATTATTCTCCAAACATTGATAACATCTTTTGACTGTTGAGTGTAAAACCTTATTTAACTTATCGAGTGTAATGCTTTCTAAAGCTTGAAGAACTAGTCTTCTTAGTTCCTCTTCCGTTTCGAAAATACCCAAGTAACAATTTAAATGTTATTTGGATTCATCCTAGTTTTATGAAAGTTTTATGAAGGTAATGCCCAATTTGATTTATGCAGGTCATATATTATTCCTAATACGCTACCAGAGCAAACAGATTTATGAATCAGTTTCAAAACACTCCTGAAGGCTATAAGATAAAACCATTCAGCATTTAAGTATATTTGTTTTTATGATGGTTTTACAATGGCTTATGCACATACAGGATAAATCCTTTTGGTATTTAAATAATCCACATAGAAACCTAGTTTTGTGATGGTTTTATAGCACTCCTCAAGTCCATGCAATGGTTCTGTAATAAAACTAACGATGAGGTTTTATTAAGGTTTTGATTTGTACTCTCGAGAACCGCTATAAAATCAAAGCATAAAACTATTTCTACTTAAATGCTAGTAGCTCCCCCTAACCGGTAATAAATAAATCACATTGGTGAAGATAACTAGAAAAAGTAAATAGTAATTAAACGTTTCACAAGACTTAAACACCAAATACTTATCACGGGAATAAAGACACTGAGTATACTGACCACGTCGATCACGAAAAGACGAATGTCAGGCGGGATTGACAATTGACAGTTGAAATATTTTGGAAATTGGATTAAATAATACCAAACGTACATTTTTAGGATAAAATGATTTTAAAATGGTTTATTTTGAGGAGAAACGACTTTATGAAGGCAATATGTGCAGCTAAATAGAATAAAGGTAGGGTAGCCATATTTTATTACAACCAGAGGGAACAACTAAAGAGAGCCTAATTTCAATTCATGTTTCTTGCAATTTCGTGTGTATGACGGAAAGGGAAAGGGAAAGATATGAGTCAAAATAATTTTTTAATTTTATGTGGTATTTTGTTTATTTTCTTAATTTCGCGTTGTTATTGGGGCGCGTTGCAGATTTACCACCTAACTGATGTCATTTTGTCAAAAAAATTTCATTTGCAGATGATATTCGACATTTCACGTTGTTAAATACCTTCATATTCTTCATATATCACTGCCAGGACGCCATCATTATATTTTTGCTTGTAAAATAGTCGCCCTATTTGTCGCAACTGAAAAATTAGATTAATTTACGTCCGTTTTGGCTGTAGTTATTTATGGAATATTTTCTAACCCAATTTCATTCGAAAAAAGATATTTTGATGCCAAGTAGATTTTTTTAATGACATACAGGTTTATAACAGCCCCATGATTTGGTTTTTTAATGATCCTCAGGAGGTTATTAAGAATCCTGCGAATAAGGCAAGCAGGTTTTATGTTTGCATTTCAAAATAGCCCTGAGAACCTTTATAGGAGTGGGCCCTCGTAGATTTATAGCAGCTTTAAGGAGGTTTTATGGATGTCGTTACAGCAAAGCAGTTTTATCGATACTGTGATTGTTATGGTCTTCAGAACCTTCTGAGGGCTATCACAAAACTGAAATTGTTACTTGGGTATGCTAGTAAACGTTATTCCTAATGTACCCCCAGAGAAAGAAGTCTGGTGGATTGATGTCAGGAAATCTACTCGATAAGTATTCCTCTACGATTTTGGCATTATGTGCAGGCGCATCATCTCGTTGGAACCAACAGTTACTACTAATATTGGCAAGTGGCAAGTTATCTAGGGCTTCTTCCAAATCGCGTTGAAGTAATGTGCGATAACGCTCCTTGATAAGTATGAGTCGTGGTAAAAATAAGGGCCAATCAATCGTGTGACAAAAATTCCAGTCCACATATTAAAGCCAAAACGGTGCTGATGTCTACCCATTCGTTGAACCCTGGGGTTCTCTCTTGACCAATAATGAGTATTTCGCCGGTTGAAAATACCATTATTGGTTACCATACTCTCGTCCGACCAAATAATTTTAAGGAGAAAGTTCATAATCATTTTCGCATTTCCTCGTATACCATTCGCAGAAGGTTCTTTGCCTATCCTCATCGCCTGGTCTGAGACCTTGGCAAATTCTAAATTTGTATGGATGGAATTTTTGTGTCCTCAAAATGAAATGAGCAGTCGATTTTGGAATTCTACTGGTACGTTCAATTTCCCGAAGTGATATTTCTGGATTTTCATTTACATTTTCTTCTTTTTCTTCATGACAGCGTTTATTTATGGCTAATACGGTTTTATAAACGACCCATATTACTTAAGGTTTGTAATCAGTCGTCCAAAAATTTTTCTACTCGGTTAAATTATTCAGACACAAACGCAACGCTTCCACAGCATTACTGTGGCATAAAATAAAACACTTCACCATATCAAACTTTTCCTATGGTGAAAAACCACTATCCATTTTATAACAAGAGTATGTAGCGTTTTGAGAAGAAATCGTTTCTACATTTGAGAGGAAAACTTGTATTTCGCCCTGTATGAAATCTTGGGAGACATTTCCGTTCGCTCCATTATTTCGACTATTGCTATCTGTACATTACTCCAAAATTTTAATCTGGTAGTGTGTAGTGTTTTAAGACAAAATCGATTCCACATTTGAGATGAAAATTTTTATTTCGCGCTTTATGAAATCTTGGGAGTCATTCTCGTTCGCTCCATTATTTCCACCATTTCAATCTGTACATTACTCCAAAATTTGAATCTGTTAGGATGTAGCATTTAGAGAAAAAATCGATTCTACATTTGAGACGAAAATTTTCATTTCGCCCTGTATGAAATCTTGGGAGACATTCTCGTTCGCTCCATTATATCGACCATTTCTATTTGTACATTACTCCAAAATTTTAATCTGTTAGTATGTAGCGTTTTAGGAAGAAATCGATTCTACATTTGAGAGGAAAATTTTTATTTCTCCCTGTATGAAATCTTGGGAGACATTCTCGTTCACTCTATCATTTCGACCAATTCAATCTGTATATGACATTTGGGAGACCTACAACTTGTTTTTTGTGAAATTCAACATTCGTCAAAGCCTGTTCGATTCAGACTACACATACCCTACATAAACTGTAAAATGAAACTTACGAATACCTTTTTTGCACATTTCAAAATAATTTTGTGACATGGTAGGTAGAAGTTTTACATTCACCAATAATAAGAAGATGCCAATTCATATTTGATAAACATTTGTTGAAACTGATTTTATAATTTCTCAAAATTGTGCATTTGTGGAATTCATTGTTAGTAGTGTAATTAATTTATGGTTTTTCAAGGTGTGTTTATTTTAGCAATAATTACAAAAAGTCAACGTGAACTTTTGATTTTCTTGATCTACGATACCCAATTTCGGTTAATTCTTTTAAATTCAGGTCCGTACTCAAAAATGTATTAAAAAATTCGTGATGATGGCCGAAACGTCATGTAATCGTCATATGTCATTATTGAATTCAGAAAAGAAAATACTTACAAAAACTGCATTTTTCGAAAAAGGGCCGTATTAAAAAAAATGAGTTGATGGTGGTTGTTCGTTGAAGAAACGTCGGACAGTAAAACTGATATCGTCAAAAGAAAGAATATGAAAAGTTTCTCTATTTTCTATTTCGTTCCAACTCTGATGAGAAAAAAATAAAATAAGAAATCAAAAAATTCAGTTTTTCCAAAATAACTAGAAAATTAAAAATATATATTTTTTTTTTTTCAAATTCTGTTTTTGCAATTTGCGGCGAAACGTGACCTCATAGCGGAAAATGTTCCGTTAAAAAGTTGTACATAATAAACAAATCGAAATTTTTTTTTGTCTAAAACTTTTTGATATAACTTCAAATTAGCCGTCAAATGGCGAAAATCCGTTTTTTTAGTAGTTAATTTTTTTCCAGCATATAAATTATTTAATTTACATGAAAATTGGTAAAAATATGTCTGTTTTTGGTGACGAATTAGCATGATTTTTTCGCTATTCAGAAAACGACTAGTTTTCGAGTTTTGTACATTTTTCGAAAAAAATACCGTTATCTTCCACGAACAATTGTCTTTATATTTTTTGTAATTCGAAGGTTTACAAGAGTGATCAATTTAATTGTTGAAATGTCTGCTTTCAAAAGGTCTATGCGACTAGATGGTTTATTGATCGTTAAACCGCTTAAAATTGAGAAAAAAGTCTATCTGGATCATGATTCTCTCAATATTTTAAATAATTTTCAACTTTATTTTTATAACAAAAGTAGTGTATATTAAATTATTTACAATAAAATATTTGAATACATAATTACACTACCAAATTAATTTATCAATATCGTTTTTATTCTATTTTACAACTACTGAAAATAATTGAAAATTTTGAGAAAATCACGATTCAGAGAGACTTGTCAGTTCTTCTCAATTTTAAGTTACATCAACCATTTTAAAGTAGACATTTTAACAATTGAAAATGAATGTTCACTTATAGACTGAATTGTTCTTGGAAAATAAGGGTATTTGTTTTTTGAAACATGTACAGGGTGTCCCAAATTCGAGCCTCATCATTGGGATCTCGGAAACCAAAAGAGATACGAGGTAGGTTAAATGGAGGCAAAGTTGCGCAATTTGGTGCTCATTGTAACGCCGCTTTCATATTTGAAAAATTCCGAATACTTCCGAAGATTTTTGGAAAAAACCGATTATTCGCGATTTCCTTTTTTTTTTACTCTATTTGAATAGATATAACAAAACAAATTTCACATTCTCATTGCTACTTTTTCTGTTCTACAAGATGGTGTTATCAGATTTTCAAACAGACGTTTCGTATTTGAGCTGCCATCATCAACTTTGTTTTTTTAAATACGGCCCTGGATTTTTTATTATAGATTTCAAAAGTTTCTAATGTCCCAAAACAAATGATGTATCACACTTATTCTAAAAGTTTATAATAATAGCATTTTTCATAAGAACTCATGAGTTAGAGAGACACAAAAATTAGATTTTTAATAGAGTTAAAACAAACTTTTTTTGCAATAACGCACTGCATAAAACTCAAAAACTAACATAAAAGTGGGTGGTTAATAAATAATATAATTGAAGTGTCATCCCTCAAACTCTAGGCCCTAGGCTATATTTACAAAAATAATTGCATTTTATCAAAGTGGCTGTGCATCGTGCATTCTGGCTATTTTAGTTCATTTGTTAATGTTTAAATTATCCAATATTTTGACGAAAATGGCTTTTTCTAACGAAGAAAAACGAGGATTTATTATATTTCGAATCGAAATTCAAAAATGGCTTGTGAGCGCTATTTGTTGGAATATTCAGAAAGACGGCAGCCGCATTATAGTTATTTTGCTAATATTGATAATAATTTAGCTCAGTACGGAAGTTTTGTTAAGCCAAGGGTTGAATATGGAACAGGAATCGATCCAGAAGAGGAACAAATTATCTAGAACACTGTAAGTTTGAAAACTGTTACAAAGTAGAAAGTAAAATGAATAATTTTAAATCATTTTTTAAGGCCAATAATAATCCTCGAGCTTCGGTTAGAGTTTTCTCAGAAGAAGTAGGATTACCGCGAATGAGAGTTTGGAGAACTTTAAATAAACGTGGATATAAACCTTACAAAATCCATATTAGTCAAACACTAAGACCTGGCGATGCTGATAGACGATTAGAATTTTGTAACTGGTTGCAAAATAAAATTAATGAAAATGATGACTTCCTAAATAAAACTATATGGACAGATGAATGCAGTTATTCAACAGATGGAGTATTTAACAGACATAACGAACACTATTGGTCAATAGAAAACCCAAGGCAGAATCAAGAAGTAAGACCTCAGGGACGACAATCATTTAACGTATGGGTCGGTATGTGGCACAATAAAATTATCGGCCCGTTTTTTATTCAAGGAAAATTAAATTCCGATAGATATGCAGAATTAATAAGGACCAATATATAGGATTCCTTAATGGAAGAACCTTTGGGAGCAACTATGGTGACAACAAGACGGTGCACCACCTCATAATGGGAGATGTGTTGAAAATTTATTAAATGAATTATTCCCTAATAAATGGATTGGAAACTTTCTTTGGGGATTTCTCAAAAACCGTCTTAATCGAAACACGCCACAAAATCTTGAAGTATTACGACAAGACCTAATAAGGGAGATCCCTGCAAGGACCATTCAGCGTGCCATCCATAAACTTCACAGACTGACACGAAAATGCATTCAAGCAGGTGGATTGCAATTTGAATATTTGCTCTAACTTTCATTGTGTATTCAATTTTATAGTTTTTGTTTGACCTTTTTTGGAATAATTAAAACATCATGCCTATTGTTGAACATCACACATTGTTTTATATCAATTTTTAGGAGCTTCTGAGGTCCTTAAAACAATGATGTATCTTTCTTTTTCGAAAAAATTATTTTAACGATGTCCTGCTAAGATGTTACCAAAAATCTATTATCTATCTCTCTCTAACACATGAGTTCTTATGGAAAATGCTATTAATATAAACTTTTCGAATAAGTGCGATACATCATTTGTTTTGGGACATTAGAAGATTTTAAAATCTATAATAAAAAATCCAGGGCCGTATTTAAAAAAACAAAGTTGATGATGGCAGCTCAAATACGAAACATCTGTTTGAAAATCTGATAACACCATCTAGTAGAACAGAAAAAGAAGCAATGAGAATGTGAAATTTGTTTTGGTATATCTATTCAAATAGAGTCACAAAAAAATAAAAACGAAATCGCGAATAATCGTTTTTTTCCAAAAATCTTCGGAAGTATTCGGAATTTTTCAAACATGAAAGCGGCGTTTCAATGAGCACCAAATTGCGCAACTTTGCCTCCATTTAACCGACCTCGTATCTGTTCTGGTTTCCGAGATCCCAATGATGAGGCTCGAATTTGGGACACCCTGTACTTACCTCGAAAACTAGTCTTCTTCTGAATTGGAAAAAAATCATGCTTATTCGATACCAAAAAAGATATCTGAATTAAATGATTAATACCCGAGAAACAAATTAAATACTGAAAAATCGGTTTTCCGCCATTTTGACGGTTAATATGAGGTCATGCCAAAAAGTGTCAAAAACAAAAGGTCACGTTTCGCCGCAAATCGTAAAAAGCCGTATTCAACCCCTAAACTGCATCCCCATTTCACCATTTTGAGTGTTTTCGTGTTTACATAATTTTTTTACTCAAAGATGGAACCTCAACATATTCAACCTGGTCCTTGCCTATTACTCTTATACTTTTTCACAAAATTTATAGGCGCCAGTTTATAACTATTACTCTCTTAATTTTCGGGATGAAGATATCGTGCAGAGCTTTAAAGAAAACTTTCTAAAATTCTTTTGAACGCCAGGGAAACTTCTTATTGATGGGCTGGCTAGTTTTGCACCAATTGTGAATTCCACAATACCGAGAAAAATTTTGAATATTATTTTTTTGCGATTCTGCCTCAACCGACTATTTGACAGTACCTCAGATGGACTGTTTGTACTCGTGATAATGATGGATAACTATTTTTATGGAATTTCAACAAATGTACTTTCTGTTTGTTCTTTTTATTTTAGGATATTGTAAATTATTCAGCCTTCCTTTTTTGTTGAGAGCTAATACAAAGTGACAACACAAGGTTGGGATTTATGACACCCGACAACAGAATTGTGCAATTTTATTTGCATAACGTTCACCAGATATTGTAAACTTTCACTATTTATGGCAGAATACTAACCTTATTTTTATTTCGAGATTATAAAGGCCAAAAGGCACCGCTTCAGCTTCATGGTTGTCTGCATTTAAATGAACATAATTTGAAACGGCTTTTATTAATTTTGAAATACCAGTTGCAGAATAAATGTGTTCAAACTCTAGAATCTCTTTTTTAACTTTTTTCTTCTGTAGAAAATTATATAGAACTGAAAATGTTTCAGTCAGAAAAATAACCAAACGCTGTAAGAATAAAATAAGGAAATTCACTGAGAAGTAATGACGACTCTGAAAACATTCTCAACACTGATGTATAGTCCGGTGGCAGGGAGGGTTTTCGTGGTCGACGAAGTGCGACGGGATCACCCAAATTTTTTTCATTTATTTTGATCCACTGAATCCGAATTTTGAGGGTGATAAGCCGAGAAAGCATCCGGAAAATTGTTATGGACGATTTTCCGAAGGAAATCAAAAAACCCGTTTTTTCGAAAACAAGTGACGCCATAATATTTTGCATAAAATTCTCTACAAAAAAAGTCCCAACAAGTTTTTCTCCAAAATGCACCGTTTTCGAGTAAAACTTGATCGAAATTCGAAAAAATGCAATTTTCTCAATTTTCAGTGCCCTCTCATTCAGTCAAATTATGATATTTTCTGAATCACCTTGGCCTAAATTATTAATATATGTCCTGACTATGAACAACGAGAGAGACATTCCTGAAAAAGTCATTCGTGTGGATTTCTCGGCACTGGATTTCCCGATACTTTTACCTTGCATGAGTGCCGCATTTTTTTACTCGCGAAGCTCACGTCGTGAGCGAATTTCTTATAGTGTTATTCAAAACGGGTTCAGCACATATTTTGTCATGATCGCAAAGCATTTCATTGGCGGAAAATTGCAAAATTTTGTTTAAAAGTACAATAAATTTCCATATAAAATCAAAAATCAATTTTTTTCAAAAATCAAATGATGCTTCAATAAAATTCTACACAAAAAAGGTCCCAACAAGTTTTTCTCCAAAATACACCGTTTTCGAGTGAAATGTTCTCGAAATTCGAAAAAATGCAGAATTTTCGATGGTCTAATAAAAAAAAATTGAGATTTTCGGCAACCATCCGGGAAGTGTTCACTTCCCGGACAATTTTTCTTTGGAAAAGTAGCACTTCCCGGCCTAGTCCGGGAAGTACGTACTTCCCGGACTAGGCCGGGAAGTGCTCGAATTCTAACCCTGCCAAAAATATCACATATAATCCCATAAAAATATATAGACGAATTATGAGAATTTATAAGGATCTACGTGGAAAGTCTGTAACCTACACGTACGTAATCCCAGGCACATACACTTTTTGGAAGGATATATGAGGATTTATAAGTAGGTGTAATTTATGAGCATACCCGAATACAATATGTCATACGAGTTTGTATCAGGCAGGGTTGTTTGAAGGGACTATGAGATTCAATGAAGTATTCCACTTTCAATCACAACGATATTATATGCTCATTCACAAGCTTGTCAATGTATGAGAAATGTGTGGAAATTCACAATTACTAATCTTATTTGGTATCGTATGAAGAAAGTGGATTCAGTATTCGATGCTCTGTATCAGAAATTCCGTATCCAATTTTATTGGGTATCTTGTGGAAAAAGTGGGATCACGATGTGATGGTGTGGATCATAAATTCCTTATCTAAATTTATACGATTCCTATAAGTTTTCATACAACTCAAAATCACTGAGAATTCACAAGTGTCGATAAGAAAACGAGGATACAAAGTACAAGAGTTTGTTTTAGGCAATAGTGGTGCAAAGAGACTATATACACGATTCGATGCGGTATGTTTTATCCTCATTCAAAATCTTGAGAACCTATGTGTGGAAATACACAATTTATAATCTCATTAGGTAACGTATAAAAAAGTGTGTTCATGACTCAATGGTCCAATATGTATTTGGAATTCCGTATTTAATTTTATGCGAATCCTACCTATGAGATTTCATGAGATCCAACAGTGGGAACATTACGAAACCAAATGGAATTTTCTGAACAAAATATTCCTAAGAATATTACCAAGATATTGGAATAGATTTTATTATTATCATATCATGCCAGAATATTTCAAAAATATTTCAAAAATATCAACACAATATCAACGAAATGCAACATTCCAGGAAAATCGTTCTAGAATATTGCTGAAATATTGAAATAAATTATTATTATATTACTCCAGATTTTCAAAACAAATCAGAAGAATCATACTGTATTACGCCTACAAATAATAATATATATTTCAAAATTACTTCAATTGCAGTTGATCAATTTTTTTTTTATCATAATCGCATGAATTTTTTTACATATTATTTCCCTCGTATGTCAAATGTATTCGCTGATAAACAGTTTTCGTTTCTTTTCGAATGAACTGCATGGTTCTTTCATAAGTTGTGAGCTCTGAATATCTGAATCGTTGTATGAGGGGTAATCCTCATAACAACGTCTGAATGTATGAAATGAATGAATCTCTAACCTGCTACTTGGAGAGCTTCTTCCTCTACTCGGAAGATGGTGCGGTCTAGACCACGTTTCATAGAGCAAGATCAGAGTAAGTAAATGCCAACCACGGTCAAAGATACTAAACTAACAAGGAGGGTTCAATAAGCTCTAGCCAATCAGAATCTTGTAGCATCAACGCGTCATAGTGACGTACTTGGATATGAGTACAGAGAAATGGAAATCTACGAAAACAAAGTCAGTGGCGTACTTATTTTTACAATATTTTTGGCTCTGGTGCCCACTGAGACGCCACTGGCCCTAATAGTTTCAATCTAGTTAGGGCTGAATGAGCGCCTCATCAGTTCAAATGGATGTACCAAATTTCAACCAAATCATTTGTCGGATATTCATGATATTTTATAATTACCGTGTTTTTTTTAACGCCCTGTATCTTAGAAAAATTAAGAGTGCGGTGCGCCCTTTTATTGACTGCTGACGGCGTTTGTTTCATAAAATTTCGGGCTGGCTGAAACAATTGGCAGTGCCAAATTAATTATCAAACTAGAGAAGTATGGTATAACTGAAAAAGCACTCGATTGGCTCACTGATTACTTACAGAACAGAAAACAGGTAACTAAAATTAACGACACTATATCAAATGAAGTCATAAATAAAAACGGCGTACCTCAAGGAAGTACATTGGGACCATTGCTATTCCAGCTGAATATCAACGATATTAATTACCGATGACACGTTATTGTATTTCTGTTCTGAAGATATACAAACCCTAACAGGTACACTCAACGCGGATCTGGAAAATATTTTACCATGGTGTAATTCTAGTTTGTTGAAGCTTAATGCAAAAAAAACTAAATTTATGTTGATTAGCAACCACAAAAAGTATGCGTAGTTCAAGGATGATAATCATATGATTACAACTGGTAAGGAGGTGGAAATGGTGAAAAAGATTAAATACTTGGGCAATATTATCGATAGAAATGTAACGATCAAAGATCACATTTCATACATTACCAATAAAATATCAATAAACATAAACTTCTTGTTTACAGTGGCACCGTCTTTGACACATTGGTCTAAAAAAACAGTATATGTATAATACGATAATATTGCCCCATTTCACTTTTGCTTCGTCTATACTGTACCTGGCAAATAAAAATGAGATGGGACTGATGCAGAAATTGCAAAATAAAGCCATGAGAATTATATTGAATGTTCCAAGAGACACGTCCATCAAGTCCAAGTTGCGTACATTGAATTGGTTCTCGATACAACATTACTATGACTTTAATCCATAAAGTGAAAATGTCTTTAACCCCATCGTATCTGTCTTCTAAATTAATATTCAACAACAGTTTACACAACTACAACACACGAAGAATGGCAGATATACGAGTCGCAACAAAAAACAAAAAAAGCTCAGAAAACTCTATTTTCCATAAAGGTATAGTGCGTTACAATGACTTAGAAGATTTTCTGAAAATCTGTGACACAATTACATCTTTCAAAAAAGAATTGAAAATATGTCTGATACGCGGGTTTCATGCGTGATTGTCACTATTACTCTTGCCTACCTACTTAGTTTATGTTTTAATGTGTATGAATTACAATGTTTTTACCATGATTTTATGGTACATTTTATTTATACATTTTTGTTGTGATATATTTGTTATATTTGTGATTGTTATTGATTTGTATTGTATATTTATTTCAATATCTTTTATGTTGTCAATGCGAAAATTAGCATTATGTGTGTGAGTCGAAAGGTCCGGAGTTCGAGCCCCAGTTGCATCTGGGATTTTTTAATTTAATTTGACTGATTAAATTATTAAAATCTCGTGGCTCGACTGGGGTGAGTCCTGCACGATTCGCTGTTGCATTCCAATTAACAGTGCTACTCGTAAGGTGGCGTATGGCGTTAGTAACAAGGCCTACCCAGAACACATGACTAATGACCACAGCAGTCGATGCCAAAACACAAAGGAAAAAAATACCATGTTAGTCTTGTTTGAGTTACTATGAACTACTTGCACGAAAACTTTTAGATATTATGAAACACTTCCATTGACCAAATTTTTTGACGGGTTTAGCGGGCTGCTGACGCGTACTGTCCTAATATTCTGCAGACTGACCATGTCCACATAGTTTGTTAGTTGTCTTACTATCCACAGACTAATTTTAAGATTTTATAAAACAGTTTTTTTTACAATTTTGGAATCACCTCCGCGCCTGTTGTCCCAAAAACTGGCTGACTGACGGCAGGTTATTGATATTCAACCTATTCATGACCAGTTATTAAAATATCAGCCTTTATAAAACTGTTGCATGTTTGGTCCCTCAGCTCTCCAACTAACATGAACTGAACTTCCGTTTAAGAAGAACATAATTGCAGCATATTTTTAAATATCTCTGTGAATCGTTCGACCTTAACTTTTCACAAAAAAGGTAAGTGGTCAACAAGCCTGCGACGGTGAACACGACAAATCCTCTGCCAACCCATTATCGCAGGGTGGACCCTTCGGCAATTCTCTCCCGAAAACAGTTGCGAATGGACCCTGTGCGCTGTCCACCAATGTAATTTATTGCTGGAGCTGGACGCCGTCCACATAAAGGGTGCAAACTTGCAGCCGGCATCATAAAAAATCCCTTGTAACCAGCCATTTTCAAAAAAGCATTCATAATCTATTCAGTTGTCCGAACTAATGCAGTGGCCGGTTAGTATTATTGAGAGAAGTTTTTTTTCGAACCCTTGAAAGGCCCGAAAATGGGTCAGGAGATGTTCATGGTTGATTAAGTATTTGACCGTTGAAAATTTACATCGGTAGGGTATATATTGGATATCTGAATAACAGTTTTATGGGATATTCATCATATGCTGGGTAAAAGCAGTTGAACATTTGCAAAAATAGGCGTGCAGAATTATTGAAGACGAAAGCCAATTCATTTTTATTTTGGTGAATTCTCTGAAAAGCATTTCAGTACCTGTGCGAGAATGTGTATTTCTCGTAAAAAGATTCCACAAACTTGAAAATAATTTTGTTAAAATGTGTAATGTTTTATTACTCCAGCACTGCCTAAATATCATGTGAAGAAACATATAGCATTACTTCCTTTTCTTCAATATAACACTCGCCAGAACGATCATTATATTACACCCCTAATACTCAAGGTGACTGCTGAAAGATCATTTACTCACTTTGCTCCCAAACTGTATAACAATAATAATATACCTGAAATGATAAAATTGATGAAAACTTTCAGTAGCTTTAAAAAATAACTTAAAAAAACAAATATTTCGAACACTGTTGGAAATTAGTTGTTATTTTCAACAATTTCTTTGAAAAATTGTAGTCGAATTCGACAACTATTATGTATCATTTTCACTACCGATATTTCCGATGAAGTTGTTGTTGAATTCACTACTATTACTGTCAATACAGCAGCCACAAGTCTGCATCAAACGACTACATGATGTTTTCAACAAAATAACTAATTATTAATTGGAAACTGAGAACAACGTATTGTAACCAAAATGTAGTACTTTTATTGTTTGGGACGTTTTTTGAAGAACAATAAACAATCTTGAATTCATTTCTATTGCGTTGTTGTTGAAACAAAAATTGTGGTGTATACAAACTTCAACAAGTGATGGAGATAATATCATATTGTTGTTAACAATGGACCTTCACATTTACGGAAAATAAATTACAAAACTCGTTTAAATCGATAGTTGTTAGTCTGAAAAGTCCATTTAACAAAAAGATCCATTATTTTTCTTTCATTTAAAAAAAAATATCACATTTGAAATTGTGCCGCTGACGTCACGTTCATCGGAAATATCTCCCACCATAATCCACGTTCCGAAACAGGCAATACCGTTCTCCTTAAAAATATAACTTCTAGCATGATATAAGCCGTTGTGAAATAATCAATACATTGTCACTTGATCAACTCATAGATAAAAATCCACATATTAGCTATCTTTTATTGTATTTGTAACTTTCAAATTTTCTGAACGGACCATCCTTTTGATGAAGAACGAGCATTGACAACACAGCAAATCGTAATGACAGTTCTCAACTGTCAAAAGTTATATGGATATGTGAGGTTAATGTTTATTTTATTTACATTCAACAATCAACATTGAACTGATAAATTCGATAAAAGTGTAGTGACGTGTTATCATAAACGATTTGGTGTGAATTTATTTGTGTAATTGTGTATTAAAAATATGGAACAAGGCTTCGTGAAGGGAAGTTCGGATAATTTACCGAGGTACAAAGCACCTTTTCGACATGTTCAGTTATTGCAGGGATACAGGTACTGGAGATACATGAATTAATAACAAATTTTAGAACACAAACAACAAAAGCTCTCAAAACTAGAAAACCTCATTAACCTCAAAAAATAAATCAAGGTAGTGTTCGTTGAAGTTTAGATCTGATGGAACTGCTTCACTTGTATCAAATGGGTAGGCAAATGAGTTAGACAGAGACAAACTATTCTTATTGATCGCACCGTGAAACAGACGAAATCTGGTATCAAATGACAACTGTCATACGACACATTATATTTGAATGAGAATTTGGTGCACAACTTTAACAACGTTGCCAAGTTTAATTTTGAAGAACGTGACGTCACGAAACCACTTTTCTTCTGATTATAGATAAACTAGCAGTCAGAAAAAAAAATCCCGAGTGATATTAGCGTATTTACTTTCTAATTTCAGTGTTACCTCATATCTCTTGGAAAGGTCCATTGTACGCTAAGGACATACGCTGGGGACATACACTGCTGTGGGTATAGGCAATCGAGTAAACATGGAAATTTTCCATGGCATAATATATAGCATTCTTCGCAATTAACTCATTATAGGTGTCCACAGTGTGAACAATGATTTTCGACCTGAAATTCTGAGTTTCCTCTGCTGGAAGCTATTTGCAATCAAAATTACCGATAATTTGAAGTTTAGATCGCTGGTTATGACGATAGCATTACCTAATTACATCATCATATAATTTTTTTAAGGATCACATAGGTATAGGGACCTATTTTTTTGTATGAAAAAGAAAGTAAATAAAATAGGTAGATACCCAGAAGGTCTTTGGGATCGAGCATAAGTGTAGTAAGTGTAGTAAGACGAAAAACACTCCGTGAATCAACTTCAGTCGATAAATCATAAACTGTCTTTTTACAATTCATAATTTTGAACTGGATAATATAACACGTGAGACTCGTCGAAAATTACATTAGAACGTGGATAATTAGATTAAGTAGAACAACATCTAACTGTTGAAGGACGATCAGTAAGTTGCCATTTTGTCGCTCTCTGTTGACGAATTACAATCACTTTGTTTCTCAATTCGAAACAGTTCATGCTCTGTTACAAATATTTTCGTGTTAAGTTCAGATTTCAGGCATTTCTGAACCCTTCGTGATAGTCGTAACTTTCCGTTTGTTTTCCAGCGAAAATATTTCTCCTGATCTGATCAGTTCTTTGCATATTAGCATCGTGGACGTAGTGGTTGTAACAGTGTTACGGTGATTGAGGGTGTGTTAGTTTGTTGTAAAACAAATACAATGAAGACAAGTACCTACTGGATAAACACTTTTTTACATTGTTTTGCGAGTGGAAGTTGAATGATGAGTCGAAATTTGATAGATACCTCTACATATTATATAGTCATTTTGGAATATGGTGGTTTCACCAAGAATAATTCCATTTATCCTGCTCAACAATTTGTTAGTTGGTACTTCAAAAATCAACTTGTTTTCTGCTGTTGCAGAGGTGATTATTCAAATAATACTTCCATATTGGTACTTGTTCAACTCGAGTGTGTTTTGTCGTTCACTTTCAAATAATTCTGAAGAAAAGCTTTATTCTTTCTTCTTAATTTTCAAATCGTTCTGGGGGATAATATTTTTTTGTCATTTACAGGCTTATAACCATAAATTGGAATAGGCCTACCTGCACCTTTTCCTCCCAGTTATAAATGAAAACATCAGAACAGTTTTGTAGTACTGAGAGTTTCAGTAGTTTTGACCGAAGTTTGAGCTGCTTATCTGACATTAGTAATGAAAAACTCCCAAGAAAAACATCCAAGTAGAGTTGGAGAGAAATAAATTTACAGGTAAGATTTGTCAGAGGTTAGTTCACATTGTGGTGAATCACATGTCGCTGGACTGATTTTCTGCTATCTATTTAAACAACGAAAGCAGCATATACATCAGCAATGGTGCACCCATTTCCTGCTTTAAAGACAACAAAGGCCGGATTTGTAAGTTTAATGTTTTTCCTTGAATTTGTTTTCAATTAGATTTTTTTCTTTCATAAGAACCTTTCCTTACCCAGCCTCTAAAAAATGTTTTTTTTTTGTCAAACAGGATCAGAACCCTTTGTAGAGGTCAAATTGAGCAGCCGTCAAAAACTCATACCATTTTAATATCCTAAGAAATAATTCGGGATGCATTTCGTTGTATAACATGTTGTTTAGCGTGATGGAAAATTTTAGAATACGACTTGAAGCTTGTTTCAATCAGAATGGAAGACATTTCGAACAACTTCTTTAAAAGATATAGTTTTTCATATGCTTCTTTTTCTTTTTTATTAAATTCAAACATTATTATTTGTAACTAATACTTCGTACAAAAACATCTAAACAGAAATATGTTTTACTAGGCAACTTCTACAATACAAACAATATTTCATTGCTACACGGGTTTCTGGTGGGAATTTAGCAACATTTTAAATGAATTCAAGGTCAGAGAGGTTTGATAGGCCATCTCGCCATCACACTTATAATGGAAGTGTATTTCGAAAAATGAATTCATGGTCTGCAAAAGTAGTATTTTGGATCAATTTTTCAAAACCCATTCTATTTGTTTATTTTAAATTCAAACTTAGAGAGCCTGTAAATATTCCTTTCGTAAAAATACATGAATGATATATGTTAAAATTCAATTATACCGTAGGCACGCAATCTTTCCACAATCGAAATAAATGACTGATACTAACTTTTGGGACTGGAACGATACTACTGCATTTCAATTTACTTGGCATGATACCCATGCAAACTCGTAATGATAAGATTTAATGATGGATACCCAACAACATCAAAAATATCTTTCAGTAATTTTACGGTTAACATGTTGTCTCCTGTTGCCTTATTTTTAAGATTTAATACTAGACCTTGTAGTTTATTCAAGGAAAATATTTTAAATATATTAATATCATTAGCATACTCATAATCACTATCTCATTCCTAGTCTTAGTCGTTGTCTTAAGAAATTTTTATGTTTATGCATCATAGTCATAAGCTTGAAAGTTAAAATTTGACAGATGACAAAACTGTCATTAGTGTCTTTTTGTTCCAAAGATTGGGACTTTTTTCAATCATTATCATTATATCTTTACTTAGCACATAAAGCTAATTTCACATTGACAATATAAAAAATATTAAAATGAATATACAATACAAATCAATTACAGTCACAAATATAACAAATATCTCACAACAAAAATGTAAAAATAAAATATACAATAAAACAAAGGTAAAAACATTGTCATTCATACACATTCAAACATAAACTGAGTAGGTAGGCAAGAGTAATAGTGACAATCATGTATGACACTCGCGTAACACACATACGAGGATGTATTGATATCTAGTTAGCCTAGACCAGTTCCCTGCATAAACAAAATATTGCGTTACCACAGCAACGAACAATAACTTATTAGAAGTGTCAGTGTAAAGTTTGACGTCAAAAAAGTAAACCAGAGTTACGCAATAAATTGAAAGAAAAAATATGTCCACCGAAATTGTGAAAATCGAAGTATCGAGCCATCATCAAGTACCTTTATTTAACAGGGTTAAGAGGTTAGCAGATTTACGAAGATATGCTTAATACCCTTGGTGATCAATGTCCTCCGTATGCGACCGTGAAAAATTGGACTGCATGCTTCAAAACAGGTAAATTTTCCATTGAAGATGATGACTGATCGGGAAGGCCAGTTTCTGTGTCAGTCCCCGAAAATATCGATGCAGTTCATGATATGATTTTAACAGACCGTCGAATTGAGCTAAAACGGATATATGAAGCACTGAATATTTCATACGAACGCGTTCATCATATAGTTCACGTCAATTTGGACATGAGAAAAATTGCTGCAAAATGGATTCTCAAATGTTTGAATGTTGAGCAAAAGCGTGCAAGGGTAGCAGCACCGCGTTCGATCTGTGCTCGATTTGAAAACGATGTAGACTTCTTAAACCGAATTGTTACTATGGATGAGACTTGGGTACATTTCTACGATCCAGAAACAAAGCAACAATCGATGGAATGGCGACACTCCGGTTCTCCATGATTGATTTTTTGGATAAGGGTAGAACAATAACTGGAGATTACTATTCGACATAACTGACCACTTTACGGGAAAAAATTAAAGAGAAAAGACGCGGAAAGCTATCCAATGGTGTTTTGTTTTTGCAGGACAACGCCGCTGCACACAAATCTCATGTTACCATGCAAAAATTTCGTGATTTAGGGTTTGAATTACTAGAACACTCCCTTATTCACCAGATTTGGCTCCGTCCGACTATCATCTCTTTTCTCAACTGAAAAAAAAGTTTAAAATGTTGTAAAATGAGGTAATAAATGCTGAGGAGGTCTGGTTTGCAGAGCAAGAAGAAACATTTTTTTTTGAAAGGTCTAGAGACGTTGCAGGTTTGCTGTAATAAATGTATCCAATTAAGAGGAGAATATGTTGAGTAATAAAATATTTTGACATTGAAATTTTGTTTAGTTCTATAGCAGGCTAAGAATTTTTCAATATATCCGCGAATTTTCAATTCTTTTTTGAAAGTTGTAATCGTGTCGCAAGATTTCAGAAAATCTTCTAACTCATTGTAACGCACTATGCCTTTATGGAAAATAGATCATTTCCATGAGAGTACTCTCTTCTTGGCACATTTTTTTTCCTGAACACAATAAACAATAACAAATAACAAGGATAAAAAGTCAAAACAAATAATTATAATAATATATAATTAAATAGCTATGGACGCACATAGGCGTTGTGCATGTCGTCCTAATCATAATCAAAAAAATTGATAATTGCCAACTTTGAAGGTCAAATTCTTATGATTATGATTGGGACTAAAACTAAAGCAATTGCATAAATGCTCCTACTGAAATGTACAGTTTTAATTTGATTTTATGATTAAAATAGTGACAGTGATTAGGACTATGATAATGACAATGATGCATGTGCAAGTGCATGTGCAAGTCCATGTGCAAGTGCATGTGCAAGTGCATGTGCAAGTGCATGTGCATGTGCAAGTGCATGTGCTAGTGCATGTGCATGTGCAAGTGCATGTGCAAGTGCATGTGCAAGTGATGTGTGGTAACCAACCAGATATTTAAATCACTTGCTTTGATTTATTCCTTGTTCTTCAAATAAGTTATTTTATATTATTTTAGAATGGTTTTTATATACAAAATTTTGAACAGTCTGGCTCCTCCATATTTCAAGAATTATATAGTTTTCAATGCAGAAGTTCACAATTACCTTACGAGGAATAAGAATAATCTGCATATTACAAGAACAAATAATTCTAATACCATGAAGTCATTATTTTTCAAAGGTTTCAATGAATACAACAAATTGCCTACGTCACTGAAAAATAGTGACTCACTGAATATTTTCAAAAGGGATTTAAACCAACTTATAAAAAAGAAATAATTGATCTCTCAATCTTTTCCCTGGTGCCCAGTCAATTTATGCCATAAAGTATTATCTTTACAATAAATTGTACTATATAGGTACCCATATTTAAAAAAAAATTTTAACTTTTAGTTATTAACTATTTTTTACCTTTTAATATTTGTGATTTTTATATTTTTATACATTATGTATGTTTTGTAATTGTATTTTTTTTTGTAATTGTTGTGAACTAGTATGTAAATTTTTTTTGTATAATTTTTTGTATATTAGGACATCCTATTTCAAATAAACTACTTCTTCTACTTCTACTTCATCGTTCAGCAAATCCTCAACTACCCTCCATTCCAATGCATATAATTTTTTTTTCTACATTCATGCAAAAAGCAAAACTTTATTGAACTATATTCAGTGGAAAAAGAAGTTCTTTATTGCACTAGTGCAATAAAGTTTTAATTGCACTCATCTGTCATTCTACTTCAACGTGCTGTCATCATGACAAACATAAACCTACTACATATTTAGCAGATATTCTGTGAGATTGGCAATAGGTACTTCACTACGAAATATTCATATCGAAAATTGCACCAATTGTTCATTCACTTTCAACATTGAGGGTAAAAATAAAGTTTGAGTTAAATTGTTCGTAACGTATTAGTTCCTGTTTCAATGCAAATCGATATTAATAATAAAGTATTCAAGTTGCGCTTTTCATTTTCCTACACCTAGTGCCGCACCTCAATAAATCTTTTTTTGCTTTTTGCATGAACGTAGAAAAAATTTTGTATGCAACTCGTACAAAAATTGTTTATTGCACTCGACGTGTTGTTCAACTCGGCCTAACGGCCTCGTCGGACAATTTCACGTCGAGTGCAATAAACATTCACTTTTTGCACTTGTTGCATAAATAACTATTAATTCACTTTGCAAAATCACATTTCTACTTATATGCGACGTATAGGTAGTAATCATAAAAACTGGGTAACTCGTGCCTAATGTCAAACCAAACTAAAATAAATTTATCACTATTTTTACCTCATATTACCATTTTTTAAATCCTAGCATAAATTTGACCCCACCAAACATCTGCTCGTTTTTTCTCATTTCCATTATAAAAAAATGCAGAGTGCAACAATTTGAATATTCGGAGGGTCTCTAAAAAACATTCGAGGATTTTTTAAATCGCGGCACGAGTCGATGTCTGTTCTTTTGTCGCAGAGCCGGTAGCAAATTCCAACAAAAGAATTAATACAGTGGACGTCATGTTTGGTTTTTTAAGACCTGGTGGTTTTTCGAGTGGCACGCTTTTTTGTATAGGAAAGATTATTGCGACCTTTGGAATATATTTTATATCTACCTACAGCGGTGAAATGAGGTTGAAGATCATGTTTAGAGATAAACACATGGTTGCATCCCTGCCCTAGACTGATGACAAGTTATTAAGTTCAACAATAGGAATAAGTAAGCTAAGTCGGTGTGATTTTTTATTTGGGTTGTTTTGAATTTCTTGGAAATGAATATAAAGGGACGATGCTTCCCTGTTATCATTAAGTTGAAGTATCGGCTATAGGCAAATAATTTGTACATTTACGAATGTTAAAAAATTATTAGAATTATAGAAATAGTAATAGAGATTAGTTATTTAATAATAACACCTTATTCTATATACAGGGTGTTATTTGAGTACGTGGCCAAACTTAAAGGGGTGATTCTTTGAGTGATTCTAAGACGAAAAGTTCGTATAAACATAGGTCCGGTAATGCTTCGTTTTCAAGATACAGGGTGTCAAAATTTTTAAAAGAAATCGTTTTTGTCGTAAATATCTTAATAACCCTTCAACCGATTTTATTGAAATTTGGCAGTGTTATTGAAGGTCGTAAAGGGCGAATTTAACCCTAACTATATTAAAATTATCATGTCCAGTGGCGTCCCGGAAGGCACTGTAACCAATATTTTTGACAGAAAACATGTGCGCCACTGATTTTTTTGCAATTTTTGTATTTGTTTCACATTGAGCAACTGAAATTACAACTTTTTTATATCTAGAATTTTTTTCGTATCTTGCTTTGTTTTTGAGAAAAAACATAAAAATCACTTCATTGCACGTCCCTGGCACAACACAATAAAAAATTGTTTTTATAGGGTTTTTAATGATTACAGGTGAATCTGTTATGCTTAAAAATTGTTTGTTTCATTTGGCCAGTGCGTGCATAGTGGTAACGCCGGAAATGCCAAAGCAACATCAAACAAGAAACACCCTTTATTAAAACCACACTGAAACAAAAGTGGTACCTAGGCAATTTGTTCCTGTAAGAATACATTCAATAATAACTAACACAAAACTTACAATAGTTGCTCAAAATGTCCTCCTTCAACTTCAATGCAAGCATTAACTCGTCTTAACATCGATTCCCGAACACGTTGAAATATTTCCGGCGTATGTCTTATCTGATCACATGAATCCCGTATTCGTTGGATTAATTCTTCTTCAGTGTTGACTGGAGTTTTATAAACGAGGGACTTTAAATGTCCCCAAAGGAAAAAATCCAAGGGATTTGAATCCGGTGACCTGGGCGGCCATGACTGTGGACCTGCGCGACCGGTCCAGTTTTCTCCATAAGTTTCATCCAGAAATTGACGTGCTACTATGCTGAAGTGAGGTGGAGCCCCATCGTGCATGAA
Organism: Chrysolina oricalcia; assembly: GCA_944452925.2. Classification (NCBI taxonomy): domain Eukaryota; kingdom Metazoa; phylum Arthropoda; class Insecta; order Coleoptera; family Chrysomelidae; genus Chrysolina; species Chrysolina oricalcia. The sequence goes on along the minus strand of OX101825.2, from coordinate 50,283,414 downwards.
CCACATTGCTCCTCTTACTGCCAGTGGGACATTTTGTAGTAGTACAGGTAATACAAATTTCAAAAAATGACGATACTCTTGACCATTTAATCTCGGGGGTAAAAAATGAGGTCCAATGAGATAATCGCCAACAATACCAACCCAGACATTCACGAAAAATTGCTGTTGATAATTATTTTCTATAACCGCATGGGGATTTTCTTCTGCCCAGATATGGTTGTTATGAAAGTTCATAATTGAATTGTGGGAAAAACACGCTTCATCGGTAAATAATATACTGGATAAAAATGTCGGAGATGCAACCTGTTGTTGCAAAAGCCACGTAGTATAAACAACTCGCTTGGGAAAATCAGCAGGAAATAATGCTTGTATGTGGTAAGGATACAGTTGGTACTCTTTCAAAATCTTCCATACAGTAAAGTGAGAAATGTTTAATTGTTGTGCAATTTTGCGTGTGCTTGTATCGGGGCAACGCTCAACTTCATGTAAAACTTCTTCCTCCAGCGCCGAGCAGCCGACCTTTGAAAGGTGCCTGATTCGCACAGCATTTCATGTATTCTCACAAATGTTTGCCTATTTGGAACATTTCGATGAGGATATCTTTCTTGATAAATGCGTCTAGCCGCTCTGGAATTGCCTTGGGCCATTCCATAGACAAAATGCATATCGGCCATTTCCGAGTTTGTAAACCGAACCATTTTCAGATATCAGTAACAAATTTTATATCTCAAAACTCTTGAAAACACTTCAAATAATTACTATCAAATAATTTCGTATGTACCGTTTCAATTTGTGACAGTTATGAAGTTAAATTTGTTTGAACATTTGTTGTTCCTTCCATGGCCCTCTTACTTTAGTTTCAAAACACTGCAGTAATAGGTACATAACAACGTTATTTGTTTCATCGAAATCAGGTGATATGAGCGAAAAAAAATCAAAAGATGACTTCCATGTAATATTAATTGTTTAATCATAAATAAAAATGTCTTTATTGCATGTCCATGGACAACAATGAGCCCATTTTGCAGCACGAGCCGAAGCCAAGAGCCGAAGGCAAGTGCTGCAATTCATACATACATATTTTTTTTTCATTGCATTAATTTTGATAAAAAATTCTAAGACTAGAATAGAGTATTGAAATGAAAAAATATCAGTAAGACCCCAGTTTTTGATGGTTTAGTAGTTGAAATGTTTTATTGTGTTGTCACAGGGATGTGCAATGAAGTGATTTTTGTTTTTTCTCAAAAACAAAGCAAGATACGAAAAAAATTCTAGATATAAAAAAGTTGTAATTTCAGTTGCTCAATGTGAAACAAATACAAAAATTGCAAAAAAATCAGTGGCGCACATGTTTTCTGTCAAAAATATTGGTTACAGTGCCTTCCGGGACGACACTGGACTTGATAATTTTGATATAGTTAGGGTTAAATTCGCCCTTTACGACCTTCAATAACACTGCCAAATTTCAATAAAATCGGTTGAAGGGTTATTAAGATATTTACGACAAAAACGATTTCTTTAAAAAAATTTGACACCCTGTATCTTGAAAACGAAGCATTACCGGACCTATGTTTATATGACTTTTTCGTCTTAGAACCACTCAAAGAATCACCCCTTTAAGTTTGGCCACGTACTTAAATAATACCCTGTATAGTGGTCAAAAATATGGCTTCCGAAAAATATCTGAGTCTAAACTAACAGGAAATGAAGAATTGTTTCTCGTTAAAAACTCTCCTTTGTAGACCATTGCTGATGATCGCCAAAAAATATAAAAGCGAGAAAAAAAAATAAACAACATGAGACCTACTGGAACAGGAGCAAAATATTTTTTGAATGACGGGAAAAATTAATTGGAGTAGAAAAAATGTCGAAGGGTGGAACGGGGTGAACTTTTAGAAGTTGAAAGTAATATCTCACGGTTTTTCGCGATTGACAACGAAAGTTGTCTTCTTTTGCGAAAAAATTGAATAGCGCGAAGTAGCACATCATATCGGCTGAATCTTGGTTACATATTGGGCCAATATAGGTATATTGTAAATGAAAAAATAATATTGGTCCAGTATGGGTGAATATTCAAAAAACAATATTAGATTAATAATATTTTTTCTCTAGAAATTTTGTTGGGGTTGGGATCAGTAGAATCGAAGAAAAACTATTGTTTTTTGCCAACGTTTCGAATTTCATTAAATTCATCATCAGGGCTTTGTAACAATGAGTTTTCACAGAAAACTGTAACTATATACTAAAGTACATTATTAGAATATACTTTAGTATATAGTTACAATTTTCTGTGAAAACTCATTGTTACAGAGCCCTGATGATGAATTTAATGAAATTCGAAATGTTGGCAAAAAAACAATAGTTTTTCTTCGATTCTACTGATCCCAACCCCAACAAAATTTCTAGAGAAGCAATTTTTTGGATCACTAAACGTACCAGTTATATTAATAATATTGGTGGAATATTGGTTGAACCTGTTCTGAATGTAGATTGTCACATATAATATTGGGTCAATATTGGTTGAATAATTTCTACCAATATCGATAATATAGTATTGTCCATTCAGGGTGGAGCACCGAAAACGAAACAGATCGAATGTCTTCAAAACGCATGTGTTTTGAAAAAAATGCAAAAGCACGTCGATTTTTAATCCAAGGGGGACATCTTGCAATCATAACCTCAACTGTCATACCCCTCCCCCCACCCCTTGGTGACTATCAAGGGTAATATAACAAGACCTTGATAAATAGTCGACTATTTTTATTGCATCTAAATTTCGACTGTATTTTATAATAATTTAACGAGACATTATTTTGGCATTAATAATCTGATGAGAGCCCGAGAGCGAAGCTCGAGGGCTTTCATCTCTGATTATTAATGCCAAAATAATGTCGAGTAAAATTAATAAATACAAGAGAAATTTAGCAGCAATAAAATAGTCGACAATTAATCAAGGTCGTGTTATATTTGTGAAGATTATTTCTTGAATCTACTTCTTTATATCAGTCATATGAATTAATGAAAATTAAACAATTTGGAATAATTTATTCAAAATATCAAGAACAAAGCACAAAATCTAAACAAAAACAGCACCATCTTTATAATTTATCAATTGAAATTAAAAACACAATTATTGTATGTGACATTTCCACCATGCGTAATTTGTGACATTTGTTAAGCTTTTGAAGAACTTGCAGTATTAACCGTAGAAGGTCCACATTCATTCTCTTATACAGCTTCAACACGATTGATTTTATTTGACGTTTAATATGTATTTATTTAGAGTACTGTCAGATGCTCAGGCTCCTTGATATGAGTATCATACTGAATAGTCGGTGTCGTCGGTGACTATTATCCATCATGTAAATAGTCGCTAATAGAGCGTGTTGATTGGTCCTGTCAAACAGGAAACAAACGTATGATTGGTTGATGACTGATATTTAATAGACGAAAGAAATAATCACACAAACAATTTGAATAGGGAAAGTAGTAAGTGTGACACATCATTGAAAAGGTAATTCCATAAGAAATTCAGCTATGTCAATTTTCGATACTTAACTTTTTATTTTGGCGCCCTCTTGCGGGAAAAACAACTGTTCCGTATTCCAAATTATGAAACTTCATTTGATGGCTAATTTGACATAAATTCGGTGACAAAGCATTATGTAATTTTTCTAAAGGAGAAAACAAAATAGCCGGTCCAAAATGGCGGACAAGATTCGCAATTATGGTCCGATTCGATTCAAAATTGATATGTGGTGGTTTCGGGGTCGTAAATTATGATGTGTTTGTCAATGCAAAAAACAAGATGGTGGCTCCAAAATGGCGGGCGAAATTTGTAATTACGGTCCGATTTGAATCAAAGTGTGGGGATTTTCAGGGTCAGAAATTATAGTTTTTTTGTCAATGCAAAAACCAAGATGGCGGACAAAATTTGTAATTGTGGTTCGATTCGATTCAAAATTGGCATATGGGGTTTTACAAGTTTCCAGTATGACTAACAATAATTAATTAAATTGATAAAGAAAAACTTTTATACAAATGCGCTAAAAAAAAAATCATTTTTTTTTAGTTGTGTGACGTTGGTTATTCTGTGCGTAACAGAATCAAAATTCTACCGTGCAAGAATGCCTATTTTGTACTTGCAGCAAGCTTTTGAATCTGTTACGCACATAATAACCTACGTCACAAATCTGAAAAATTATTTTTGTCTTTTCATCGCATTTGTATGAAAGCTTTTTTTTCAATTTTATTCAATTCTTTTCAGTTATGCTGAAAATCTGTACGTAGAACACCCACAGTCCAATTTTGAATCGAATCGGACCTTAATTACAAATCGGATACACCAATCTTTTAGTTTTTAATATTTTTCTCTCCTAAAAATCATTTTTTTTCACGAAATTTGATGGGAATATAACTCATTATGTTTCAAGTGGGCTGTACATTTTTTGTAGCGAAATACAGGTTTTTCCTTTATTTTGACAAATTCCGAAGTAGTAGTAGTAGTAGTTCTTTGGGGAGGCCGAAACCGCAGCCAGGCAAGTAGGCCCTCATGGACCCTTTTTGCCATCCCCCGTTCTCCACTTATCTACATTCATCCTCCTAGTTTTCCTTTTCGAACCCAGTGTGTCAGTTTGTCCGACCACTCCAAGTTGATTAGAGGAAGTGAGATGAAGTTTCTTCGTTTTCTCCGCATTTTCGGCAAGTGGGACTGTCTTCTATACCTATAGGTGATAGGTGTCTGCCTAACTTGTTATGTCCTGTTAGTATTCCTAAAAGGAGGCGTAGTGCTTGGCGATTTCTGCCTAAGAGCCATGTTGTCCTTGAAGGCCACGAAGTCTTTCGACTGCCTGCAGCCGGTGTTATCCCTCCAAACTTTTTTCAGTTCTTCTTCTGCCCACTCGTTGCGATGCCTAGTACAGGGTCCGGTCCACAGAACGGCGTTGCGGATCCGGATCTGGCAAGTCCGTCTGCCACCTCGTTTCCGCGCACCCCTCTGTGTACCGGGACCCATACCAGCTGAACTTCCTTCGTTTCAGCTAGTTTCTCGAACACATCTCCGCATTTCTGTACAAGCGCTGAGCTTGGTTTACGATGGCAGACGGCTATGAGCGCTGTCTGACTATCCGAACAGATATAAATTCTCTATTCGGATCCATCTTTCACCTCCTCTCTCGTAGCTACGGATAGGATGGCGAACACTTCAGCTTGAAAAACTGTTGTATATCTGCCCAAAGCGTACCTCTCTCGTACTTCTCTTCCCTCCAGGTAGATTCCGGCACCCGAAGCCTGTTAGACGCGAACCGTCCGTATAACATATTAGGCTTCCTGTGCTAAACTCCACCGTGTTTCCTTCCCATTGTTCTCTGCTCGGAATAGTAAGCGTAAACTCTCTATTCCATCGCAGTCTGTCTTGTGCGCTTTTCACTCTGAGGGCAGAGATAGGGATCTCCTGTTCCGCCCACTTCGCGATTTCCGCATGACCTATCATCGCTCCTTCGTTCACCCAGACTTCCGAGTCCCGCATCCTCAAATGGGCTGCCATTGCCTCCTTCTTGATCCAGACTGGAAGCGGTGGCAGCCTCAGCAGTACCTCCAATAATGCGGTTGGAGTCGTTCTCATTGCGCCCGTTATTACCAACATGCTAACCTCTGAACCTTGCTGAGTTTTCGGCCTATTGTGCTACCCTGTGCGCCTGACAAATTCCGAAAAAATTACCTCATTTTCAATTGAAAAGTCTCATCGGTAAAGTTCGTCTTTTCAAGCTCGCCAACCACCATTTTTTCCGTTGAAGCGTCTACTTCTGATTATGTAATAAAAGAGTAGCACTACTGTGGAATTTTTTCCAGAAAACGCGAAAAAAGGAAAAAACAGATTTTCAAAAATCAAATATTGAAATTTTGGTTCTAAACTCATATTCATTTACTAAATTCATTGAAGTTAACAGGTCACACCTTTCGAGAATATCAATTTCAAGTCATTTTAATAGATACAAAGAATAAACAAGGACATAAATAAGGATTTGATTATGATAGAAAGTAGGTGAACTTTTGTGGATAAAAATGGTTTCTCACGATTTGCATCGAAAATTAACCTCCTACAAAAAAAAGTTAAAGAAAAAAGTTGTTGGCAATAGAAATATCTACAAGTTTTGTATACATGATTTTTTCACATAACCTCAAATTTTCCGGGAAAATCGAAAAACCGTTTTAATTTAGTTTTAATTTTTTTGTGTAACAATTGTGTGTTTGTGGTAAAATCAAGTGCAAATATGTTTTTTTTATGCTCTGAATTAGACTTTTTTTGCAGCGGAATATTTATTTTTATCGAACCTATTTGAAGTATTTGGAAAGGGGGCTGCTCCTAGTTAGGCTGATGCCAAAACGAATTTTAAACGTCTAAAATAAGAAAAAAAAGTAACAGGCAAGGACCAGGTGGAGAATGTTGTAGAGGTTCCAACTTTGAGGAAAAAATATTTAAACACGAAAACACTCAAAATGGTGAAATGGGGATGCAGTTTAGGGGTTGAAAACGATTTTTTGCGATTTGTGGCGAAACGTGATATCTTAGCGGAAAATGTTCGATGGAAAAGTTGTAGATGCTGAAAAAATCGAAAACTTGTCACTATGAATCATGCTTTTCGACATTCTTTACTATATTTATAACAAAAAGTAGTTTATATTTAATTATTTACAATAAAATATTTGAATATATACACTTCAAAATTAATTTATTACTATCTGTTTTATTCTTTTTTACAACTAATGAAAACCATTGAAAATATTGAGAAAATCATGATTCAGAAAAACGGCTTTTCTCAAATTTAAGCGGTTTAACGATGAATAAATCAACAAGTTACATAGACCATTTGGAAGTAGACATTTCAGCAATGAAAATGATCTTTTATAGACCTTCGAAATACAAAAAAACACCAAGACAATTGTTCATGGAAGATAAGGGTATTTTTTTTTGAAAAACTTACATAATTCGAAAACTAGTTGTCTTCTGAAATGCGAAAAAATAATGCTGATTCGACATCAAAAAGACATATTTCTTCAAATTTTCATGTGAATTAAATCATTTATACGCGAGAAAAAAAAACAAATACTGAAAAATCGGTTTTTTGCCATTTTGACGGTCAATTTGAGTTTATGTCGAAAAGTGTTCAATTAAAAAAATTCCGAGATTTTCATTATATACAATTTTTTACCGAACATTTTCCGGCTAATAAGTCACGTTTATCCGCAAATCGCAAATACCGTTTTCAACTCCTAAACTTTATCCCTATTTCACCATTTTGAGTGTTTTCGTGTTTACATATTTTTTTCCATAAAGTTGGAACCTCAACGACATTTTCCACCTGGTCCTTGCCTGTTACTTTTCTCTTTTTCACAACAATTGTAGGCACCAGTCTACTATCCGCATTCGAAAAAAACGAAGTATATATGGGCTATAAGAGGACATCATAATGAATCCAATCAATTAGTACTTAATCTTTCAGATGACGGCTGAATTGTGATAACGAAGCAAAACTATTATTTCCATGTACCGAACTAGTGGTGGTTTCTTCAGAAGACAACAGATGCTCCTACATGAATAATTCATAAAACTTCCAAAACATAACCGTAACCAACAATACTACCAATATCCTCTCCTGCCTAATAACGTGTCAAATTTATTATTTTAAGATACCGAAAACACAAGCAATCAAGGAAACTTTATTTGTTTCTATTCGAGACGTCGTTGTATACCAGAAAAATAGATGAACGTCACCTGCGAATACGAGAAAACAGATCGAATTGGTCGTATCTAACCGTATCTCAGAAGACAGCGGATCTACAGGTGCTCCATTTTGATTGCTAAAGTGTGTTCAGTGTCGATCTTATCGGCGGACACACAATTTTTTATGTAATGGCCAGCGTAGTGAAATGGATCCCTTCGGAAGATCCACTCGAGAAACCGCTCGTTGCCAGGTAGATTTTGTGAAAAACATGCACGTTTTTAATTTACATCTTAATCAAAATTTGAGCGGAAACCACAAATTTTTCTGTTGTGTATAAACCTAACGGAGTCAGAAGATATATGACTCCGTCTAGTCTTTATTAATCGTGCAGGCTGGCAATTGTGGTTCTTTCTACACATCGTCGAATATTTTGATGACAGAGCACAATTCATTGTCCATCATATTTCCATAAAGAAGGTCAATTATGTACTGAAGAAATAGTTGACAAATAAGAAAAACTCCAGGGTGAGTTCAAGTCAAATACTAACAAACACAGTCTTTATGTCGGCCAATAACAGATTTGGGTAAAGCAGAATTCAGAAATATTATAACCAATATAAATTGGTGTGACTATTATATGTCAAACGATCCAAACTCATTAGCAGAATTTTTATGTGACACATTGAAATATGCAGTGGACGTAGCTTTTCCTTTAAAAAAAATGAGAAATAAATATATCAAAGTAAATTGGTTTGATAGTAGTTTGGAAAAAATGAGAAGTGATCTCGATAATAAGAAAAAATTGTGGATGGGTACAGGTAATCTATCTCTTAAAGTAGAGTATAATAAATTCAAAAGTCAATACAAAAAAGCGATCAAGGATGCAAAGTCAAAATTCTATAACAATTTAATATTACTGAGTGACAATGTAAGTAAAACTAATTGGTCAATTATAAACAACTTCAGCAATAAACCTAAAAAGTTGAAAAATTAACAGCAGATGAATTCAACGATTTTTCCGCTGATATAATTGTTAAAATAATAGCCAATATTCCACCCTCAAGTATTACAGGGTCAGATTTAATGAAAATATCTGTTAAAGATTCAGTTTTCTTAAGACCAACAAATGAAACAGAAGTCTCAAATGTTATTTCTTGTCTAAAAAATTCTAAAAGTATGGACCCGTATAATATTAGTCCAACAATAGTCAAAATTGTTAACGATAAGATGATTAAACCCATGGTGCATTTAATAAATGTATGTTTTGCAAATGGCGAGTTTCCAGATTTTTTGAAGATTTGTAGAACTACACCCATCCACAAACAAGGCGATAAAAATGATTGTAATAATTATAGGTTCATTACAATAACCCCGGTATTGTCAAAAGTTATTGAAATCGTGTTAAAAGACAGGCTCACAGATTATCGTGAAGCAGGAGGATATATAAACGAAAGACTGTACGGTTTCAGAAAGCTACACTCAACTACTCAAGCAGTAACGGACATTATTCATACTATAGCAAAAAATAAAGACATAGGTATTTTAACCAGGGCTGTGTTATGTGATTTATCAAAAGCCTTTGATAGTGGATGCCACGACATGCTTCTGAGTAAACTGGAAAAATACGGAATAAGAGGTTTAGCATTGAAATTGTTGAAATCTTTCCTAATAGACCGGGGGATGGTGACAGATTTTGAGACACGATTTTACTCAGTATGCCTTTTGGAGGACAGTATTGTCTGTATTTCCTCATGATAATAAGGCAGGAATAAAAGAGTCGTCCTGGGTTCTTCCTTAAAAAAAGTATTAATCATTTGTTCGAAAAATATGTGTTTCGCTACGATTTTAATCAGGCTGTTATGTGTTTTGTAATGAAATAACGAAAATAAAATACTCAGAAAACCAATGGCATACCGTTAGGGCGGGTCCGAAGGGTTGGCATGGTCACGTGAATTTGTATGAGAATAAGGAAATTTTCCGTGTTTTTAAACAGGCTGCCACTGATAAGTATACAAGTTATTGTTCTGAAACTGCTTAAAAAAATGATGGCATACTGAATGCGTATGCCTAAGTACTGTTAACTCTGCAAAAATTTTGAACAGGTATGGAATAACATTCCGTGATTTTAGTCAGTATGCCATTCCATTTTTATTAAGTTTATGGTAATGTAAGATGTATATGAAATTAGCATATGGTTTGAGAGAGTAAAAATTACAGGCAAATGCAAAAAAAATTGCAAAATATAAACAAAAATTTCCACCATTTTAAGCAGTATGCCTTTCTGTTTATATGATGTACATAGTACATGTAGTTGGAATAACAAAAGGCATACCTATCGATGAAGTCCAAGCTTGTCAACAATATAAAATGTGATTCAAAATAGAGATAATCTGATGTGTAAGAGAAACGTGACAATTTTTGTCTTTTTAAGCATGACACCTTTCTGTTTTTATTACAGTCATGGTATATGTAGGTAGAATCACATATGACATACCAATATGTAAAGTCCAAGAGTTCGGAAAATATTAAAAAAAGGATGCAAATATAGAGGAAACCGATGTGAGAGAAAAATAAAAAAATGTATGTTTTGAGCTGTATTCCCTTCCGGTTTCATGATAATCATGGTATATGTAGGTGGAATAACATATGACATACCAATATGTAAAGTCCAAGAGTTCGGAAAATATTAAAAAAGGATGCAAATATAGAGGAAACCGATGTGAGAGAAACATAAAAAAATTTGTGTTTTAAGCTGTGTTCCCTTCCGGTTTCATGATAATCATGGTATATGTAGGTGGAATAACAAATCGCATATCGATTGATGAGGACTAAGGTTTATAAAACCAATAATAAACAAGGTATATATGAAAATTGAGTTTATTGGAAACGAAACACATTTAATTCATAACTACATTATAGAGTAATTATTGTTTTTCATCATTGGACAACACCTATTCTAACGTCATAAGAAAAAACCACGTATTCCACATATTTATCAAAATTGATATATATATATATATATATATATATATATATATATATATATATATATATATATATATATATATATATATATATATGTAATTGCCACAACACATGCATATTATCCAAGACTCTTCCGAGAAGCAATCGAAATCAAAAAACATCCCAACAATTTCAACAGAATTGAAGAAGGGTTACAATTGAATAAAGCATGGCTACCTGTTCTCAAGAAAACGGTAATAACACCATACCGGGAAATTAATGAATCTGAGGGGGTGCCCGACGCAGGGACGATGGCACCGGACGCAGGTACGAGTACGTCGACCCATAAATACTGGCTGAGACAACGCATACCAAACAAGTAGTGTTCAGTGATCGAAACTGTAAACATTTCTCTTGAAAATGCCAACCACTCGTGTTGGCGAAACGTCGAGTTTTTCTCTAAATAAACGTCGGCCTAAAAACCCGAAAAACCATCATTCAATCAACGATGGCCGCGAAAGCCTTTCACATTTTCATTATGTTCAAAATGAGATAGCAAAAAAGATATTTTTCGTCACTAGAATTAGTAGACATCTAACATTTCAATCTATGTTGATTGGATATAATTCAATGATACATCCGCATTTGGACTACTGTGCTAACTCAATATCGTTGATGGGTGTCAAAAAAATAGTTGCTTTACAAAAGTTGCAGAGTAGAGGAATGCGGGTACTTCTTGAATGCAATAAAGTTTGCCATTTGAAAACTCAGTAAGGCCCAATATAGATAGATAGTTAGATAGATAGATAGATAGAATTAATTATTTGAACCAATTCATAGATTGGATAGAATGTCATCAGAAAGTTACAAGTTCAACATTATTACAATTGAATAACATCAATAAGTAACAAAATATCAGTAAAATAGAAAATTAGTAGTATATAGTTCTATGGCATTAAATGTCAATGGTATAAAATAAATAAATATATCAGTGTCGACAGTAATGCATGTATAACATACAGTTACAACATTTAAGAGTGTAATCAAAAATATTTATTAAGTGTTATATGATATACATGGTACGTACAAGATACCTATAACCTGTATCGTTAATAATAATGTGATTTATGTATTGTGTGATTATAATATGGACCCTTCCTTATTTCAAACACTCTGTATTCGTAGCTTCATTATATTTTGGTCGATCATCAAACCATTCCGATTGATCCTCAAAGATAAACTCAATCAACTTTCAACCTCGTATAGGCGAATTCATTCACTGCAGTGTTGAGAATATTGTTGACTATACCCTGAAGAAAAACAGTGGCGTTTTTTTCATCTGTATTATGGAAAAGTATTCCTTACGAATTTAAGGAATGTCCAGACGCACAAAATATTGAATATAAATGAGATACTGATATTTTTTTATTCAACAGATTTCTCAAAAAATCACAATGTTAATGATTTGGCGCCCTCTAGCGCCGAATCTAGTCATACAATCGAAATGGGCCAATAGAGACTTTTACTAGGGATGGCTGCAGCTATAACACATCAATCCAGCCATTTCCACCAAGAGACTTTTTCCCATAAGATGTAAGCGTGGTCCTTTCAGTTAATTAACCTTTACTAGAATTTGTATATAAACTTCATTTGTGATCATTCATCTATTGGCCGTGAAGTTCGGTTGGTAGAATGTTCGCTTCTCAAGCGTAGTATCGTGGGTTTGATTCCCAGCATGGTCATCGGTCTCGTGCATGGTATCGCACGTCAATAGGGAAGGACTGCGTCTTCCCTAGCTCGCACAAGTCTCTCGAAGACTTCTGAGGGTTGCGCGTAGGGGTGCAACAGGTTGACGGAAATGACAATTTTAACATTTTTTTTCTTAATCCGGCAAGTGCTTTTTACTAGCGGAAGTACATTTATATCACAGGTATTTATTGAGACAACGTATTACAAATGTCAAGCATTTGACAGCGACTTAAGAAAGCAGAAATTTGTAAAATATCTCTTGAAAATTTCTAACCACTCGTGTTGGCGAAACGTCGAGATCTTCTCTGAATATACGTCGGCCTTACAACCCGAAGAACCACCATGTAAGTGACGATGGCCGCGAAAGCCTTTCACCATTTATATCAAATGGAATTGTGATTTCTCAGAGGCATAGAGGCACGTGACCAATACTCCTTCAAAACTGATGTCTGATGTTGTATATTGAACAATCAAATCATTGATCCAGTATTTTTAAGAGAAAATCTAAGTTCTTAGGGATACCAGCTTCTACTTCAAACTCGTCAGCTGTTCACCAAGCGAAGGAAAAAAGACGGATGATTGGGCAAGAGCTAGAGCTAGCAGGTCAAATACCTGGACTCCAAACTTTCATGGAGGCCGCATGTAGACAGGATTGTTCAATCCTATCAATCCTATGGCAACTGAGAAGAATCGTAGAATGCAACTGGTGTACCAACCCCGAGATCATGCGCTGGGTGTATACGGCAGTCGTGGGACCAAAGATCCATTATGGGTCAGCCGTGTGGTGGCCAGGTGCACAGAGCAGCACAATAGGCCGACTTCTTAGCAAGGTCCAGTGGTTGGCTTGTTTGGTAACAACCGGAGCAATGAGAACGACCCCAACCGCAGTGTTGGAAGTACTGCTGAGGCTGCCACCGCTTCCAGTCTGGATCAAGGAGGGGGCAATGGCAGCCCATTTGAGGATACGGGACTCGGGAGTCTGTGTAAACGGAGGAGCGATGATAGGTCATGCGGAAAATTCGAAGTGGGCGGAGCAGGAGATCCCGATCTCCGCCCTCAGAGTTAAAATCGCACAAGATAGACTGCGATGGGATAGAGAGTTTACTCTCAATAATTCGAGCAGAGAACAATGGGAAGGAGATGCGGTGGAGTTTTCGGGAAGCCAAATTTGACATACGGACGGCTCGCGTCTGACTGACAGGCTTCGGATGCTGGCATCTACCTGGAGGGAAGAGAGGTACGAGAAAGCTTCGCTTTGGGTAGATATACAACAGTTTTTCAAGCTGAAGTGTTCGCTTAACCAAAACTACAATGCAAGAGGTTAAAGAAGGGCCGGAGTAGCGAATTGATATCTGTTCGGATAGTCAGGCAGTCCTCCTAAACCAAGCTCAGCACTTGTACAGGAATGCGGAGTTGCGCTCGAGAAGCTAGCTGAAACGAAGGAAGTTCAGCTGGTATGGGTCCCGGGTCACAGAGGGGTGCGCGGAAACCAGGTGGCAGACGGACTCCGGATCTGCAACACCGTTCTGTGGGCCGAAGCTTTTATTAGGCATCACATGGAGCCAAACGTCTCCAGCCCTCGACAAGTGGGCGGAAGAAGAGCTGAATGAACTTTGGAGGAATAATACCGGCTGCAGGTAGTCGAAAGACTGTGTGGCCGGCTACAGTAAGTCAAGGACGGAGTATGGGAGGTTGAGATTTGGAACCTTCGGGGTTGAGAGACTCCAACAAGAGGAACTAATTGACTTGGAATGGTCGAAAATACTGACCCTCTTTACCTTCATTAGATGGTCACAAAGGTTCGAAAAGGAAGATTAAGAGGATGGATGCAGATAAGTGGAGAACAGGGGATGGCAAAAAAGGGTTCATGAGGGCATACTTGTCTGAATGCGCAGCGACCTCTCCAAGACCTACTACTACTAGACAATATGCCATTAAACCTACGGAGACGAATGGATTTTCAACAGGATTGTACTCCAGCACACTCTACAATTGAAGTGCGTGATTTTAATGATTATCTGTTTTCTCGTAAATGGATCGGACGATTTATTTTTATGGGGATATTAAAACCACAGACCTTTCGGAGATCAAGAATACCATGAAAATCGATAACTGAAAGTGCTGCATGAGTTCGTCAGTTTTATGGAGGAATGTTTCAAGGGAAATGTATGGTCGAACCATCCTGTGCATTGACACGTTGAGAGTTAATTTAATTTTGTTCATTACCGTTCATTTGATTCATTTTGTTGTTTAATTTATTTTTAGATTTCATATAATGTGTTGTTTTGATGAATATACTGAAAAATTTCATCCAAATGTTACGTTTTTCGTAAAATAGATTTTGCTGATTTTGAAAAATGCGTTTTTTCCATGAACTGAAAATTACTCAGTATATCTGTTAGGGGTTGAGTACGTTTCAAGACGAGCCTATGGTTTGTTTTTTTTTCTAAAAATCGCAAATATAGGTTTTTTCCGTTTGTTGCGTACTTTTTAATTGTTACTGTAGTATGAAGAATATGATTATAAATTCTGCCTGAGACTTCAATTCCAAATAATGTATAGTGCTTTAATCAATAAAAACTAAATTACGCTACTACCGTTAACTTCACTATAGCAATTTATCAAAATTCGCACACCAGCGTCGATGAGTAACGTGGATGGAAGGGCTGATAGAAGGGCCGTAAAATGATCATCATATGTGAGCACGTATGGCGGCGGAAAGAACCCCAAAGGACAATGGTGGACATCGGCTGGACACACCCCAAAGTATTTTAGGGTGCATACTGCACAATGAAATTATCCTGCAGTGTCCAGTGGTGAAGGAGCGGATGACTAAAAAGGGTTTCTCGATCAGTTTCAAAAATCAAACTGAATACTGCACTTCATAAACTTCTGAGTTAATTCTGTCGTTTTCGTGTAAGACACACGAGCTGAAATATTTGCTCACCACAGAAGGTAGCGGCAAATTTTAATTTTAGTGAAGTGCATCCAGGGTCAAAATGATAGACAGACCCTGAAGAAAAATGTGCGTAACACTCTAATATCATATTAGGCTAGTGCCAAGCGAATTTTAAACGCTCAAAACAACAAAAGAAGTAACAGGCAAGGATCAGGTGGAGAATGTTGTTGAGTTTCCAAATTTGTGGAAAAAACAAAATTAAACACGAAAACACAAAATGATGAAATGGGGATGCAGTTTAGGGGTTGAAAACGGTTTTATGCGTTTTTCGGCGAAACGTGACCTCTTAGCGAATAATGTTCGAAGGGAAAGTTGTAGATAATGAAAAAATCAAAAACTATTGAATCAAACACTTTTCGAAATAATGCCGTCAATATGGCGAAAACCGATTTTTCAGTATTTAATTTTTTTTCTCGCATATAAATGATTTAATTCAGATTAAAATTTGTAGAAATATGTCTTGTCTGGTGTCGAATGAGCATGATTTTTTTGCAAATCAGAAGACGACTATTTTTTGAGTTATCTACATTTTTCTAAAAAAATACCCTTATCTTCCACGAACAATTGTTCTGGTGTTTTTTGTATTTTGAAGGTCTGTAAGTAATCATTTTAATTGTGGCGCAGTGGTTAGAGCGTCCGACTTTGGGTCGAAAGGTCCGGAGTTCGAGCCCCAGTTGCGGCTGGGATTTTTTAATTTAATTTGACCGATTAAATTATTCAAATCTCGTGGCTGAACTGGGGTGAGTTGCACGATTCACTGTTGCGTTCCAATTAACAGTGCTGCTCCTGAGGTAGCGCATGGAATTAGTAACAAGGCCTATCCAGAACACGTGGCAAAAAAAACTACAAATTTTCATCTGAACTAAAACATGCATACGCGAGAAAAAAAAGAAAAACTGAAAAATAGGTTTTTTGTCATTTTGACGGTTAATTTGAGGTTGTGTCAAAAAGTGTTGCATGAAGAAGTTTTCGATTTTTTATTATCTACAACTTTTCTTTTGAATATTTCTCACTAGGACGTCAGGTTCTGGCGAAAATCACAAAAAAATACGTTTTCAACCTCTAAACTGCATCCCCAGTTCACCATTTTGAGTGTTTTCGTGATTAAATATTTTTTTCCTGAAAGTTGAAATCTCAAGAACATTCTTCACCTGGTCCTTTCCTGTTTGTTTTTTCTACAACCATTGAAAATCATTGAAAATATTGGGAAAATCATGATTCAGAGAGACTTGTCGGTATTTCTCAATTTTAAGCGGTTTAACGATCCATAAAGACCCAAGTCACATAGACCATTTGAAAGTAGACATTTCAACAATTAAAATGATCACTTATAGACCTTCGAAATACAAAAAAAACTCCAACAATTGTTCGTGAAAATAAGGATATTTTTTCGAAAAATGTAAATTACTCGAAAATTAAGTCTTCTGAATTGCAAAAATATCATACTCATTCGATACCAAAAAAGACATAACTTACAAATTTTCATGTGAATTAAATCATTTATACGCGAGACAAAAATTAAAAACTGAAAAATCGGGTTTTCACCATTTTTACGGTTAATTTGAGGTTTTGTCGAAAAGTGTTAGATGCAAAAGTTTTAGATTTTTTTATTATCTACAACTTTGCAATTGAACATTTTCCGTTAAGAGGCTACGTTTCGCCGCAAATCACAAAAACCCGTTTTCAACCCCTAAACTGCATCCCTATTTCACCATTTTGTGTGGTTTTGTTTTTAATTATGTTATTTTCTCAAAGTTAGAACCTCAAAAACATTTTCCACCTGGTCTTTGCCTGTTCCTTTTTTTATCACAAAAATTATAGACACCAGTCTATATTGTTGTCACTCCTTCATTCATTTGATCCCTCTCAGAATGAGTTGTTAAACTACTACTATTATTGTTGGATCTGTGAAGTTTTAACACCCAATATCCGAAATACATCTTTTCAAACCGAAATGAGGAAGTATTGAATCTGAATTTCCCTCATATTATATAAACCAATCAAATGCCGTCATTAGTTACAACAATCACTGTAAATTTAGAAACGTCAGTTTGACGGTTCAACTCTTCAACTGTCATTAATGACACAAAATGAACCGTTCCTGCAATAATAATAATAATAATATAACTTATATTCGTGAAATTGTCTGATCGAATATACTTTCGAAATGCAGAATTTTCAAGTGAAAAGACATGGAAAATCATCACTGAACTATAACAAAAAGGACGCAGGCTTGTAATGATTTTATAATACCGAAAAATGAGAAATAAAACTTTCTATGTTTTTATACCACTTCTATTTGTAACCAACGTTACTGCAGTTTCATCCTATATGGACATTATCAAACAATACAATAATCTGAAATAATAAATAACACTCCTTAAATACCCTTAATTCTACCCGAGGCCTGTCTTAATGACTAACTGTCATTAATGACTTTTACCTGGAACTTGTTTATTTGCGACAATGTGACTGAGCTGCCTTAAAACCGGTGAATAGACCAAATCCAGTTGATCATTCAGTAGGTTACATCCACAATATTTGTGTTTATGAATTTCTAGGGATTCTAAATAATTCAGTTTTCAACCCTTGCTTGCATAGTGCAAAATTTCCGTATCGTTCAGACTCGGAAACTTGTGGTTGCAATCCCAGGAATGGTTTGAAAACGTCGAATCATTTTTTCCTAGTCTGAAGGACCTTTCATGTTCAGCGTATCTTTTTGAAAAATTACGTCCACATTGTCCCACATAAACACCGTTACACTCTGAACACTTAAGCTTATAAACTCCAGATTTTTCCAGTTTTGCTATTCTATCTTTGGCATTGAAAAGAAAATTAGACAACCTGGCATGCGGCCTGTATGCTACTTCTATATTATTATTTCCAAAGAATCCCGCAATTGCCTCTGTTCTTCTCCCGAAGTACGTTAAGGTTACAAATTTCTTAGTTTCTGATTGTTTGACCTGGGGGTATATTATTTTGTGGTTTACCAATGGGTTCCCCCCTTAGTCCACTTTCAGCAGATATATTTATGAACAACTTGGAGACCACTATACTAAATTCCGAACTTGGTAAAAAACATATTCATTTTTGATATAGATATGTTGACGATATCCTTGCCTGTTTCAGAGGTACCACACGACAGCTAAACCAGTTTCTGATATTTATAAATAATCTAAATAGTAACATACAATTCACACTTGAGACAGAGATAGAGAGACAAATTAATTTCTTAAACCTAACCATCACACATAATCAGAATAAATTTGAGTTCAATGTATTCAGAAAACCGAGCTACACGGACATTACAATCCCAAGTGATTCTTTCCATCCCGATAGTCAAAAATTAGCAGCATATAATTCAATGTTACATAGAGCGTTCTCGTTACCTTTGTCTGCTAATAATCTAGATAGAGAAATTAAAGCAATCATACAGAAAACACCGTCTTAAATTTTCGCACAAATTAATATACCCCCAGGTCATACAATCAGAAACTAAGAAATTTGTAACCTTAACGTACTTCGGGAGAAGAACAGAGGCTATTGCGGGATTCTTTAGAAAGAATAATATAGAAGTAGCATACAGGCCGCATGCCAGGTTGTCTAATTTTATTATCAATGCCAAAGATAGAATAGCAAAAAGTCCTTCAGACTAGGAAAAAATGATTCCACGTTATCAAACCATTCCTTGGAATGCAACCACAAGTTTCCGAGTCTAAACGATACGGAAATTTTGCACTATGCAAGCAAGGGTTGGAAACTGAATTATTTAGAATCCATAGAAATTCATAAACACAAATATTGTGGATGTAACCTACTGAATGATCAACTGGATTTGGTCTATTCACCGGTTTTTAAGGCAGCTCAGTCACATTGTCGCAAATAAACAAGGTCCAGGTAAAAGTCATTAATGACCGTTAGTCATTAAGACAGGCCTCGGGTAGAATTAAGGGTATTTAAGGAGTGTTATTTATTATTTCAGATTATTGTATTGTTTGATAATGTCCATATAGGACGAAACTGCAGTAACGTTGGATACAAATAGAAGTGGTATAAAAACATAGAAAGTTTTATTTCTCATTTTTCGTGATGATTTCCTACCACGTAGTAACGGCTACATCCATCAATTATATTTTACAATAGAAAAAGATGACCTGATAATTGATTAGCCCCAAGTGATCGCCAACGTATTAAATAATGTTTTCTCATTTATTACGCATGAAACTATAGAGAAAATAATTGTCTCTAAAAAACTCAATGAAAAGCTACGTCAACCGGAAAAACCAAAATCAAATAGCATATCTATCCGAACAAAACGACAATGATACCTATAATAAAAGATAAATGAAAACCAAAAATTCTGCTGGTCCTGATGGTATTTCATGAATTCATATGTTTCATATTCAGAAATCTCAAATATATACTTGAAATTCCTCAGCTGGTTGCACAAGTTGTTGCACCGATTAGGTAAGGAACATGTTTGTGGGGCAACTCCACCATGGTGAAAGACATTTTTGTACTACAAAAAAAGAATAGTAGCCGGAGCACATATTCCTGTAGTGACAATTTCAAACAATTAAGAATATTGACCCTTGTATCTGTTAATAATTATGAATTATTATTCGTATTCATTTTTAAATATAGACACAAATTTGTTCTGACTGGTGATTTTCACTCTGTTAACAACACACGTCATAAAAAATTACCATATTTCATTTACAAAATATAAGATTTCAGGTCATTCACCTACAATTTTGGATTTGTCTTACTTCAATCATTTACCATAAAAGAAACCAAATACTCAAAAAAATTCAGTAGTTCACTGAAATAATTCCTGGCTGAAAAATATGTTTATTCATCAGAAGAATATTTTAATATGTAGTTTTAGGTTATATTATGAGTTTACATATATGTGTGTTTATGGGTATATATGTTGACTTTTATATAATTTAATATTTTTTGTTTTTAATATTCACAGTTCGGGCTCTGACATTTTGCTATTGCTGTTCCTATTTGACTATTCCTAAACATTTTCACATGTCTCGTCGGAACATAAATTTTATTATTATTATTGATACTATTAAATGTTTCATGCGTTCAGCTTTGTACGTCATCAATTAATTTTCAACTCAATTTTAAACTCGGTTCAGGTTGCAGAACGATTGAAAAAAATATAAAACATCATGAACTTTGTCTATTCTGTACGCCACTGGTTGGGGTTGTTATCTTGCAACTACCGAACGGTCTAATGGCAGAATATCCAGTCCCCCGCGTGAAATATTCGACAAACCGCGAAAAAAACCATAAATTTTACTAGAGACGTGTCACGAGCAAAAAACATTAAGCGTTCAAAATAAGTCCTCCATTTTGCTGGCCAGATAAGCAGTTCACCCTCTCTAATCTCGTCGATTGTTTTTATCTTTGGTGAAATTGATGTTTTTTATCTGAATTCCAAAAATACTTGTAGGAATTGAGTTTCTGTCACACGAAATTAACGGTAATGATGTTTTTATAAAATGTATCTTTATATGGGGTAATTTAGTTTCAAAACATCTTATATAGTTACGGCTTTACCGAACTGATTTTGGATGTGGTTGTTTATCGCATATTTGAACGAAATTTTCAATTATGAACAACTTTTTTCTATAAGAATTTTCGATATTTCCAAATATAAAGGTACTTTACTCTCGAGTAAAATTCATATTTTTTGTCACACCGCGTATACGACTGAAAAAATTTGATATCTGATGACTTTATTTCAGATTCTACAACTTTTTATGAAGAATTACTTTTTTTCCTAAAATTAATAATAAAAAAGTTTTCCATATGGTTCCAACTTAGTGAGACAAACTATAGATTGTAACTTCGAAATATATATCTTTGTTTAATTTTATGGTATTGAAGTTGAATGCTAAAAATTCATCAATAATAATAATAATAATTTTTTTATTGCCATGAATTTCCTATGAAACATCAGCAACGTCATATACATTTAGTTTTGATAAAAACACTTATATAAATATATAAACGGACATACAGTGCGGATTTTTTTAGTCCCCCCCCCTGTTAACTTTTGAACGGTTTGACGTACAAACATGAATAAAAAATTGTTTGGAGGGTTTCACCGACACTACTTTTTGAAACAAAAAATATGGTGATTGCTCGACAGGGGGCGCGGGGGGGCACATCAATTCAAAATTTTTAAATGGCATGGGGGGTCGAGTGTCACATCGTTGAAAAGAGAATTAAATTCTCTTTACAACCATCTAAATATTTTTGAATTTAGTTGAGGAGTTTTTTCCCAATTTCGAATTTTATGCCTATCGAAATTTTCTAGTTGATGTGCCCTCAGCGCCATCTGTAGTGTACATTTCTTCTCCCAAAAAGTAGTATCGATAATACCCTTCGCAATGTTTTTGGTTTCATTATTCCACAACAAACCGTTCAAATTTATCAAGGTATGACTAGTTTTCAGATCCGCATTTATATTTGATATTTCGAATTTGAATTGCAAAAAAAGTATCAACAAAATTTAAAAAAAATTAGATGGTTGTAAAGAGAATTGAATTCTCTTTTCAACGATGTGACACTCGACCCCCCCAGCCATTTACAAATTTTGAATTGATGTGCCCCCCCGCGCCCCCTGTCTAGCAATCACCATATTTTTTGTTTCAAAAAGTAGTATCGGTGAAACCCTCCAAACGGTTTTTTATTCATGTTTGTACGTCGAACCGTTCAAAAGTTAACAGGGAGGGGGGGGACTAAAAAAGCCGCACTGTATAACAAATTCTTGGAATTAATATGCAAGAATAAAAATACAGATACGAACATTTACAGAATACATTAATGGGACTGTATAAAAAACCACATGTAAATAAAATTAGCCATACATTACAATACCATAAAAAGCGTTTTCCAAGCAAAAATTCTTCATGCAATTTGTAAGCGAGACTGGTATTTCAGTTTTTTTTATATTTTCTTGTAGTTTACTAAATAAAATAGGATCTTAGTTATTTTTCGAAAAACGGCAGTGATTTAGTCTTGTAAATTCAATTCTGATTTGTTGTGATTGTCTGGTATTATATGGAATTGAAAATCGTTTTGATTTGGATACAAGTGGATACTTCTTTTACATAATTCATGCACGAATAAAGAGGGCAATTTAAACAGCTTATTATTTATCGTCTTCTCGAAAAAATAAATCTCAAAACTATTCTTTGCAATCCAAACACTAAAGTACTAGACCATAAGAGATATGGGACTTAAAGAGTAAATGATAAGCAGTGACAATGGTTTCAATAGTTGATATGTCCAATAAACTTTTTATAACATAAATGATTTTTGACCAATTTTTTACAAATAAAAGTCACATGTTTTTCCAAGATAGTTTTTAATCCATTTAGAACCCAAGAAATTTGATCAATTCATTTAGATATATAGGCAGTGTAAAAAGGTAGTATTATGTTTTGTTTGTGTTCAGTTTTAATTTATTATTTGTCAACCATTTATCAGCATACGATTCTGCTTCCTTCATTTCATTTACTAAAGCCTCGTAGTTTGGATTTTGGAGTGATAAAGATGTATCATCAGCAAATTGGGTTATCTCAGAGTCATCATCAGTGTAATTATTTGTAATAGGTGTAGACCTTACAATCCTTTCTGGTAGTGGTAGGTTTGTGCTTCGATATAATTGGACTGTAGATGATCCTGCGTGTTTCAAATCGAGTACCAGAAATTTGAGAAATTGACAGCCAAGTCGCACATCATAACTTTTAATAAACATTCAATCTCGTTACATCAGCAAAAAAGACCACCTCTCCACAAGACAGGAAGGAAATCAACAATCAGTGTCGATGACACAAAATGATGATACGTATTTGTATAAATACCTTACAGGAAAGCTCAGCTCTTGCAGGACAATTTACATTTAACTTGTCAAGTTTGACAACGGAAGATACCAAATTCAGCTTTACCGCTTTTTGGAGATATATTTGCGTGGATTTTGAAACATTAACTCCACAAACTCTATTTATGGATTCAGGAACATATATTATGCTTTTCTGTTGCAATTTATAAACGTTTTCTCATCAAATACAGTGCAGTTTTTTAAACGTAAAAAGGAAGCGTCAGAATATTTGCATTCTATTCAACAAGACTTGACACCCGCACACTTGATTCCGCTATACAAAGCCCAGGCATGCAATTGAGCAGGATTGGCTTTAAACAATTTTATAGGACCTTTTCCAACAATCAGTCACGTAAATCAAAAATAGAATTGTCCCTAAACCGATCCTTGAAAAGCTCCGTTTTTTGTTTCTTTGACATCAAATGCGTTATTATTTAGAAAAACGTACTGTTTGTGTTGCGATAAATATGATCTAACTAGAATAATCGAATCTACCTCAAATTTGAACAAGTTTAATATTTTTTAGCAGAATTTCATGTGACATGAATCGAATGCAGCCTGAAGATCGCAGAATACTATGCCTACATTCCTAAAATCCTCCGACGATCTTATCTTCGAATATTCTACCAAATGTGGCAGTATAAAGATGGGTCTTAGTTAACATAGTTCTTCAGCATTTCTTTTTTTTTTGTATTGGGATAATCTTTCAATTTCATCACGAAAAATTTCGGATTTTATGGCCTCATTTATCAGCTTTATTAAGTGCAGAATTATAACGTTTTTGTTTATTTTTAATTGAAAAAAAATGTTCAGCTCATAATATAGTCAGCACCAGTATTATTTTTCATTTTGTTTATTATATTCCTAGTTTCATTAGAAGTTATTCCTCTCAATTTAAATCTTGGTAAACAATCAACATATTCTGGCGATGGAGAATTCACATGTGATTGGTTGTCCTAAACTATGATATTATATCGTCTGCTGGAAACAAAATATTTATTTCATTTTCGTTTATTGTAATTTCCCCTTTTTGCCCCTTTCTTCATTTATCATTTCACAATATTTGCATTTTTTTCTTGTTTGTAAACTCCCTTTTTGTAATCTTCAGTTTTTGTTTGCAAAGTTTCTGATATTCGTTTTTTAAATATTTCGAATTCATTTTATTAGAAATGCATAATTCTGATATGAATTTGAATTGATTTGTTGCCAGGATTTGTTACTGCTTTTCCTATTATTATTTTTTGTCTAAAAGGAAAACAGTTTTCCAAACCAATTTGAGATTTGAGAATACCAACAAATTTATTTTTTTTTGCTTTGCTAAATTCCTATCAATCATCGAACTTCCAATCTTGCATCTGTAAATTTATTGGTTTAATTTTTGTAGGGTCTGGTATATATTTTGTTGTTATGGCATCCATTTTCACTGCCATTTTCACCATTGCTTCTCTGTGTGGTGTTGGAGTATTCAAAATCTCAGATATTCCTTCACAGATGGGATTTTTATATTCTTGGGTTTCTTGTGCTTTCGGCGTGGCCTCATGAGTTCTGGTATTTTTTCCATACATTTCAGAATAGATTTTCGAATTGAATCAGTTTCATACTTTTACAGTTTCATACTTTATCTGGTTGCTGCACATTACTTTTTCTGCCTCCTGATTTACAGTTTTTCAAGTAAGTTGTGTCATTCACAAACTTACGTTCTTGGAGCCAATGTTTCATTTTTCAGAAAAGCCATCATGTTGTAATATTTCCATTGATCTCTTGATTTTTTTCAATGCACCAGAGCTCTGGTGCATTGGTTTATGTCTCATGATCATATTTTTCATATGTGTCACGCAGATTCCTCATTTTTTTTTTGAAGAACTGACTTGTTGTATATGCGCCCTCAAATAAGTTGGATATTTCCTACCAAAGACTGTCACTATAGTGTAGGTCGAACTTCTACTGCACTCAATATTCCAGGGCATTTAGATCAAAATCAGCCGGAATGACTAAATTTGGCCGTCACAAAGATATCGAGATGCGGTTTTCTGCATTGTGTTCAGGAAGGTCACAGCAAATGAGTCTATAGGGTGTGGTTTCTCGCTTTTTTGAGAAATGGCAGCGTACATGAAACTCGCTCCAAACTCGTTACTCGGGGGGTTTTCGGGGATGCCGAAATCAATTCTGTCATTGGAATTCCTCGGGGGCAGTTCCCTGGGGGTTGCGGGGGTGGTCAATTGGGGGAGAAACGGCAGCGTGCATGAAAATCGATCCAAACTCGCTATTCGGGGGGTTTTCGGGGATGCACAGGGGTGGCTCTGTGGAGGTGCGCGGGGGGTGAATTGGGGGAGAAATGGCAGCGTACATGAAGCTCGCTTCAAACTCGTTACTCAGGGGTTTTCGGGGATGCCGAATTCAATTCTGGCATTGGAATTCCTCGGGGCGGCTCCATGTGGGTTGCGGGGGTGGTTAATTGGGGGAGAAACGGCAGCGTGCATGAAAATCGATCCAAACTCGTTACTCGGGGGTTTTTGGGGATGCCGAATTCAATTCTGGCATTGGAATTCCTCGGAGGCGGTTCCCTGGGGTTTGCGGGGTGGTCAATTGGGGATGAAACGGCAGCGTGCATGAAAATCGATCCAAACTCGCTACTCGGGGGTTCTCGGGAATGCAAAATTCAATTCTGGCATTGGAATTACCCGGGGTGCTCGGGGGTTGCTCTGTGGGGGGTGGGGGTGCGCGGTGGTGGAATTGGGGAGAAATGGCAGCGTGCATGAAAATCGATCCAAACTCGCTACTCGGGGTTTTTCTGGGATGCTGAATTCAATTCTGGCATCGAACATCCCCGCAGGCCTTTGGGGTCCCCTAGGTCCCCCAGGCTGTGACCCGAGATGCGTGCAGGTAATTTCAATGCCAGAATTGAATTCGGCATCCCCAAAAACCCCCGAGTAGCGAGTTTGGATCGATTTTCATGCACGCTGCCATTTCTCCGCAATTCCACCCCGCGCACCCCCACAGAGCCACCCCGTGCACCCCCAGGTAATTCCAATGCCAGAATTGAATTTTGCATCCCCGAAAACCCCCCTAGTAGCGAGTTTGGATCGATTTTCATGCACACTGCCGTTTCTCCCCCAATTGACCACCCCTGCAACCCCCAGGGAAACGCCCCCAAGGAATTCCAATGCCAGAATTGAATTCGGCATCTCCGAAAACACCCCGAGTAACGAGTTTGGATCGATTTTCATGCACGCTGCCGTTTCTCCCCCGATTAACCACCCCAGCAACCCCCATGGAGCCGCCCCCGAGGAATTCCAATGCCAGAATTGAATTCGGCATACCCGAAAACCCCCCGAGTAACGAGTTTGGATCGATTTTCATGCACACTGCCGTTTCTCCTCCAATTAACCACCCCTGCAACCCCCATGGAGCCGCCCCCGAGGAATTCCAATGCCAGAATTGAATTCGACATCCCCGAAAACCCCCGAGTAACGAGTTTGGAGCGAGTTTCATGTACGCTGCCATTTCTCTCCCAATTCACCCCCCGCGCACCCCCACAGAGCCACCCTCTTGCACCCCCGGGTGATTCTAATGCCAGAATCGAGTTCGGCAACCCCGACAACCCCCGAGTAACAATTACCGAGCGATTTTTTCGAGTTTCCAGTCGTTCCTGTTATGGTGCAAGTAGTGATGCAATTGGAAAATGCATTTTCCGGCCCAGAAAGCATTTTTAAAAAAGCGAGAAACCACACCCTATAGACTCATTTGCTGTGACCTTCCTGAACACAATGCAGAAAACCGCATCTCGATATCTGTGTGACGGCCAAATTTAGTTATTTTTTCTATCTTCCCTGGACTATTAAGAGCAGTTCTGGAAAATTCAGATCATCGGAATTTGCATAAATCAGTGAAAGTAAATACCTCGATCATAGAATAATAATAATACCTCTACAGACACGAACAAGGATTAGTAGAGAAATGAAAATAAATTCAAGATGTGTTGATTGAACTTATCCAGAATCAGTTATGATTATTTCACCGGGCTGTTGGCAGACATATCAGGGCTGTTGTTGGTGGAACTATTCAATAAATCTTGAGACTATCTTGTTTCATCTTGAAGCACTTGGGCCTCCTCCTCTTCCAAATAATCCCAAATCTCAACTATTGAATAGGTTTTCATTTTTTTTCAGTTGATAAAATGAAAATATTCAAAAGACTTGGGCAAATGACGAATCACAAAATGAAAATAAAACCACATAACACAACCTAATTTCCAATTCTTCTATAGACCATTCTAGAATGACGTCACTGACATTTGCTGGAGGGCACACATTCTATTTTGTTTTCATAGTTTACTGGTACACAACTGTCAATAGTTAGACTTTAATTAGTAATTAGTTCTTAAATGTATTAATATGCCACAGTTTTGTAGTGATGTTAAGTGTGGAATGCGGGGAGAAAGGGATGAGGTATATTTTTTTTTCCATTTCCGGCAGTTTTAACGAAGCAAGGTGACTATTTAAATGATCTATTTGCACAACGCTGAGATGCTTGGATTAATGCTTTAAAACGGGGCCCCTTCAGTAAATCACAACTTAAAAGTTGGCGTGTGTGTTCTCGACATTTTATCGAAGGTTAGTTGGTGTATATCAGTTGATTTTTGTACATAAATGAGTTTCAAAAATAATTTTAGGAAAACCCAGTGCCTTAAAGGAAAACATGCGTCCTGACAGGATTCCTTCCCAAAATATGGGCTTCACCACAAGTGGGAAACCAGATGAGTCTGCAGCTTCTTGTTCTCGACATTTTATAGAAAGTAAGTTGGTGTATATCAGCTAATTTTGATACATGTCGCGATATTGTCTATAATACGAATTTTTTCATCGTACCAGCACTTATATCACCGCTTAGGGATAAATAATAAGTTCTAGGAGGCATATTTGTTACAATTTTATCAAAATAACACCAGAAAAAAAACTTTTAAACTAAGTGCAAAAGGTTAAACACCAACTAATCGATATGTGTGCCCTCCAGCAAATATGACCGACCTGTCAAAGTCATGTGTGTTCTGGAATGGTCTATTCTTTTTTTTCTGGCCCAGGTAGCACATCATATCGGCTGAATCTTGGTTCCATATTGGGCCAATATAGATATATTGTAAATGAAAATTCAATATTGGTCCAATATGGGTGAATATTCAAAAAACAATATTATATTAATAACATTGGTGGAATATTGGTTGAACTAGTTTTGAATGTAGATTATCACACGAAATATTGGGTCAATATTGGTTGAATAATTTCTACCAATATCGATAATACAATATTGGTTATATATTGGTTTCCACATCTAGAATGAATATTGCAATCCAAATATTCCAGTCATATCGATTATAGGGGAAAAAACTATATTGTATTTCCAAGTTTGTTAGAATATTGGTTGAATATCATTTCCACTTTATTTGACAAATTGTAATAACTCATATTGAGTCAATATTGGTTCAATGATATTTACCAATATCGATAAAACAATATTGTCTTCACATCGTTTTTAACATCTACAATTAATATCGCAATCCCAATATTCCCCTGATATCGATTCTAGGAATAAAAACTATATTGTATCTCCAAGTGTGATTACACATTGGTTGAATATCATTTCGCCAATATTCAACAAATCTTATGAATTGATATTGGGTCAATATTGGTTCAATAATATTTATCGATATCGTTAAAACAATATTGTCTTCATATTGTTTCCTACATCTAGATTGAGATGAAATTTGAATATTGGCCGAATATTCAATGAAACATATTGAAATTATATCATGATCAAACTTAGATAAAAATCCGCTAGATGGCTCTACATATACAACGTCTTCTAAAACCTACGAAAGTATATTAAATACTTTCTTTACCCTGTTTTCAAGACAGCTCACTCAGTGGTTATGGCGATCAAAAGACAGACTCTGGTGTCACCTTCATCAACTGAAGGACATTTAATAATTTATCAAGGTATATTGACATCCACCAATATATCCAAATGATATTGTACCAATATCGATAATATTGTACCAATATCGATAAATATTGTACCAATATCAATAAATATTTTGAGGCCATTATTGCTTCAAGAATATTCCATCAAAACTATTTCTAAAATATTCAAACAATATTCGACCAATATCGCAAAATGTTCACATACTACTTCTCGACAATATAACTTTTAAATATTGTGCCAATATTGTCAGAATATTGTATCAGCGATATTGTACCAATATCGCAGAACATTTTGAGGCCAATATTAGTTCAAGAATATTTTGCCAATATTGTTCAAGTAATATTGGACCAATATCGCCGAATGTTCACATTTTTTTTCTCGCCAATATTGCATTTCCAATATTTCGCCAATATGTTCACAATATTGTACCAATATTTTACCAATATAGGTGTGCTACTTGGGGGGTTCCTTGGTAATTTGACAGGACACGTTTTGACAAGAATGACGTTGAATATTTTAGTTATTCTGTAAAGATGTTTCGTACAAATGAAAACCACCGAAAATGTTAAGATTTTTCCAAATTTCGTACGAAAAAATGGAAACTTCGGATGCATTAAAACATACTTAGCATAAGACGGAAGCGAATAAAAAAATTAGCTACAAACTTTTTTTTTTATTTTTATGAAGAGAAGCAGTCTACAGAATTTGTAGGTCTAATTCTGAACCACTCATATAACATCATATACAGGGTCTTTCACGACGAGCGTTTGTTAGGAATATATGGAGAACGATTCGAAATAAAAACATGATATTTTGTGGCAGTGGGTTTGACAAAATGGCCTTCTCAACTAAAATATTTTCAACTTCCGGTCTCTTTCCGTTATACAGGAAGTTGGGAGCAACTTCCTTACTTCAAATGGAACACTCTGTATTTTATTACATTTTGCCTATATCCAAATTTGTTAGTTTTCGAGATATTGATTTTTGTCTGAAAAATTTGACAGTTACAGCACCACTCCGAAAAAATCATAACCCATAGACAGCAACAGTTGAAATTGTGAAATTTCACAGAATCACACCTTGAGCATCAAGTCATGAACAGGTCCATTGAATTTTCGAAAATAATTTACAGGGTGGTCAAAATTTCCACCTAAAACATAAGATCGAGAAAACTAATAAAACACAATTTTTTCAAATGGAAACCATACACTATTCTATTATTTTTGGATACTAAGAAAAAAAGATATCAAATTCATGAAGATTGTCCTATACCTAAAATACACCCCTGGCAAGATATATCCGATTTTGGGAAATATTTGAAATGTAAATCATTCGAAGCAATACCAAACCAAGAAAGCTTTGAAAACAAATGAACTAATATTAACTCTGTCGTTGGTAAAAGGTAACCCAACATGAAAATGGATGGATTGAAATAAAATACTATCAGAGAGATGAATTATATCTTTGTTTATTGATATCCAATACAGTAATTTTATTTTGTTTATATTTTTTAAGGTTAGATTTTACTTAATTTTAGAATTTAACTTAATTTCTTTAAATTCAAATATTATTGTGGTTCATTTCAACAGATGTTCAAAGACATTGCAATTTGTTCTAAACAAGAATATGTTCTTTTTTGCGTACCACTATTTGTAGCTTTCTGTATGGAGTCAGGAATCAAATTATTGAAAACTCTCATGTTTTCTTTATCACTCACAGGATCCGCATAAACATTTTCTTTGATTTATCCCCAGATGAAGAAGTCCAGTGGCGTCTGGTCTGGAGAGCGAGGAGGAAATTTAAATGGCCCATTGTAGCAAAGCCACTGATCTTCGAACATCCCATACAACAACCCAGCAACGATAGCAGTACTATGTGCAGGGGCTCCATCAATCTGATACCATAACTTTGAACGGTATTGTTCAGAAACATGCCTTATGGATTCACCAACCACATTCCTAATTATATGCGAATAACTATCGCTATTCAAATTCTCATCATAAAGACATAAACATAAAATTCGGTCTTCCTTTATAGCCCAAAAAACATTAAAACTCCATGAATCCTGGAAGATGCGCTGGCGAACAAACTTTGGATTTTCTGCTGCCCAAAAATGACTATTATGGCGGTTGTACATACCATTCTTGGCAAATTTGGCTTCATCTGTCCATATAATGTTCTTCATAAACTTAGGGTCCTCCTGTATCCTGATAAGAAACCATTCTCAGAATTCCACTCGTGCAGGTAAGTTGTGAGGTTTCAAATTTTGAACCTGGTGATATTTAAAGGGACGCCACTTATGTTTGATTAAAATCCGGTTTATTGACAAACATGAAATTCTAAGTGACTTTCCTGCGTCTTTCAACGAATTTTCTGGAAGTAAGCCAAAACTACAATTTCGATGTCCTCAATGTTTACGAGTGGTTTTTTTTTGTTGATGACAGACGAAAAAGATCCGAAATCACGGCAGTTTCTTAGAAGTTTTCTCAGAATATTTTTATTGGGTCTGTGTAGATTTGGAAGTCTTTCTGCAAAAACACGACAAGTTCTGTCCATTATCTTATTGCATTCGCCATAAATGATTATTAAATTCAGGAAATCTTCATTAGAATTCCCCAAACGGGAGATTTGGCACGTAAATAGAAAACTACGAAATACATGTCAATTATATCGCATCAAATTTTGACATATTTGTTGAAACTTCATTTGTTTTCAAAGCTTGCTTGGTTTGGTATTGCATCGAATGATTTACATTTCAAATATTTCCCAAAATCGGATGTCTTGCCAGGGGTGTATTTCAGGTATTGGACATTCTTCATGAACTTGATATCTTTTTTTCGTAGTATCCAAAAATAATAGAATAGTGTATGGTTTCCATTTGAAAAAATCGTGTTTCATCAGTTTTCTCGATGTTATGTTTTAGGTGGAAATTTCGACCCCCCTGTAAATTATTTTCGAAAATTCGATGGACCTGTTCATGACTTGATGCTTAAGGTATGATTCTGTGAAATTTCACATTTTCAACTGTTGCTGCCTATGAGTTATGATTTTTTCGGAGTGGTGCTGTAACTGTCAAATTTTTCAGAAAAAAATCAATATTTCGAAAACTAACAAACTTGGGTATAAGCAATGTTATACAAAGTGGGCCTAAAATGTGCTGAGAAATTCAAAAATGTAAAAAAATACAGGGTGTTTCTTTTGATATTAGGAAGTTGCCCTAAACTTCCGGTATAACGGAAAGAGACCGGAAGTTGAAAATATTTTAGTTGAGAAGGCCATTTTGTAAAACCCACTACCACGAATTTTCAAGTTTTTATTTTGAATCGTTCTCCATATATTCCTAACGAACCCTCGTCGTGAAAGACCCTGTATAAACTACTTTGGTAAATTATTGTTATTGGTGGTTATTGTCGGAACTGTGACCTTTTTGTAACCTAAACATGCATGAATGTCCAAATGTACACATCTGTGATTTGTACCTTTTCCACGATGGCCCTTCTATCTTATTTTGAATTTCTAAAGGAAGTCTCACTCATCATCATGGTGAAACCCTTCATCATGAATAATGAATCATGAAACATTCTGGCGTACGACATTATTTATTACTGGTTGGTAAAAACCCAACAAAAAATAACCATTCAAGAATTCCACAAAAGTCTCATATCAAAGAAACACTCATTACCCATATAAACAACAAAACAAACCCTACTCTACCCTTTATTTACAAATGGTTTTTATTGCCCACTATAAAAATATCGGAAAGTGCAGCGCGTGGCAAGACCAGGTAAAAAACTATCAGCCGCAAAAAACGACATAAGGGTTGCCTAATAAGACATGTTAAAAGGCGTTCTTTTTATTAAGTTATTAGAGGTTAACCGCTTATTTTATAGCGGAGCACGCGACCAGGTAAAAAAGGGTTTTTTATCGGAAGGGTTTTTAATGAATTGGTATTTTTTATGTCGTTAACAGGGTTCGTGGTAGGTAGTAGTAGTAATTGCAGTGAATCAAGTTTTGCTACCGTCCATTTTTTATTCACCGATATAATCGTTATTTTAATACTATGAGATTGAAGTATTAGTATGTACAGGAAACACATTAATGGATTTTCGAATGTTACATATTTTTTTTATTTTAAGAAGGTATCCTAACTAAACGGCGCAGAATGTCTCATCAACATGGGAGTCATTATAAGTAAAATTGTCAATTATGTTTCGAGGTCAATATTTGTGGAGGAAATACCTTGTTGTTTTTGCGGTTTTTGCCTTTCACAATTTGATAACTTTAATATTAAAACAGTATAACTGCGTTTTTCTACTACTATGAAAAAGTACATTTTGTACAAATGTTTACTTTTTTCACCGTGAAAAAAAGTATTTTTGTCACTGCCAAAATAGTTCACAAAATAAACATGAAATATCACTATTTGAAGGATTTGTTTATAACAAAGTCAACTATTATTTGATTATTCACCATAAAACAATTTCACTTATTGGGATGATTTTTATTGATAGTAAAGTTTGAACTAATTTTTAATTATAGGTATTTTGACAGTTATTCCTCTCTAAAACACATTACCAGCACAAAAAGTCTCAAAAATGAAAATGTGATTAAATAAACGCAAAACAAATATGATGAATTCAGCGAGGCTAGAAAACATACCCTGCACGAGGCTAGCAGCAATTGACGTCATTTCTTTGATAGTGTGAGCGGAGTGCATTATAATACCGCTTTTATTGTTGATCATTTACAGCTGTGGGTTTCACTGGATTTCGTCTGAATTGATGTTTCAAAATGAGTGATAATAAGAGGTGTTTTGTTCCTGGGTGTGTAAACACATCAAAAAATAATATGGAGAATATATTCATTACATTTCAACGTGAGTCTTTAGTAGTATTACTAACGAAATATTAAATAATTTAATGTTTACAGCTTGCAGAAGATATGAAAAACTATGAAGAATTATAAGTTTAGTAGAGTTAAAGCTCCAATGAAGCCGGGAGTAGTACCGTATATTTTCAGTTGGCAGGCGGATAAAAAAACAACAACCACTTCCCGTTTGAGTAGCGAGATAAGATCAAGAAAAACGAAAATTTCTGGAATTTTCAATGAATCTGAACTGAATATACTGAATTGAATTATTATCATTATTGAATATTGTCACGATCAGGTTTGAAGAACCCCTGGCCCCCTAGGTGTCTAGGGTGCCCAATTACCTATTTGCTTGGCTTGCGAGAGGTTAAATCATTGACCAACTATATTGTGACCACCCTGGTATAGTGAATAAAACAGTGAAGTGAAATTAGTTATTTATTTAAAATCTAGTTAGAGCCATGTGAACAAATATCACCCTGTGCTACAGAACACAAGTGAAGTGAACCAGTAAAAATATAGTGAAACAATAAAAATGGTATGTACAAATAAATTTACTTACATTAAGAATACCACCAAGGGGATGAAATGTGTCAAGCTGCCCATGATGCTTGAAACTTGGAAAATTAAAAAAACTCTTCGACGGTCTGTCTTATCACCCAGACCTCTCAAAAATGAAAAAAGCCTCATTCAAAGGAAACATTCGAATTTATGTTAAAATTATCGCTGACTATTGCATAATCAGCATTCAAGTCATCGAGTGTTGTTGCACCGGAATGTAACCCAATACCTGATGCTGGTTAATGACTCTCATTGAACTTTGAATTTGCAGGAAATACTTTATTTCAATAACTGTAATCATAGATTATAAGATTCTAATAAATGAATATGAAATATGGGACTTTTTACTCTAGGCTAAATAATATGAATTAATTTTGAATTTTGAAAAATGATTAGATTAGGTGCTATTATACTTGACAATATACTGGAGTTTTATCACAACACCAAACCATTATTTTCAACACCTCGACACGTGTTTCAATCACCAAGTGATCACCCTCAAGAGGAAGATTAAACTAAGTTTAATCTCAGATTAACCTCAGTTTAATCTTACTGTACATTACTTTACCAAAGATTCCAAACAGTTTATTACAATTATTATTAGCAATGATCATGAACTGCGGTTTGAATTATAGAAATACTTTATTATTTACCACTTTTTTAAATTTTAGCCTATATTATCACGAAATCCAAGCAAACTAAAATCGAAGTAAACCAAACATTGTCATTAGCTACTGATTTTGAAAAATATGTTATTTTAATAAACACGGAAGTGCCATACATTTTTATTCAGAAATTGCCATACCTCACCTAACTTATTTTATTGCCACTAGTTTCACCTGAAATATAGATTTTTACACTCTTATGACAATATTTATATAAAAGTTGAACATGATTTCGAAACAAATGTGCATATTAGCATTGTTTATAGAGTTTATAGAGTCAGTAGAACAATTAACTCAGGAAACAAGGTTACGGCTTTATTTCGAAAGAAATGCTAGCG
Source organism: Chrysolina oricalcia (assembly GCA_944452925.2). Classification (NCBI taxonomy): domain Eukaryota; kingdom Metazoa; phylum Arthropoda; class Insecta; order Coleoptera; family Chrysomelidae; genus Chrysolina; species Chrysolina oricalcia. The sequence goes on along the minus strand of OX101825.2, from coordinate 50,247,700 downwards.
TTTGACGATCGAATCGCTGACGTCGCGCCAATCGGAGAGCGTTTCGTGCATTCAAACGAATGCAGCAATTTCACATGAAGATTATGGGCTAACGCCTTTCTGGAATTTCATTAAACTTCACAGAGCTAATTCCAAGATCATAATGAATGGTTTCATTTATTTATGCGCTGTTTAATTTTTTTGTGAACATCCCTAAATTCCCGAAGATGTTTCATGTTGCTGCTGATCAGAAACGTTAGATATTTCTTGAAGAGTTGATTCCACAATTTTAACTTTTTGGAAGAAGATGAACAACTCAATATTTTGTTAGTAATCTCAAATTTGATATTCAAACTATCTTCTATATATGCTTCTGGATGTAATGTTGCCGTCTGCATTGGTCAGGAGACTTACAGAGCTTCTCCTGAAACAGTGATCTGTGTAGCTCTTGAACATGTCTTTTCCAAGCCATTTTGCAATCAAGCAGGGAATTTTTCCTATTTTATTTATCCCCACATGTTGGTTAATACATTTTCATCTCGAATATTTCAAAAATAATCTGTTACTTTTTGTATGAGGCATCCGTAGTGCTCTATACTTGCGGTATATCTTAATATAATCAGAATTTGAAACAGTAAACGTTCCTGCGAAATAATATTAATAATAATATATAATAATAATGTTTATTAACTCATGATCATACATATAAAATACAATAAAAACTGAGAAAGGTAATCAGGTTAATAAACAGGAGAAAGTCACGTAAACTGTTGCCAGTTTGTGTGTGACTAAAAAATTAGTTATTAATAATAAAAATATAAACAATTAGAATAAAATTGAATAAAACAGATTTGATAAAATCCGGACGACAACAAATGTGTATCTAAAAGTAACAATAATAAAAATAACCATAAACATATAATACTAATAATAACAATGATAATATGAGAAACAATAACAGACACTCTAGTTAAAATATGACAACTACGGATTAAAATGGGTTATTTGTACAAGTATACACATATATACTAATACATACATATTCCTAAAAATTATTCACGAGAGCTGTGCACACTGGACATAATCTTCAATGGCATCAATATGCAATAATTCTTCATGGACAACCTAACAAATAAGAAATATTAAAATTACTACTAAACTTACAAAATTATGATTATATCTGTACCTTATAAAGTAAATTTGTTCCGTTATCAGCATCTTGAATACATTTATTGATATCATCCCTTGATGAAACTTAAGATTTCTTTCCTCGGTATCCGACGCTTTTGTTATCAATGAGCGGGATCAATTTTGAAAACTTCCTCATATCAATAATTTGTTCTATCGTGGTGGCATTTAATATGTGTAAATTCATCATGAATGATAAATAAAGAGAAAATAAAATCTTCCAATTTACACAAAAAATATATACTTGTAACGTGCTTACAATTGTTTCGACACACGGTGTCATCATCTGAGCGAGTTATCAACTACAATTGTAAGCACGTTACAAGTATATATTTTTTGTGTAAATTGGAAGATTTTATTTCCTCTTTATTTATCATCAATAATTTCCTTAACATTCAATGTACTTTTCAACATTGAGTACACACTCCATAACGTAGGAGATATTATAATTTTTGATTTTTCCTCAAAATAGCATAATAGCACATTTTCAGAAACTTTTTTTACATGTTTCTTGTCGCACAATTCACGAAATTGGTCATATATTTTCTTATATATTAACTTGGATTTGGCCGGTAACATATTAGATACTATTGGATTTACTTTCTCAAATATATTGATGGGGTATCACTACCACTATCATAATCAACATCCATATTCTTGAAAATTACTTGAAATTGAGCTGTATTTTGTCGTTGAACCGTATTCAATAATATTAAAAAACCTTTTTCAATTTTACGTCATAGATCTGACCATGGTTTCAAAATGATGCATTTCGATTCCAAACATTCTGTTTATGACGTCATTGTTTCAACGCTAAAATGAAGATTTTTTTAAAACGGCCCAAATAATTTTTAAAAAGTGATACGACAAAAAACAGCTTTCACGGCACATTCGAGAGAATTTTTGTCCTCGACCCGCGGTCTCGGCCAAAAATTAACACTCTCATGTACCTTAAAAAACACTCATTTTACGCACTCAATACAAAAATAACTATTTGAAGCTCATCTTTCATTGTAACCTGCAACGTTATAATCCAGATGTTCTTTGTTCAATGTTTGTTTGCTGCGACTTTCTTGAGCTACTAAAAAAACTGTCATTATATTAACAGAACAAAATTTTATGATGGTGTAATATGAGATCGATGCGGTCGAGTCTGTTATAAGGTGTGTCTGAAATAGTATATTGTACAACTAGTGCAGAAATAGGATATTATATTAATCCTTTATTTAGTCGAAGACTAATAATGTACACGTGTAAAAAAATCAATAGTTTACATATAGATAAAAACACTTAAACATATTTCTTAATGAACAGGTAAATAAACTAGATTAAAATACATTAATATTACAAGCTGGCAGTAAGAAACATATCAGTCAACAATTAAAATAACAATAGAACAAAAAATATCGCGTCAAGAACTGCACTCATCCAGCATGATATTCTTTAATTTTGATTTGAATATAGATAATGAATTTGCATTTTTCAATTCATCAGGGAGGACATTAAAGTTACTCAACCCTTTGAAAAAGAATGAAATTTGAGATTTCTTCGTTTTAACAGGCTCAATGAATATATTATTTCTAGATCTGATGTTATAATTATGGTGCTCAGAAACGGGGGATATTTTCCCATCACACCTGTTCTTATTTTGGAAATAAAATTCATTGTTTGATATAAGAACATTCTATCAACTGGTAACCACTTCAATCAACACATTTCATTTATAGGTGTTCGCTTGGAACAGGATAATATTGTTCTCATTGCCCGATTCTGGAATTTTTGTAAACGGCTCAATTCATTTTGTAGTTAGCAAATAGAGCAGTAGTTAAGGTGAGGAAGTACCAGCGTATTGTATATAATAGTTTTTGACCATTTCGAGAGAAAACTGGAACATCTGAATAAATAATTAATTTTAAATGAAATTGTTTCAATCAATATTGGACGAGATGAAAAACCACCCGCCTATGGCACGTGGTCATAGGCGAGTGGTTTTTCATCTTGTCACATGATTCTTCTGATGCCTCAAATTATTACTTATCCGAATCTATGGCTCGAAAGGAGAGCGCCGTGTAACCGATATCTGAAGTCAAGCAACTGAGACCGAACGTAACCCTACCTTATCTGATCGTCTAAAAGACTGCCCTATTGAGCATCTAGTACTCTGATGTTCTGCTCAAATCTGCTACCTTCACTAAGTAAGCTCCCAGTCTAGTATCTGGAAGTAGCTCACTCTTCTTTACACAAACAGCTATAAAGCAAAGTCCCACTTTTTACTCAACAGTCAGTTTTTCACACGTTGTGTTTGTTATTTATTTTCTGGTTCTTTTAGGATACAAAGTTCTGCCCAACTGAAGAGAAATGAAATGCGGAGTCATCATAACCTTTTTATTTACAATTTCTGATACATACTCAATCAATGAAAATTATCAAAAGTGTATTGAATTTATTCATTTGAATGTCATATGAAAACTCGAATTCAAAATATCAGATTCTGAAAAGCAACTTGAGACTGAATCCTTTAATTTAGTAGAACATCTCCAAAGTGCAAAAGTCTGAACGATTTATATAGGTTCGGTGAAAGCAGATTGTCGCCAATTGTGCGAATGGGCTTCTAGTACATTACACCTCCACAACCGTGGAGTTGTTCAGGTTCAAATTTTCTAAAGTCATCTTTTTGGGTGCACACCATCTGATACAACCCGATACCGTCCTTCCCGTCTTTTAGAATTATTTGTGCACAACAAAATGTGGGTATCTCATTATACCTCTTTTTGATTTTCAATAGTGAGGAAGGCTCCATATCAATTTGTATGAGTAACATTGCAGTAAATGTAAACATACTCAGTTCAACCATCATAAAATTTAGCGGCAGATAATAAAAGGTATACGATTTCACAGAAATGTGTGTTGTCAAACTCTACCCTCTGGAGATGATAATGTCAAATAGTTCCAAATGAATTATTGATTGAATATTTTCCCTTTTACAACCTATAACTTTGATTAACTGAATTTATAATTCTGAATGAAGTTAATGTACTGTTGGAGGATATTGAAGGAAGCCTAAATGTTGGATTCCAAATTCTTACAGACCTGTGGTTCCGTGATTAGAGGGTCTTCTTGGATAGGTTACTCCATCTGATTGTCGTCAACAAGATGCATATAACTCTTGGTGGAATTACTTATAGCTGTGAAATTGTCATCCAAAACTGTTGATGTACGGCCTGCTTGATTCATGACATTTTTATTGCGTCAAGAGAGTTTACTCAATTTTAACATAGATGGCAGGCAAATCATTACCGATCATGATGACTTGACATGTCGTTTTGACAAACGCATGCTGCGTCATCGACATAACCTCAAATTGAACCATGTCATGATTGTCATGTCGAAGTCGAGACTCACAAAAAAATGCTATACACTACTGGAGAATTTTGTGTTATGTAGAATTGAACTGTGATAAACGTTTTCTCATTGATTTTATATTGAAATGCTATTGAATTACAGTAAAACTTGAATTATAATTACGATGAAGTTCAGTGTCACAGATACGATGACAGCTCCGCTACACCTTGATAAAAATGTCTCTCTTGATAATAGTAAGGCCAGGACTTGCCCAAAATGAAAGAATTAAAGAAATTGTCCAACTACCCTAACTTTTACGAATGACAGAAAAACACAAGAACAAATTAATAACAATAACCCAACAACTAAAAACGTCGCAAAACTACCGAACTGAGCGAAAAGTTTTAAAAGAACAGAAAAATCACACGATAAATACCAATTAGGCTATCCAAGATGCTGTCAAACTAAAATCAAGATGGCCGCCTGAAGGCACACATTGTATTTGTTATTGTTTGAACGAGACTGATTATTGTTAATTTTCATCTATTGGAGTGAAATTTTTGTATGAAACTTTGCCGAATAAAAAACATGCCTACAAAGTGTTATGTTGTAAATTGTGGAAGCCGTGGAGATCGCGACTTAGTGAAGTTTTCAAAAATTCCTAGCTAGCTACATTTTGATAATGTGGTATATTAAATCAAAGACTAGATAGATAGATGTTTATTAAGTAGGATACCCTAATATACATAGTTCCATGTTACAAAATAACAAATTAGTAGGTAAAAATATGTAACAAGTGAAAATAAATTACTTTGCGATATCTGACACTCGGTGTGTAAAAAAACGACCAATCCAATGAAGATTTGAAAATAAAAATAGATAAATGTGTAGGCAATCATATATTACAAATAATAGTGTTGAGGAAACAGTCATAACTTCATGCACTGAGAACCAATCCAGGGGTTTTTTGGTACATCGGACAGTCCTATAGGGTCCAATAGAATTTCACAGATATCATTTTCACACTGCAGTACAACTCGGCCATCCTCACCTTTTCACAAAGACACCATCTTTACTCAAAAAAAATGTCTTCCTTTTTTGAAACTTAGGTAGCACAACTACTTTACAGATGGCTTCAGTGCTGTCTGTGTTGACCTGCCCTTGCACTGATGAGAGGCAACAACCTCGAAACTAGTCTGCAGGTGGTCACCCCGTCCAAATCAAAACATAATTCTGCTGGTTGGTCATAGAGGGCACTTGCAATTGCGTCCTCTGATGTTTTGAGGAACGTTGCACAAGTAGCTGTTAGATTTAATTCAATACCCGTCGTGGTCTTAGCCAGGGGAGTAGTTGTTTTCTGACAGGTTCTTGCCATAATAAGCCTACATAGTTAGGTGTTTATGGGAGTAAAGGGTTCATCATCGGTCGGTAACGACTGTTCGTTACTTTACGAAAATTGTACGCTTTTGGGAAATCAACTATCCAGAATTATTCATCTGGGAAAATTTACTCATGAACATATATCCTTTGGGTGACCAAATCACAAAATCGCAGTATTTTCATTCAGTTAGTTTCATTTGTAAATGAGTTTGGTAATGATAAGCATGGTCACGTTTTAGGGTAATTGCAATTCCACCGCTTATTATAGTTGAGGTTTTTAAATTTGAATACTGCCCCATATCAATATTCCTTGATGAATATGGACACTTCACTTCCATAGCAGCCACAAGACATCGTCGCATCAGGAGAACCATCAATTTATTAAATAATCTATACTTTCAACAAAGGAATATCCATTCACTGTGAATGCCTCATCTGAAAATTAATTGGAAACATTAATAAACAGTTCATAAATTACGAAAAATCAGTACCTACCTTGGCAACAACAACAGTATGTTCATCCATTTTTCTTGCTTCACAATCATGGGCAAATCCAGCTTCAAGATATTTATAGCCTGTTAAACTTTTGTAGGCCTTCATTGGCTTTCTTGTTTATGAGTCAACAGCAGATATGTAATAATGTCGAATGCCGTTACTGTTGTGAAAAGATCTAGAGATATGTCCATTTCACAAGGAGTGAAAGTAAAAGGATCCATGCACTTTATCACTCTCCTTTTGTCTCTATAGATCGATGCAGTGTCTTTGTTTACTCGTTCTAATGATAATAAATAAATCACTTTTAGTTAAAACAGCCATAATAACATTTCAAATCACAACTAAACAAAACTATTAGCAGTAGAAGCTAGTGCCAAACACAAACACCATTCATGTGTGCCTACAGCCGGCCATTTTTAAAGAGCCGTGGTCACGTGTTCTGGATAGCCTAATATGCAATGTAATTGACATATAACCTCAAAATAATGTTAACGTTCAAAAACTCAAAAAAATTATCTAGTAGGCACTTTGGATTGTTGGAAACTCCACTATATTCGACTTAAGCGTCATCCATTGACGAATGGAACAAACTCTATTGACGCAATTACAGGATCAAGAACTTTAGTTGAAACAAAAGCGAATCAGTAAACGCACCAGGAGTTATATGCATCTTGGTCGTCAAGGTACCAAGGAGAAGCTTCTTCTGAGAGATCGATGTGTTCAGTTCGAAAGCCTCTGACGAACTGCTCTCTCCTGGATTCCAGCCGGGTATTTATAGGGAAAAAGCCCGTAACCATAGACACTCTCTTGACATGTGGAATTTACAGGTAAATCTAAATTAAAATCCCTCCTAGTTTGGCAGCAACACGAACTTGGACTCTGAAACTCATAGAAAAAGGTACAAAGATAACTGAGCTTCCATTATGTACAGCTTTCTTTCCAGCGGCCTGTTCCATTTCCCCACAAAACCTCTTGGAAGGTGGAAATGTCAAGTTGTTGACACCCGACGTTTTAGGACAAACCTTTAGAAACAGCCCCTGTGAAGCCCTATTTGACCTGCAGAGTGATTGATCTTTTTGTCAGTTTCTTGACAAAAGTCCTTACTACAAACTGAGAGAGGTAAACAGTAATCTGAGCCCATAACTAATGTTGTACGTACCAATAAAGTCAAACTATTGAATGCTCCGGTGAAGGAATAACGAATTCATTCTTTTTGTCCTGCAAATCAAACCTATGTTCCTACTTGAGGGTGTAGTGGACATCATGGATGTGGATTCTATACTCTGGCTACATAACATTCAGCATTCTACCCGTTTATGGCAATACTTCTTCTGCTGTGCATGGGAGTCTGCTAGGTCCTTTTTTGTGCAGGTACGGTTATTATATACTGTACCTACTTGCCTGACGCTTTCCTTCTTCCTGTATAGATCGCATCTCCGACTTATCTTAAGAAAACAACACCCCGGCTATCCTATCTCACAACGCTAGGCGAAGTCGGGCTTTGGATGGATGACCAACGGACCTCCTTTCGAAATTCTCCTTAGATCGTGCTAGGATCGCACGTAAAAAGGTAAGACCTCGTTAATCCCTTGCACGCACAAGTTTCGACTTTTGAGGGCTGCCGTTCGTAAGGAAACGGAAAAAAACAATCTGAAACAAACAATTACGTAATGAACCATCCTATAGCGACCTCTTCGAGATTTCATCACCCAAATTGGATTTTATCCAACAAAAGACAGGTCACTAAGATGAGGCCTTTGCTAATACGTATATTCTAGAACGGGGAAAGCCAAATATATCGGGGTGATTTTAGACTCGAAACTCACCAGGAGCCAACAGCTGGCAAAAGTAAAGAAGAAAGTCGAGGCGACGTTAATGATAGTCAGACGGGCACACGGGAAAACATTGGGGCTAGATCTCAAAATGAAGTATTGGATATGCAACATTGTGGTGAAACCCATGATCACATATGCATCTTTGGTATGGTGGACAAAGACAACACAAAAAATAGCCGCGGCTGAGTTGAGCAAGGTACAAAGACTTGCATGCCTTAGCATAATGGGAGCTATGAAAACAACACCAACATTAGCCATGGAAGCACTGTTGGACCTCCCACCGATTGATATAACAATTATGGGAGCGGCAAGAATGGGACTTCTTAGGCAACAAAAATCGAGCAATAGATCGGTTCACAACAAGATGAAGGATGTGGGAGTCAACATTCTTGAAATGGAACCAACGGACCACATGACTCCTAGATACTTTTTCACTATTATCTTCGAGGTTATCATACAAGATCGGAGGGAATGGTCAGATGACAACGTCAACGTCAACATACATTAAAGAACCGTCAACCCACAAAACTGAAGAACTTCAAGCTGAGCAGGAATCAAGTAAGAACACTAAGGGGCCTTCTCACTGGTCACAGCCCAATGAGAAAACACCTGCACAAAATGAGGCTGTACAGCGGAGAACTTTCTTGCAGACAATGTGGTAAAGGGACAGAAACAGCCAAACACGTACCATGCATTAGACCGCAAGAGACAGGCAATATTCGGGAAACCCAGGCTAACTCCCGAAGAATACATCAGTCAACCGGTGAAGAAACTGTACAGACTGGTACAGGGAATCAGCGTTACGGAGTGGGTGCTGTGAAACTAATTGGAATGCACAAAAAGCCCAAGAGGCTGAGGTGCAGCTGGTCGACCTACCCACAGGTATTCCTGCTATCAACAATCGGTATGCCAATACAACACTTGAATTTTTCCTGACCTATATAGTTTGAAAGTTTGTGCTTTACTTGGAAACTCCGATAGACCGTCAGACAGTGACAGATTTAGGTGCCCCATTTTCGCATACAAGCCTCAAAAAGGGTTGAAAAGTACATCGATGTTGAGTAAAATAGAGGGAAATTTACAAGTGGCTCCTGGGGAGAACATATGGGATAATCAAAAAGAATTTTCATTAAATTTTCCGACGACAAAATCTATTTATCCATTCGCGCCACTCAAGCCATTATGTTTTTCGGTCTAGCGTCTATGTAGGTTTTCATAGTTTTGATAGACTTTTGTTGGAAAATCTATTAAAATCTCAATTTCTCCTAACAAGATTACGCCCTCATTTTAACCCAGTAGTCACCTGCAACACTCAAGCCTTTGGTATTCCGAAGCCAGGTTCTATTAATTAATGATAAGGTGAACACGGCTCGCGTTTAAATGTGGGCAACATACTCCTTTTATTTCTGATCTGGAAAATCGAATTTTCCATATGTTCTCCCTAGGAGCCACTCGTAAATTTCCCTCCATTTTACTCAACATCGATGTACTTTTCAACCCTATTCGAGAGTTGTATGTGAAAATGGGGCACCTAAATATGTCACTATTTGACGGTCCACGACCACAACCTCATATCCACTCCTTGCTCATATACCATCGCCTCATATGGCACTACAATTCAACCGCCTTCCCATTTTTCTCAATATTTCTATTGGAAATAATGTGTTTCTCTTTTGGAGATCCCCCAATATGCTCCGAGATAATTTCTGAGATTATAATGCTGGGGATGGAAACAACACTGTATGTTTCCATCCCCATATGGAAGTATTCCTCCGTAACATCTGTAATTATCGCGGAAGAATGCACCTACCAGCTCATATACATCGCCCGCCAGTCGAGATGGAATGACCCATTTTTATGGTAAAATATATTAGGGTGCAAAGTAGGATCGAAATAACTCCAAAATCGTGATCAGGATCCCCAAATTACTTTAGCTACAACTTTTTTCTAGAAAAAATCCAGTCCTGAAAAATCGGAACTTGTCATCACGTTTCATGGAAATTTCCCCGTAACTTCATTAGTTACCGAGTAGAATGATCAAACTCTCAGGACAGATCTCGCTTATCCAACATGGTCAGAAAATTCTCCAAAAACGTTAATATACATGCTAGCAATTTTAAAATACAGTGATATTTTTTTCTAAACTACCATACACAAGTTCTACCACGTAGATCAAATATGGATTATGAGTAAAAAACACCGTTTTCATCTGAGTTTATGCAATGTGACTTTAATGTATAAGCATTTTCAATATCAAAGGCCAAAAGTCCGATTATCAAATAAGAGAATCATAAATCCACATCACTGAAACTTGTTTGCGGAGTACCACAGGGATCCATATTAGGGCCTCTGTTAATTTCAATATTGTTATTTCCGTCAACCGATTGCACCCCTACGCGCAACCCTCGGAAGTCTTCGAGATACTTGTGTGAGCTAGGGAAGACGCAGCCCTTACCTATTAACGTGTGATGCCATGCACGAGACCGGTGAATCGGTGGATCGAACCCACGACCACACGCATGCGAGGCGAACGCACTATCAGCCGACCACCACGGCCCATATATACATACACATATACCTTCCGGGAATGCTCGAGAAATTGCCAATCTCTTTTCCATGCTGATGATTTGCAAATATACTATTCTTATCCTTGGTTATAAATGGATAATAGTAATATTATTATTAACGAAGACCTTGCAACACTTTCAGAACTGGCTGATAAATCATGTATGGAAATAAATCCTTAATTTGCAGCTTCTGTTGATATTAAAATAAGTAATCATACACTTGTTCTGACCAATGTCACAAGAAACACTTATGGCTGTATTTGGATACTGATCTCAACTCTTCGATCAGCATGTAAACCATGTTATTAGAAAATGCATCAGTAATATAAAATCAATGCATAGCATTAGAGGTTTACTGAATACAAAAAGCAAATCTATTTTGTAGGAATCTCTTGTAAAATTTTTTTTGTAAAATTTGTTTTTACGAAACTCCCAGGTTATCGGAGAAAACCCCTCAAAAGCAGAGCTTGTGCGAGCAAGGGAGATCCGGGACCTACAGTTTAAATAAAAGTGGAATCCGAACCACTTCAGCTCAGTGACACACGACCGGGGATCGAACCCGGACCGTCTGGGTGGAAGCCAAACGCTCTAACACCTCGACCACATCACTTCAGTAAAAAAGTTGTATGCGGAAACACCCAATACTTTTAGTCTTACTTATTGTGTATTGTGTATTATCACTTATCAAATATTGCGACACATTGTATGGGCTTTGTCTCGTTAGTTCCGTTTCCGTTGAATTTCAAAACAGCCGATTGCAAAAAATGCAGAAAATATGTGTTAGAATTTAGTTTCAAGCAAATTTAATGAACTAAAATGGCTTGCAGTAAAACAGAGGCGTTACTTGCACGTTAGTGTATTACAAACCTGAAAAAACACCTAAAGTAAAAAAAAAAACTTCCTAAAATTCCAAATTATAGCGCAGAATTTTAAAATTCCGAGTTATATCACGGAGTTTTCTATTTTCAAATAATACCTAATAGACCGGGATCCCACGCCTATTTTCAAAAATGATTAATAACAGGCTGAGTCTTCCTGAGTAGCTTAATTTTGCCGAGACGCCCAACTTTTTCTTCTACGAAAATTTTCGATAGTGGTAGCTATTAAAATGCGCAGGTGTCAGTCATGTCGATTTGGTGAGTGCAAAAAAGTCATTAATAAAAGTTAGTTTTTCAGTAGAAACTCGAGATAATTCGATAAAGTACTCGAAAAAACTTTTGTCCTACAAAATGGATGGTAGGACTGAAGAGTCCCCCACAGCATGTACCAATGAAGAGGTCATAAAAATTCGTTAATAACCAGCGGATTTTTTTACCGGTGCTTGGTTGATATTTGTATAATTGAATTGTAAATAGATAAGTAGGAAATTTATTTCAAAATTCAGTGTTATAACTAGGAATTATTTAATTCTGTGTACAAAGATTATTCTCTTCAATAATTTGTTGGTGCCTACTTTTCATATTTAGGGTTTCGTCACATTTCAATGTGACTTGAGTATTAAGACCTATTATTTATAAAATAATTTTCAAATGCGTATTTATATAATATAATATAGTTTCACATTTCGATATTTATGGTGTAGGTACCATATGTTTTGAGAAACAGGTCTATTTACCTTTTAGGTGATAGAACTAAATGCAGCTTTTTTGATGAGCTCAACAATAAATTTTTTTTCTTTGACACTTAATGTATTTTCTTCTTCTTGAATAAAGGACCACGCACACTTCTTATGCAAAAAGTCTTTCGGTCAAATTGTACAAAACTTCAATATGTTGTTACCATGTTGTTACTGTGTAGTTTACGAAATACAGAGTGTTGAAGTTATAAAATGCCACTTTCGTACCATTAAGTATCGACTATTTAGTGAATTATTAGTGAGTTTTTAATCTACACTATAGTATCAAATTTAGTGTGGATTCATGCAGCACCAATTAACAATTATCAAGTAACAATTATCAATTAACAATTAGCAAGTACAAGTTGAACTTATTGTTTTACAATGAATGCATTCATGCAGACAATTAACAATTATCAATTAACAAGTAACAAGTGGAAGTTGGCCAACTTTTAACTTTTTACTCTAATTGAACAATATTTTCTTCTGGTGCGCAACTAGTACGCAGGTGAACGCGGATTGGTCAGTATAATGACGAAAATGAATCTCTTTCAAATATTTGTGGGGCAGTTTGTATTATTGTGTTGTGTTTTCGGTTTTCGTTCATATCGAAATGGAAATTGGTGATGCTATTTTGCCTGATTTTGTACGGCAATTTCCCAAATTGTATATGATAAGGGCATAATTACGATCTTCAAAGATAAACATATCAGAGATAATGCTTAATGCTAGAAACAATAGCAGGGACCCTCTCAGTGTTGATAGTTTGTATTCACATTGCAATTTTTGTTCTTGCAGGCCATACATTTGATGTTGTCATTCGGTGTATAAAAAAAAAGCCACATGTATATGGTCATGCAAAATGCAATCCCACTGATATCATGAGATTGTCAAACATTATTTTCTCCGCCTATTTAGTGACCATCATGAGTACACAAAACTGATCATTTATTTTCTAAGAACAAATAGAATCTGAATTTTTAAACAGTATCCACGAAAAAGTTAGGTTAACTTGGTAATTGTTAATTTGGGTGCATGAATGCTATATTTTCAATACTTGGTAATTGATAATTGTTAATTGATAATTGCTACTTGATAATTGTTACTTGGTGCTACATGAATCCACACTTAGCCAGTGCAACAGTATGTTCTCTAAGAATTTTTGAAATCAATACCTATACAGAGTAGATCTAGACTTTTTCTTAGTAACATAAAATGAAAATAATGTCAGAACGAAGCTTTAACGTTATGAGTCGGACCGTATCAAAATTGAAGTTTTTGTGTTGGATATACGCAATAAGATCGGCTGAACCCAAAAAATATGTTTTTTTCAATTATACTGGGGAGATTGAAAGTATAACTAAATCCGTTATATTTGCTTCAGATAAGGCATTTTGATCAATTCAATGCACCGATTATATGTGCCATGTGGCTACTTTCAGGAGCAGAAATTATGAGTATTATACAGTGTGACTCAAAACTATACGAGATCAATATTTCCGAAAATTATTAAATTGTCCTGAAGGTATATAAAAATATGACCGGTTTATTTTTTGATATATTCTTATTTCACAGAGGATATATCATATAAACTTGTTTGAAAAATACAAAATTTTCTAATGTCTAGTTTTCGTTTGATGAAGATGCTGAAAATCCGAATGATTATTGTTTTGAAGCATTTTTGAAATTCATTACTCACAGAACGACTCCCACGTTTTTTCCTTTATTAGAATACTCTCCGATTATAGATGAACAAGGTTTGACAAAAGTAGGAATTGTTTTTAAATACGGGGTAGGTCAGTACTTGATAAAATACCGATATAGAGGAAGTCACCAACATGAATAAATAACAGAAATAACACAAATCAATGAAAAATGCGATCAATCAAAAATGATTTACTAACTGAAGAAACTTCCATTATAACTCGCATATCAGATTACTCTTTTGAATATTTCACCTGTTCGTGATTGGTGGGTTTTGTAGAGCACTGACTTTAACACGTTGCATGCTAATAACGCCTATGCGCGTCATGCTCTTGATTTATCAGGATGCTGATGATGCTCATGTGCGTTTTTAAAGAATATTTTGATGCTGTCAAATACATTCACCAAGGTAACGTTCAAAATGTATTCTGCCAAAGCGAAATCGGCCCATTTACTGTTATTTTTTAAAGTAATACATATCAGAATCAACCAATTACATTAGTTGAGGCCATTAGCATGCAACGTGTTAAGTTTCGATGATTTCAGAACTCCTTCTATAGGACTCCAATACATATTGTCAAAAATATATGGAACATCCTGTACATTAAAATATTTTATATTTCAATACGTGGGTAACCTTTTTACAATTCAGTACGTGAGCGAAGATATTTTATTTTGAAACACAACTTGTCCTCAACATGACATAAACAAGAGTTTTCAAAAAGGCCACTGATAGTTCGATCTGGTAGTCGAGTCGAGTCGAGTTTAGAGTTCTGCCGTGCCCACAGCTAGTGAGGGCAATGGGGGGAGTTTGGAAGATCAGATATTAGAAAGAAGGAAAATGTTTCTTAAATGTAAATGCCGATATGTATTGTAAGTAAAGATCTTTTTAAAATTATTCATTCAATCAATAACTAGTCTAGGAGAGATTCTTCAATTATTTAATTCATTAATTCTTTATTGATTATTTCCTTCATTAATTTCAATCGTCTTAATCTCATATTTGTACATAGTAAAATAAATGTTTTTATATTTTTCTAAATTGTTTTAAATCTATGAATGATCAGTATCTACCTAGTTAGTCGTGAATCAACCCCAATTCACGACTATAATTAAGAATTTTCGTTGATGTATATTCAACAGCTCCCAAATGACGAGCATATCCCAAAGAAGATTTACTAGTGTAATAATATTCAAATATCGGTGGATCTTCATTGTCATCAATTTGCACGAATTTATGGACCCCGAATACTCACACCCGAAACCTCAAAGAATTTGGATAATCTAGTTCATTAAAATAAAAAATTTCAATCTCATCTCATTGCAGTTTATCTTGTATGTATGCTAGAGCTTAATTGAATTATATTCACCCACAGTTGAGTCTCTGAGGTAAAAATGCCATTTGCTGCAAAAAAGTAAATTATGTAATACAGTTTCCAGACGCTACCTCTGAAAATTTTCATTATTTATTTAGGTATTTCTATAACAATGCTATAACCCACAGCAGATTTGAAACCTGAAGAAGGTGGCCTATTTGTTCAACATTCCGATGGCGGATATTATTTCCCCTTCAATTTATATTTCCCATTCCATTGGTGTGAGTTCCATTGATTTTTCATTTCCATTTTACTGAATAATAATAATGAAAGTAAAAACCTGGAAATAATCCTTATTTCAATGAAAATTTATCTATCTATGTAAAAGTGTTGAATTATTGTGAACGTACTTATTTTACATTGGTATTTCATCAAGTGCTGACTTACTCCGAACTCTCTTACTTTCGACCAACCCTATTTATATACTTAATCTGAGAGCATACCTACTATGAATGAAGAAAAATTCATAAACGAAAACTAGATATAGAAATATTATGTATTTTCCAGTCAAGTTCATATTGTATTATTCTCTGTGAAATGTACGAAGGAGTAGAAGTGCCACGTTTTTTTTTATTTTCAGATTCCGACTTGTAACTCGGAATTCCGACTTGTAACTCGGAATTCCGACTTGTAACTCGGAATTCCGACTTGTAACTCGGAATTCCGACTTGTATCTCGGAATTTCGACTTGTAACTCGGAATTCCGACTTGTAACTCGGAATTCCGACTTGTAACTCGGAATTCTGACTTGTAACTCGGAATTCGGACTTGTAACTCAGAATCCCGGCAAGATGGTTGGTGGATGTTCTAAAAGCATGAGGTGCGATATGGGAACGGAAAATAAAGTAGTAGGTGATTCAGACTTCACCAAACCATGTTTTATATACGGAAAGAGTGTTCACAACCAAAGAATAAAACCTTGGTGGTCCATTTTGCACAACTGTGTCCAATTTTGGATGGATTTGTTCCAAACACTGAAAGATGAAGATTATTTCTGTGGTACTTTTCTGGATGGATCAGTGATTCAAATTAATTTCATGAGTCTTATTCAGGTGAAAATCACTGTACCCATAAAAATCGAAACTGGTTTCATTTATTCCAGTTCAGGAGGATCTGAATCAAGTGGTTATGGAGTGGAATGTGCATAAAATAAGAAAATCAAGAAATAGCATTTTTTCCTTTTTTATAACGAATGTAACTTTTACCAGTATCTAGGTATGATTTGAAAACGAATATCTAGTATATTATTTCATGTTTGCAGTTAGAAATTTTAAGTACGTATGTTCTGATGAAGTTTCATGGAAGTATTTCCAATTAATACAAAAGTGTTGGAAATATCTTTTCAATGTTCTAAGTGTGACAGATGATGATTGTTAAGCCTGCCGAAGATATTTTGTTCCTCTTATTGCAGATATGGAAGCAATTTTCGACAGTTACCTTTTCAATCCTTCAACTTACTCGCATCATGCGCAATAGTTGTTGAATTTCTAACGAACTATGGAATAATATGCAGGATATTCATTGGGAGCCGGTAAATAAAAAAGTGGAACAGAAAATATTTTTTTATTATACCTGAATCATAATCCTTGTCAAATGCATTAAAAAGTGTACGAAAATTTCAAGATCAAAAAATGTCGGGCTCAAAAGGTCGTCGCTGTGTTAAATAAGTATTCATCATGGACATTACTCATTTGATTGGATGTAATATGAAATGAACAACAATATCTTGATAAAAAAATCATACCCAGAATGGTTTTTGAAGGCATAATAAAAAGTTGCGTATGATACATATGTATAAGTACCTGATGCTACCTACTGCGATCAGATTAATCTTTGCTGTATCTGTTTCCAAAATATCCCAATCTGTCACATCATGTATAGCATGAACGTGTTACAGACGTTCACATTAATCAAACACTTTTACTTCATTTAACTATACTCACCATATTGAATCTTATTTTTCAGAAGGTAAACATGAAAACACATATTTTTCATGTAAAATATTTTTATTATTATCGAATAACAAATGTTCGAAAACTCTGAATGAATTAAACATTAGTTTTCAACACATTGCACAACCTATGAACATAAAAAATTAATTTTAACACCTCACAATTTTGATATTCAATAGTACTATATAATATCCATAATACAAATATTAGATGATATTACATTATTGAATTCAGATCTGAAAGTCATGAAGTTTTCGTAGGAAATGGGAATTTGTTGTAGATTGGAGCAGGTATGGGCCATCGGTTACTCTGGCAAACCCCAATAAAGTCTATTTTGACGTTTTGTTCAGCGACATAATAAATATGTCAAATCTACATCATTGAATAAACTCATATCTCTGTAACACACAACAATGGCACTGACAGTTTGATACGCCAGAGGTGCCCTAAATTCCACTTCCAGTAGGAATTGCGAGTTATAAGTCGGAATTCAGAGTTACAAGTCGGAATTCCGAGTTACAAGTCGGAATTCCGAGTTACAAGTCGGAATTCCGAGTTACAAGTCGGAATTCCGAGTTACAAGTCGGAATTCCGAGTTACAAGTCGGAATTCCGAGTTACAAGTCGGAATTCCGAGTTACAAGTCGGAATTCCGAGTTACAAGTCAGAATTCCGAGTTACAAGTCGGAATTCCGAGTTACAAGTCGGAATTCCGAGTTACAAGTCGGAATTCCGAGTTACAAGTCGGAATTTGTAAAATAAAAAAATTGTGGCACTTCTACTCCTTCGTAGAAATGAGAAGAAATCAAAAAAATTAACCGGTCAGATTTTTATATACAGAAAATTTTAATATTTTTGGAAATATTGGTCTCGTATATTCTTCACACTGTATAATACTCATAATTTTTGCTCCTGGGAGGTTCATTGAATTAATCAAATTGCGTTATTTGAAGCAAATATAACGGATTCTGTTAAACTTTCGATCTCCCCTGTATATTTAAAAAAAAATGCATATATTTTGGGTTCAGCCGTTTTTATTGAGCATATCAATTTCGATACGGTTCGACTTATAACGTTGATGCTTCGTTCTGACATTATTTTCATTTTGTGTTACTCAGAAAAAGTCTTGATCTGCCCTGTATATTGATTTCGGAATTGCTCAGAAAACATACTGTAGCACTGTCCAAGTTGGATACTATGGTGTAGATCCAAAACTCACTAATTATTCACTGATATTACCTTCATTAAAGTTCAGTCAATAATGGTATGAAAGTGACATTTTATAACTTCAACACTCTGTATTTCGTAAACCACACATCGACTTTTTGTGTGCCTACGGTAACTTTTGTTCATTAGTTTACGAGTTCAATAACATATTGAAATTTTGTACAATTTAACCAATCGACTTTTTTCATAAGAAGTGTGCGTGGTCCTTTCTTTATTATTATTATTTTGTTATATAGTCTTGTGGTATTCAGGTTGTGTTTTTTCTATATTCAATTTGTTTAATAATTCATTTTATAGTGACTTGCTACTTGCTGCCAATATATTTGAAAATAAGGAAACTCAATGAAACTTCGTTATGCTCAACCTTTCGACCATCACCGCATCGTGTTGTTTGAACGTGCTCGATTTTGCCATTATCCCTTAATGCCCTCTAAATGATTGTTACCTACGACAGACAATAGCCCTCGGAGCCATTAATCATCCCCGTTGACGGAACTCTTATTGAAGATTCCAAATTATTTAATATCTGCTTTTGTTCGAACAGTAGATCAAGTGATATATGAGAAATGCGATCTCTTCATGATTGCACACGAAAAAACTTATACCCAAATTGCTTCTACAGATGCTTGCAAAATTATAATTTCAATTTTGAATATTAGAATATCAAATATATTAGAATATACGAGAGGTTTCCTATCGAAAAATTAATGATAAATAATCTTTATTGACCTTTGTTTGCCATATGAAAATAAATAAGGTACGTCAGTAAATAAATAACTAAAATCACTGTAGTACTATACAGCAGATAACTGAAAACGATATTAACATGACAATATATCTCCTTGCTTAACAACCAATCAGTCTATTTCAAATTTTGAAATTCAGCCAATAGAATCGGAATTACAGTGACTATTTCACGCACTTCCCAAATGAACCAATCAGGAGCTCTAGTCAAGTTCGGATTATCGATAATACCGAACTTGACTCTTGACTCTGATTGGTCTGTCAAGTTCGGTGTTAAACGGTGTTAAACGGTGTTAAACGTCAAATATAAGTAAGACGCTATGCACGCATTTAAAAACGAGCAGATTTGGGATAAATTCTATCGAATTAATCAATGTTTCCTATGTTGATTGAACTTTATTAATTTCTAATATACACTTTTTTGCTAATTTCGTCTAATTCTGCCAAATTTCAGATTGTTTACCTTTCACTTCGTTTGTGAAATAGTCTAATAAAATTCCACTCGTGATTGAATTTATCTCATAAGTCTGTCTTTCATTTGTGATCTCAACTGAATTGATTCGAGAAAACACCACTCGTCCTGCGGACTCGTGGTGTTTTCTCGAAATAATTCAGTTTCGTTCAGAAATGAATCGACAGACTTATCGCGAAAATTCAATCACTTGTGGTATTACTACTGAAAATATAGCTTGTCGCTGTATTTTCACGGTGATAAACCTGCTTAGTTTTTGTTTTACTAGCTGTCAACTGTGAACGTCAAATCTTTGTGTTTTGACTAGTTATATTTCTTAATCAATATGAGCGATCGTTGGGGACAAATGGTTATTGGTATCATAGATGAAGCAGTGGAAAAGAGTATTCCGTTGAATACGGCCAGAAATAAAGAATCAATTACCAGGCAATTCAACAATTTTTGCACAAACAGGGGTTATATTGTCAATGCGAATACCACAATTGTGGAGCTGGCTGATATTTTGAAAGATTATGCCTGTAATATGACCTCAATTTTTCTCTTTAGTGTTCACGTTGTTAGATTTTGATTTCTGTGAATTACTTTAAATTAAAACGGTGACACGATTTTTCTCTATTTCAAATCGATGTATTGTCGTCCTAAATATAATTCGTGGTATGATTGATAACCTATAATTTTTTGGAATATCAATTCATTGGCAATCCCAATGCAAGAAAATACAACTCGTCCTGCGGACTCGTTGTATTTTCAGCTTTGGGATTGCAATTCATTAATCTTGTCGTGAATTGGGGTTGATTCACGACTAACTAGGTAGATACTGATCATTCATAGATTTAAAACACTCCAGAAAAATATAAAAACATTTATTTTACTATGTACAAATATGCGATTTAGACGATTGAAATTAATGAAGGAAATAATCAATAAAGAATTAATGAATTAAAGAATTGAAGAATTGAAGAATCTCTCCTAGTTATTGATTGGATAAATTATTTTAAAAAGATCTTTACTTACAATACATATCGGCTTAAACAGTTTATGAACATTTTCCATTTATTTAATATCGAATCTTCCAAACTCCCCCCATAGCTGTCACTAGCTGCGGGCACGGCAGAACTCTAAACTCGACTCGACTCGACTACCAGATCGAACTATCAGTGGCCTTTTTGAAAACTCTTGTTTATGTTCTGTTGAGGACAAGTTGTGTCTCAAAATAAAATATCTTCGCTCACGTACTGAATTGTAAAAGGTAAAAAGGTTACCCACGTATTGAATGATAATGAAATATTTTAATGTACAGGATGTTCCATATATTTTTGACAATATTCCAAAAACTTATCGGTAATAATCATACCACTTATTATATGACATGATGATGATGATAATTGTTATAAATAAAATATACAAGAGAAGTCCAATATATCAGCTGTTGGACACATGTTTCAAGAATTTGCCTATTGAATAGAAAACGTTATTAACCAAACATCGCTTTAGATTTGTTTGAAAAATAAGAGGGGGCGTCACAGTAACTTTTAAAGCCGCGTACTCACTAGGCGAACGAAAGCGAATGAACAGGACCGCACGTATGCCTAAGCATGCGCTTGTGTTTGTTGTTACTGTCCACACTGGCGAATGTTTACAGACGAATTCGTGCGTTGTTGTATTTTGCCACACCTGTCGTACAGTCAGTGCAGTGACATTTCGAAGGTATTAAAGTATTATTATTACGTTAATTTTTCATTGTAAACAATGTCATTCGCCAATGAAGATATAATTGCTATAGCTAGTGCTTCATATATCATATTATTCAATGAAGAAGTTAAATCGAAACAAAGAAATATATAATACGTATAATAATTATAATTCAATTTTCTGAATTATAAATATAAACGATTATAACTCTAAATAACCAAAGAAAAACAAACTACATGAACAAAATAAATCAACTTGCCCCTGGCTTGTGTTTGTTTACATAATTTTACCGCATGCGGACGAAAATCCTTTGAAGTACCGACTGCTGGCGGAACTTTGCCGAAAGCAAACGCATGCGTTCCTTCACGTGCGTTTCTTGGTACTCAGTTGCCGAACGTATACGTGCGGTTTTGTTCATTCGCTTTCGTTCGTCTAGTGAGTACGCGGCTTTATATGTCTATGTCAAAGATAGTTGAATAGTTGAGCAACCGAATAATGACAATTAGATGTTATACCCAAAACTATAAGAGACTTTACCATACGATCTTGTCAACTTGAAAAGTGTTAATAAATAAATAAAACATAAATAAACACACAAACATTTAATATGAATAAATCTTCACTGGTCAGAGTAACAGTTTCCAAAAAATAAGACTGCGATTCTAATAATATTCGATATCTGTTGCATATGAGGTTGAATATGTGAGATTTTATTAGGAAATCACTTTTCCCAGCGCATAGTACTATGTGGTCGTTTGCAGATAGTCGTTGAAAGATATAAACTTCAACCGGAGAATATCAATATTGAATAAGAATTAATGATTATAATGAAATATTAGGATTTCATCCGATATAAAATATTGTAAGTGAAACCTGTTCCTCTGGTGACACCAACGTGAAGATTTTGGACTAGATCTTAGGCCAATCAGGACTGGAGTGATGATGGAAGGGAGTCTACAAAGACTTTCAACGAAAAATACTTCATATTTGACAGCAGTTCATCAGACGAAACCAGGCATTCTATACTTCAGGCAATTAAGCTGTACTGGAGCCATAATACCATAAATATCCAACAGGAAGACGTGGGGCTTAACCAAAGCTTGGGAGATACCCAACCAGGCAAGGAAACATGACAATTCCCTGGATTAAATTCCTCCGGGTACAACAACCCTATAAATGCTTTTAGTAAATAGCTGTTCTAAAAGTTGGAAAACTCACCTTCTGTGAAGGGTTTTATCTTGTAGAAAAAAATTGTCGGCGTGGTACAAAGTTTTCAAATGCCAAATTGTCCAAGACAGGCATCTTTCAAAAACCAGGACTTAGGAGTTGATGGTGAGATGGGTAGAACGGAATATCCACGAAGGATCACTTTACAAATTCAGGATTCGTCAGCCGAACAAAACCAGGAACACGTGTCAGGCTAGACACCTGTAGCTTTCACCAATTCTACTATCAGAGTCCTCGTCACCTCGTTTCAAAGTCGGAAACGAAATCCACCTTGAATATTTTTTCATCCAGGAAGTTGTTACCAACATTCAGATATTTCCATATTTGCATGTTCCATGCTTAACCGACCAATCTGACCAGCTTAAAAATAATGACGTGTTTGGTTGTCTCTGATCAGACACCCCAAAAGCTAAGTTGGCTACACTGATATTTTAAAATATGAAACAGTTGACAGAAATATCATCGGACAGCTGACAAATAAAAATAAACGTAAACATGAAAGCAATCGAAACATTTGGTTTTTAATCACATTAAACCCTAAAAATTAAAACAGAGACAATAGTTCGAAGACACTCTTTATGAACCATAAATTTAAATTCAAAAACCAGAACTCAGACATTCATATGAAGCACTCACGAAAATTCGTTTGAAGACATCAGGATGCCAAAATGAGTAGGATATATTTTCCTTTGAAGAAATTCTTATTCACCTTTGATAATTTTTAGATCGACACTTGCAAAGCATAACCTATCACACTTTTCTAGTAAGCAGAAATACAAGCACTACGGGAAAAACCAAAAACAGGACCACTACGTATGCAGTTTCAATGATAACAAGTCGAAAATAGAAATGTTTTGATTCATTCTGATGGTGTATGAAGAACTTAATTATTCTCGTAGTGAGAACTTGTTGAATGTGAATTGATCATTAAATGTGGTTTACGAATGGAAATTAGCATGGGAACGATGATAAGATTTCTATGAATGACGTTAGACGACCAACTATGAACATATATGTAAGCGCGTTCGGTTTTTACATCCGACTGCTCAGATTAGTCTGCATAGTTCGTTTATTGCAACCGATTGTAGGGGAGGTAAATCTTGATCGTTCGATTTTTCAAATCTATCCAGTCCGAGATTGATTTGTTTGCTCGGAGAATTTTGGCAGACGAGTACGATTAATTTAGAATTGAGGTTATGGTTATCTCATCAAAAATAATATTTTGATTTTCCGTAACAAAAACTAGCATTATTTTTTGTATATTTATCACTGAAATCCTCAAAAGGTTCAAATTTCAAACTTAAAGATTCTTTACGAAAAAATCGATTCAAATTTGAATGTGGTTATTGGTTAACAGCATGTCAAAGTCAAACCTACGTCCATTTCGTTCTTTTATTACCGATTTATTCGATTAATCTGTGGCCACGTGACTAAAATCTGCTCAACTCTCAGTTCATAATACCGAACGCGACCGACTTGTGTTAAGGCTCATTGGAAGTAGGTCACCGCAGGGTGAAGTTTACATTGCTCTAAAGCTTTCTAAAAAATTAACAAAATGAAGTAGCGAAAATTTAAATGCTACAACTTTTCAGTGATCAGTGTTCATAATCATATTTTCAGTAGTAATATCCCGACAAAATGCTGAATTTTCAAAAAATACTTTCACCTTGCTGTCACGAAAACTGTGTTGCTTAGAAACACCACGAGAGCTTGCTCGAGTGGTGTTTTGTACAGCAACACAGTTTGAGCGACTGGCAAGGTGAAAGTATTTTGAAAATTCTGCATTTTGAAGGGGTATTCGACCAGACAATTTTACGAATACATTAAATTATTATAGCCTAAATGCGTATTGCAGGAACGGTTCATCATGTGTCATTAATGTCAGTTGAAGAGTTGAACCGTCAAACTAACGTTTATCTATTCACAGAAATTGTTGTAACTATGGAAACGTATAAATAAGGAAGAAGCAAAACACCGATTTGAAAATACCACGGGCTGGGGTGCAATGGACCTGTCCAAGAGATATGAGGTAACACTGAAATTAGAAAGTAAATACGCTAATATCACTCGGGATTTTTTTTTTCTGACTGCTAGTTTATCTATAATCAGAAGAAAAGTGGTTTCGTGACGTCACGTTCATCAAAAATAAACTTGGCAACGTTGTTAAAGTTGTGCACCAAATTCTCATTCAAATATAATGTGTCGTATGACAGTTGTCATTTGATACCAGATGGGTTCTTTCGTCTGTTTCACGGTGCGATCAATAAGAATAGTTTGTCTCTGTCTAACTCATTTGCCTACCCATTTGATACAAGTGAAGCAGTTCCATCAGATCTAAACTTCAACGAACACTACCTTGATTTATTTTTTGAGGTTAACGCGGTTTTCTAAGTTTTGAGAGCTTTTGTTGTTTGTGTTCTAAAATTTGTTAGTGTCCAGTTTCCATCCCAAGTCGGCGCCCATGACTGCTCCTGGCGAACGTGACGACAGATAACAAATGCAGTCGAATAATGTCAATAATATATTCAATTTCTCTGAATTGTCAAATTTTACATCTTTGTAAAAATACTTTCATTAAAGAAAAGAATTGCAACCAGCGCGTTCATTCTACATTTACATTTAAAAATGGTCCTTCATCCGGATATTCAAGTAAGAAGATTGGGAAGTTGGTGAAAATTTCGGAAACACACACGAAGTCATTGGCAAACAATTCGATAAAGTCGAAGTTTCGTTTTTCCACACGTGTTTCGAGTTTCCAGTTTCGCAGCATCCAATTTCTACTGTACAGAACTAATTTGCGGTCTCCCAGGTAATCATTCCTAATCCTTGATCCCTTTCCCTTATTTAAAATAGCTTTCATTTGCATTTGCATATATATTTCGTGAATTATTTAACAAATTCAATTTGTTTGCTTTGTCAAAACGCTCATTCTTATTAAGGAACTGTCAGTTTTGAGTGTTTCAAACACATTTTTTCACACATCAACAGTTCAAATAGTTCACGTTTCATTTATCTAATAAAAAACAACTTTTTCTCATTCAATAATTTTGTATTGTGCTAATTCTTGTAAAGAAGAGTTTCTTTTTCCGATAAATATGACAGAAGCCGAAACTAGAATGACTCTTGACAAATTGAGTAAAAGGCGGGCATCTATAAAATCGAAACTTACAATTTTCAAAAACTATATAAATAATCTCGAAAATGATTTAGCTAATCCAGAATTTATCTTTCCTGAAAATGAATTGAAATTGAGGTTATCAAGGTCTGAACTTCTTTTGAATCAATTCGAAGAAATTCAAACTGAAATCGATTGTCAGGTCGATGACGTTCAAGATGAATCGGCTCAAAGTGAACAATTTGAAAACGATTACTTTGGCATAATTGCAAAGGCCGAAACTCTTTTGTCCAAACATACTGCCAGTGTCGGGGAGTCTTCCAACGTGAAAGGAAATCCACATGAACATGATAGCTCTCACTCAGGTGTTTCAAGTAAAGATGAAAATAATCATGCATCTTTGGGTATCAAATTACCTACTGTTCAATTACCTAGATTTTCCGGTAATTATGAGAATTGGTTGGAATTTCATGATTCTTTTCAGTCTATGATTATTAAAAATGTGAGCATCAGTTTAGTACAAAAATTTCATTACTTGAAATCATCTGTCAGTGGCGTAGCTGAGAAAGTTATTCATAGTATTCCGGTATCTTCCGAGAATTTCTCAGTGGCGTGGCAAATGCTTTGCGAGAGGTTTGCGAATCGTGAACTTCTTGTTTACAATCACACCAAATGCATATTCAATTTGCAAAAAATTATCAAACAGTCTTCTTTCAATATCAGGCAGCTAGTAGATGGCCTACAAAGTAACTTGCGTTCTCTGCAATCTTTGAATGAACCCGTAGACCATTGGGATACCTTATTGATATTTCTAATCGTTGAGAAGCTTGATTCTGAAACCACTCTTGAATGGGAGTCAAAGAAATCAACAGAGACAACTCTCAAAGATCTTTTGAATTTTCTGAAAACGAAAGCTGACATTCTTGAAAAAATTGAGGCTAATCACTTTTCTAGTGGCAATAAAGATCGCAATCGATTTCAGAAAAAATCTCTTACGAGATCTTTGATATCAAGTCAAGCTTCTTGTTTTCTATGCAAGTCTTCAAATCACAAATTGAGCAATTGTCGTGATTTTCTCAATTTAAGCATTACTGATAGAACAGAGCAAGCCAAAAAATTAAAGGTTTGTCTAAATTGTTTACATCCTGGTCACGTGAATTCCAATTGCAAATACGGCAAATGCTATAAGTGTGGCAAGAAGCACCACACACTCATTCATGTCGAAACTACCGAAATTGCTCCAAATGTCATTTCGAGTGCCAGTGAAGCAGACTCAAATATTGAATCTACGCATGCGCTTTCAACTAGCGCTGTTCGGAAAAATCTTGTTCTTTTATCCACAGTAGTAGTTCAAGTTTTGGATAGTTCTGGTAAGGCACAAGAATGCAGAGCTCTCTTGGATAGTGGTTCGCAATCAAATTTTATCTCATCCCATTTAGTCTCAAAATTAGGTCTTCCAAAAAGGCGAATTGACATTTCTGTGATAGGGATTGCTCAAACTTCCTCTAATATGAATTACCAGTGCAATGTGTTCCTTAGGTCACTCCACTCCTCATTTTCGGCATCCCTAACTTGTTTAGTCACCAATGCCATATGCAATCAGCTCCCAGGTTGTCAAATAGACATTTCTTCATTGCGCATTCCTGCTAAGATTCAGCTGTCAGATAAAAATTTCCATGTGAATTCAGATATACACCTCCTGATAGGGGCCGGCCTTTTCTATAACTTGCTCTGCGTTGGGCAGATCAATTTGGGCCCACAAAACCCCGTACTTCAAAAGACAAAGCTTGGGTGGATTATCTCAGGTCCTCTTCCCCAGGTACAGCCTTCCCAGAATGCCTTCTGTAATTTCTCGCACAATAGTGTATGTGATGAACTCTCACGATTCTGGGAAATAGAAGAGTTTCCCACTACTCGGTTCTATTCTAAGGAGGAGGAACATTGCGAAGAGCATTTTAAATCTACTCTTAAAAGGAATTCAGATGGACGTTTCGTAGTTTCAATGCCTTTCAAAGATTCAGTTGAAAAGCTAGGTGAATCAAGAAGCACAGCCGAAAAGAGATTTTATAGTGTTGAACGTAAGCTTCAGCACAATTCAACCCTAAAGAAAATGTATATCGAATTTATGGAAGAATACGTTTCCATGGGTCACATGACTCAGGTTGATCACCATCAACCATTCAGCTATTACCTCCCTCATCACGGAGTTTTGAAGAAGGACAGTCTCACCACGAAACTTCGTGTTGTGTTCGACGGATCGTCTCCTTCTTCAAGCGGTTTATCACTCAACGACGTCCAAATGGTCGGGCCAGTCGTTCAAAGTGATCTTTTGTCGATCGTTCTTCGATTCAGGCAACATTCTCACGTAGTATCAGCGGATATTGCAAAATTTTATCGCCAAATATTGGTTTGTCCTTCTCAGAGACATTTTCAACAAATATTGTGGAGGTCTGATCCATGTCAGCCTTTGCAAACCTTTTCCTTGAACACGGTCACTTATGGTACTGCATCGGCGAGCTTCCTTGCTACCAGATGCTTGAGTGAACTAGCGCAGGAGTATTCCGAAAGTTTTCCTGAAGCTACCAACATAATAGCGAATGACTTCTATGTTGATGATCTTTTAACTGGATCTGATTCAGTTTCGGAAATCATTGTTTATTGTAAGCAAATCATTCATATCCTGTCCAAAGCTCACTTTCCACTTCGCAAATGGGTCTCTAACAATCCTTCAATATTGGATGCTATCCAGCAATCAGTTTCTTCCTTGGACATCGCCCACTCTCTTGGATCGAACGATAACACAAAAACACTTGGACTTCATTGGTATCCCAAATTTGACTCTCTAAGATATGTTATCTCTTCGGAGATTCTTCCGAAGACAATCACAAAGAGGTCAATCCTGTCGGGTATAGCACAAATCTTTGACCCTTTAGGTCTTCTCTGTCCAGCTACAATCCAAGCTAAAATGTTGTTACAGCAACTTTGGCTAGAAAAATTAGGTTGGGATCATTCAGTGCCTTTACATATTCATACTAGTTGGTTAGCTTTTAGAGATCAACTCCCTCAACTCAATGATATTCAGATTGCTCGTAAAGTGAAACTAGACAACGCTGTTCATATTGAATTACACGGTTTTTGCGACTCTTCTGAACTAGCGTTCGGTTCAGCTATTTACATCCGCAGCTTAGATCAATCAGGTAACGTCCAAACCCATCTGTTATGTGCAAAGTCAAAGGTTGCTCCACTCAAAAAAATCAGCATTCCGCGGCTCGAGCTCTGCGCTGCTGTAATCCTCAGTAGGCTAGCTACCAAAGTTTTCAGATCTCTCTCTCTTAAATTCAATAAAATATTTTATTGGTCGGATTCTATGGTGGTTCTAGGATGGCTCAAAATTTCTCCTCATCTCCTCAAAACATTCGTGGCCAACAGAGTCTCAGAAATTCAATCCAATACGGATATCTCTTGTTGGAACCACGTGAATACAAAGGAAAATCCTGCCGATCTCATCTCAAGAGGTATTAGTCCACAAAGTTTGAAATCATCTGATCTTTGGTGGCATGGTCCCAAATTTCTGAATGATTCCATTCAAATTTGCTCCACTCAACCGCTTGAGTTGACCAATGAACTTCCGGAGATGAAGCGAACAGAAATAACTTCCCTGAATTTGACAGCCCTCTCCAGTTTTCCTTTCGAACGATTTTCAACATTGAATCGTCTCAAACGCACCTTTGCCTATATCTTAAGATTCGTTCACAATTCATTAGCTCGTTTCAGATCCCTGGAAAGAAATTCTGGTCCTCTTTCTATGCAGGAGTTGAATTCCTCACTTCGTTATCTTATCAAATATTCTCAAGCTGAATCATTCCCAGAGGAACTGCATAACTTATCGAAAGGCAAACCTCTTCCTCGCAAAAGTAGAATGTTGTCCCTACTTCATTTTATTGATGAGAATGGTATTCTCAGGGTTGGGGGCAGACTAAGACATTCTCCATATGAATTTGATAAGAAGCACCCCATAATCATTTCATCAAATCATCATTTCTCAAAGTTACTATTCCATAACGAGCATAAAAAGCTTCTTCATGCTGGACCTCATCAATTGCTCTACTCAATACGTGAAACATATTGGCCCATACTTGGGAAGAATCTTGCGAAGAGAACTGTTCATGAGTGTATCGTGTGCTTCAAAGCCAAACCGATTTCTATAAATCCTCTAATGGGAGATCTTCCTGAAGCAAGGGTCACTCCTTTTCTTCCATTCATCAATACAGGGGTGGATTACGCCGGTCCTTTTACGTTGAGAGACAAACCTGGCCGACGTTTTAAAACCTACAAGGGTTATGTTAGCCTTTTCATATGTTTATCAACAAAGGCGGTTCATATTGAACTAGTCAGCGACTTAACCAGTGATGCCTTTATTTCTGCTCTTAAACGGTTTATAGCAAGACGGGGCAAGCCCCAAAGTATCTATTCCGACAACGGGACAAATTTCGTAGGTTCCAAAAATCAGTTATTGGAACTAGGTAAATTTTTGAAAAACCACAGCGAAGAAATCGAATCTTCTACCTCGTGTCAAGAAATATCATGGCATTTCATTCCTGCGTACTCCCCTCATTTCGGTGGCATTTGGGAGGCAGGTGTGAAGTCAATGAAAAGACATTTGAAACGTGTTCTATCAGAAGCGCTCCTCACATATGAAAATTTTCAAACTGTTTTAGTGCAAGTAGAGGCTATTTTAAACTCCCGTCCTTTAACTCCTTTAACCTCAGACCCATCTGATCTTACCGCCTTAACTCCTTCCCACTTCCTCATCGGCCGCACGCTCACCTCTATTCCTGAGCATAATTTCATGGATATCAAGGTAAATCGATTGGATCAATTTGAGAGACTTCAGCAACTACGCCAGCATCTTTGGAAAAGATGGTCTCTCGAGTACATATCAGAACTTCAAGGCCGACAAAAATGGAGAGAAAACAAGTCACAAATGAACATTGGCGACCTGGTTATTATCAAAGACTGCAACCTAAGTCCTTTACAATGGAAGCTTGGTAGGGTCATCCAGTTGTTTCCTGGTTCCGATAACATTCCGCGGGTTGCTGCTTTACGTACGGTGAATGGTGAAATTCGAAGAGCCATCTCTAACCTGTGTCCTCTACCTCTGTCTCGTGAGGCTGTCCCGCTGAAGCTGAGTTGAAAGGCCACTCTTTCAAGGTGGGGGGCATGTCCAGTTTCCATCCCAAGTCGGCGCCCATGACTGCTCCTGGCGAACGTGACGACAGATAACAAATGCAGTCGAATAATGTCAATAATATATTCAATTTCTCTGAATTGTCAAATTTTACATCTTTGTAAAAATACTTTCATTAAAGAAAAGAATTGCAACCAGCGCGTTCATTCTACATTTACATTTATACAGTTAGTAATTCCTGTATCTCCAGTACCTGTATCCCTGCAATAACTGAACATGTCGAAAAGGTGCTTTGTACCTCTGTGAATTATCCAAACTTCCCTTCACGAAGCCTTGTTCCATATTTTTAATACACAATTACACAAATAAATTCACACCAAATCATTTAAGATAACAAAAGTCACTAGACTATTATCGAATTTATCAGTTGAATGTTGATTGTTGAATGTAAATAAAATAAACATTAACCTCACATCTCCATATAACTATTGACAGTTGAGAACTGTCATTGCGATTTGCTGTGTTGTCAATGCTCGTTCTTCATCAAAAGGATGGTCCGTTCAGAAAATTTGAAAGTTACAAATACAATAAAATATAGCTAATATGTGGATTTTTATCTATGAGTTGATCAAGTGACAATGTATTGATTATTCTTCAACGGCTTATATCATGCTAGAAGTTATACTTTCAAGGAGAACGGTATTGCCTGTTTCGGAACGAGGATTATGGTGGGAGATATTTCCGATGAACGTGACGTCAGCGGCACACTTTCTAATGTGATATTTTTTTAAAATGAAAGAAAAATAATGGAACTTTTTGTTAAATGGACTTTTCAGACTAACAACTATCGATTTAAACGAGTTTTGTAATTTATTTTCCGTAAATGTAAAGGTCCATTCTCGAATCATTCGAAAATATATGAATGCGCAAATATTCGCATAAAAATTTTCTAATAGAAACTATTGACATTATTCTTCAAACCCCTTCGTTTTGTATCAATAGAATTTAATCCTACTCCGAAATGAAGTCGAACGTTCGTCCGGCATCGTCGCGAATTCTGGTTGATTTTGATTTTGACGTTTGGTGATACAAGTCAAAAGTATCCCTACTGTGAAAATTAGTGTAATAAATAGCAAAAGTATATAACGGAAGAGCAAAAGACGTTCCTTGTGGAATTTATAGAAAAACACACGCAATTGAAGAGCGGGAAATTTACACCATCCCATACTCATCAAAAAGAAAAAGAATTGTGGCTTGAATGTACTGAAGAACTTAACCAACTGGTGGGTCCAAAAAAGGACTGGAAATCCTGGAGAAAGGTATAAATAATCTTTAACTAAAACGAACACCTTTCTGAAGTTATTCACTATCATTTTCAGTGTTGACAAGATGCTCGATCA
Source organism: Chrysolina oricalcia (assembly GCA_944452925.2). Taxonomy (NCBI): domain Eukaryota; kingdom Metazoa; phylum Arthropoda; class Insecta; order Coleoptera; family Chrysomelidae; genus Chrysolina; species Chrysolina oricalcia. The sequence continues at coordinate 50,215,203 of OX101825.2, read as the reverse complement.
AAGGCCAAGAAGAAAAAAAAGTGACATCAATAAGTATCGTAATGCAACTGGCGCGGCGGTGGAAAACCCATATCAGATGAATTGACCCCCATAGAAGGACGTATTGTTAATTTACAAAGTGTAATAGCTGTCGATGGGCACCAACAGACGCAAGAGTCGTTGGTAGAATTTGAAATAATAGATGATATGCAATCTCAAGAAACAATTATAATGGACGTGTTACAAGGGGAATCTTACAATCATGAAACCATGCGGATGCGCTCCTTGAGCTTACAGCGCAAGGTTCAACGCACTCTCAGCCATCAAATTCGACTCCTAGACCTACCCCAAAAGCAAGACATGAACGTAAAGCTAAGCGGCGCTTTGCTACTTCAAGATTATCATCGTCAATATTGAAAACTCATAGTATATGACACTGAGGTAAACACGATTAAATGTCCACAGATTTATTGTCTACGCGACATGTTTAGATACACTGTATCTTTTTCAAGCGAATGTAATGCATAATAATGTATTACATTAATACACAATGACGTATTACATTCGCTTAAAAAAGATACAGTGTATCGAAACATGTCGCGTAGACAATAATCTGTGGAAATTTAATAGTGTTTACCTTAGTATCATAAAATATTAACACCAGGGAGTTCCAAAATGTCTATGTATAACTTACTCTTACCCAATAAAAAATATGACTTTTGACCATATTTATGCAACCTACGCATATATGGAAGGACATTACTATTGTTCCATATGAAACAATCGTTGGTACTTCCAGGGAATCCTTTGATCTGACATTTCGAAGGGATCATCTCGATGATGAAATTGTCTTGCGGGTTGAGCATTAAATATTTCAGCCGCTTCAAATAAGCAACTTCATCTAAGTTTGCCATCATCACGATTTCATACTTTGAAACAAACTTCTGTCACATCTATATCCAACGTGAACGTAGTGTCAAATTTTGTTCGAAATGGTTGTTTACGCATGTTAAGACCACTCGTTGCATATCATTCGCAAATTTGCGTATGCGCAATACATTCGCTCGCTCGAGAATACACTTTCCTTGCTTCATGCGAAAATAAGCCATTATCGCATTCGAAATCATAGGCGCATGATTCGAGAATTGCATCCCAGGAGACAGTGTTTTCGAAAAGTCCTTTTATCATTGGTTTGAATTCAAAAAATTATGGCATTTGGTTGGTTTCTATAATATGAGGGAAATTGTCAATATACATAACATAAATAAAGAGAATGTCAATGACTATTTTCATGTTATCAACAAAATAATGATGGGAATAGTAAAATAACTAACATAACAAACATTATACCAGCATAGAGAGGTGATTTCTTGTAGTTGGCAAAATTGTACTGTGGTTTGTGTATATCACTGCTTTTCAGCAAATTATTAATTTTTCCAAAAATGAACGACAAGAGTTTATATGAATATATTGACTGAAGGGTTAAAATCCCGCTGGTTTTGAAAATGTTGCGACAGCTGTCTCTGATATAGCCTCAATTAAAGATAAGCCTTGCGCCATGCGCTTTTGTATGGTAAATAGGCGTAAGCATTCAGATATATATATAGTAAATTTCAATCAGGGATTTTGTTGACATGTAATTTCAAGTATGCTTTGTTTATTTTTTTATGGGTATTTTCTGCGTGTTCCTTGAAATTAAGATTACAGTCAATAAATTTTCCAATAAATCATCAAATCAAAATATACTTTATTGTCAGAAGATATTTTATGGGCAAAGTTTTCAATGAAATATACAGTATAAATGATAATCTAAAGATAAAATTAAAAATATGTGACTGTCAATAGATAAAATCGTGTTCCTCTTTAGACAATTATGAAATACACTTACAGGTTAAGGACACAAGAATGCAAGTTTATATTGTAACAATCGATATTCAATTTTTTGTTGAGGAATTCTTTTACATCATAAAATGATCTCTCAGCTAGGAGCCCTTTGAGTGATTTTCAGAATAAATTTACTGAATCAATGGCTGGAATGCTGGAAGAGTGTCATATCTAATAGAATGGCATTATAATTATAAAATCAGTGATTTTATACTGATTTGACGAGGGAATCGGAAGCCTCAAGTCGTTGTTTTGGCGGGTGGATTCATGAATAATATCATACAATTCTTTGTTTTTGTGTATCAGGTTTTGTGTATCAGCTGTTTCGAGAATGTTCTTTGAATTATTCTCTGCAAGAGACTCTATGCCAAACTTTGCAGATATATCGAATAGCACGCTTTTGGAGAATGAAAATCATGTTAAAATGTTGAATACTGCAAGTTCCCCAAAACGCTAAGTCATACCTGGCATGTGATTCAAATAGCGCACGGTAAACTATTTTTGCAGTTGGTAAACCCAGTTCATTCGACACTACACGTAAAGCAAAGCATCCCGAAGATAGCCTTTTACTGAGCATGACAACATGGTTTTGGTTTCCCCTAATGGAATGACACTTATTTTGCAATGGAATTACAATAGGTTTGTTTTGGAAACATTAAAGGAAAGCATATTTGAGTTACACCATTCTCTTAGTGTCACCATTTTACTATAGAGGTCAGTTGAATTCTTGTCGTTCCACAATATTGTTGGGTCATCTACAAAAATAGTGATCACAGCTTCTATTTTAATATTCAGAAGGTCATTAAAATACAACAGAAATAAGACAGGACCAAGAACAGAACCCTGCGGTACAGCATGCTTAATGGCCTCAATATCAGAGATTATGCAGCTTATGCAGCAGTATTTCATGAAATACTGCTGCATAAGCTTCATCTTTACGGCTTCAGAGGACGAAGCTTAAATTGGTTTGAGTCACATCTGAATCGGAAAACCAATAATGGGTTCAGAATACTGTAAAGCTCTTAGATCTTAATCCCCGAGTCATCTGCAAATACCAATATTATAAATTGATGTGAACTGGCAGCTTTGGAAAAGGAATAAATTGATAAGTGCAATAATTTTCAAAATAAGTCAATTTAGGAGTTGAACTTTTGCCACATACAGATGACATCCTTTATATTCCTCAGGAATTAGGATCTTCAGAGTGTTCCGATCCAGAATCTGATGTTAGTTCAGTGATGAAATAATTCATAACATGTTTTTCCCAATTTTTCAATTTTCAGTTGGGTATAGTTAGCCATGAATAAGCGATTTTTGGTTACTTGTGATAATGGAACATTTTTGAGCACTTTGTGACAAAAAATGACATTTTAAACTCTATCGAGCATTATGGATGAAGAGATGGTGATATTGCCAGCTACATATGACACCCTGTATATTTCAATGATTCAGCATTGAGTTCTGGGGTTCTGGGATATTTCAAATAAAAGATCCTTTTCCCCAATTTTTCACTATTTAAGTGGTCACAGTTTGCCATGGAAAAGAATCATTTGTTTATTTTTCGCAGTATTAATTCATATTTTTGGGAATTTTGTAAAAAGTGAAGAAGTTTTGAAAATCAAGCTATAAAAAAGATAATCACATTGCCAGCTACAAATGAAATATATGGAGTTGATGAGCCCTTTCTAGCTAGCTCATCAGCTTTTTCATTGCCCTCGATACCGCAGTGTCCTGGAACCCACATCAAAGTTAATTTGTTGTATTATGTGAGAACACTGAGTTCTTCTCGGCATTCCCATACCAGTCTTGATGTCACTTTCGGGTTCATAAGAGCCTTCAGTGACGCCTGGCTATCGGTACATATTTTGATCCGTGCATTGTGCATTTCCCTCATATTGATTTCTCTCGCGCATTGCAAGATGGCGTACATCTCTGCCTGGAATACAGAGGTGTTTGTTCCTAGTGAGACGCTTATTTGGGAGTTCCTCCCCTCACTGTATATTCCAGCACCAGTTCCTTCTCTGGTTTTGGATCCGTCCGTATACGAGATCCTCTCTCCAGGTTTGCTCCTGGTATTGTCGTGTGTCCATTCCCTTCGATCTTGCAGGATAGCCTCGAAGTTGATGTTGAAGAAGTATCTAGGAGTCATGTGGTCCGTTGGTTTCATTTCAAGAATGTTGCCTCCCACTATTTCCTTTATCTTGTTGTGATCCGATCTGTTGCTCGTATTTTGTTGCCTCAGGAGTCCCATTCTTGCCTCTCTCATGATTGCTATGTCAATCGGTGGGAGGTCCAACAGTACTTCCATGGCTAATGTTGGTGTTGTTTTCATAGCTCCCGTTATACTGAGGCATGCAAGTCTTTGTACCTTGCTCAACTCAGCCGCGGCTATTTTTTGTGTTATCTTTTTCCACCATACCAAAGATGCATATGTAATTATGGGTTTCACCACAATGTTGTATATCCAATACACCATTTTGGGATTTAGCCCCCATGTTTTTCCGTGTGCCCGCCTGACTAACATCAGTGTCATTTCGGCTTTCTTCTTAACTTTTGCCAGCTGTTTATTCCAGGTGAGTTTCGAGTCTAAAATCACCCCGAGATATTTAACTTCCCCTGACAGCTGTAGTAGGGTACCTTGTAGGGTCAGATGTCCTAGGCTCTCTAACTTCCTTCTACGGGTAAACGCTACAATGGTTGATTTGGAGGGGCTAATAGTTAGTCCCTCCTTATCTATCCATGTACTTACCAGATTTAGGGCCGATTGCATTTTTTCCCTAACCGTGGTGTTGAATTTGCCTTGGACCGTGATGACTATGTCATCTGCGTACCCAAGTGTTTTGTGCCCACCCCTCTCCAGTGTGAGTAGCAGGTCCTCCACCACCAGGTTCCACAGCAGTGGGGACAGGACACCCCCTTGCGGGCAACCCCTGGTGACCTTGGCTGCCAATGTTTCTCCCACTAAGGAGGAGTGGATAATTCTATCTCTTAGCATGCAGTCTATCCACCTGCAGCAGGTCTCATCGATGCCTTTTCGTCTCGATGCCCTTGAGATCGAGTTTAGAGATGTGTTGTTGAATGCTCCCTCGATGTCCAAGAATGCACCCAACAAGACCTCTTTGTTTCTTAGTGCAGTTTCCACCTTCTCTACGAGTTGGTGTAGTGCTGTTTCTGTAGATTTGCCTGTTGTGTAGGCATATAGGTCCTTGTGTAGGGGTTGGTTTACCAACACCGTGTCCCTGATGTGCCTGTCCAACAGTTTTTCCTGTGTCTTAAGAATAAATGACATAAGACTTATTGGCCTCAGTGCCTTCGCTCCCTCCTGTGCCGTTCTTCCAGGTTTAGGGATGAAGACCACTGTGGTTGCTCTCCATACTTTTGGTATGTATCCCAGTGCTAGGCTGGCCCTTAGTACCGTGCATAGTTTGTGTGCCAGTAGGTCTATGCCTTCTTGTAGCATGATAGGATAAATGCCATCAGTCCCTGGCGATTTATACGGTTGGAATGAGTTGATTGCCCATTTCGTTTTTTCCACGTCTATCACTTTCTTTGAGACCTGTCATTCTTCCCTGGAGGCCCACGAGGGAGGTCTCAGTTCTGAATGTCTCCAGGCCTCAGTTGATATATTTGTGTTTATTGATCCTGGAAAGTGTACCCTGTACAGTTCTTCCAAGGTATCTTTTCCATTCTGCGTGTACGCCCCTGACTCTGTCCTAATGGTTCGAATCGTTTGTTGGGGTTCTTTGGAGAGAATTTTGCAGAGTCTTGACGCCTCGTGAGTGCCTTCTACTTCCTCACAGTGTTTCCTCCACGATTCTCTTTTGGCTAGCCTTAGTGCTTTATTGTACTCAGTGAGAGAGTTCTTATACTCCCTCCATTCTCCTGAGTGTTTGGCTTTGTTGAAGAGTTTCCTGGCCATTTTCCTTTTCCTAGCGAGTTCGTTGTTCCACCAGGGCACGTTCCTGGTGTTTACCTTGCTAATAAGTGGACAGTTATCGTTAAATGCTGAGGTAATTTGAAGGTTAGTATTGCTATTATTTTTTGTTATAACATGAATTCTACAAAATTACTCATTTTCATAATTTCATAACGGTTTGAGAGGTGCATCCTCGTACCTACTTTCTACTTGAATAAATATAGTTTGATACCAAGATTACTTCAAACTTTATTATTATTCAACGTGTTCCAAAATAACAAAATGTATGGATCATTTATGTTCTGTTTGGTATTTTGTATTTCTGCTATTTAATTGTAATAAGAGTTTATAGGTAGTTCAGTTATTTTTGTTATTAGTTCTTTGTGATGAAATAAACATTATTTGAATGACATTTAATTTTATTTCAACCTTCTGGAAAATGAAGCTTATAATTTCTGAACATACTAAGACATGAAGAAGCGAATAGGTTGAAACTGATGCATTCTTATCTTATTCCGTTTGGATGTTATGTGCCTCAAGTGTATCCTTTCTAAAAATTATAGATGGTACCTATAAAAATTGGCCTTGCTTTGTACACAAATATGTACAATATACCTACACAATTCATGTTTGCGGAGTACACAAATTTGGGACATTTTTTGCATCCTATATTTAAAAAACCTACACAATTTGTACAAGCTAGGTACACAAATTGTTGCCATTCATTACAATTTATGCGCATAAACATTACACAAGTTGTTGACATTCGTCGCACAACATACCGATTAATTTTGTATATTTTGTGTATAAAATTAAAACAAAACTATTCAGAATAATACAACACTGAAGTGTATCGTTTATACACAATATCTCTGATACAATATTATAGAAGATAAATGAACAAATTGATGCTGTCAACTTTTTAGAAACAAATTGTGCTGAAACTATTCAGAATTGTGTAGAAAACATACATTTATTTCTCTCTGTGAATTATAATTCATTTTATATTACTTGTTTCATGTTTACTATTCATACTTTCATTTACTGACGCTCTTGGCAATTTGTTATCGATATAATTGTAATGGTTTTGGTAACTTATTGTTGATTAAAGTATATTTTTATTTTTAAACCGACGATGGAACCTTTGGATTTCTTTCGGAAAAAATTATTCAGAATTAATAGTTTGATACTTTCCTTCCACAAGCACATTCGTTAGTAATGTGAAATGATAACTTAATTAATACGATATAATCAAAATTACTAATATAATTTTTGTATTCACTTAATAAAACACAACTTCATTCAACTCTCAACAATATCTTAATATTATGTCCTTAAATGGCTTTGTTTCGTATGTTAATGATTACACTAGAGTTACCACAGACACCAAAAGTTGTATAGACCACATTTTCATCAAAACTAAAACAGAATCCGAAATGTTTCTACCTATTATTTATGAATCCGGAATAACAGACCATTACTCAAAAATACTATGTATTAAGCTGGAAAACAAAAGAAAAGAAATTGAGGGACAAAAATATAAGACATTTTTAAATCTCGAGAAAACAAAAAAAATATCGATGAAGAAAATTGGAATGAAATATATCAAACTAATGATTCGAATACTGCGGCAGAATTAATCATATAAAAAATAAAGACTTGCGTAGAAAAAAATACTCAGTTGTTAAAATTAAAAACCATGAGAAAAAGAAAAACTGGATAACGAAGGCACTCATTGTATCAGTGAATAAAAAAAATAAATTATTTAAAGATGCAAAACTTCATCCAAATGACGTAACTATACAAAAAAACTATAAAACTTACAGAAATAAACTAAACTTATTAATAAAGAATGCAAAAGGAGATTATTTCAACAAAGAAATTGAAAAAAATCAAGGTTCTTCGAAGGGAATGTGGAACGCGGTAAAAAAAATTTGCAATGAAAATAAAAAAGAAACTATAATCAAGGAGGTAAAAACAAATAATGCAGTAGTAACAAACGATAAATATGAAATGGCAAACATTTTCAATGAACACTACGTGAATATGGGGAAAAATCTCGCGAGTAAAATTACTATCCCTCCAAACTACGTTGAAAGCCATGTAAAGTTAAACAAAACTATGTATTTATTCCCAACCAACCCAATGGAAGTGACAGAAATTGTGAAAAGCCTAAAATCAGGAAAAGCTCCAGGTAATGATGGAATAACTTCGGAAATACTTAAAATGAACTGTAATACTCTGTGCGGTCCTCTGAGCCACCTCATTAATAAAGTCTTTGAAAACGGTCAATTTCCGAATATATTTAAATTGTGTGTAATTAAACCACTATATAAAAATGGTGATAGAACGAAGGTCATAAATTGTAGACCGATTTCTCTAATTTCAAGCATAGCAAAAATACTAGAGAAACTTATTAAAATACGAATAGACAGCTTTCTGATCAAACATAAAGTCATCTCAGGAAGGCAATTTGGGTTTCAATCAGGTAAGAATACAGAAGATGCTATAGCACAAGTCACAAATATAATATATGAAAACCTAGATCACAGTAAAAAATCCTTGGCTATTTTTGTTGATTTGGGAAAGGCTTTTGACACTGTTGACCATTCAAGGCTGTTGATGAAATTAGAAAATATCGGTTTCCGAGGAAACTCTCTGAATTTAATGGAAGACTATCTCAGGAATCGACAACAATACGTTAAAATTGATAACATCAAAAGTGAACTACGAACGATTGCACACGGTGTACCTCAAGGCACAGTACTTGGTCCAGTTCTATTCAACATGTATTTAAATGACTTACTCAACATAAGCAGAAAAGGGAGAATATTCAGCTTTGCAGACGACACAGTGATCATTTACAATGCAGATACCTGGCAACAGTTGAAAGATATAGTTGAGTATGATTTTCTGAAAATAAAAAATTGGTTCGATATGAATGTTCTAACATTGAACTCTGAAAAGACTAAATATATGCCCTTTACTGCCTACCAAACACACTTACCTCATTATCACCTTCTGAATATACGTAATCTGGAGAAACCATCATTGAAATTGCGGAGGCAAGAGGCATAAAATATCTCGGTATCATGATAGATAGGCACTTCAGATGGGATTTGCATGTGAATTATTTGGTAAATAAATTACGAATGCTACTACCTAAATTCAAGTTTCTCAAACAATTCTTGTCACTACCCCAACTGAAAATGATGTATTACGCTCTTGTGCAGTCCCAAATATCATATGGCATAATGGGATGGGGAAGTGCCACCATTACATATATGAAACGTGTTGAAGTGATACAAAAATGGATTCTAAAAATAATGTTCAATAAAAAACACACCCCACAGATGAACTATATCGAGAATCAGGAATTTTCGACTTGAGACAAATAAACGGACAAACACTGTTGATGAACACTTTTAAAAACAAACACAAAATTCGTTATAAACAACATATCTACAGTACCAGAAATAAAAATCTCGTAACAGAAAAACAAAATGTTAAAAAAACAATTGGTCTGAGAAACCATGCCCACTTAGCTCTGAAAATATTTGATATTCTTCCACTCGAAATCAAAAATCAGAATATCAAATTCAAATTTAAAAAACAAATAAAAAAATGGCTTCGTGAAACACCTAGAAGTGTTATTCATGACATTTTCAATGCTATGAACTAGAATTCGAAGTTCAAAAATAGTGATTATCTTGTAGTCACAATACTGAACTACATACTATTTGTACCATTCATGTCTTGACATGTTTATAAATAAATGTATCCTTCATATTATATGTGCTATCTTCCATGTTATTAGTGTTTGTATTTAGTATAATTTACATTGTTGCTTACATTACATATTATTTACATATTTATTTACATATTACATTATTTACATTATTCACAGTATTTATATTAATTATTAACTCACTAAGTATAATTTGATATAGCTTAGCGGATGAAATTTTCTGTTCCCATATACATAGTTGCTATTAGTATTAACTATTGTGAAGGTGTCCGATCACTCATGCTCATTGTCAAGAAAGTTGTTCTTTTAGAGATGGATGATCACCGGCATATATGTGTGTATAATTAGAAAATTTAGATCAACCATACAAAGTACCTTGTACTTCTGGTTTCTCCACGTTTATTCCAATGTTATAAGAAAATTACTTTATATTCTGTATATGCTGAATTTTGAATAAACGGTTATTATTATTATTATTATTATTATTATTATTTCAGTTTTCATGATGCAGTGGTAAACACATTACTTATTGTTATTTTTTCAGTTTATTCATGAGACCGCCCCGTTTCTTTTAGTTAGCCCATGACTTACCCTTTATCTGTTCGCTTTCAATTTTTACCTAACCCTGAAAGCCAGACCGACAATACCGAGCACATATTTATTATATTTACAGGGTTAACAGCATTAACACCATGAAATCATTATCCATTATATCCATAAATATTATAAAAGGATCGATCATGTTTATTTTGTAATTTGTCCCAACCCTTTTGTGCCGAACAAAACCCATTTCCTTTCCAATGAAAAAAAGTATGCAGGTAGGTTTTGATTCTATGTATTACTCTTTTCATAGATAATTTAACCCATTATGTATTTTATCTAAATAGTAAATGGTGATGCAGGTAATATTTTTTTAAGGGTTGGGGGTTGTACAAGACTTTTCGGATTGTACCATACTGTTGCTTCTATCATTCTTCCTTTGATGTATGTGAATACTATAAATGGGAGCTACTGGCTATTATCAATCAACTCAAAAAGAATGCTTTTTCAAAGATAGATTAATAAAAATCATTTATTTACATTTATTTGTAGCTAGAATAACTTCACAAAAAAAGTAAAAATAGCTTAAACAGAAAATCACACAAATAAAAATGAAAAATAAGTTACCTAGTCAATTGTATATCGAAACTCGAAATTTTTTTAATGTGTATATTTTGAGAACTTACAATTACAGACCAGTGTGGTATGCAACACGGACGTATAATATCGTATAAATACAGACGTATAATATCGTATAAATACAGATGGTATGCAAAATTAAAGATAATGAAAATTAACTAATTTTCTCAACTGTCATTATTAATTCGGGAAATACCAATTGGTATTCATATGCATCATGAAGCACTATGAACACAGTTTCACTATTATCCACATACGACTTTTTTTATAATTAGCTTACTCAAACCATGAGACAGTAATCTGTTTGTTCTTCAGGTCGAGTTGGAAACATATAATTTGGGAAAATTCTCAGTGGGGGGGGAGTTGTTTTTTGAGACTATCGAATAATTTCCGGGACCGTCCGACAACTAGAATTTCCTGGAAATTTTGCAGACAATATTACAACTTAATCGGCAAAATGATGACGTCATTCAAGGACCACGCACACTTATGCAAAAAGTATTTCGGTCAAATTGTCCAAAATGTCAATATGTTCTTGAACTCGATACACTGAACAAAAGTTACCATGGGCACACAAAAATTCTATAGCTGCCTCCGTGACGACGTTAGTTGTTGCCTTGAAATCTCAAGGTCTTCTAACCGAAGCCACAAATGAGTGGTTGGCTTCCTGTTGTTGACTTTCTTTGTTTCCATTTTTACATCCAAGTGTTGTACATCTTCGCACTTGATTTTACCGTACTGATGAGAGCTTAAGCTCGAAACACGTGTCTACGGTTGCACAACATTTTGAGGGTTATACCCAATAACTTTTCTATTTATATTTTTATATATTGCCCCTCGATAAATCCATCCTGATTTATATTTTACGAAATACAGAGTGTAGAAGTTACACGCATCATAGAAATAAAAGGTAGGAATTACTAGATTCGTCAAGAATCTAACCACGAAAAACGTTAAGAATATGGACAAACTTTGATCGTAGCGAGATTTACTCTTCAAAAACGTTGAGACAACTCACAGAAAGTATTGCTAGGTAATGCAGTGATATTGATAGCGAAAAACAAAAAACGATCAACGGAGCATCGTGATTATATTTACCACGACTACATAATATCGAATAATTACCCGCTGATTATTTCATACTATAATTCATTAGTGAATCTGGAATAGGAACCTCCACCTATTCAACTGTTAGATTTGAACAGAGAACTGTTTACTAAAGTTCGCGGTATATGTTTCTTCCATCTGTAATATCACGTGTAGAGTACTTTTTACCACGATTATCTAGTAAACTGATTATCGAACAGTTCACCACACTCTCGCCCATGATATTATAAACCAGTTTGGTATATAATACCATATCAAAATGTACCATTTGCTATTTTTCATCTTGTTTCAAACCATGAGCAAAATTTATGTTTTTCCCCTCAAAATGTAACTTTTTATGATCAGAATTAAATGTTTTTTTTTTGCAGCGAAATATTTATTTTTCTCGAACCTCTTTGAAGTACTCGGAAAGGGTGCGGCCCCTAGTTAGGCTGGTGCCACAACGAATTTTAAACGCCTAACATAAGAAAGAAAATAACAGGCAATGACCGGGTGGAGAATGTTAAGGGAAAAAAGATTTAAACACGAAAACACTCAGAATGGTGAAATTGGGATGCAGTTTAGGGGTTGAAAACGTTTTTTTGGGATTTGCGGCGAAATATGACTTCTTAGAGGAAAATGTTCGGTGGAAAAGTTGTGAATAATGAAAAATCCTGTGAAACCATTTTTACCCTCATAATTAAATTCCTATTTATGTCCTTGTTTATTTTTTGTACCTATTGAGGTTACAAAAATATGATTCAGAATACACTTCAGTGGAATCTGGTGTGCTACAAGGCTCGGTGCTGGGGCTCTGTCTTTTCTTAATATATGTAAATAGCCTCGATTTATTTCTGAAGCAACAAACATGAGTACCGAAATTACAAATTTTTTAGAAAATATACACGTGTCGTTTGATGAACATCAACTATTTTTCAATACTGAAAAAAACTCAAACAGCGAGATTTCATAACCGACAAAAAGTGTGTGAACCACTTATATCAATTAACAACTGTATGGTTCGAGACAATGTAGAGGCTATCAGTTTTTTAGGAATCAAGATTGATCCAACTCATAGTTGGAAACCACACTGTGAAACACTGATTTTTAAACTGAATTCAATACATTACCTTTTCAAAAATGTTAAATGTGTTCTAACTAGAGGACAGATGATGAATTTATATTATGCACAAGTAGACTCCCGCATTAGATTTGGTATTTGTCTTTGGGGTAACAGCACCCCGGCAGGAGATGTGTTTATTTCTCAGAAACGCATATCAGATGTATTGCTGGTGTGAAATATACACATTCTTGCAGGAACATTTTTGCAGAATTTAGGGTATTAACGCTTACTTCACTATATATTTTGGAAATGTCTTTATACATTGTTAAAAATAAAAACAGTTCCAAACTGAACAAAGATATTTATTCAATGAATACCAGAAGTAAAAATAACTTTAGTATACCATTTGCAAAAATGTGTATAACCTATAACTCACCCGAATATTTAGGGTTGCGTATTTTGAATAAGTTGCAAGAAAATATTAAAAATATTGAGAGCCTAACTGTGTTCAGGAAAACTCTCCAGGAATTTTTAATAGATAAGTGTTTTTACCACGTGTCAGTATTTTAATTGATCTGTTTGTTTGTGTTTTACATTATATACCCAGTGTCTACTTATTATCATAATTTTTTTAATGTGTGGTTTTAATCTATGTGTCTACCTATATATATTTGTTTGTTTACTTATTTCATTGACTATTGATATATGGCAACAATGAAATCTTTGGCAAAATAAATGATATCTATCCATGTGCAGTGACAGGTATATAAATTTCCATTCATACCATCCACATAAAATGAAGATTAACATCCTAGCTCACACAAGTCTCTCGAAGACTTCTGAGGGTTGCGCGTAGGGGTGCAATCGGTTGACTGAAATAACAACAATTTAACAATTTTAACAAAAAAAAATCAAAGCGATGAAGAGTAGAGCTATCAAGCTATCACATCCAAAATACAGACTTGAGAGTCTTAATAAACTTAAATATATTTTGCAAGAAAATTCTTATCCGTACAATTTAATAAACAATATTATCTTTAACTCTCAAGGCACCATTGACTTGAATATCAGGAATCTGTCAACCCCTCAAATCAATAGGTATAAATGTTCCTCAAACAAACACAATTGCAATTTATAGATCTCTTTATTACATAGAAGAACTCTCTAATAGACTCATCAATATTTTCAAATCGACAAATATAAAAATTGCCAAAAAGAATATAAAAACAGTGTCTGAACTTTTCTCAAAAGCTAAAACTCCACTAAAAAATTTAGAAAAATCTAATGTTGTATACAAGATTGAATGTAATGATTGTGATCTATCATATATAGGTCAAACGTCTCGAAATTTATTGGGAAGAATCACTGCTCATAAAAGCGATATCAGATGTAATAAATAAACTATCTTGTGCTTTGACTGAACATGCCATAAAACAAAATCATTCAGATAACTTTGAGGATACCAGGATCCTTGACATAGAAAAGAATTGTTTCAAACGTTCATTCTTAGAAATGATACACATACAAAATTATATTAATCCAATGAACAAGAATTCTGACATCAACAACCTTAGCTACATCTATACATACATTCTTAAACTCCATTATGATAAATATAATAACAATTCCCCTAATACATCAACTTCAGTCAATTAGCATTACTGTTCCATGTTTCAGACTTTAACTTTGTGTTCTATAAAAAAAAGTGTAAAAATGAAATTGAAGGCACTGTTATAACAACATATTCTTTTCCATGGTGTCCCATGGTAGAATGCGCGTGATCGACGGTTCTGTCAATTTCATGGATCATTATAAGTCAATCAGATGTCAATCAGTTGTCACATTTCATTCATCCCACGTGATTAACCTACAATATCTCAGTATCACTGACCATGCTTTCCGGTTTAGTATACTTTTTAACAATTTTAACATTTTTTCAACATTTTCATTTATGTTTATAAAAATTTCCTACAAATAATGTTAGATTAACTTATCTCCTGTTATGAAGTGGCTAAGCTTCCTTTAAACTCACGATAGTAAGTACCCTTATCAATTAACAAAAATTGTACATTTTCACAATTTTTTCCTGAAGTCCTGAAGTCCTGGAGTCCTGAAGATGGAAATAAACATTTCCGAAAGCTTGACATAATACCAAAGAGTTTCATTCTTACTCCCTGGCATCCTCAAATTTGACTGCAGCCCCACAAACAGAAATCAGTTTTTTGGTTTCGAAATTCTTCTATCTATCTATCTACATGAAATTTTTATTCTCGAAAGGTTTCAACTGTCAATATCAACAATTTTAATAAGTAAATGTGAGTATAAATATGATCTTTGAAAATTTGTTTCTTAATTTTTTGACGATTTCTGGAAAAAATTTCCACAGTAGTGCTACTCTTTTATTACATAATCTAAAAGTGGACGATTGATTCATTGAATAAACTGGCGGATGGCGAGCTTGAAAAGAAGAACTTTATCGGTGAAACTTTTCAGTTGAAAATGGGGTCGCTTTTTCGGAATTTGTCTATAAAAAAAGGAAAAATCTGTATTCCGCTACAAAAAACTACAGCTTACTTGAAATATAATAAGTTACTTATGTTTCCACCAAATTTCGTGAAAAAAAAAATTTTTGCTCGAGAAAAAAGTTATAAATATTGGGCTTTCCAATTTTCCCGGAAAGTTTGAAGTAATGTGGAAAAATGTTTGAAACATAAATTGTAGATCTTTTCATTTTCAACAACTTTGCCTCTTAACTTTTTTCGAAAGGAGGACAACTTTCGTTGTCAATCGGGAAAAACCGTGAAATATCACTTTCAACCCCTAAAAGTTCATCCCGTTCCACCCTTCTCCATTTTTTCGACTCCAATTAATTTTTCCCGTCATCCGAACAATATTCTTCTCATCTTCTAGTAAGTCTCATGCTGTTGATAATTTTACCCGCTTTTATATTTTATGTCGTCTATCAGCACTGGTCTAACATGGCAACAACAAGTTTTGATTTTCTTATTTTCAGAAATAACATTTTATTACTATAACTTAGCAGGAAAGTTTCTGGTGTAGGTTTGAAAGAACATGTGTTATTGACTCATCAAAGACTTAATCATATTAACATTAAGCTAAGTTCGTGAATAAAAACATACTGTCACTTTCGTCATCAATTCGTGTACTACTAACCTACCTTATAAAATAATCTTCTAGGAAAATAGCCTATAATCACTGAGCTCGCAAATTTGATAATGAAGCCATTTTACCAAACGCCATACGCCATGCGCTGCGCAAATGTCACAAAGGCAAATCATTGCAAAAATATCCTAATAACAACTCATTACCGTTCGGAATCGAGTTAAAACTGTAAGAAAAGCCTTCGAAAATTAAAGTAGATTATAAAAGAATAATACTAGGAAGGCCCACCTAGTTCCGGTACCGAAATTGCCGGTTCTATTTTTCGTATTTCCTCCAAACGTGCGTCTAAATAATAGTCATTTATTTGAATGTCTGCCATTAGCCGAAAAAAGTCCTCTATGCTCATGGGTATCTAGTTTCTTGGGAGAAAACTATCGGTTATCGACGAATCGACAGATGCTGGTTTAATTTTTGGTCGGCGCGCCCGGCAGAACAACTGTTGGTGGTCAAAAATTAAAGCGATTATGCACGGATGGTCGCATGACGATTTCTCTTAATTTTTTGAATAGTTTTGTTTCGTGCGAAGGCGTCAAACAGATAAAAATATTTTGTTGGGCAAGTTTGTGGAACCACAATTTCAGACTAAACACTGGAATGGATAGGTAACATGTTTCTTTTGATTTAAGTATTGATTGAAAGTTTGATTTTGTGGAAGAAAGTCTTTAAGGGAGTTTTACCCTCTACAGTATAATTGACAGATGCCTATAATTTTTGAGAAAAAGAAAAAATTAACAGACAAGGACCAGGCAGAAAATGTTCTCAAAAAAGACGTATTCCTACAAAGGACCCCTTACAAGTAAAATGGTTCTCTGTGAAATTGTCTGAATTTTTAGTTTTTTGTAGTATCCGATGTACTGATTGAACATGCAGAATCGCAAAGTTCGTTGATGGGTAGATTTTGAAATACAGGGCATTCAAGTAAAAAATCAGTAATTTTTATTTAATTATTTTCTCGGGATTTGAAAGTGCCAAATGCATTTTTTTCGTTCATATCATCAACGTACCTTCATATTACTAAATATCATTCAGATGGTGCAGATTATATCATTATGTACAGAGCGAAAAATAAAAACATTTTTGTAATATCTGAAAATTCGATGTGATAATGAAATATTGATAAAATTATTTTGGCATGCAGTATACTATTCTTATTCTATCATTAATCACAATTCATACATTACGTACAGGGTGATTTGAAAAATTGGTAAAATATATAGCC
The DNA here is from genome assembly GCA_944452925.2 of Chrysolina oricalcia. NCBI lineage: Eukaryota > Metazoa > Arthropoda > Insecta > Coleoptera > Chrysomelidae > Chrysolina > Chrysolina oricalcia. The sequence continues at coordinate 50,197,946 of OX101825.2, read as the reverse complement.
GGTTCTTTCGTACATATCCTGTATATTCGAGTGAATTATCATCCTCCGAATATAGCTGATACCATATAAACATGATTTCGTTGGGATATATAGGGTGATCATGAAAATTTTCGATAATGAAAATGACAAAATATCAACGTTTCAGAAATCACCCTGTAATTCACGATTAACTCGGTGGAATTCCTTTAGTATTATCTAATATATTCATCATTCTCTCCTCAACACTGTCCCAAAAATTCAGTTTCCTACTATGATTAATTTATAGTTATTAATTGAGAAACGTATTACCATTTGCATGACGAGTTGAAGGAACTTGTTCACGCGTACATTCTATTAGTGGCCAAGATTTTTCATAAATAGTGAAACGTGAGAATGTTGAGATCAAAATAAATGTAAAAGAGGGTGAAGATTAGAGATAACTATCACATCAGATATATGAATTTAATAATGTAAGGTACAGATAGTTCAGTGAATTTTGTTGCTTCAAGCTTTGTCGGAATAAAAAACAAACTATCTGGGAAAAGTGAAAATGATTGATAGAAACGCTTTTATTTCTAATAGGAGAATTTGAATCTGGGCAGCGACGGTATTTTTCCAATTCGTGTTCCACTTGGATAGAGGTTTCCATGTTTTTTATATTTGCTGGCTATAATAGAAACATATAGACATCTATTATATTTCATCAATATAGGTAATTCAATGCGTAAAGGTAATAATAATTATCACTGATGGAACTAATTGATGATTTTTCTTTTTCATTCACTTTCCGGCAACGATCGAATCAAAATGTACCCGTTAGACGATATGGTTTTCTTATGGTATGAGGACCGTAGTCGGGAAAGATAAATTTTCCACAACGAGGAGATGAAAGGTCGTATATATGTTTGAATTATTAACATTATCAATTTCTGATCGATTCACTAATTGATTCGAATCGATATACATATCGGCATTATTTTGGCATATATTTCTAAATTTCCAAAATGTATTTTTGATCTTCACGCTTCACGAAAACAAGATGGCCTCATGTGCGTCACTAATAATTATCTGTACCCATAAATTTTGAAAAAAAATATCTCCATAATTTAATCTTATTTGAATAACATTTCGTACCCTCTTTCGACGTGTCGGTCCTGAAATGTCATAAATGAATTGTTTCTATCCTAGGGTATCCTAGGGTATCATGTAAACCTCTTTTCTTGGATCTCAAAATCCTTACCCTTCCAAATTTATTTATTCTTGAGACTGTATGTTTGGTCCACAGCAACAAATCGTCATATGAGACGGTTGTTAGTTCTACCCGCCAAAATAATAATTTAAGACTTCCCATTCCATCATCGAATTTAACAAAAAAGTCTCTCATTTATAATGCTTTGATATTATTTAATCATCTCCCGGTTACTACCAGAAGAATTGTCTCTCCAGTTCTATTCAGGAGATCTGTAAAAAGTCTTCTTATCAGTGAACCATACTACAGTGTTCAAGAGTATCTAGACAAAGATTGGAATTGCTCGAACTTATCTTAACCTCATACTCTCGTATGTTCATTCTCTTTTCTTTATATGACATTCGCTTCTTTGCGTAGTCCAATTTTAACATGTAATATAATTTCACACTTGAGCAAAACTAATATATATGTTGTAGTTTACTAATTATTTTATCATCATTGTGCCATGTAAGTAGCATTATTTTCTTCCATGCTATACACGCTTTTACATTATACTATATTATATTTTATGATGATATTCTATGATGTACCTGTTCTCTTTTCTTCTTCTTTTTTTTGACGACTTGTGATTTTATCAACACATATTTACGCATACCATTTTTATATTTCTGTACGTCTTTATTTTTATATTTATAAAAGCTTTGTCAACAAGAATTCATTCTTCGGACAATAAAGTATATTTTGATTTGATTTTGATTTGATCCTCTGAAATTGATGACTCACATGTGGCAATGATTTCTGTAAATTCTATCTTTCAAACGTTAAAATATGAATCAAACCTGTTTCTGTTCGTGCTAAATGGTTTTCAGTGATACCAAGTGCCTCCACAAGTTTTCCTGAGTGTCAGAAAATATCAATCTGCTTAAAAGGCAAGCCTAGGTGCGAGCAGCAAACTAGAAGCTAAAGGTACTCCTCCTGAACTTGGATAGTGATCTGCAGGAAAGACTGGTCTTGTAACTAGGAGGACAGGATTCATGGGTGAGTTTAAAGCTTTAAATTTAACCTTCCATTAAATCTGTCGATGCTGAACTCGCTCATAATTCTTTGACCTCTTGGTTCGATCTCTTCCACATCACTGCGCAGGTTTGGATGGAAGGACCTGGCCAATAACCAAAAGAAACCCTATATTTTTTTAAACTTCTCTCCATGACAACCTTTCACTTCCAGTTGTGACACAAATCAAGTCATCTGCTTGCTGTGTGACAACTTATAAAGTCAAGGACTATCTCAATACTCTCTCTCTCTTTCTTTAGCCTTGTATCTATTTTTTATGAGGGAGATCAATATTTTCTTATAATTTTTCTTACATGTCAGTTCTCCTGAACACTTGTAACTGATTATTAAATTTTAAAAAAATTGTAGAAGGCAATATTTTCATGATTTTTTTTCTTGTGCTCGTTTGAAACTGGGCTCTTCTCTACCATTGCTTGAGAAGATTCTAAATTTAAGCCTCATTACAGATTTATATTCTTTACTTCAGTTGCATCTTAGAAACATTGTTTAAATCAGCAAACCTCCATATTTCTTTTCTGTTACTCATATGTCTAGATTGTAAATTTAAATTCTTTATCTAAATTGTATCCTTGAAACATTTAACTAAAAAATATTTACATAATTTTGTATTATACCTCTAAGAAAATCTGAGACTAGTCTTGTCCTCGATTTCGCCCATATCACGAGTCATGTGACTCAAATCTGTCACAAGATACTGGTTTTGTATACTTTTTCACAGCGTATATCTCAGCGTCCAAGTATCTGAGCTACAGGAAAGGTCCCAGACCGACTACATATCCTATCCAGCTAGAAGAGTAGCCATTGTCTCGAGACACCCCTAAAGGCACCTACGTCCAACGTTGAAGTAGCGCTCTGGAGTAAGTCTTTCCACTCATCGCAACGACTGATCATAAAATGTAAACGAACCACAAACCACCAAATCTTTTGTAGGCGAATCGGCTCTATTAAAACTAGCTTGTACTTTTCCTTTCTAAAAAATTGTATTTTATGTATGCAAACATGTTTCTCCAGTCATAAAAAGAAATGAGATTATGTAACTTTGTGAATATAGTGTTTTCTGAAATTCTGGCTTTTTACTGTTGAGAAGCACAAAGATTATCTTTTGACAAATCCGTGTTTTTGGTATTTTCATTTAATAAAAAAAGAACCTGGTGCCCATGCCTACCTAGTATCTTTTATCCCTGTCTCCGTAAATATTTGTCAAAGGATCTATCTTTTATACTGCAGATAACGATACCCACGACCTTCCGTACCAATCTGAGCAGCTCACAGGCATTGCTGTATTAAATGAGCCAGTAAATGAAAATAAAGCTTTTAATTTTAGTTAGAATTTCACCATTTTTAGTGTTTTCTTTTTTTTTCTCAATGTTGCATTTTTTCTTATTTTAAGCGTTTAGAATTCGTTTTGGCACCAGCCTATAAATGAAACATATAATTTCGACAAAATCAAAATACCCTTCTCTCCACACATTCTCACAAAGCGGAATATCTGTCAGACAACAACTACTTCCCCCTACGGACATAGAATCACAACTGACAAGGAGGACAAATTGCAAGGGCAAATTGTAATAAAACAATGAATAATATACTTCATTTGGCTGAAATATGCACTTCATTGTTTTATAACAAATCAAGGAAATCTTAGTATAGAAGGGCAAATGAAGCAATTTGCCCTGATAAGTTACTGCGATTAAGAGAGATACACTGAGAGAAATATCCATTACCAGTTATACAAAATTGTATAACACCATGTCCCAGGGAAGTCCCCATTTGGTACAAATCATGTCCGAATGTCCGGGACTCAAAATCATTGTCCTTGGGACGTCCAATTCAGTTCATTTTCATGAATTTCCCCAAAGGAATTCCTATGGATGTCATAATGATGTCCCAATCGGTACATCGTATAAAACGTCTCTGCGAGGACGTCTTTGGGATGTCCTGTGTCGGATATATTTTGTAATGATTCCTAGGACATCCATTGGACGTCCTTGTTAGTAAGTATTCTGGCATGTCTTTGAAAGGACGTCGCATGGTTGTCCTGGTACGGGACATTCAGGAACATCTCGTATGAATGAATATTGGACGTCCCAGTTGGTTAATCTTATAATATCTTTCTTCGAGGACTTCCTTGGGATGTCCTGGTTCGGATATATTAGAATTTTCTAGGATATCCATTAGATGTCTTGGTCGGCATGTATTTGGCATGTATTTGGCATGTCTTCGAAAGGACTTCCTATGGTTGTCCTGGTATGGGGACATTCTGGAACGTGTCCTTGATGGATGTACATCGGACGTCCCAATCAGTGAATTTTAGAAAATGTTCCTGCGAGGACTTTCTTGGGATGTCCTTGATTGAACATTTTTCGGAATGTTTGTCAACAAATGCGTGCACTCGGATAGTTGGAAGTTAGGACGCATTGCCTCTTCCGGCTAGCTCAGACCGCCTATCCGAAGTACAGCATCGTCGCAAAATCTCAGCAACTCCGGAGCTCTTCATTTATTTGGAAAACCAGCAGGAACGTGTCTGACATACGAATTCTTTTTGGATTTGTTGGTGTTGCCAACCAACGAGGTTCCATTAATTCGCATGCCAGGCCGAAGATCGCTAAAAACCAGAAATACTATTTGAACTTGACTCTACTATACACTACTGAGCCATCCAGAAGTGAGGGCTTCTCTCCTGGGAATTGTCCGAGCCCTCGGGCGGCTCCTGGATGACTGCCTAAAACAGCCATTTGAGCCTTTATTTATACACTGGCCGAACATTTTAGTCGGCCAATAGTATAACAATTTACTGGTAGGCGGAGCCTATTAGAGCTCTCGCCTCCAGATATACTCTCCGAGTATTTTTCTAAACTTCAAAAACTTTAGTATTTCTGGCAGATTATGACACGACCCCCCTTTAAGGGATCGCTTGGCATGCGGATGGAACGTCGTTGGATTTGCCCTGAAAAGGGCCAGTTCTCTCGAACGTGTACCTAAAAATAAAACCTAAAAGAGAACTATGTTACAGCTACTGGCTATCCAAATCTTGCAGATGTTGTTGCAGGCTTATCGTAGGAATTCCAGGTTACTCCTTTGCGAAACTTTTATGGGATGTGCCATATATCCACATTCGCTCATTATCCAGCTTCCAAAGAGGGGCCATACATCTTCGCCCTTGCCCACTGGCTAGGACAACCAACCGTTGGTGAGGCAACTCTCGTTGTGTCAAATTACCCCAGCCTCCTGGCTTGGGAACAACTAGCTGGCTGTGGAATGGACACTTCCATCGAACCCACGAAGGATATGGGCATCCTCGATTCCACTGGCATAACTCGCTTCAGATTCATTCCGAAAGTGCATCCAAGAAAACTTTCCGATAAGTATCTTCAAGTCCGGGTTACTGGAAAAAGTTGTTAAGTTCTTCGAGGGCCCCGTCTCCCACTGGAAACGGTCGTAAACTCCTGTTTACTAGCCCCACGTTGGGCGCCATGTCAACAAATGCGTGCACTCGGATAGTTGGAAGTTAGGACGCATTGCCTCTTCCGGCTAGCTCAGACCGCCTATCCGAAGTACAGCATCGTCGCAAAATCTCAGCAACTCCGGAGCTCTTCATTTATTTGGAAAACCAGCAGGAACGTGTCTGACATACGAATTCTTTTTGGATTTGTTGGTGTTGCCAACCAACGAGGTTCCATTAATTCGCATGCCAGGCCGAAGATCGCTAAAAACCAGAAATACTATTTACACTTGACTCTACTATACACTACTGAGCCATCCAGAAGTGAGGGCTTCTCTCCTGGGAATTGTCCGAGCCCTCGGGCGGCTCCTGGATGACTGCCTAAAACAGCCATTTGAGCCTTTATTTATACACTGGCCGAACATTTTATTCGGCCAATAGTATAACAGTTTACTGGTAGGCGGAGCCTATTAGAGCTCTCGCCTCCAGATATACTCTCCGAGTATTTTTCTAAACTTCAAAAACTTTAGTATTTTTGGCAGATTATGACATGTTTCCTAGGTGCATCCATCCAAAGTTGAAGGATGGATGATCATAAAAATAAAACAAAATTCGAAAACAGTTACAATAAACATGCCTCCATGTGTACCCATGTGTACAAGGGGACAAAACGTTATCTTAACAGGAGAGTCTAATCCCCATAAGACAATGGGGACACTAATAGAAAGAGATGAAAGAACATTTGTGACAAAATGTGACGTAAATGGAAATGTCATGGCCGCCGTTCTCTATAGACAGTGACGGACTAGCTCTTGGTATATGAGAGTTACTGCTGACAGTTTTGTTGCTTCGTTCAAGTTCGACTCTGTACTCATGTCCAAGTACGTCACTATGACGCGTCGATGCTACAAGATTCTGATTGGCTAGAGCTTATTAAACCCTCCTGTTAGTTTAGTCTCTTTGACCCGTGAATACATTCAAGCTAGTGGTTTTACAGAAGAGGCATGAAATGGATCGCATATTTACAATAGGGCTAAACATTATAGCGAAAACAACCCATCTGAAATAAAACCCTTTTCACTATCAATAAAGGTCATCAGGGGCCATATTCTCGAGTTTGTGCGTATGCCAATACGATTCACTGTTTCACAAGAATGAAAATGAAAAATATGTATGTTTGTCTCTCTTGTTCGTATACGAATTGAAACCGACCAATTCCTGTATGTATGGATTCCGTGCATAAAGTTGTTTTCTGTGTTTTGTGTTCTGTGTTCAAGTGAAGTGTTGACGAATCGACAGACAATTGTTGAGTATTTACCAGCTATATGGCGGCTTTTCTATCATCTTTTGTGATTAGTTAGTTGAGTGACTATTGTGGAAGTTATTTTGTGTTCATTCAGTATAGTTATATCTATAAATGAAAATAAAAGTTTGTTCTACCATTCAATCGTTATTACTAACCTATTCAACACTGTTTTGAGAAAGGTGTTTACGTAAGTAGAGTTGTGTGTATCCTTTAAACATGTACTAACGAAAACGAAAATCAAAATGCCAGCGCAATAGAATCGCTAAACGATTGCCAGAAACTTTAAATAGAGAAGTCTCGACTGATTCAGATGTATCTGATGTTTCCAAAACTGAATTGAATGACTCTGAGAGAGTGCTGAGCTTACCTAGTAAGTACATCTGGTTCCATCCAAATTGGTATCTCCAGTAATCCACAACAATATCATAATCTCATTCCATTCTGCACATCCTAAGGACGTCCCAGATGTACTTTCGATTGATGTAATTCGGGGACGTCCAATGAACATCCCAGGTGGATGTCGATTGAATATCCTTATAGAACGTCCAATTTTGGTAAAAAATCGAAACATTGGTACTTCCCACGGATGTCCAATGGACGTCCGCGGTACCAATACTGCACGTCCTAAGGACGTACCAATTATGCACGTCCTAGGGACGTCCGAGATGTACTTTCGATTGATGTGATTCGGGGACGTCCAATTAACATCCCAGATGGATGTCCACTGGATATCCTTATAGAACGTCCAATTTTGGTGAGAAGTCGAGACATTGGTGCTTCCCACGGATGTCCAATGGACGTCCAATTCTGCACGTCCTAAGGACGTCCCGAACGTCCTGAGAGGATGTCCTATGGATCACCATCGGACTTCATGGTGCTATTAGGGAACCTTTAAAAGATTTCTGAATTGAATAGGCGCCAGTATAGAAACCTTTTCAGAATGGAAAGGATATTTTATTTAAAGAAATTGTTTTACTGTTAAAGAACACTCGTTTAAAAATGGAAATATTGTCATATCGAAATTACTTGCTTCCAATATAATGGTTAAATGACTGGCGTTTCAATAATATGAAGTTATTATAAAATTTAAAGAATACTTATTTCAAGCTTACTTGTTCTCAATATAAAGTTTGAATGATTGACATTTCGATTTTAAATGATGACTTTATAAAAAAGATACTCATTTCAAGATTACTTGTTTCTGTTTATCATGTAATACTTAAATGATAGATGATATTTCATCATTATACTATATGTTGTATTGGTGAAACAGTAATCTCATTGTGGATAAAAAAAAACTTGTATGAAAATCAAATGGTAATCATTTTTGCCTCCAATAACTTTCTTTTACCGACTAAAGGGTTTTTGAATAATATGCATTAAAATGATTTCTTACTGTACAGTTCTGATCATAGCATTGACGTCACAACACTGCCACAAAATCTTAAATAGTTCATGTGGTGATTTGGCTGATTTTGAAGAGTTTTTGGGGGTTTACAGTTGTTGAAAATCATTTTACAAACTCAACAGTGTTAATGGAAGGTACATCATGAAATTCGGATCATTAAAACAAATGAAGGTAGAGGCTATCAAAATAGAATTATTAAAATTTCAAAATTTTGCCCAACCGTTAATCGTCAAAAAATCGCCACATGTGTTATTCGATATTTTTTAACCCAAAGTAGTTGTGGTGGTGTTTTGTCGTTATTGCTTTTATCAGAGTTATTGTCAGGCTCGTCAGGCTATTCAAAAAACGTTTTGGTCAGAAATAGAGTATTTGTATGGAAATGAAAATGTTTGCCATTTGATGAGTATCATCAGTTCTGAATATCTATGATAAACATGTTTAACAGAAGTTGCATCACCATATCATATCTTCAGAACAGGAATTCAACAAGCAGGCTTATGTTATAGAGATTCGTCATATTTGATTTAATTTCGTTACTGAAATAGTGACACATTTGTTGTCCATACTTATCAGTGGACAGTTCAAAATTGACACTCACTGAAAAATTTATCAACTTTATTGACCGATAAAATTTAAGAAGGCCGAGCCACGTAGGTATGGCACCCTAAGGAATGTTTTCATGAATTACATTTCAAGCCCTAGATTAACTACAACAAGGTTAGATTGTTCCATGTTTGAATTCGAGGCTGAACTTTGGTTTACTGGAAATCTGATATGGAAAAAACAATTCAGTGTCGCGATTGTGGACCCTCAGCCAATTGTTATGGTGCCGTTTTTGTTTTGTGAAAATGCCCTGTTGCCAAGTTGACCTCTTCGGATTACTGGAAATCTGATATGAAAAAGACAGTTGAACGTCTCGGTAATAGACCCTCAACATATTCTAATGGTACTATTTTTGTTTTGCGGAAATGCGCAGTTGCCAAGTTTTGGTCAATTGGGATAACTGGAAATCTGATATATGGAAAAAACAATTGAACGTAGCCAATTGTAATAGTACCATTTTTGTTTTGCGGAAATGCCATGATGCCAAGTTGGTCACTTCGGAGTACTGGAAATCTAATATGTAAAAAACAATTGAACGTCTCGATTATGGACCCTCAACCTATTCTAATGATACTATTTTTGTTTTGCAGAAATGCGCAGTTGCCAAGTTTTGGTCTCTTTGGATAACTGGAAATCTGATATGAGGATAGTTCTGAGTGGATACCATACTATTCAATTAGATGATTGGGCAATGATATTTGAACCTTGCAGAAATTCGCCGATTTTGTCAAGTCATTAAAAAATATTTAAGGAGATTTTGTTCAAAGAATGTCATTATGAATATTCATCCTCATCAATTTTTATGATCAATTTTTTGAAAATACTTTTGGAAATGTGATGACGCATGATCTAAAAAACCATTTTTATTTCATTTAGGTTATCTCACTTCAAGTTAAAATGATATACTTTAGAAATTCTTGAAAGAACTAAGTGATCCGAAACAACGTTGAAATGCTCAAGTTCTGGATTCTCAGTCACAATGTTACAAATTATCATAGTACTTACCGACTATATGAATGGTCAGGAATTTGACATCAACTTCATTTCCATGGACACAAAAGTTACAGCGTGTCTCTTTCTGCTGGTAGTTTATAAAATGCGAGCGCAGTGAGCATCTGCTGTGATTTCATTTTTTAATACTAATCAGTGATCAAATTACCAGCAACTGGGATAGCTAGGTTAGTTCGGTTAGGTTAGGTTGTGTCCCTACCTTTACGCTTAGAAATTCGGTCCATAGCCGAAAACGTGGGCAGTGGTAAATTTCAAAATGCGAGCGCAGCGAGCATCTGCTGTGATTTCACCTTTCCATCCCAATCAGTTATTGAATTACCAGCAACTTTCTTCTGGCAATTTATAAAAGCGCATTTCTTCAAAACAAAAATGGCACCATCAGAATCGGATGAACATTTATTTATATCAATACTCTCCATTGAAAATTTCTATCAAGCTTCTCTGAATGATTTCCCGCATCTGTAACTTGGCAACAGCGCATTTCCGCAAAGTTAAAATGTCATAGCAGGAACCACCTGATTGAATAGAATAACGTCCACTTCGACCCATCTCCATATAGAATTTCCAGTAATCCGAAGTGACCAACTTGTCAACAGAGCATTTCCGCAAAACAAAAATGGTACTATTGGTATCGCCTGATAGCACAAAAAGGCAACGTTCAATAATTTTTTCCATATCAGTTTTCCAGTAAACCCAAGTGACCAAAACTTGGCAATGGCGCATTTCCGCAAAACAAAAATAGTAATGTTTTTTTGAATTAATGTACTTTTTTAATAAATAATTGTTATATTTCACAACTCCAATATTGGTAATTGATAATTGTACACCCTGGTATAGATCTACAACACGGTTCTCTTTAGTACCACAGTGTGGTTTTAATAGTATATTACGTAACAAGAGTTGTAAGTAACCCATTACGCACGAAATGAAAAAGTTTATGCACGAAGCCGCGCAGCGGCGAGTTCATAAATTTCATGAGTGCGTAATGGGCTTACAACTCGTGTAACGTACTATACTTTTTCTACGCCCTTTCATTTTCTTCCATTAAGTAAAAAACATCGCAATCATTTAAACTTTATTATAATAGTTGTTAATAACAATTGAACAATTATTGTAAATCGATTGTGCCTTATTATTTAATGGTGATGACCGGTTATTTATAATTGTAGTACTGCTCGGTACATCAGAAGACGAAGATTGATAATAGGGAATATGCAAGTGATTTAAATTTACTTCATTTTTTTACCTCCGATACTTTATTGTCTTGACATTACACCTAAACCATTATTTTATCATTTAGTTTGTATTTAACTCCATAAAACTTTAATCAAAAAGTGCATAATAAGCGCGCGGAATTCAAATTTGCGAAACGCATCACCATTGGTCGAAACGAAGAATGACGTCACATGGCACGTTATGACATTAATCTTTTTCATACAAAAATTTGTTTTTATATATTTCTAGTGTTTTCCATTACATAGAGCGATTTTGGTATAGTGACAATTGTAAATTATCAAGAGCAATGACTGAAAGTGGTTTTGTCAAAGCACAATCCGACAATACCTGAACTAATAAGTAGTAATAGTTTATCAAATGATAGTTTTCCTTTTGTAATTTAGGTGATGAGGCAGGTATAAACAGAGTTATCTCCCGCTTGATATACAAAACATTTATGCATACAAAACTTACTTCTGATCAATTCACATCATGTTAACTATCGAAATACAATATACTCACATTGAAGTGATCTTCAAAATAATGTATATGTGATATTGGTGATACTTCACCTCTTCTCATAACCTTGCAGCATTGTTTACATATTTTCGCTTCTCTAGGAACAGAAAAAAATACTTTATTTGCTGTTCCTATAATTGTGTTTTGGCATTCCGGTACTAGACAATTACCTATAAAATGGTTTTTTAGCATTTTCCATTATCGTAATAGCGATTAAAACTGCAAATCCCTAACCTAATTATTAACTGTCAATAGTGTCAATGCATATAGTAGAACAACACTGATCGCGCCATGTGACGTCATCCACAGCGCGCGGAAAATGGAGGCGTTCAAACAGGTCAAATTCAATCGGTATTTTATATATAATTTTAAAAGACTTTCGATAGTATTTATATTTTTTACTATGTTGTAACGAAGTAAAAAAATGATTAAACAAAAAAAACTTATGCATATTCCCTATTGGTAATTGTCTCCGATATTCGTAATGCGTTGTCATTTTTATTTTTAAGAGATTGATTCACATAGCCTTCCGCTACTGTAGAAGATTTCCAGCCACCGAGTCGTTTTAATGATAGCATATCACCTCCTGCATCAACTTATATAGTGGATGATGATCTCCTGAAACAATGGCCAGTATATTGCTTTGGTTCTGGCAGCTCAAGATATTCAGCAATTTTACTACCTACTACCGATTGTGTTTATCCCCACCACCTGTTTTATGCATTTTCCATTTCTGCAATTAAGAAATAAAGGAAGTTCCAGGGGCATCACTTTTTCAATCCTAAATATATCTCGCTAATGCTGAAAGTTTTTACGTTTTTTAATTGACTAAATTTGTGTAAATAGACCAAATAAATTCTTACATAAATAAAAATGTGATTGTAATATAATGAAACCAAGAAGTTTAAGTTTTCTTCTCAAAACGCACGTGTATGTTATGAGATCTCATTACGTGCATGTTATTGTTATATGTCATTTGAAAGGATTGTTGACAGTGCGATTTTTGACATTTACAGATATGGACGTAGGAAAACATACTTAGATATTTTCCTTCTTGATTTATTTCGCCTAAAAATAAAAGTATGGAAACTGCTTCTTCAAATTAAACTTTGGTAATTTTCATGTGATTACATTTTTTGTAAGGGTTAATGTATGTGTTACCAAGAGGGTATTAAAGTAATCGAGTTCACTTTGTGTTTGAATATTTACAGTTACAGCTTGGCAAACATAGCTGCAATAGTGAAAACATTCACGCCCATGATACGCATTAGTCGTACGACGGGACTACCCGGTGTTCCAGTGATATTCACGTGAGGTTCGCGCAAGAAGTGGAAATTTCATAATCTCAGCTGTACAGATTTTCTTCGATTTTCTTCGTTTTCTTAAGATCAAAATTGAGTGGCTTGACAAATCTGAGCCAAACTCATGACCACTGCTCCCAGATGAAAAGCTGCCGGTGCCTATGAAGCAAATTTCAGGGTTGGAATGGTAATCCTTGAAAATTATCAAGTTTGTGGTTATATGCTTACAAGAGGTAAATGGTCAGGATAGTGGTTGAATATCATATAAGTAAATATGGAAATGTTCGATTGTCCAAGTTATGGCTATCATTTTCTTCCCAATCAGACTGTATCGTTCCTCAGTTTGGTATAATCTGCTGGCGTATGCAACAATTTCAGGATTTTCAATATTTACTTGTGAGATGATAGTTCCTAGTCCACAAGGACCAGCATCGACATACAGGTGAGTTTCTTTGTCAATATTAAAATGAGCAAGATGACATTCTTCACTTAGCTAGATTTTCAGGAATTCGAATGTATCTTGATGTTTCTTGGTCCGCATTCAACACGTATCTTTCAAGATCAATGTTCGCAAATGGTTTGTAATACTTGCTAACTTTGGAATGAATCTGCCAACATAATCAATCGTTCCCAAAAGATTTCTCACTTTTGATGCATTTTTTGGGGCATCTAAATTTTTGAACGATGCTACTTCTGCTGGATCTGATTTTATTCCATCATGAAAAGATACATATTCAAAAGAAAGTAGACATTTAGTAGACATTTCCTTCTGTTGACTGTCAAACCAGAATTATTCAAACGTTGAAAAACTTTGTTTGTAGTGATCTTGTTGATTTTTCACATTTTTTAACATTCAATACATCTTTGATGTTCAATAGAGTCTGACGAATGATAGTATTACGATCTTATGTACGTAATTGATTAGACAATCTTTTGGAAGTTTTATTTTAACAACAACTGTCCTTATCAAAATATGGTTTATATATGTAACAGATAGTTTGAAAAATATCAGCTGCAGCATTCATACCAAAGCTAAGGCGTTTATATTTGAACAATCCAACAAGTGTTCTTCTTCTGGGTCAAGTTTAAACTGATCATATCCATGATTGAGGTCGATTTTCATAGTATACTAATTGGATTCTGAAACAATAACAATATGTGTTACTCATGGAGTTGGGCCAATGGCAGGTTCAATAATATCGGCTGCTTGAAGTCAACTCAATTCAGATTCAACTTTTTCCCTCTCATAAAAATGTATTTTTCGATGTTTTTCTGCCACATGTTGAACTTGGAAGCTCCTCAATTTTCTTACTCATTGAAAAACGGCGGGAAAAGTTTTTTTGGAACTTTTGATGGTGTAACAATTGGTGCTGCTAATCAATTGTAGAATGTTTAGATTCATAGCAGCTTCACAGCTTAGCAAAGATTCACTTTTACCTTTCATTACGAAAATTGCAGCTCGAAATTTCTTACTATTGTTATATTCAAGGAGGGCAGGTAATTTTCCTTTGGCTGGGAAAGGTGAATTCAGATTGTACGGAAATATTTGCTGGTTTGTTGGTGAATTGTTCTTGTTTTCTGCTAGTTTCCAGATTGCATCGGAACTCATGATGTATACGGGTGCTCCTGTATCCATAATAAATTCTGTTTTTTACTAAACAAACTAATCATATCAAACTAATAATGTTCCGTTTTTCTTTCATTTGTGAGCAATCCAGAGAGACGAACAAAATAATTAATCTAGTACCGAAAGTGAGTACCGCCTTATTATCTTGTAGCATAACTATTACCAGATTTTTTTTAAATGAAAACCCATCACGCGAAGACGTTATACACGGAATCGGCTACAGGGGCTGCTGTCAAGAAAAGAAATGCTATAATTCCTGTTATTTCATGGTGCCTATGGTTGCATTACTTCAATCATAGGCTCCATCAAGTATCATCCTGTTATGGAGACTCTCCAAACCCAAAAGTCCACGGCCTCTCTGTAGTACGGGGAAGTATAACCGTGGAACGAATGATTAAGGATGAAACAAGCTTTTATTAAAATGTATCATAAAATAGTATATTATCATAAATTTCGAATCAGATTATAAGAAAAGAGTTTTGCATTTTAGTTCGAGCACCAAAATGTGTGTAATTTCGCCTCATAACCATCTCAATTTTGTTTCAGACACAGTTCTGTTTGAACATATTTGCGATTACACTGTTCTGAAGCAGCTCAAGGTAAAAAACAACCCCTTTTCACCCTTTTAAGTCGCTTTAAATGTTTACATTGTGTCCAATTAAGATAGCACCACAAAAACTTAACATCTAGCGGTTTTTTATACCGTTTTCACCCTTTTGCTCAGTCATATTGAGCATGCTGAATAGGTCACCTGCTTTGCAGAAGGGTGAAATTAACCCTTAACTCGCTTATTAAGCCACCTGTCTTCTGTCGATAAATATAAGGGTTGATTGCGAAGGGTTAACGGTACGAATTTCACTTTTTTACCTGGATCTTCAACGAACAGACGACACCTTTTTCAACAATCTATCATTCTTTTTTTCATCATTACAGCAATATTACTTAATCATGAAAGTGAAAATTATTTAGACAAAATCTCATTTTGAAACTCAGCAATAGGGAGTATGCAAATTTTTTTTATTTGTTTAATCAAATTTTTACTTCGTTTCAACATAGTAAAAAATATAAATACGGTTGGAAGTCTTGCAATTAATTTTTAAAATAATATGTAAAATACCGATTGAATTTGACCTATTTGAACGCCTCCATTTTCGCGCGCTGTGGACGTCACATGGCGCGATCAGTGTTGTTCATCATCAGTGTCGTTCGTTGAGACGTACTCTGATTGCTCTACTTGCTTGAAGTTGATATTTTATAAAAGAGTAAGACAAATGCAGTGCAAGTGTTAGAGAGAGATGAACATATGTGAAAGTGATCTCGATCAACCAGAGCAGTCTTCAATGAACAAGCCTTTCTATAGTTATGGCCATTGACACTATTGACAGTTATTAATTAGGTTAGGGATTTGCAGTTTTAATCGCTATTACGATAATGGAAAATGCTAAAAAAACATTTTATAGGTATTGTCTAGTACCGGAATGCCAAAACACAATTATAAATACACCAAATAAAGTACTTTTTTCTGTTTCGAGAGATGCGAAAATACGTAAACAATGGTGTAGGGTTATGAGAAGAGGCAAAGTATCTCCAATATCACATTTACATTGTTGTGAAGTACATTGTATTTCGATAGTTAACATGAAGTGAATTGATCAGAAGTAAGTTTTGTATGCATAAATGTTTTGTGTATCAAGCGGGAGATAACTCTGTTTATACCTGCCTCACCTTAATTACAAAAGAAAAACTATCATTTGATAAACTATTACTACTTATCAGTTCAGTTATTGTCGGATTGTGCTTTGATAAAACCACTTTCAGTCATTGCTATTGATAATTTGCAATTGTCACTAGACCAAAATCGCACTATGTAATGGAAAACACTAGAAATATATAAATAAAAACAAATTTTCTATGAAAAAGATTAATGTCATAACGTGCCATGTGACGTCATTCTTCGTTTCGACCAATGGTGATGCGTTTCGCAAATTTGAATTCCGCGCGCTTATTATGCACTTCTTGATTAAAGTTTAATGGAGTTTTGAATTGATGTAGCCGATACTTGATGAAAATCCATATTAATATCCATAATAAAACTATGTTTAAAAGATTTTCACTATAAATAGGTTTACAAAACCCGCGGCAATTGTTTCGCTGTACAACAGCTTCTTCAAGGTCATTGAGGAGGTTCTCAGAATTTTTCCACTTATTGATCTCCATACTTTCCAAAAGATTAAGCTTCATACCTTTGTTCTCTACATGAAGGACTTCGAAATCATGGTCGAAAGTATGGTTTTCGGTCAATAAGTGGTTAGCATAAGTAGAGTTTGTTTTTCCGTTTACATAGCTATTTCTGTGTTCGGTTAGGCGTTTTTTATAGGTTCTACCAGTTTGACCAAGATAAAACTTGGGGCAACTACCACAATTTAATTTATTTACTTATTTACTTATATCGGTGAACCTAGCACTAAAATGGGTAATTTCTTGAAAAAGCAAGGTTTCAATATTGCTTTTAAGACAGACAACACTTTAGGCAGACATATTAAAAATAACAATGACTAGAAAAACAAGATAAGTGTGGAGTCTATAAATTAAATTGTGGTAGTTGCCCCAAGTTTTATCTGGGTCAAACTGGTAGAACCTATAAAAAACGCCTAACCGAACACAGAAATAGCTATGTAAACGGAAAAACAAACTCTACTTATGCTAACCACTTATTGACCGAAAACCATACTTTCGACCATGATTTCGAAGTCCTTCATGTAGAGAACAAAGGTATGAAGCTTAATCTTTTGGAAAGTATGGAGATCAATAAGTGGAAAAATTCTGAGAACCTCCTCAATGACCAACTTGAATTAAATAACTCACCATTCAAGCAGCACTTAGCTTGACTATCTGAAAATATTTTTATTGTTTTTTGTGTGTGGTGTCGATTTTCCAGCTCCCTGGCACACATTTCAATGGCATATACCTCTGCCTGAAATACCTTGGGAGGGGGTAGTCCTTCAAGCTGGATTGGCTAAGGACATCCTCCGAACAACCAAGGGGGTTTTATGGATTTCGAAACCACACCTAAAAATGGAATCAGAAAAAATTCTCCAGCTCATCACAACCCAGAATCTTGGGCTTGACTCTAGAGATGGCACGTCATTAAGAGACAGGAGGAGACATCTGTCCTAACTCTTGTTCTCTTGACTGATGAATACACTTGTTTGGGTGCCCGGAATTGAATGCAATGAGAAAGCAGACCAACTTGCAAAACAAGCATCTGAATCACCAATCACAGGCCCAGAACCAGTGTTTGGAATCAGTAAAACCCGATGCAGAAACCAAATCAATGAGTGGAAGCAATCAAAACCCCAAACATATTGGGACCAAACCGAAGGGCAACGACACAGCACAGCTTTGATATGGCACCAAAGCCAGACACCGACGGATGAACGTAAGAATGTTTCTAATGGTGGAATCTTGTTATTATCTCAACGAATTCTATCAGAACACCTAACTTTATGTGTTCGACGCACTGAATATATTAATTAATTAATAAAAAGAATCTATATTGAAC
Organism: Chrysolina oricalcia; assembly: GCA_944452925.2. NCBI lineage: Eukaryota > Metazoa > Arthropoda > Insecta > Coleoptera > Chrysomelidae > Chrysolina > Chrysolina oricalcia. Next base: position 50,179,710 of record OX101825.2, on the reverse strand, counting down.
ATTTTTAATATACAGGGTGTTAATTAAGTACGTTGATAAACTTCGGGAGGTGATTCTTTGAAAGTTTTCAGGACGATAAGTTCATTTAAACATATGTCCCAAGCGGCTTGGTTTTCGAGATACAGGGTGATAAAAAAAACATTTTTTTAAAAAAATTTTTAGAGTTAACTTCGACATTTTCAACAATAATCAGTTCAAATTAGGCGAGTACAATCCATTCAATAGTACGCACGATACAAAATAACGCATTTCTCAAATAATTCACAGGGTCCTCCTTTTTTCAGAGTCAAGCTTCGTTCAACCCTTCAGAATTTTTTTTTCCTACAACATTCTCCAACTAGTCTTTGCCTGTTGCTTCATTTCTTATTTTAGGCGTTTAAAATTCGTTTTGCTAACTAGGAGCCGTCCCCTTTCCGAGTACTTCAAAGAGGTTCGAGAAAAATAAATATTTCGTTAAAAAAGAAATCTAATTCAGAACGTAAAAAGGTATATTTCCACTAGATTTTGCTACAAACATACAATGTTCATACAAAAAAAATGCATACCAAATTAAAACGGTTTTTCTGATTTTTCCGGAAAATTTGAGGTTATGTGGAATGATATTGAATACAAAAGTTGTAGATCTTTTTATTTCCAACAACGTTTTTCTTCTTTTTTTGCAGGAAGTTAATTTTCGCTGCAAATCACTAGAAACCATTTTTACCCCCAAAATTTCAGCTCCTTTCGCCCTTTTATGAAAATCAAATCCTTGTTTATTTCTGGTACCTATTGAGGTAATATGGAATTAATATTGAACTTTTTATTCTCGAAAGGATTCAACTATTAATTTCAATAATTTTAATGAATAAATATGAGTTTATAAAAAAATTTATTTTTTTCGCGTTTTCTGGAAAAACTGCCCACAGCAGTGCTTATCTTTCATTACATAATCTGAAAGTAGACGATTCAACGAAAAAACTGGCGGCTGGCGAGCTTGAAAAGACGAACTATATTAGTGACATTTCAGTTGAAAATGAGGTCAGGTCGTTTTTTCGGAATTTGTCGAACAAAAAAGGAAAAATCTGTATTCCGCAACAAAAATAACACAGCTCACTTGAAATATGTTATATTAAATTTCCACCAAATTTCGTGAAAAAAAAATGTTTGCAAGAGAGAAAAAATTAAAACAAAAAACTCGGTTTTTCCGAATTTCCCGGAAAATTTGAGATGATGTGGAAAAATGTTTGATTCAAAAGTTAGAGATCTTTTCATTTTGAACAACTTTGTAATTTAACTGTTTTCGATACGAGGTCAACTTTCGTTGTCAATCGCGAAAAACCGTTAAATATCGATTTCAACCCCTAAAAGTTCACCCCGTTCCACCTGGCTCCACTTTTTTGGCTCATATTTATTTCACTCTTCATTCAGAAAATATTCTGCTCCTCTTCCAGTGGGTCTCATGCTGTTAATAATTTTTCCCGCTTTTATATTTTTTGTCGTCCATCAGCACTGGTCTATAGGAAATGATACTTCACAAAAAATTAATTAATATATTTGTGTTAACAAATGCTGCCCATTAAAATATTTTAAGCTGGGATTTCACAAAAAAATGTCAAACAAAAATGATTCGAGGTCAGCCATAAGTAATCAGCATACGAAAGAGTCAACAAGCTATATTAATTTTCAAACAGCGAATTGGAAAAATATGTAAATTCATTGAATAATTTCCAATTCATAACACTTTTCCACTTCGCAACACCACAATTTCTCATTTAATCAGAAATCTCAAAAACATAATTAACTTGCTGCTCGTTTCTCACAAAACCATAATCAAAATTAATGTTGGTTTATTTCACATTAATTCCGGAACCCATCTAATAACATCCAACCTGAACTCGTTCTTCGTTTGTTGCAAGAAAATGAGTTTTTTGTGGCACAACAGGCAATATATTTTCTAAAATGGAATATGCCGGAAACTGTTTAAACGGCGAATACGCACGCGACAACCCCTTGCTGCTAAGGGTTGTTTTTTACCGTCAACGTGGTTATTAAATGTACTTACAAAAAAAGGAATGGGTGGTAGGCTTATAATAGAAACGATAATAAACACTATTATCAAAGAAGTTAAACTTGCAAGTAAAAAAAGTATGTAGTGGAGATGGACAACTGTTAAATCATAAACGTTACAGACAGAGTGAAGAAGAATATTATAGCATTTATAGCACTAATAATAAAGATCCGCAAAGTAGAGTGTCCCTCCAAGAAACGTTGCACGGGTACCTGTTAGATGTAGAACAATATACGTCACCGTATCAGCCAAGAAAGTATTTGTTTTCTAACGGATATTCGCCTTATGTCTTACTTTGAACCCAAATCAACCAGAACAGGGCTGATGGAATTCGTGAGAATTAGACCTATTAACAATTTTTTATTGCCAAGAAAAATAATTAGTACCATGCACATTTTTCAACTAATAATAGAAATAAATAAGTCGGGGGGGGGTTACCCACAGAAGTCTGGAGGGACTTGTAAGTGGGCATCAATATATATTTGCTTCTGTTAACGTTAACGTTAACGTTGTGAGAAAGTACATGACAAAAAAAACTGTAATTTCATAACTACATAATTTTTCTTATTCTTCAATTAATGTTCAGTGTTTCTCTGATAAAGTATTTCTTCTCTGATTCATTCAGCTCAAAGAAAAAATATAATGAAGTGGTCACTATTTTCGTTTTTTTGCGTTTACTGTTCTATTAGAGTAATGTAAATATCTGTCTTATATTGTAATAATAATCATGTTTTGGACTGTTTTTCTTGGAATATTCAATATCCATTTTTTCAAATATTTTTTAAAAATATGTTGGTTGGGTTTATTTCTAATCTGTTCAGGAATTTGGATAGGGGGTCCCACATTTTATGTGACAGGCAATATCTGGTTTGTTGAAGGAGATACACAAAAATGTTTCATACAAAAGTGTTAGGAGTTCATGAGAGCTATATTTTGATATAATTTTTAAATATACAGGGTGTTTGGTGTAGGCGCTACAGACCAAAATAGTATTTTTTTAAATAGAACGCCCTGTATATTATCACATATTCAGATTCTACGTTGTATTCTGATATCATTTCACGTTTAGTTTTTGAAATTCGGTTACGGCGTTGTTGAGTTATTGCTTAAAATGTAAAGTCTTGAGAACGACTATTATTTTTAAAAATATCTCATACAATTATTCCCTCTGCATCAGATCACATGAAAATTAGTCAAAATTTTGGGTGTTCGAAGTAATGGTTTCAATTTTGAGATGTGGAATTCAGTCAGGAATCATTTTGAATATGAAACAATTGCGAAATTGAAAGAGGTGTATTCGAAAACAAATCGTTAATAACAATGTAAATAATATAACTTGATAAATCATTTCATAAGAATGGTAGGTACCTAGATATAAGTCATAAAAATTGTTCAAAGTGACGCCCATTAGATATTGTACAGGCTTCGAAACGTCGAATCACTTCTCTCGTAGAAGTCGCTCTTATAATATTAGGCGTAATATCACTGCACGCTAGTCGAATTTTCATTTTCAGATCATCCACATGCAAAAGGGGAGTAGTGAAAACAATATCTTTTAAATAACCCCTTAGGAAAAAATCAAGCGGTGATAAATCTGGGGAACGAGCCGGACACCGAATTGGACCCTTATTACCAATCCATCTATTTGGGTACGTTCTATCCAGATATTCATTAACAACCTGTGAATTGTGAGGAGGAGCACCATCTTGTTGCCACCAAATTCCTTGTCGTTCTGCTATGGGAATATATTCCATCAACTGGATCAAATCATTTTCTAGAAATCCATTGAGATTTTCATTGAAAAAGTAAGGTCCTATGATGCGGCCATTGAACAATCCACACCATGCATTAATACCCCAAGTAGTTTGAAAATTACTTTTGCGGACCCAGTGGGGATTTTTTCGAGACCAATGGTGACTGTTATGTCGATTCACAACTCCATTATTGTGGAATTGCGATTCATCGCTCCACAAAATTTGACTGAAGATGTTAGGATTTTCATGTAATGTTACCTGAATGCAAGCAATGAATTCAAGTCGTCGTTCAAAGTCCGTGGGTTTCAAACCTTGAACCAACTGAATTTTGAATGGGTGGTATTTATTTTCTTTCAGAATTCTCTGTACATTAGATTTACTCACACCGACTTCTTCTGCAAGAGTACGGATAGAAACATGTGGATGAATAATGATATAAGCCAACACATTGATCTCTAAATCTTCAGTTACAACAGATCTCGTATGATGACGATTCTTTATTGTAGAAGGAAATGACCCAGTTCGAAATTTTTCTTCAACTCTAGAAAAAGTCATTCGTGACGGAATGGGTCTGTCTGGAAAACGTTCTTGGTATAGACGTTGTGCTTGACGGCAGCTTTTCTGACATTCCCCAAAAATTAATAACATATCAATGCAATCACTTAGACTTAACGCGAAAGGCATACTAGAGTTTTCGCACAAAGAACACAGTTACTGTTTTGCAAAGAATCACTGAATCGAACTGGACAGTAGATACAATTCAACAACATTTGTTACTATGGCATCAACAAGCATAAGCTACTTGATGAAATTTGGCAATATAAAGCAATTCACCCTCAAGAATTTCAATATTATATTCAACTGATATCGATATCGTATCGTAGAGGTGAGAATAATGGTTTGTATTCAGTAATAGTCTAGTTCAATTTAATAAAAGATATAGACTGGATTCGTGTACGAGTAAATAAGTAATTTTGAAACCGAATTTCAAAAACCAAACATGAAATGATATCAGAATTTAACGTAGCATCTGAATATGTAATGATATACAGGGCGTTCTATTTTAAAAAATGGAATTTTAGTCTGTAGCTCCTACACCAAACACCCTGTATATTTAAAAATTATATCAAAATGTAGCTCTCATGAACTCATAAAACTTCTGTGAAAAACATTTTTGTATATCTCCTCCAACAAACCAGATATTGCCTGTCACATAAAATTTGGGACACCTGGTATATATGTTGTGATATAAAGTCGAACGATCGTTGCCCAATTTTTTACTTGTTTTCATAGTTTGTGTTTTTTATCTCTCTTGTAACAGGTGTTATAGTCGTGATCTATCATTGTAAGTTCATTTCTTTTTTATATTGTAGAGTAAGAATTTTTGTGCAGTATGTTTGATTTATATCCATAAGCTTGCTCTTGTTGAATAGCATATATGTAGAAAAAGTACGTTTTTTGTTGAACATGATTTTTATAAATATTTTTTGTACTACTTCTACCTTTTTTATCAAATTTGTTTATGCTCCACCCCACCCAACTATTCCGTATTGTAGTATAGAGTAGACTAAGGAGTAATACATAGTTCGCATCTGTGGAATGTTGAGAATCTTTTCCAATTGTTTAAATTTGAATAGTATGATTCTGAGCTTCTTCACGAGTGATGAAATGTGAAAATTCCATTTCATGAATCTGTCTATTACTACTCCAAGATTTTTTTGTTGTCTACCTCTCTTATTTCACAGTTTGTTGTCTCTTGTACTACAATGAGCTTACGGTAACTAGGTATGGTACTTTTATTGCAACTAAATGCAATATAATTGGTTTTTTCAAAATTTATTGTTAATGACATTTCATCAAACCATGCTTTTATTTTCAGTAAAACATTTTCTGCAGATTTTTTAACTTCTTTCCACGATTTTCATGAATACAATATTACTGTGTCGTCTGCAAATGAGGAAATCGTACCAGTACTATCTAAATTCAATAGTCCGTTTATGTACATTGAAAATAGAATTGGGCCCAATACAGTGCCCTGAAGAACACCGTAGTCTACTACTTTTGGTTTACTCAAGAAGTTGCCTATTTGGACGTACTGTACCCTGTCACTTAGATATGATTTGATTAACTTCATTCCTATTCCTCTGAAACCTAGGTCTTTCAATACCTCAATCGTTATTTTATGATCGAAGGTGACGAAGGCATTGGCTAGATCTAAGAAAACACACAGTGAGGGTAAACTGCTATCTAGGCATTTATAGATATTATTAGTCAAAAATATAATAGCGTCCTCTGTTGATATTCCCTTTCTGAAACCGAAGTGACGTTCAGAAATTAGTTTGAATCTGTCCACAAAGTTTACGATTCTTTTTTTTTATAATATTTTCCAACAAATTTGCTATGCCAGATAACTAGGATACAGGACGATAATTAGACATTGATGTTTTTTTCCTTTTTTAAATAGTGGTTTTGTTATCGCTATTTTTAATGTTGCTGGAAATATGCCATTCGAAAAACATTTATTGTTCAAATGAACCAGGGGTTTTTTATGTACAAGATGTTTTGCAGTTATATGTTCTATACCAGGAGCTTTGTTTTGATTCAGTTCTCGAATTGTGCTTTCTACTTCTTCTTCCGTTGTAGGAGAGAAAAATATTGTGTTAAATGAAATTTTTCTAGATATCTTTGATATGTTTGGTTTTCCAATTTTTTCTGCAAGAGTTTTACCGACATTTGAAAAATATTCATTGAATGGAAAAACTATTATCTCCTGAAAGAACTGTGTTTTCACATAAATCTCAACCCAGTGATTCGGAGTGTTTTCCCTCTTCTCGCGAGGTGAAGCGGCCTAGAAACTGCTTCATCATGTGAACCAGAGGTGACCAAGCAGCGGAGTGTGTGATGATTTGGACAGGAAACAGATGGCTTCAGTGCTGTCTGTGTTGACCTACCCTTGCACTGATCAGAGGCAACAACTTCGAAACTAGTGTGCAGGTGGTCACCCTGTCTAAATCAAAACATAATTCTGCTGGTTGGTCACAGAGGGCACTTGCAATTGCGTCCTCTGATGCTTTGAGGAACGTTGCACAAGTACCTGTTAGATTTAATTCAATACCCGTCGTGGTGTCAGCCAGGCGAGTAGTTGTTTTCTGACAGGTACTTGCCATAATGAGCCTACGTAGTAGGTGTAAATGGGAGTAAATGTTTCATCATCGGTCGGCAACGACTGTTGGTTATCAAACGATCTCCCGAAAGAACTTTGTTTTCAGGAAACAACTATTTCCCTGGCTAATACCATGTCGGATATTGAACTATTTTGACAGATATTTGTGCAACGTTCTTCCAATAATCAATTGCAAGTGCTTATTGTAAACAAACGAATGATTATCCTTCATTCGGTTGGAGATGACCACCTGCAGACATGCTTCGAGGTTATTGCCTCTCATCAGTGCAAGGGTGGGTCCGACAACTTTAAAGTCGTCTCGTCCCTGCCCAATGAATTATAATCAATTGTTTTTCTAATAATTCCTCACAAATGAAGTAGCGACATCAGCGAAGTCAGTCGCAGTGCCACCTGCCAGGAATGATACCACTATGTCGAAATGTTTGGAGAGAAAGGGTACTTCTACTTTGTCGATTTTTTTCATTTCATTTATTCGTACTCTCCTACATAGCCTTAGAATTTGTTCGAATTTTCGCATATACTCTTGGTGGAGTCCTAGCATGCAGATTTGGAAATTGGTGTTAAAAAATCATGTTCTCATAAATCAGGAAAAACACCCAATTTCGGTGACATATTGAATATTTTGTGAATAGGTTTAGTGATGAAAATGATACAGTTTTTAATAAAATATAGAGGTATGCCATCTGGACCAAAAGAGAGTTGATATGGCAAACTTACTATCTGATCGAACACATCTATTATGCTGATTAGCATATAAAGTTGAGTTCAGGCGGAATTTTGAGAATAATTCACGTTATCCTAATACAAGGTGGTTCTCTAAAAAGACCAACTCAAAAGACACCAGAAGTTCATAACCTTGTTTGTTACTGATTTACAAGAATCTGAATAATCATCACAAATAATTATGACTATAAAAATACACTTCTTCCAATACACGTTTTCAATGTTTTCAAAACTAAGCAAAAATGAACTTCATTCAACAATGTCGTGAAATAGTTTGGACACATATTAAATTACAATTTTTGCTCAATATTCAATACATTCAGTTTTCGTAGAACACAAAAAGGTTATTTCGCGCCTATTCATGAGCCCAATTTGACGAAACCCAATCCATCCATTGTAAACTAATATCCGACCATAAAAGATTCAATCTTGATCTTCCTTTCAACACGCGTCTTAACAGAAAACTCAAGAAAACAAGGTGAAATTTCCGCAAATTCCGTAACCCGATACATATCAATGGAGCCAGCCTGAGAGAAACAAGAAACAACGCTGCGGAGTGGTTGGAGAATTGATAGAGGGTAGCGTGGCCAACGAATTATATACCGGCTGAATCAAATATGTGGTAACCCACTGAAGTTTTGTTGAAATTTATAGCAGAGGTTTAACATTCGGTACAGAAAGAACAACTGAAAATTGAATTATACTTGAACAAATGAAAACCAACGAATTTAGTAATTTCTTACCTAACATATCTGAATTTGACACTAAGGTAAACACGATTAAATTTCCACAGATTTATTGTCTTCGCGACATGTTTCGATACACTGTATCTTTTTCAAGCGAATGTAATACATTAAATTATTCTACCTTGAACATTACTTAAATACCCTTCTTAACAATTGAGGTAATTAGGAGCTACCTATGATAAAAATAAAATTGACAATACAATGTAGGTAGATACCTGGAAATCTCAAAACATATCTACTACTTAATTAGTTGAAAAGGTTCAACAAAGGGGAACTATTAAGGTCCAATTGATCATTTAGTAAACAATTCGAATTTTTCAATTTATTAATTTCCAAGAATTCTAAATAATTAAGTCTAATACCTTTATTTTCAACATGAGGATTTCAAAGTTTTCATCGAAATCATGGTCTTCTTCCAAAATATGATTGGCATATGTTGAATGTGTTTTATTATTTACATAATTCATACGGTGCTCACGTACACGGCTTTTGAATGGTCTACCAGTCTGGCCTACATATACTTTGGAACAAGAACCACAATTCAATTTATAAACTCCTGATTTTTTAGATTTTTGTGTTTTATCTTTATTATTTTTAATAAACCTTCCCAACGTGTTATCTGTTCTGAATGCTACTCTTAAATTTTGTTTTTTCAAAAATGACGCTATTTTTTCTGAAACGGGCCCTGAATAAGTTAATGTTCTGTAATTATTGTCAAGGTTCCTCATAGTGGGGTACACTTCTTGGATAGCCTTTCTATGTAATTTTTTAGCAAGAATATTCTCTATTAATTTGACTTGATATCCATTGTTAACTGCTATCTGTTTTATAATATTTAATTCTTTGCAGAAGTTTTCTTCAGAAAGAGGAATATTAACTAATCTATGTATCATACTATGGTATGCTGATATTTTATGTATATATGGATGTATCGAATTATTATGAATGGTGATGTCAGTATGGGAAGGTTTATGAAAAATAGAAAAATGGTGTTTGTTGTTGGTTTTACCTATTGTCAGATCTAAAAAATTTAATGATTTTTCTACTTCTATTTCTATTGTGAATTTAATGTTTGGGTGAATAGTGTTAATATATTTATGAAAGGTGTCTAACTGTCTGTTGGTACCTTTAAAACAAACTATAATGTCATCCACATATCTGTACCAATACAAAAACTGTTGCGAGAGTGGGTGCTTGTGGATTATTCCTTCAAGGTTGTCCATGAAGATATCTGCCAGTAGCGGACTCAGTGGATTTCCCATGATCAAGCCTTCAGATGAAGAATATATTTTATTGTCAAACTGAAAGTAATTTTGTTCAAGACATATCGACAAAAGGTCTAATATCTCTTGTTTAATAACTGGGTTGACATGATTTCTATCTAGTAAACCTTCAACCAAGACTATGGTATCTTGAGGAGGTATACTAGGGAAAAGATTTTGAACGTCAAAAGAAATTAATTTCGCGTTATCTGGAACAGAAATATCCTGGATTTTATTTATCAAATCATAAGAATTTTTAAGGCTGAATTTCGGTACAAATTTAGAATAGTTTGTTATTAAATGTATTAACTTTCTTGATAACTTAACTGATGGTGCTGTTACGAATGATACTACTGGCCGGACAGGGTAGTTTTGTTTATGCAATTTTAACAGAGAATATAATTTCGGAGTTTGTGGATTCATAAGAGTTAGTCTGAACTTCTCGGCTTCATTAAAAATTGATTTAGAGTTTCTCAAGAATTCTTTGATTTGTAGTTGGTACACATAAGTGGGGTCACGTTTAAGTACTGTAAATTTACCGGAATCTAAAAAATCAAGAGTTTTTTTAACATAATCATTCCTATTGATTGCAATTACTGTATTACCTTTATCTGCTCTTGTAAAGGTTACATCCTTTTCCTTAGTTTTATGCTCTATAGATTTAATGGTTCTCATATCATTTATACCACTATTATCCTTCAGAAATGCTGATTTGATAATATTAGTAGCCTGATATTTATTGTTATTGATGTCAAAAGTACCTTTCAAGGCAATTTCAGTTTCAATCCCAAGAATTTCCATGTCCTTAATGATATTATTGCTTCTGATATTATGCTTAAAACCTTTTGTAATTAATGAATTTTCCTGTTCTGTAAAGACGGCTTCTGACAAATTCACAAATCTATCAAAAAATTGATGATCAGTGAATTTTCTATCACAATCCTTACGTGTGTTTTTAGGTATTAAAGAATTTAACTTGCGTTTCTGTCTGATAAATTTCTTATGAATGATCTGATTGACATGCTCTCTTGTGTCCTGATTTAAAACTTCAAATTCCAAAGGATGTAACCTAAACGTAAGTTCACTATATATTACCTTCAGATAAATGTTGTAAATATCTCTCTTGTTGTATTCTGATTTCCTACATTGCTTCATCCACTTCATTTTGCCTGCTTTTATACCCTGCTGGGCTGCTATACTCAGATTTGAAGTCCTAAGCTGAATGAAATTCGGGAATACACTCTTCTTAATACAAATGTTGAAGAACCAAATGTTCTGGGTCGTTAAGGAACATCGAAGAAGTAATTTAAAATACCAGTTGACCAAAAAGCTAGTCGTAGCTTTCTTCAAATTTTGGATTGACGTGGCCTTTACTTGATGGAAATTCATAGTATATGACACTAAGGTAAACACGATTAAATTTCCACAGATTTATTGTCTTCGCGACATGTTTCGATACACTGTATCTTTTTCAAGCGAATGTAATACATTAAATTATTCTACCTTGAACATTACTTAAATACCCTTCTTAACAATTGAGGTAATTAGGAGCTACCTATGATAAAAATAAAATTGACAATACAATGTAGGTAGATACCTGGAAATCTCAAAACATATCTACTACTTAATTAGTTGAAAAGGTTCAACAAAGGGGAACTATTAAGGTCCAATTGATCATTTAGTAAACAATTCGAATTTTTCAATTTATTAATTTCCAAGAATTCTAAATAATTAAGTCTAATACCTTTATTTTCAACATGAAGGATTTCAAAGTTTTCATCGAAGTCATGGTCTTCTTCCAAAATATGATTCAACATATGCCAATCATATTTTGGAAGAAGACCATGACTTCGATGAAAACTTTGAAATCCTTCATGTTGAAAATAAAGGTATTAGACTTAATTATTTAGAATTCTTGGAAATTAATAAATTGAAAAATTCGAATTGTTTACTAAATGATCAATTGGACCTTAATAGTTCCCCTTTGTTGAACCTTTTCAACTAATTAAGTAGTAGATATGTTTTGAGATTTCCAGGTATCTACCTACATTGTATTGTCAATTTTATTTTTATCATAGGTAGCTCCTAATTACCTCAATTGTTAAGAAGGGTATTTAAGTAATGTTCAAGGTAGAATAATTTAATGTATTACATTCGCTTGAAAAAGATACAGTGTATCGAAACATGTCGCGAAGACAATAAATCTGTGGAAATTTAATCGTGTTTACCTTAGTGTCATATACTATGAATTTCCATCAAGTAAAGGCCACGTCAATCCAAAATATCTGAATTTAGAATAATTAGATGCATATTTCGATAACCAAGTTATCTTCATTAGTAGGATTTCTATAACTACTTTAAATACTTACTAGTGACAATAACTTCGTGGTCGAAATGCTCTTCTAGGAATAGGAATATTCATAAAACTCCGAAAATTATGGTAAAATATAAAATGTTAAAAAAAAAGAAAAAAACACTTTTTGCTAGAAGGGATTTCTTGACGGAGATCGAACTTTCGGCGGTCGAAGTAAACGGTTATTTTTCGTTTTACTTTCCGGGGTTAACATCAAGATAGTGTTTGAATTTCACTAGATTTCGGAGTTGATTTTCGGGACTGAGTGGAGAACTTAATAAAACAGAGTGATTCCCAGACGCTATAAAATCAGGATATGCTGTTCGACTCAACCCTCTTCGAGAGAGTAAGAAGTATATAGATTGTTGTAACTGACTTTCAAACTCTGATTCGAATACCATTAGTCATTTTAAATTTCCTATTTTATTATATTAAAAGTCTCCCAGAACAAAGCACCAAGCTAGTATTATCTAGAAATTGGCTCCAGTAGACTCATAAGTTTCAGGGAAGAACCTAAATTGGTTCAGGGGTTTATATGGATAAATAACTTCCCCTTAGGAGCTAGCAGAAAAACTGTTTTTTTTTTGTGGTAACAATTTGTCAAATTATTGATAAATTTATTGTTTATATTATTTCCAAATTTTTTTTCATCAGCCCATGAAATTAGAAATCGGTGACAAAACGAATTTTAAACGCTTGAAATAAAAAAAGTAACAGAAGGTTGCAACGTTAAAGAAAAAAAAGTATGGGCGAAAATGAATGGGTGTATTTATTTTCTGGTAAACAAATTTGTTCATTTTCAAGTTTTTAACTTTTAAGTTTATAACTTAAATCTAGTTGGTGTTTGACTGGTTTCTTTGAATGAAACTTACCTGTAGTGTACTTGACAAATAAAAATAAAAATAAAATAAATAAACACGAAAACACCCAAATTGGTGAAATGGGGATTCAGTTTGGGAGATGAAAACGGTTTTTTGCGATTTGCGGCGAAACGTGACCTCTTAGCTGGAAGTGTGTTGAAAGAGTTGTAGATAATAAAAAAATCGAAAACTTTTGTATCCCACACTTTTTGTCATAACCTCAAATTTACCGTCAAAATGGCGAAAAACCAATTTCACGTTCTTTTGAAATCACATGTAAAATGCATTCTGTCCAAAGATCTTTATATTCCTCTCCTAAGATTCTCCTAACATTTTCTACAACTTCTCCGCTTAGATTTGGACATTGATTGGATTTTCTCAATTCGTTTTTTATAAATGCCCAAACCAATTCAATGGGGTTGAAAACACAATAATACGAAGGTAACCTCAGAAGCGTATGACCAGAATGTTTACAAAGTTCATCAATAATATATTCATTTTAAAAATTCTCATTTTTAATTATACGTAGTGATACCTCCTTCGCGGCTTTCCTTTTTTGTTGTTTTCGTCGGTATTTTTATCTTTTGACGCGAGTGGTATGACGCATTATCCATTACAATAACAGAAGTTGGTGGTATATTTGGTAATAATTGTTCACTGAACCATTTTACGATTAAAGTTGCAGTCATATCCTCATGATAATCTGCTGAACATTTTTTTATTTGTTTTGCTGACAACAGCAGCGCGTTCGGTACAAAACCATCTTCACTACCAGCGTGTACAATTATTATACGTTTTCCTTTGGAACATGGTGCTTGGAGACAACAGTTTTGGGAGTTATCTACCCATCCATGCCGAATCACATCATGGCTATCGAACCAAGTCTCGTCAAGATATACTATATGTCTGTTCGATTCCCGATGTTCTTTTATTTGTCGCAAGTAATCTTGCCTTTGCAGAACGAGCCGGGGTGATTCCATTATTGCCATTCACTGATTTAGTTTTTTGTGTTTGAAACCACAGTCTGAAAGAATTTGGCGTAGTGTTTCCTGCGACTTATATTTGTACTCAGGATAATCAGATAATTTGTTTTAGATTGATTCCAAGGTAGGTACTTCGTTTTGTTTCGAAGAAAATGTTTTAGGGCCTCATCAAGTCTGTTTAATTTCTGATCTTCTCGTTTTCTTTTACGATAATGATCTACAACATCCCCTTGTTTAACCACTCTGTAAATAGTTGAATGCCCCAAACTGGTGAGATGAGATATCCTTCCGAAATTTTCATTGTCACATTTGTCGTTTTAAGATTTTTATATATATTTAGAACAAGTCTTTGGGTCTGAAAATGAAGATCTTTGTTTTTAAATTCCCATTATTCATCTTGTTCCTCACTTTCTTCGAATTGTTCATCAGGTTGTAAGTCTTGTTCCTCACGTTCTTCGAATGGTCGCCAAAATGCCATGTTGCAACACTAAATACACAATTTTATACTAAAACTTTAATGTTAATTTTCACATTTGTAGTTTAAAAAACCGCGACATATGTTTTGCGAATACAATGAATTCTTCAAGCAGAAGTATACTGAGTTATACTATTACAATGTCCTTCTTTTATATTCCCAAAATGGCAATTAATTTGGGAACAGTTTTATACCTGTTTTCGTATAACTCTATGATAACAAATAGTGTTTGTTAATAATTAATTACATTCATACCCAGGGACGCGCCGTCCATATGGGCAAGGTCGTGCGGCGCACGACGGCGCCAAGGTCTTAAAGGCGCATAGGGACGTTGAATTTTCAACACAATTAAAGCCGGCAACGGACATTTATGTAATATATATTTTATCTCACATATTACAAAAATATCGCTCATCATTAAAAAGAACAATTCGCCGCACACGATGCTATAATATTATTGCCATAGCAAAGGGATTTTCTCGTGTCTGGAGAAACAAAGCTATAATATATATTACAGTATGGCTCATCGTCCGTTACATTATCCGCCAATACAGACCGCCGATCTGCGACCAGTACCAGTGGTGAAATTTTTCTACTCTTGCCATTCTGATGTTTTCAATTTTTTGTGGAATGTTGAGGATTTCGGCAAATATTCTGACCAAGATCAATTTAATTTTTGTAAAAAACTGGAAGAAACAACTGACAAATATCGAAACGAGAAAGATATAGACGGAACAGAACTTTTACACGAATTACAATTTCTGCAAAATGGCGACAAAAAGGCGACGTCTGTAGTAGAAACACTTAATTACATTGCAATAAATAACCTAACTCACTCATTTCCAAACATTATGATTGCATTGCGCATATTTTTAACCATTCCAGTTTCTGTAGCTACAGCCGAGAGGTCATTCTCTAAACTAAAGTTGATTAAAAATTATTTACGATCTAGAATGAGACAAGAGCGGTTGGAAAATATTGCTATTATTTCTATAGAATCTGACTTTTTAAAGAAACTTGAAATGGAAGATCTTGTAAATGAATTTGCAAAAAGTAAAGCTAGAAAAGTCCAATTTTTGTAAATCCTCTCCATCATGTATCATGATCATATATTAGATATCTGTCTTAAAACAATCGTTATTTTATTTCTAAATTTTTTCAATAGTTTGTAACTTTAATACTGTTTTTTTTGTTACTGCGTTATTTCATTTTCTATATTCTAATATTTTTTGTGTACTTTTCGTTTGTCACAAATAAATATAGACATGAGTACTGAAAAGTATAGAGTTTTCTTCAAAAATTTCGACAGTAAACTATGAGGGAAGGGTGGCAATTTTTGCTCAATATTATAATATTGGTGAAAGGCGCCTATCATTATTCCGCACGACGGCGCCGAAAATACTTGGCGCGTCCCTGTTCATACCTAGTCTAACGGCAAAACAAATTGAGTAGAGAGAAAATATTGAGTTCTGTTTGATCGTTCATTAAGTACGCTACTGTTCTTCTTTTCATAAATATCACCAGGCTGACGGACAGCAATACAAATATTAGGTGATTTACGGTAATTTATGCAACAGGCGGTCAGCGCATTACTGATTGCTTTCCACGCTTCGAACGGTTACACGTAAGATATACTCAATCTGGTCTATAGTTCCGATGATAATCGTGGATGAGCGTTTCACTTCGCACATAAACATGTAAATTATAAGTCTCTTAAATTTGACTACATAACTATTTCATTCTGAATATTTTCACAATTTTTTTGGCAAATAAAAACATCGGAACTTGATTATAATCTGGAAATTACCATGTTTTTGGAGTGTCATGTCATCACAATGGTCGTGGAATTCGGATATAACAATTAGATACGAACCGATGTAACAGCAAGGGTTCTGACAAATTCCCATTTTATCAATTTAGTGCCCTCTGGTGTGGAGAAAATGACAAAGTTTTGTCATTATCATTAAAATGCAAATGTTTCAGTATAGTCAAGCTATTCATAAGAAAAAATTATAATATTTTTAAATAGATGTGAAAATATTTTTAAAAAATTGCTATTTTCAATTTTTTTTAATTATCTCTTGAAACTTCGTTTATGTGTATGAAATTGAATTCTAAGTGACTTTTTCAAATAACTTTTTTTGATATCTTGCCATCTTCCCCTTTTTTGCCTTTGCATTACAATTTTTTTCATTTTGCCGCCATTCTAGCGATCATGTGACATGTGTCAAAATCGATTTTTAGGTTATCGGACATGCACAAACTTTTCCGCAGAATATTTTTTCCAATACTCCAATAATAAAATTTTTTCCCATATGGTACATACTTTTTGGCGGTCACTGTATATTCTTATAAACCATTATTAATAGTTTATATTCATTTCTGGTTCGATAGTCATGAGGTTGTCTACAAATAGGAATTTTAGTAAAAAATTTACCAACATAGACAATACAGGGGTAAATCAGCAAACAAGGTAGAGCCATAATCTCAATTTTTACAAAAAGTGGATTTAAATGTTCCTCCAGACTATCTGCATCATTCCCCAGGTAGCACATCATATCGGCTGAATCTTGGTTCGATATTGGGCCAATATAGATATATTTGTTTTTTGTTTTTACGATAGATATATTGTCCAATATGGGTGAATATTCAAAAAACAATATTATATTAATAATATTGGTGGAATATTGGTTGAACTAGTTTTAAATGTAGATTATCACACGAAATATTGGGTCAATATTGGTTGAATAATTTCTACCAATATCGATAATACAATATTTGTTATATATTGTTTTCCACATCTAGAATAAATATTGCAATCCAAATATTCCAGTCATATCGATTATAGGGGAAAAAACTATATTGTATTTCCAAGTTTGTTTGAATATCATTTCCACTTTATTTGACAAATTGTAATAACTCGTATTGAATCAATATTGGTTGAATTATATTTACCAATATCAATAAAACAATATTGTCTTCACGTCGTTTTTAAGATCTAGAATAAATATCGCAATCCCAATATTCCCCTAATATCGATTCTAGGAATAAAAACTATATTGTATCTCCAAGTGTGATTACACATTAGTTGAATATCATTTCGCCAATATTCAACAAATCTTATTAATTGATATTGGGTCAATATTGGTTCAATAATATTGATCGATATCGTTTAAACAATATTGTCTTCAAATTGTTTCCTACGTCTAGATTGAGATGAAATTTGAATATTGGCCGAATATTCAATGAAACATATTGAAATTATATCAAGATCAAACCTGGATAAAAATCAGCTTGGTGGCTCTACATATAGAACGTCTTCTAAAACCTACCAAAGTATATAAAATACTTCCCATAACTTGTTTTCAAGACAGCTCACCCAGTGGTTATGGCGATCAAAAGGCAGACTCTGGTGTCACCTTCATCAACTAAAAGACATTTAATAATTTACCAAGGTATATTGACATCCACCAATATATCCAAATGATATTGTACCAATATCGATAAATATTGTACCAATATCGATAAATATTTTGAGGTCATTATTGCTTCAAGAATATTTCACCAAGACTATTTCTAAAATATTGAAACAATATTCGACCAATATCGCAAAATGTTCACATTTTACTTCTCGACAATATAACTTTTGAATATCGTGCCAATATTGCCAGAATATTGTATCAGCGATATTGTACCAATATCGCCGAATATTTTGAGGCCAGTATTAGTTCAAGAATATTTCTCCAATATTATTCAAGTAATATTGGACCAATATCACCAAATGTTCACATTTTTTTCTCGCCAATACTGCATTTCAAATATTTCGCCAATATGTTCACAATATTGTACCAATATTTTATCAATATAGGTGTGCTACTTGGGTCACTTTACGGCTTTTTTCTGAATGGTGAATATTTCTTGTGCCTCGGATCTTGCACTCCAGTGTTTCTCCCATTGGTTAAGTAGAATAGTTTTAAGCTAGACTTCGCCATCAGTTTCTTGAAATTGTAATGTTTTTCTTTTTATTGACAATAAAGACGTTTATTATTATTATTATAATGTTGCACCCAACGAATATCTGAATATGCCTGAATATGACTAAAAGTTTCAGGACTTCGAGAGAGATAGCGTTTCTCAGTTGTCGGAGTAGAAATATTTCATTACTAAGCTACACAGGGTAGCCAAAAAAAAACTTTCCACCCGGGTCTACTTCGACATGGCAAATCATTTTCGGAAACGCTGAAACATATCTATTTTAGGGGGAAACAGGTCAGTGATGGATTTAGTATTGCAAGTTCATTCTCCTGATGGGGCAAATATCATTGGGAACATGGGTCAAGTGATACATTATCTTAAAGCTCTCCTCATTATCTATCTATTTTTTCAAAATCGAATGAATGGTGATTGGAATTAGTTTTGTACCAGGTTAAATTTACCTGTTCTTATCTAAATCCAAATCATCAATTGCTTGCATTGACCTCTTCCCTCATCCATACAATGATGAAATCCACTTTCAAAATTATTGCTTATATATATTTTCCAATACTTCTGGAGTTATCTGCCGCACCACTACACTAGTGACTGGCGGAATGGCAAAAACTTTGCTTTTGAGATGTCCCCATACAAATTAATCTAACAGGTTGAGGTCTGGTGATCTGTACATCTTTCATCCAGAAATATTCTAACCACCAAGGTAGTGCTCCGACTTGAAAATGGAAGTATTCTTGGCAACAACCTCGAAACTAGTCTGCAGGTGGACACCCTGTCCAACTCAAAACATAATTCTGCTGGTTGGTCACAGAGGGCACTTGCAATTGCGTCCTCTGATGCTTTGAGGAACGTTGCACAAGTACCTGCTAGATTTAATTCAATACCCGTCGTGGTCTTAGCCAGAGGAGTAGTTGTTTTCTGACAGGTACTTGCCTCAATAAGCCTACAAAGTAGGTGTAGATGAGAGTAAATGGTTCATCATCGGTCGGAAACGACTGTTCGTTACTAAACGATCTCCAAAAATAACTCTTTTCACATAGATCTCCTTATTGGGAGATTCTGAGTGTTCTCCCTCTGCTCGCTAGGTGAAGCGGCCTAAAAACCGCTTCATCGCGTGAACCAGTGGTGACCAAGCAGAGGAGTGTGTAATGTTTTGGACGGGGAACAGATGGATCCAGTGCTATCTGTGTTCACCTACCCTTGCACTGATGAGAGGCAACAACCTCGAAACTAGTCTGCAGGTGGTCACCCTGTCCAAATCCAAACATAGTTTTGCTGGTTGGTCACAGAAGGCACTTGCAATTGCGTCCTCTGGTGCTTTGAGGAACATTGCACACGTATCTGTTAGATTAAATTCAATACCCGTCGTGGTCTTAGCCAGAGGAGTAGTTATTTTCTGACAGGTACTTGCCATAATAAGCCTACGTATTAGGTGTAAATGGGAGTAAATGTTTCATCATCGGTCGGCAACGACTGTTGGTTATTAAACGATCTCCCGAAAGAACTTTGTTTTCAGGAAACAACTATTTCCCTGGCTAATACCATGACGGATATTGAACTATTTTGACAGATATATGTGCAACGTTCTTCCAATAATCAATTGCAAGTGCTTATTGTAAACAAACGAATGATTATCCTTCATTCGGTTGGAGATGACCACCTGCAGACATGGTTCGAGGTTATTGCCTCTCATCAGTGCAAGGGTGGGTCCGACAACTTTAAAGTCATCTACGTAGTAGGTGTAGATGAGAGTAAATGGTTCATCATCGGTCGGAAACGACTGTTCCTTACTGAACGATCTCCCAAAATAACTCTTTTCACATAAATCTCTTAACCCGTAGATTCGGAGTGTTCTCCCTCTGCTCGCTAGGTGGAGCGGCCTAGAAACCGCTTCATCACGTGAACCAGAGGTGACCAAGCAGCGGAGTGTGTAATGATTTGGACGGGGAACAGATGGCTTCAGTGCTGTCTGTGTTCACCTACCCTTGCACTGATCAGAGGCAACAACTCCGAAACTAGTCTGCAGGTGGTCACCCTGTTCAAATCAAAACATAATTCTGCAGGTAGGTCACAGAGGACACTTGCAATTGCGTCCTCTGATGCTTTGAGGAACGTTGCACAAGTATCTGTTTGATTTAATTCAATACCTATCTTGGTCTTAGCCAGGGTAGTTGTTGTTTTCTGACAGGTTCTTGCCATAATAAGCCTATGTAGGTGGTGTATATGGGAGTAAAGGGTTCATCATCGGTCGGCAAGGACTATTCGTTAGTTGTTTTCTGACACATTTTTTCCTCGTATTTTCCGCTTGGAGGAAATATTTGGAGAGAAAGGGTACTTCGACTTTGTCGATTCTGATCATATCACACTATTATTAATGATCAACAGCATGGATTCATGGATTCAACCTGAATTTTTTGTATCACTTTTTGAATGTCACTGTACATATCGACTCAGCTCGTCATGATGGACCCTGTATGTAGGCGATATATTTAAAGAAGAAATTTTAGTATGATTTTACCATCCACCAATAATTGTAATTCGATTTCCAAACGGATCTTTCCATGTTACTGAAGTAAATGTTCAACTGCGTATACTGAAATGAGGGTGGAAAATTGAATAGTGCACTCCTCGCGCATATTTTAATTCCAGCATTCATCAAAATGCATGAATGAATGGAATTATACCCATAAATTAGTCTCAACACGTACAGACGAAACATTTACAAATCAATTTCAATTGAAACACATTTCGTCAAAAGACTCTCGATTATTTCCAGTAATAGAAAAACCCATTTTGATTCTTTAACTGACCATTATGTGCATATGTTAGTTTTCTGTGGGTCCATTCAATCCGTAAAATATTCCAAGTCCACCCCATTCATGGTTTTTCTCTAGGCTGCCATATTCATTTTATCTGGGTTGTTGTATTATTTCATTGTATCTCTCTCTCTATCTCTCTTTGTCCTGCATGAGTCAGATATCGAGTTCAAAGAGTGTTTTTTGCATTAAACAGGATCCGGAGGAATAAAACAAGTATTTCGGAAGGGTCATTCCCTGGACTTGGTGGGGTAACTTTCCCCTATAAGATAGTCAGAAAGCAGCCCTGGCCAATGGTATTACAGTTATGGCCAGGGGTCAGACTTTGATCGATATATGATGCTCTATTGTACCTTTTTTTAGTCTTGATGGTATATGACTAGTAATTACGTTCTTAATCATCATTCCGATCAACTATGTTAAAATCGGCTATTAATCTATTCGTTTTCATGGAGTTTATTCGTTACATTGAAAATGTGTACCTCTTTTTCATAAGTATAGTTTGAATTTATTTATTTATGGGCCGAGGTGGCCGTGGTGGTAGAGCGTTCGCCTTTGGAGCGAAGGTTCAAAGCCTCGCATGGTCATCGGTCTCGTGCATGGCATCACACGTTACACACACAAGTCTCTCGAAGACTTCCGAGGGTTGCGCGTAGGGGTGCAATCGGTTGACGGAAATAACAAAAAAAAAACAATAACAATTTGCTGGATGTCAGAATGTGATACAAAATTTCGTATTTGCTCGTAGCAAAAAATCCAAGACTATTGAGAAAATTTCAAACTGAGTACTTCGACCAATTCAAATTCCCTTGTCAGCGGAAAGGCATATATACTCTTCTACGAGCAGGAAGACACTTCATCATATGTTCGAAATTATACTCAGTTTT
Organism: Chrysolina oricalcia; assembly: GCA_944452925.2. Lineage (NCBI taxonomy): Eukaryota > Metazoa > Arthropoda > Insecta > Coleoptera > Chrysomelidae > Chrysolina > Chrysolina oricalcia. The sequence continues at coordinate 50,157,630 of OX101825.2, read as the reverse complement.
ATTTTATGAATATTATTATTGTATATTTTATTATATATTTAATTATTAAAGAAAAAAAAAGAAAAATTAAAATCCTGTATTTTGTATCGTAACCATAGCATTAAAAAAAATTGTCCTCCTTGGGGTGAGTTACATGAAATTACACTGCACATTTTTGACATCTATAAGTAAAATGACATTTATATTTAGCTTCAGATATCGAATTTATTCTATCATAGTTAATATGTAAAAATACTCAATTATCAATTTACCAAATATTATGTACTTGAAAATTCAAAGTTCATAAAAACACATCTTATTACGTTAGTTCTTATATTTTAACACAAACAAACATTTTTAACCAAAATGTCTGAATTTTGTTGAAATTCCTTAACCACGTCTTCTTTCTTTTATGTAGAATAAACAAGCACAAATTCAGTAAAATTCATAAATTGTCTGTTTCATGAAATATATTATTATGACTTGATTTGTTATAGTGTAAGATTTATGAAATTTAGAAGTCAATATTGTATATAAGGTGAATAAAATCCAGACCTGTATCTTAACATCATGTACAGTCAAAAACCATTAAAAGCAGGTAGCAGGTATGGTCTTAGTCAAATTTCATAGCGCTACGAGCAATCAAACTCATGTTACGATGGAAAAATCTACAAGAATCAGAGAATACAAATTAGCAATCAATAATATCATATTTTGGAACAGTTTGGTTATTAAAAACTAGGAATTATCAAAATAAATCATGATTCCCAGAAAGAAAATTTAAACTATCATTTAATCATACTGTATATAATTGTTTAATAGAAAATGAAATGAGAGATGACAGTTCAAAAGTTGTGAAATTTTAAATGCTTATAAAACAATAAAATATATGAAGGAATGTATTAGAAAAGTGACAAAACAAATCTAATTAATTAATATGTGAAATTAAATTGATAATTAGTTTGATGTACCTAATGCAGAAACTAAGTTAAAAAAAGTGGATTGTTTAAAAAATTGTGATTGGTTTGGAAGAAATAACTAGTGTGGTAACCAGGAGGTTATTGAGAAAATGAAGGTTGAGAGAGCTGAAAAGAATTTCTGAAAGGAGGAAAAAGCTGAGGAAAAAGGAAGCAAGAAGCCGGCAGAAAGAATTTGAAAGTACAAAATTTTATGAAAAATTCAAATAAAACTGACCAAGAATCATTTAATGAAGATACAAACAAATAAATCTGCCTCTATAAATGAAAATTTGACAGGAATAGCGAATAGCAGCAGAATAAGCTTACCCCAGAAACCAGTAATAAATCCAGAAAGGACCAGTTAATGATTTCATTTTCAGAGACTAACATAACCTTATTTCATCACGGGCATAGAATAACCAGAAATAGATAACTCAGAAAAGCACTGTGGAGATATATTTTGCCCAAAGCATTGTCCTACGAGGCATGTGCATATGTAAATTAAGTTATTATTTATTTTGAATATATTCTATAAAAATTGCAGAACAAGATCTGAAAATCATGAAATTAGATAATAAGATACTTCTCATTTAGAATAGGGTAAAATAGGACATTTTGTGGAAGAAAATTTGCTTTGTTTTGTTATTATCGTTCGGTCATGACATTGAATTTTAATGGTTTTTGAACTCAATGAGATATATGACATTAATTTATAATAAAAGGATTTCTATGTTTACATCAAGAAAAACCCAAAGCTGCAACATTCCTGAAAGAGAGATCATTTCATGTTTCTGTGGACCTGACTGAGCTAAAAAAAATGTACAAATGCATAAAAAAAGAAAGTACCAGGTGAAATTTTCTATAATGCCAAAGATTTTCAAATTATATACCTACAATATTATACAAAAAATTTCAATCATGAAAAACAAATCTTTTGTAACAAATTAGAATCACAACATTACAATACGTGCTACTTTGAAACAATCTTATTCTGCTGTGATACTCGAAGAGATCCATATTTCTTACACACCAGAAGATAACGGTGTTTAATAGTCCCAGACAAATTTGGTGAATAAATTTCTGGCTCACATTCTTGTAATAAATAAGTTAAAAAATTTAAGTTACGATGATCCATTTTAATTTTACTGACTCCTGCACAAAACTTGCATAAAAACTATTCATCAAACCGTACCATTCATTGTACAACACAACTATTTTATTGATTTCATTGAAAATATGAACAGGATGTTCATAAAGTCAGTTGTGCAATCATCTGCGACTGAAAGTTGGAATTTAGTCGCTATTTTCCATCGTATAAGATAACCTCTCTTGGAAGGGATGCATGTTTTAAAGAGAAACATTCTCAATTGAAAATTGAATCAATACATGACTCCTCTGGAAATGGAATAACCTTACGATAAAATTGAAGTTACTTTTTTGTTATATCTAACAGAAAACAACTATTTCCCCGGCTTAAGCCTCGCTGGACATTGAACTACATCTGTTATATAGGGTCTTTCTCATAGTAACTATCAGATGTAGTACAATGTCCAGCGTGGCTTTAGCTGGGGAAGTAGTTGTTTTCTGTTAGATATAACAAAAAAGTAACTTCAATTTTATCGTAGAGTTATTCCATTTCCAGAGGAGTCATGTATTGTTTCAATTTTCAATTGAGAATGTTTCTCTTTAAAAAAACTATTTTAGTTAGACAATTTATTGCCAGGTAACGTCAAAAGTCACTTGACATGAATTCTATGGCTTTCTATGTGTTTAACTACAATGGGCTGACGAATTATCTGTATACTCGGCCTGATTTGGAAAAAAAACTTATATTTTACCTATCGAGTAGTATATTACATTTATTAAGAAAAGGAAAATTAAACCACTATTAACTTTTCTGTAAATGTTTTACTGAACTGAAGTGGGTAAATAAGATATATGTTTCCTCGAAACAACAAAACAAAAAGTAGTACATTTATATATTTGATCCACTGGCTTAAACAATTATACTTTACGAAAAATGAGAAATAAAACTTTCTATGTTTTTATACCACTTCTATTTGTAACAAACGTTACTGCAGTTTCGTCCTATATGGACATTATCAAACAATACAATAATCTGAAATAATAACACTTCTTAAATACCCTTAATTCTACCCGAGGCCTGTCTTAATGACTAACGGTCATTAATGACTTTTACCTGTACCTTGTTTATTTGCGACAATGTGACTGCGCTGCCTTAAAAACCGGTGAATTGACCAAATCCAGTTGATCGTTCAGTAGGTTACATCCACAATATTTGTGTTTATGAATTTCTAGGGATTCTAAATAATTCAGTTTCCAACCCTTGCTTGCATAGTGCAAAATTTCCGTATCGTTCAGACTCGGAAATTTGTGGTTGCATTCCAAGGAATGGTTTGAAAACGTCGAATCATTTTTTCCTAGTCTGAAGGACCTTTCATGTTCAGCGTATCTTTTTGAAAAATTACGTCCACATTGTCCCACATAAACACCGTTACACTCTGGACACTTAAGCTTATAACCTCCAGATTTTTCCATTTTTGCTATTCTATCTTTGGCATTGAAAAGAAAATTAGACAACCTGGCATGCGGCCTGTATGCTACTTCTATATTATTCTTTCTAAAGAATCCCGCAATAGCCTCTGTTCTTCTCCCGAAGTACGTTAAAGTTACAAATTTCTTAGTTTCTGATTATTTGACCTGGGGGTATATTAATTTGTGCGAAAATTGAAGACGATGTTTTCTGACCAACTTTTGAATTGTGGCTGCTTGGAAACCATTATTTTGTCCTATCTGTATGATTGTTTTAATTTCTGTAAAGAAATTTTAGGGTATTAAGGGTATTTAAGAAGTGTTATTATTTCAGATTATTGTATTGTTTGATAATGTCCATATAGGACGAAACTGCAGTAACGTTGGTATAAAAACATAGAAAGTTTTATTTCTCATTTTTCGTGATGATTTCCTACCACGTAGTAACGGCTACATCCATCTATTTATTAATTATACTTTATTTTTTTTAAATACTTAATTCTCCATTTTCAGCCAACTTTAGTGAAATGAATTTGCAGAAAACTGAGAGATTGAGCTACTGCCGATTTTTTTTTTCAATTTTCTAGAACTGAAGTCGGTTAATTGTACTTTATTCAACCTTATAATATATGACTTTGAGTTTCATTGATACTAGATACTGATTGGAGATCTTTGTAAAAAAATATATTTCCACCAACTCCAGTAAAATGAATTTGTTAAAACTGAGAATAAGATGGTGTTTCGCATAACATTTCGAGAGTTATAGTAAAAAAAAATTTACGAATGCGATTTTGTAATATTTCAAGTGTTTGAGGTAGTGTTCTTTCGCAGAACTCCACAGAAAAAGTCCAAAATGGTGAGATCATGTGTTCGGGCAGGACAACGCACAGGAACATTCGTTGCAATGGTCCTTTCCACGACATATGAGAGAACACTGTAATTAGAAAGCGTATACGCTAATATCATTCGGAATTTTTGTTTATTTTTTCTGACCGCTAGGTTCTCAATAATCAGAAGAAAAGTGGTTTCGTGACGTCACGTTCATCAAAACTAGACTTGGCAACGTTGTAAAAATTGTACACCGTGGAATCTCAAATTCTCATTTGAATTTAATGTGTCGTATGACAGTTGTCATTTGAAACCAGATGGGTTCGTTCGTCTGTTTCACGGAGCATCAATAAGAATAGTTTGTCCATGTTTAACTTGTTTGCCTACTTTAATATTTAATACAAGTAGAGCAGTTTCATCAAATATGTATGCTGCAAACGAATAGGCCATACTTGATTTCTTTTTTGAGGTTAATGCGGGTTTAAAAGTTTTGAAATGTTTTTGTTGTTTGTGCTCTATAATTTTTTCCTATTTCCTGTATCTATATCCCTGCAATAATTGTGAACATGTCGAAAAGGTGCTTCGTAGCTGGTTGTCTGAACACCAGTGAATATTCTAATAAATATTTTTTTATGCTCCTAAATACCTATGAAGCGCATTGTAAAATGTGGTTCGAAGCAATGAGTAAACCTTGCGTAAAAAGCGGAAATATATAAATATGTTTTTGTGAAGAATATTTTCAACTGAATGTTACTGTATTCAAGCAGCATTCAAGGAACGATTTTAAATTTTAGTTATTGCAAAAAATAAATTCATATTTGTTAAACAGAAAGAGTCAATCATCTCATAATCTACCCTCGGTAAATTATCCGAACTTCCCTTCACGAAGCCTTTCCATATTTTGATGATGTTATGCAATTATAGGTCAAGCCACAGTCAGCTAGTTCCGTAAAAAATATCAAAATAGTTTAGCAGATCATGGAATGTAGGAATGTAGGATGGAGCCCCTTACAATCTCGATAGTAAATCTGAACATGAAAACGTGTAGCTGAAAAAAAGTGTCAATGAAAATGTACTTTTGGTTTTGAGCTATGTTGTCAAATAACGATAGAAAAAAATAAAAACGAAAATTTCGATTTTCAGTTTTTTCCCGATATTTCCGGAAATACTCGGAATTTTCCAGGTTTCAAAACAGTATTTTGTTAAGCACCAGAATATGCAACTTTGCCCCAATTTGAGCTTCGACGTATCTCCTGTAGTTTAGGAGATCCCAATGGTGGGGGTCGAATTTGAATTGCCCTGTACATATAAGTGATTATTTTGATTGTTGAAATGTCTACTGTCGAATGGTATATATAATTTGGTGGTTTATTGATCGTTAAACCACTTAAAATTGAGAAAAACCTACAACAAGTCTCTCTAAATCATGATTTTCTCAATATTATCAATGATTTTCAATAGTTGTAGAAAAAAAGTAATGGTCAAAAACCAGGTGGAGAATGATGTTGAGGTTCCAACTTCAGGGAAAAAAATATTTGAACACGAAAACACTCAAAATTGTGAAATGGGGATGCAGTTTAGGGGTTGAAAACGTTTTTTTGTCATTTGCAGCGAAACGTAACGTCTTAGCGAAATATGATCGAAAAAAAAAATTGAAAACTTCTTTATTCAACACTTTTTGACATAACCTCAAATTAACCGTCAAAATGGCAAAAAACCGATTTTTCAGTATTTTTTTTCTCGCATTAAATGATTGAGTTCAGATGAAAATTTGCAGATGCCTTTTTTCGTTTCGAATAAGCTTAATTTTTTGCAGATGAGAAGACTTCTAGTTTTCGAGTTATTTACATTTTTCGAAAATATACCCCTATTTTCCACAAACAATTGTCTTCATATTTTTTTGGATTTCGTGATCATTTTACTTGTTGAAATTTGAAATGATCTATGTAACTAGGAGGTTTATTGATCGTTAAACCGCTTAAAATTGAGAAAAAAGTTTCTCTGAATCATGATTTTCTCAGTATTTTCAACGATTTTCGACTTTCTTTATTATTTTCATATCAAAAAGTGGTTTATATTAAATTATTCATAATAAAATATCGGATACATAATTACTCTAGAAAATTGATTTTTTGGTATGATTTTTATTCCTTTTAATAATAATGAAAATCGAAAATATTAAGAAAATCATGATTCATAGAGACGTGTTGTCGGTTTTTCTCAATTTTAAGCGGTTTAACTAAAAATAAACCACTGAGTAATATAGACCGTTTGAAAGAAGACATTTCAGCAAATAAAATGATGACTTATAGACCTTCGAAATAAAAAAAAAAATGCCAGAACAATTGTTCGTGGAAGATAAGGGTATTTTTTCGAAAAATGTACATAACTTGAAAACTAGTCGTCTTCTGAATTGCGAAAAATCAAGCCTATTTGACAGCAATAAACACATATTTCTTAAAATTTTCATCCAAATTAAATCATTTACCCGCGAAAAAAAAAAAATACTGAATTACTGAAAAATCGGTGTTTCGCCATTTTGACATTTAATTTGAGGTTATGTCGAAAAGTGTTGTACAAAAAAATATTTATTTTTTTATTATTCACAACTTTTCCATTGAACAGTTTCTGCTAAAAGATCACGTTTCGCCGCAAATTGCATAAAACCGATTTCAACCCCTTAACCGCATCCCCATTTCACCATTTTGAGTGTTTTCGTGTTTAATTTTGTTTTTTCCTCAAAGTTGGAACCTCAACAACATTTTCCACCTGGTCCTTGCCTGTTACTTTTTCTTTCACAAAAATTAAAGGCACCGCATTCTAATGATCAAAGTTAAAATCAGGTAGGGTATGACCGAAGTGAAACATACTGATTGCTATACAGGGTGTTAATTAAGTACGTTGACAAACTTCGGAAGGTGATTCTTTGAAGGTTTTCAGGACGAAAAGTTCATATAAACATATGTCTCAAACGGCTTGGTTTTCGAGATACAGGGCGATAAAAATACATTTTTTTCAAGATTTTTTAGAGTTAACTTCGACATTTTCGACAATAATCAGTTCAAATTAGGCAAGTACAATCCATTCAATAGGGCGCACGATACAAAATAATGCATTTCCTAAATAATTCACAGGGTCCTCCTTTTTTCAGAGTCAAGCTTTGTTAAACCCTTCAGAATTCTTTTTCCGCCGCCACTGACATATTATGAGAAAGGAATAATGAATGTTGTTTCATTTAACATCTTTTTGATATCTTGCATTTTTTCATTTACTTGTACGGTTCAGGGGCTATAATGAAAATATTAATTTAAACATTTTCCAGTGTGGCATAACATTAGAAAATTTGATGGAAATATTTTTTCAGAATGAGAAAAATCTACGATGAATAAAAATTATACAATAAAAAATATAAAGACAAGCTTTTATACAAATGCACTGAAAATGAAAAAATAATTTGTTTCATTGTAGGTTATTCTGTGAGTATCAAAATCTTTCTGTACAAGATTACCTAGATCAAACAATGAAATGAATTATTTTTTCCTTTTCAGTGTATTGTATGAAAACTTTAAAATGTTTTCTTTTTATAATTTTCATTTTTAACACTTTAGTTTATTTTTTATGTGAAACTGAAAATCTCCAACCCAGAAACCATCACATACCAATTTTGAACAGAATCGGATCATAATCACAAAACTCGTCCGCCATATTGGAGCCGCCATTTTGTTTTTAACAAACATTTTTTTAATGCATTGTCACCGGAATTACGGAAACCTGCCAAATTTCAAATTAATCGGAGTATTAGAAGTGAGTCAAATTCAACTTTTATTAAATTGTTTGTTAGTTAGTTACAAGTGAAGCTAAATAAAAGCTTGTTATTGTAAAGATGTGATTTCTTTTTGTGATATCTAACAGAAAACTACTATCTCCCCGTCACTGCGGTACGCTGGATATTAAACTAGATCTGACAGATATTGGGAAAACCTTAACTTTCAACCTGAAAATTCTGATGGTAAAAATGTGCATTTTCATTGAGATATTTGATTAAAAATGTTTTTACCCATCAGTCTTGATAGAGAACTCATACACATTTTTTGTTATTTAAAAAAAAGATATTTTTTAGTTTTCAATTGAACGTTTCCTTTTCAACATAAAAAACTTCCGAAAGGTAATCCTGTAATGGAAGATAGTTAATAGGGTTTATCTAATAGTCGCAGATCATTACACATTTGATTTTCATTTATGAATCTCTGGTCATAACTCCGAAAAACTAAATCAAACAAATTTTTGTTTCCGTACGGAGTACATTATTTTATCAGAAATTTCGGTTTGTTTTTTCTTCTGCAGTAACGCAGAAATTTTGTAATCAATTTGAATTCATAAAAATAGCAAAGTGGGCTTTGATATTAATTCATTTATTTAAATATCAACAACTTGACAGTTATCGAAAGTTGAGAAACTGTCTCATTGTTAATTCTTCATCAGTGCAAGCTATAAAGCAGATTCATTCAATATTCCTTTGGATAAAATGGTTGAATATACAAATTCAGAAATGGCAGACATGCACTTAATGTATGGAATGGCTGATGGTAACGCTCGTGCCGCCAGACGAATGTATCTAGAAAGATTTCCACAACGTCATATTCCCAGCACACAAATGTTCATCAATATTCACTCCCGTCTTCGTGAAACGGGTACTTTCAAGAGGTCTGCTGTTCTCATAGGAAGACCCAGGAGAGTTAGAACAGTTCAGATAGAAGAAGCTGTACTTAACGAAATTGAGCAGCATCCAGACACCAGTACAAGACAAATTGCGGCACAGTTTAACGTAACCCATGTATTGGTATGGCAAATTTTAGTTGTTAAGAGCAACAACTTTATCCCTATCACATACAGCGTGTTCAAGCTCTTCTGCCAAGGGATTTTCCAAAGAGATTAACTTTTTGCACTTGGATTCGAAATAAATTGTTGGAAAATCCATGGTTTTTATCTCAAGTGTTATTCACCGATGAGGCATGCTTTTCCCGTAAAGCCATTATTAATTTTCACAACAATCATATGTGGGCTGATGAAAACCCACACACCGTGATTGAAAACCATTTTCAAGAGACGTTTTCTGTGAATGTTTGGGTTGGAATTGTAGAGAATTTCCTTATCGGGCCACATTTTCTGCCTCATAGACTCAATGGTGACCATTATCGACATTTTCTTGAATTCATCTTACTTGGACTCCTAGAAGAGATCCCACTGAGGAAAAGAATTGGAATTTGGTTTATGCATGATAGTGCTCCAGTACACTTCAGATTGGTTGCACGCCAATATTTAGATGAGAATTATTCTGATCGCTGGATTGGGCGTGGTGGGCCACAACTTTGGCCACCAAGGTCACCCGATATGAATCCATTTGATTTTTTCCTCTGGGGGCACCTTAAATCATTAGTGTACCGAACTCCAGTTCAAAGTGAAGAAGACCTGAGGAATCGCATACAGGAGTCTTGCGGAATTATAAGAAACACTCCTGGTATTTTTGAGCGTGTCCGCCAGTCTATGGTTAGGCGCATAAACGCATGCATTGAAGTTGGCGGTGGCCATTTCCAGCAGCTGCTCTGACATATCAATTTCAATAATGGTCCTTTTCTGAACTTAATTTTATTCCTAGGGAATTTATGTTACTTTGCCCTAGTATTTGATAATAAAGTTATTCACTATTGAAAATGTCCAAAATTATTTTGCCATAATTAACTTTGTGCAATACATATTCAACCTGAGTTATGGTATAAAATGTATGGGAGCTCCATAACATTACATTTTCTCTACACGAGCAGAAAATAGCTATTTGTGTAATGAGAACAAAATGACGTATTGCGTCACGCGCTAATCTTTGGAGAGTGGCAATGACACTTCGAAAAATGAATTATTTTATATCATGCGCACTATTGAATGGATTGTACTTGTCCAATTTGAACTAATTTGGATCGATTATTGTCGAAAATTTCGAAGTAAACTCCAAAAACTCCTAAAAATGTATTTTGATCACCCAGTACTTCGAAAACCAAGCCGCTTGGGACATGTTTATATGAACTTTTCATCTTGAAACCTTTCAAAGAATCACCCTTCAAGGTTGTTAGACTATTTGCTTCTCAAATTTCTTTATGTTATGCGTTACTGGAAAATGTTTGCGTTAATATTTTCATTGTAACTCCTGAACCGTACAGGTAAATGAAAAACATCAAGAGAGCAAAAAGATGTTAAATGAAACAACATTCATTATTCCTTTCTCATAATATGTCAGTGGCGGCGGAAAAAAAAATTCTGAAGGATTGAACAAAGCTTGACTCTGAAAAAAGGAAAGCCCTGTGAATTATTTGAGAAATGCATTATTTTGTATCGTGCGTACTATTGAATGGATTGTACTTGCCTAATTTGAACTGATTATTGTAGAAAATGTCGAAGTTAACTCTAAAAAATCTTGAAAAAAATGTATTTTTATCACCCTGTATCTCGAAAACCAAGCCGTTTGGGACATATGTTTATATGAACATTTCGTCCTGAAAACCTTCAAAGAATCACCTCCCGAAGTTTGTCAACGTACTTAATTAACACCCTGTATATTCAAAATTCGAGTTAAAACTACATACAATTGTTATAGGTGAATAGGAACGATTATACAGCTCTCGACATAAAAATCCCCATCCATCTCAAGGGCTGTGCGGAGGCAAACAGGTAAAGACTGATTTATCCATTTGATCTCACCCTTTGTGAGCCAAATTCACGCAAAATCGAACTAACGACGAAAAAGTGCTACTTCGTGTTCCCGAATTAGGTGTTAATACCGAACTCGTGAGTAGCGTTTAGTTTGGAGGATTTTATAATACAAAGACCCAATAAACTCGTCTGATTTACAACGTAAAAAGGGCATATGCTGAATGCTCCGATGAAGGAGAGAAACGTTTAAAATATTCAGGAACTAATGCAAAATCAACGACTGAGTTTGTGGAATAAAGATTCCTGCTTTTATTTCCACGTGCGAGTAGTATAGGTATATTAGGAGATGTTGAGCTAAAACCTCAAATTAAATTGGGCCCTTTTGATTTTTTAGATTCTAGGAGGTTTTGGGGTACCGAATAAGTCTAGCAACTCTTCATAAAAGTACGGGCACGGATTTTCGAAATTTTGGGACTTGAAACTCAAAAATATTTTGAATCGCGAATAACTCGAAAACTATGAGGAATTTGAAAAAAATGGCCAGAACAAAAAATGTAAAGCACAAAATTCTCTACAAAAAAGTATCCTAGGTATTTTTTCCTAACCTCAAAATGTTCACCTTAAAACGGGTTTAAATACTCAATAATAGTTTGAATCGCGAATAACTCGAAAACTACGAGGAATTCGAAAAAAAGACACGAAGCACAAAATGTAGAGCACAAAATTCTCTACAGATTGGTCCCTAAAAATTTTCCTTAACCTCAAAATTTTCATCGTAGAATGGGTTCATGTACTCAAAAACACTTTGAATTGCGGATAACTCGAAAACTATGAGGATTTCAACACAAAATGCCGGCACAAAAAATTTAGAGCTCAAAATTCAGTACAAGAGAGGTTTCTCTTTTGTCCTAACCTAGGAAAATATTTTGATTCAATTAGATTTATGATCCACAATTTTTGCACTGGCCCTAGTGAACAATCCAATTTTTTTATGTGAAAAACACCGTGAAGACTACAGAAAGCTGTACGCACTTGACAAATGTTTACTACACAAAACACGTCGTCTGCACCACAGAACTCATAATTATATCTTATGATATAATTATGAGTTCTGTGGTCTGCACACGTGCGTGGTTATCGGTGATAATGGCTGTGGTTGCCGAATTCTTCGCGGGAAATAGACGAAAAGAAAGCTTTCGTATTCTTTAACCAAGTAATTGAATACAATGTAACGACCCGCAATCGATTCTTTGTAACGTGTTTTCACAAATACAACATGAATTTTTCGAAGAAACTTACTCTTGGATAATTAAGGAAATATTTACGGAAAAATGGGACATTTTGACCTTTCTACGCATTTTCAAAATCTTCATAATGAGGATACATCATACTAAGAATGTATTTATATGAACTTGAAGCTGAGATTCTACGCTTCAAAATGAATACCCTCATCTTTGGATAAGAGAAACTATTAAAAAGTCTGTGAATATCGAAATAATAGTCAATCGAGAACGAAGATCGTGTTCATGATCGCGTTTTTTGAAAGTTAGTTCATTTGAAACCAAGAAGTAACTCATGTATGTTATATACGTGAATATATTGATAATAATACGAACGACAAATCTGTCGTTGGATTTGCTTGTTTATATTGCGAGTGATGGAATATATTCATTGAAACTTCAAGTGCTTGTGTGGCCAATATACCTCTTCATCTCGCAAGATTTTCGAAAATTTCCGAAGTCGAAAATTATGCTACCTTACCGGAGTACAAAATAGAGAACTTACCCATCATTATGCATTTTGATTCTTTGAAAACGGAGTAGTTTTCAACGAGTTAGAGCAATTTTAATTTGCGCTTGGGATGTAAATTTGCTTGAATTCGCGAGCGGGTGCTCCGGCTTTCGGCTTTGAGAGAGAATTACTCAGAAATAGTGGCTCCAACGAAAAAATGACTGTAGACCTTTTTTGTAGAAAATTTTGTTCTTTACATTTTCGAAAATCCGTGCCCGTACTTTTATGAGTTGCTAGACTTATTCGGTACCCCAAAACTTCCCAGAATCTAGAAAATCAAAAAGGCCCATTTTTTTTGGGGTCTTATCCTATTTAGCCTGTACTAGAGCGTTTGAAACGAAAGCGTTTTAAAACGTTTTGGTAATGATTTTTTCCATGCAGAAAATTATTCTAAGATAAGCTGCGTTTTATGGACTACCAAAGTTTATTTCTACTAGTAGCAGAAGTAGAGGGTCACAAAAACGTAATTTCAAGGTTTCTGCAGAAGTCAAATGATTCCTTAATTCCCAAAATCTCTGTAAAAAGTTTGAAAACTTAAATGTTTCATTATTATAAATGATAGGTACAGTCTTTACGAACAATTTGTTTGAATTAACAACTTCCACAGCCAAAACAGACAATGGAAGAAGGCGCGAGCAGTATTATTTCTTATTGGAAGATTATTTATGCGGGATTATTAGTGGAATAATAAAGTTATCATATATGTGAGTTTCTTGAATAATTTTGAATCTGAAAACTTTTTCAGAATGTAAAAATCATTGTGGAAAAGTGATTCCAAAACCTAACACTTTCCACATTCGAAGCAGCTTTGAGTGAACGAACTAGCTAAAAAACCAGAATTATTTTAAAAAAATAGAGCATATTCAGATATTGGGAACAATTAGGACATGACAAATATTTTTTGTTATGTTTCTGGTCAATTTTTCTCTATTCATCATACGTAAATATGTTTCTGTATCATCCTACTGATGTTTTTTAACTTTCACCGCTTTCTAAAAGAAATGTTCAACAGGAGATACTAAATGAATTTCAAATCAATATGAACCACCTTCATCATCTTCTTTTCTGGTAGCCATTTGTATTTGTGAGAGAAGCAATCAATATTTTCAATGAATTCGGAATGGTAAATCATATCAATCATGCAACAAGAATTACCAGTAAAAGTTCTACTTCTATTGATGTCATGTTCTCAAATTTAGACGTTGAGCAACAAATAATCAAAGAAAATCACATATCTGATCATAATTTTCAAATATGCCAGTTTTATGTACATTACGAAAAAGGTAAAAATGAAGTAATATTCAAACGTGATATCTCAGAAAATAATCTATCGACTTTTAAAACTTTACTAGAGAAAGAAACATGGGAAGACACATTCAATTCATCGAATATAGATGAGAAATTCAATAACTTCTATACCACCTTCAAATATCACTACAACATTGCTTTCACTTTGCGAAAATTCCATTTGAATGAAAATAAAAAAACATGGTACTCCCCCGAATTGAAAGAGCTTCATAATATGCTATGTGAGATGTCAAAAATTGTAAAGAGTACGTCTAACAATACAGTACATACAAGGTATACGATCTTGAAGCACTATTACAATGAAAAAGTGAAAGAAACTAAACATACTTATAACAATGACAGATTACAACGAGCACCAAATCTCATGAGAGAGAGCTGGAAAATAATTAATGAGTCAAAAAATAAGTCAATAAATAACACAGTAAAACAACTTAATATAAACAACAGAATAATATCGAACCAAAATGAAATTTGTAATGCTCTAAGTGACTTTTTCATGGACATACCTTGTCCAAAACCACAGGTTGATAAATTGAAACTATCTCCTCATTATGAACACAGCTTCTTTCTCTGTCCTACCACCAGTCAAGAGATTGAAGAATATATAATGAAGACAACTAAGAAGTTTGCTTCCGGAATATATGATATATGTGGGAAAGCTGTGCATCATGTAAAAGAAATAATAAGTTTACCATTGGCTCATATAGTAAATGAATCATTCATTTCGGGACAGTACCCATCGATTCTTAAGGTTTCCAAATCGATACCAATTTTCAAAAATAAGGGATCAAAAGATGATGTTACAAAATACCGTAATATTTGTTTGCAGAGTCAAATAGCAAAAATCATTGACATGTCATATAATATTCGTCTCAACAAATTCTTAAGTCACCACAACATATTATCTAATTGTCAAAACGGTTTCAGACAAAACAAATCAACATCAACCGCAATAGGCGATTTTTGTACAGACATATATAACTCTCTTAACGACAAACATAATCCCATTGCACTTTACTTTGACCTGACTAGAGCATTCGATACAGTTGACCATAATCTTTTATTGGATAAACTATATCGGACTGGTGTACGAGGAGTCGCAAATGAATGGGTTGCATCCTATCTCAGAGAAAGGCAACAAATTGTAGTATTAGGTGAAAATAGATCAACAGAAAAAAATGTAAATACTGGTGTCCCTCAAGGCTCAATCTTGGGACCTGTTCTCTTTATAATTTTTATCAATGATATGGTGTACTCATGTCCTAATGCTCGAAAAATTGTCATGTATGCTGATGACACTAATATTCTCATATCAGAAAATAATTTAAAGAATGCTGTTACCAGAGCAAGCATTTGCGGAAATGATTTTCATAAATGGTGTTCGTTCAATGGACTATTAGTTAACTTATCAAAAACATTCTTTATGGTATTTACAACAAAAAATATAAATCATGATATGAATTTTTTAATACGAGTGAATCATAAATCGGTAGAACAGGTAAATTCCATTAAATTTCTGGGTGTCAAAATAGATCAGAAAATGACATGGGAACCTCATATTAATGATTTAACAAATAAATTGAGTACAATTTGCTTCATTATCAGGCAACTCAAGGGCACAATATCGTTAGACACACTTAAATTAGCCTACTTTGGACTTGTACAATCTGCATTGAGCTACGGATTGATTTTCTGGGGAAATTCAGTACATATGAATAAAGTCTTCATCTTGCAAAAGAAAATAATCAGATGTATGGCTGGTGTAGCTCGTGGAACCTCCTGTAGAAACATATTCACACAATTCTCAATTCTAACAGTTCCTTCACTTTACATACTTCTGATTATCATCAATGTCAAAAAAGAAGAAAGTAACCTGAGTAAAAGACATGATCTACATAAATACAGTACGAGAAACAGTGAGAGCATCCACCAGCCATATACTCGCGATTGAGCATTGGTCAAGACTCTCACATATACCAAGGAATCAAGTGTTATAACCGACTTATGAATATATTCCCGCACTTAAGCTCAGCGAGTTCAAATGTGTTGAAGGATAATTTGACTCGTTATCTGATAAGTCAATCATTCTACTCCATTGAAGAGTTTTTAGACGCTACATTGTAGAGAATTTTAATCTAATTGTATGTATATTCCTCATATTTTAAATTGTATATTCCTGAATTTTTTCTTTGTGACTAGTCCGATAAGTTTTTACATGTACTTATGTATTCGTATGTATATGTAAATATTTCAGTGATTCTATTTCTATTTCTATATAGAGTATGATTTTAAAAGAGGCCTTCAACAGAGGTTCTCAATGAATTGGGAATCAATATGAACCCACCTTCTAAACATTTCCATCTATAATTTCAGTTACGTCCATAACACTCATATTTATTTTAACTAAAAGCTCTTCACTACCGAAATTATTTTAATGTGAGTAAATGAAGTTTTTATTTTTAAATACAACCCAACTGAAATGAACAAATCAATCAATCAAATCAATCAAAATATACTTTATTGTCCGAAGATTTTGATCTCATAGACAAAGTCTTGTACAAAATATATATACATATAAATAAAATTAAAATTAAAGATAAAAATATGTGTCATAGTAGTTAAATAAATAAATAATACACAATCTCCACGTTGATAAAAAATACAGTCACATAATAGGCATACATAATTCAGGAAGGGGTAAAGAATAATGACTAAAATAATAGGAAACCCATACATTTATATGTAAATCAATCATCAAGAGTGTTCCAATTGTTATTGAGGAATTCATTAACATCACAAAAGACCTTCCCCGTAAGGAATTGTTTTAAGGTTGTCCTGAATAACTGACTCGATTCAATGGATTTGACAGATGTCAGGAGATGGTTACATAGCAGAGCAGCTTTATACACTAGCGATTTTTTATAAGATTTGTAGAGGGAATAGGAAGTCGCAAGTTTTTACTTTGACGGTTGGACCCCTGAATAATGTCATACATTGATTTGTTATTATGCACCAAGCTTGCTGTTTCTAGAATGTAACCGGAAGGAAGTGTTAGTATTTTCTGTTCTTTGAAGAGTTCTCTGCAAGAAACCCTAGGCCCAACTTTGCAGAGATATCGAACCGCACGCTTTTGTAGAGTAAAGACCAATTTGTAATGTTGTTTATTAAATGTTCCCCAAAATGCTACTCCATACTTAGCATGTGACTCAAATAGGGCATGATACGCTATTTTCGCAGTCGCCACACCTAATTCATTTGATACTACTCGTAGAGCATAGCAGCTTGAGGACAATCTTTTACTGAGCGCGACAACATGGTTCTGAAACTTGAGGTCACTGTCTAGGGTCTATATGGATACCTAAGAATTTATTCGTGTGGGAGGATGAGATTATGTTATTCCCTAAAGGTATGTCAGGTATGTTGCAGTGGAATGACAGTAGGTTTGTTTTTGTTATATTAAAAGAAAGCATATTTGAACTACACCACTCCTTCACAATCAAGATATCACGAGTCATTTTATTGTGAAGCTAACGTGCATCTTTACCATGCCATAAAATAGTTGTGTCGTCCGCGAAAATAGTGAACATTCCCCCTATCTTTAAATTTGCGAGATCATTGAAGTATAGCAGGAACAGGATAGGCCCAAGAACAGATCCTTGTGGCACACCATTCCTAATAAACCCAATATCTGAGATACTCTCTCTTTTAACAATTTGAGTTCTTTCACTCAGATATTATGATTCAAACCAATTGAGGCTTTATTCTCTGAAGCCGTAAAGGTGGAGCTTTCGCAACAGTATTTGGTGATTGACACAGTCAAAGGCTTTAGCCAGATCACAAAATACTGCTGCGCTTACTTCCTTTAAGTTTAAACTAGAATACAGATATGGTCCATAGTTTAATGCAATGTCAACAATGTTGAATTCCGCTATGATTAGGGAATTCAATTTTTCAATCAATTATCTACTTTTGCTAACATCAAATTCGATCGTAGCAAAAGTAGAGGTGTCAAAAAATTCTACTTCTACGAGTAGAACATTTCTGCTTACAATGAAATGCTCCTATAATCTTGAATCAAAGATAGTGGTAAAAAGTGGTTTTCTCCACGATTATCACAGATGTTGCCAATTCTGAAATCAAATCTGATCACAGAATGCTGGAATTCTCTCTCTTGAGATTGAATAAATATTCTGTATTACATCTGTCCCCAGGCAATTTAAATGTATTTACATGCTATCTCTTGTGATAGAATAATATTCTCACACTGGTGAGCAATAATAACATTAGCATTGATTGAGCAGTTGATTGTCATCGTAGTGCCAAATTTTGAGTAAGTGTCAAAATTATTGCTGTCACGATTCCAATCGAAACTATTAAAAGTCTCATAGATTTATCCAGTGATTCAGAATCAGAGTGTGAAAATACACCACCTGAAATTACAAAGAGTGCAAATAACATACTGGAAAGTTTACTAACAAAAAAATCAAAGAATGAATATGAAAAAGGTTACAAACTGTTCATGGATTGGAAACAAACAAAGAAAACGTATTCCTTTTCTGAAAATATTTTGATTGCGTTTTTTGGTGGTGAATTATCGGAAAAATGGAAATCTTCAACAATGTGGAAAATATATTCAATATTAAAAGCATCGATAAACGTAAAACGCATGATATAGACATTTCAAGATATAGAAATATAGGGTACCAAGAGAAACTTCAAATGAGAAGATAAAATTTTGCAAAAGAAGAAAATTTACCGGCGTTTTTTTAAAATTGAAAAAAAAGCTGAAAGAATATTAGTCAAAAACAGAATAAAATACTATAATTCAACTCAACAAAACAAAATCTTCACCTCTACCTCTAAGACAAGTACGAAAATCCTGGACGAAAACTTTGCTGACATCACCTTGGCCTAGAAAAATTTTCACAAAGGTTTTTATACAAAATGTATATCCGAAACTTCAATGCGCAACGGCTAGCAGTCTTCATTCAACAAATGAAACTTTCACGTACTAGAAATTCCAAATTTTTAAGAAATAGACTTTCCGTTCACAACCAATAAACACAGTGTTTTAAAAACCATCTATAAACTTCCTTCATCGTTCAATGAGTATAAGTATCAAATTTTACAAAGACTTGCAAAATATGAATTTTTGATGTTCTGTCTGTTAGAAATCCAATCCAATCTTATCCAGTAAACTGTGTTTACCTAAAACGTTACTGTAATTTCAATTTCAATAACTTTCGAAGAATTTGAGAAATGTGACATAATATAATGAAACAAATTTACTAGAATAATTTAGTCATCTCAGTTTCAGTTATAATATTGAGATATTTGAATGCCATTTAAGTTGAATTTGATCACATTTTTATCCATTCATTTGCAAATTTTATAAGATAAACGACAATTTGAGTTTTAAATCTCTAAATTTTATTTTTCTATTAATACCAAATATATAATATATTTGACAACTCCTCTCCAAGAACTCTCCTTGGAAAGTTCGTTGACGTACCGACTGAGCTGAGCTGCTGAACACAACATTTTAAAAGAGAGGAAATTGTAAAGAAAATGGTATAACAGTTTTTAGCCTGGGCGATCTTTCCAAATAAAATATTAAAAGTACAAGTTTATTCTATTTATTGTATACAACAATTTTTGTACGAATATTTTTACATCAATTTCTGTCACCAAAAGTGTGACCTTTCACAAAACTATCATATCATAGCATCATATCATATCAATCGTCATCACAAAGGTGAGGCAATCACAACTACAAAATAAATTAATATCATTTTAATATATTATTATTGTTTGACATGATATGAAATGTGTAATTTTAATTTTTGATATGAATTTTGTGTATATAGCTCTCTCTTCACCTTACCCTTTTTTACCTTCAACTTTATTCAGCTCAATCGGTGACGCCTATGCAGATATGATTGTCTCTATCTCAGGAGGATTGCAGTTGGGTCTTTCTTCTTAAATTTATAATTTTGTGCAGAAAATTTTATTATATTTCTGTACATTTATATCTCAATTCAACCAAACTTTGATTGAATTTATATACTGTACTGTTCGTTTTTCAACAGATTGTATAAAATTGACTTAACAATATTTTATACTTATGTATGCATAAGTCTGATTGGAAATAAAGAAATTGAATTGAATTGAATTGGATGTTCAAATGTCCCCAAAAACGATAAACTCTGTAGACACCTACTTATTTTTACATTCTCTAGGAGAAACCTACCTTAATCTACCGAAATGACTAATTTTATGCTTCTTTTGTTTGATCTATTACGTTTATTTTTATGAGTTTAGTGAGAAAATTGTCTGTTCTGCTCATTTAACACTAAATTCTCTAAAATGACGAATAGTTTTCAGAAAACTAGGGCTACCTATTTGAAATTGTTTTTGATAAGTATTTAAATTTTTCCGATATGAATCGTTTATGGAAGTTTCACTTTGTAAAAAGCTCAAATAAGTGTCTATACCTGGTTTTTATCTGGATTCTTCAGTCGTTCTGGATCGGCTTCGTAGGAGTTTGATTTTTCAAGGTAAATTTATTTTTTTGGTGATTCAAGAACTTGGATTTTTATCTTACAATATTGGCTTTGCTTGTTTCTTACTGTTTTATGTTGTTCCAATCCTCAATTTTGGTTTTCTTGTTAAATAATTTTCATGAATATTTTATTGTCTTCCAAAAAAATATCTGCTCACCTTATTTTTCTCCCTCCATATAGTAACCATTTTCTTGTTCACTATCACTCACGTTTCTTGATTTTCAATACCTCACAAACTTTTTACTCCGCCTTATTAAATTTATCACTTTTTTAACAATTTGTGATTTTCTTATTGTAATTGGTGGTAAAGGTAAGCTTATCGGGCTCATTCTCGAAACAATAAAAAAGTGGTGTTACTTACGTAGTTTTATCTCCTGAACATGAATCCGAAAAAATTTCCTGGGGGTCTCTTATACTTTTCGAGTTATGACCTTTTGAATCTTGAAAATCGACCATTTTCAAACTTAAGTTTCTCAGCGAAAAATCGCACAAAATATCTCCTTCTTCTCGTTGACACTTAAGACCCTAATGTCAACTCATATTTCACAATTAGGAGCACTAAAACCAAACGTTTTACACAAATATTCAACCTTCTTATAAAGTATACCTAACCCTTCCAACACCTCTAAAATGAACGCCAATGAAGAGTGAGGTTAAGTATGGTGTAATATAAAGTTAAATTTTTCCGTAAAACGTTAGGTTTTGGTGATTGTAATTGTGAAAAAAGAGTTGATTAGGGAATGAAAAAAGTGTCGACGAAAAGAAGGAGGCATTTTCTGCGATTTTTTACCGAAAAAATGTGTTTGAAAATGGTCGATTTTCAAGATTCAAATGGTCATAACTCGAAAAGTATAAGAGACCACACGAAATTCTTTCGGATCCAAGTGCAGGAGATAAAACTACATAAGCAACACCACTTTTTTTTGTGAATGAGCCCGATAAGCTTACCTTTACCTAATCTGCCCTGCTAAGCGAAAGTGCCGTATGTGAAAAAATGGCCAAAATGAGATATTGGGATAGCTGTATTCCTCGAGCATTCAGCCGTCTCTTTACTACGAGAAAACGCCTTATATGCCATCATTAGTGGAAATATTCATTGAATTCGATTGCCGTATATACAACATTCAACGTAAATACTAGATAAAAACGCAGTGTCTGCAGTATATTAAATAAACATAAGTGCAGCATATGCTGTGTATGCTTTGTTAGCACGTGTCATTTACTGCGTTTTTGCTTAGTAAACTGGCGAGATTGAGCGCTGCGTGACGTTCTGTTTGGAGGTTGCAAAGTGGATTATTGTCTTGTTTCTCACCTCACGTAGGTTTTTTCATTTATAAAATATTGAAAACACGCCAATTTTCTTCTTTGAAAAGACTTCACGTCTCAACAAAAACTGCAAAATGCGGAAAACAGATTATACTTAGCAGACATCGTCGGTTTAAAAGCAGTGAGGGAAGTGGTCGTGGTGTCAAAACGTTTGCCTTCCACTCCTGCATGGAGCTGAAGTGGTTCGGATTTCACTTTTTTAAACTGTAGGTCTCATATCTCCCTTGCTAGCACAAACTCTGCTTTTGAGGGGTTTTCTCTGAAAACCTGGGAGTTTCGTAAAAACAGTTTTTTTTAACAAAGTTTTACCGGAAGGCAGATATTCAAAATTCGACGGACCTCTTCAGTAGTTATCATTCAACCAATTCCAACTCTTCAGATGATGTGGTGTTGCAGGTTTTTCTGGGTTTCCCTGTAGCAGTAAAAGCGAATGCGCCATCGAATTAATTTAAGCCGCCCTGGAGCGCCAATAATTTTTTTTCGGCTGTTTCTTT
This sequence comes from Chrysolina oricalcia, assembly GCA_944452925.2. Classification (NCBI taxonomy): domain Eukaryota; kingdom Metazoa; phylum Arthropoda; class Insecta; order Coleoptera; family Chrysomelidae; genus Chrysolina; species Chrysolina oricalcia. The sequence continues at coordinate 50,135,127 of OX101825.2, read as the reverse complement.
GTTATTGTTACTTTACATAATGAAATTAATTGCACAAAGTTATCATTTTAAATGAAGAGACTAATTACATAACACTAGATTGTCTGTGTAGAAAGTACATGAAAAGAAATGGAATGCCAGCACCATCTCCTTTATCAGCACCTTGTGGAGTATCAATAGAAAAAAGTGAGAGTATTCTGAAAAACTTAAATCATGTACTTTCAAGTAATATGAAACACTTTTGGGAAGATTTGGAAATTATTCATTCAACTATGATAAATTAAATTAAAGTAAATTCATGATCAATAAAATTGTTCATATTTTAATGAATAAATATAATTATATTCCATGTATTGTTATTTAAAAAAAAACGTAGTTCCTTAAACATTTCATCACAATATTCTTCAGATTTTTTTATCACATCGTTTCATATCTGTAGTCTTAAAAATTCAATACCTATAGAATTTTTGAGAAGCTGATGTCGAAAAACGATAAATAAATTGAAATTGTCAACATATTATTGTGGTTTTATTCAACGTCTAACTAGTAATAGATGCAGTATGTGAACGCTGCTTGATAATGAAGCAGTATGTACGCACACATACGGCATTTTTTCTTTGTAACAGCAATACAATTTCTGCAGTATTTGCATTTTATAGCAGACAGAAGTGTTATAGTTGAAAAATTACTATTGTAAAGAATTCAGAAAATTAAAATTACTCAAGAATATATATTTTAATCGAATAAACATCCTACCACCCTTGTGGTCTGTATAAAAACAAGGAATACTAAATGCAATAAAATAAGTTGATAGAATAAAAAAGAAAAAGGTAAAAACTAAGTAAACTAGTAAATAAACTTAAAATAAATAAATATTTTGTATATAATAAATTATAAAATAAATAATTATTTGGTAAATATATGATTTCTCAATATCTTCACAGAGTCTTTGAGTGCCTCTAATCCAATGAATTTAACTGTTTTCATTGGAATTCCGAAAGTCTTCGCAAAATTGACGAAAATTTTTGAAATGGTACCCCTAGCCCCGATAAATATCCCCGTCACTTGAATTTCGCCATTAATTTTAAATTTTTCTTTGAAATATGGAATAGTGGGTTCATAAATCTCCTTTTTTTCATTGTTCACTTCTGTTGGCTGATTTTTATTGGTTTCAAAGCGTATTGTAGGATCGATTATGTAAGCTGTGTCATGTTTACGGTCTATTGCTATTATATCTATCCTTCGATTACTCTCGTTATCAGCAGTACATTTAATTTCTTCATGTACTTCAAATTTTGACCGTAGGATCGTTTGACCAAAGTTGAAATTAAAAAGTCTCATATCTCAAAATGTCTGTTTTGTACATACGGCACTTTCACTTAGCAGGGCAGTAATTGAGTTTTTTTATTGTTGGTTTGGTCATATTTTAATTGTTCTCTTCAAAGCTTGATTTCCAAATTACTTATTTAGTTAATTTTATCAAACTTTGTCACTTAGGGCCAGTTTTTTCAGTTCCAGTTAAACTCCAGATTAATTAACTAATGGTTAGAATGTGATCCTTCAAACATTTAAAGAATGCCATTCACCATCTAAACTATTAGTTAGTTATCTGGAGTTTAACTAGAAGTGAAAAAACTGGCCCTTATCATTTCATTTCTATTTTGACATCTATCTACAGTATTTTTCCTGAAATCGTTCAAGAATGCCCACTTTCTCGGAGCAACTTCAGGCCTCAAAATACGCTAATCTAGTGTTTTAGTCCGTTGCTAAGCAACGAACTTTCCCGGACCGTTTTCGGACCTAAACGGTACGGGAGAGTACTTTTTCGGCAACCATCCGGAAAGTGTTCACTTCCCGGACACTTTTTCTTTGGGAAAGTAGCACCGGCCTAGTCCGGGAAGTACGTACTTCCCGGACTAGGCCGGGAAGTGCTCGAATTTTAATACAAATATTAATATAAATAAGAATTAGAATGTTTCTGTTGGTATCTATCTTCTGTTCGAATTTCAATATATAATATAAATAAGAACTGAAATGTTCGAAATATTCAAATTTGGAATCGTTTCATCCGGTTAACAGATGGGTAAAAGTCGATCTCTCTTCGTCTCTTAGACTAAATGCGTCTCATTAATTTGTTATTCTACATGGTTGCCGAAAAAATAGTGTACGCAACACGTCCGAAAACAGTTTTTTTGGACTCGTAGACTTCCAGGACTCGCTGACGATCGTCCTAGAATTTGGTCTACTCGTCCAAAAAAACAGTATTTTCCGGACTCGTTACGTAAATTACTACGATACGGGATTATTTTTGCCGGCTTGTTTACATTTTAGACAGTTATTGAATTCACGTAAACAATATATAGAATTCCTTAGTTTTTGATAATGCTGATTCCGATTTCAGAAAAAATAGTATGTGTACCTCGTAGTAAAAGCACATTCCCAGACTTCAATGCTTGTTGGCCTCGGCTTAACGCCTCGGCCAACAATTTACATTGTCGTCCGGGAATGTATTGCTTTTACTACTAGATACACAATATATTATTTTTTTTAAATTTTTGTTTAGGAATAATTTAATTTTGAATTTGTCTTAATTTCCGAATGCTACTGTCAAATTTAAAAGTCCTTTTCTAATTTTGATTTTTCTCTTCTGAATAGATGCTGTTGAATTGGATTTTCTGATTTAGGCCTTTTGAACGAAGTATGAAACTCATCTGCCACCTTTTTGAAGTTGCTAAATGATTGGAAATGGCTATGGTTCAAAGAAAAAGTTTTTTCATTTTGCCTGAGCATGGTCAAAATGAAAACAGTACAGCAGGTTTTTATGCAATTTTGTATTACTCCTTTATTTGACTCTAGCTTCATAAATTCATAACAATATATGTCATCAAATACCATTTCAATAGAGGGGTTATATGCTGCGTTTGAGTATTTACACATCAGTAATGATGAGGAATAGCATTTCGGAAATCGAAGTTATTATTTGAATCTCCGACGAAATCGGACCTTACTTCCCACTACAAAGCCGACGGTCCACAATAAGAAAAAGTACGGGTTTCTGCACAATTCCGAGCAAGATCTCATTTTACGTAACTCCGCATTCACGGAAGAAAAACAACCCCAATCCAACAATAGAAATATTTAAAAGAAAGTGCACTAACAGAAAAGGTTAGACTTGCAAATCCACACATCATCCTCTGGTCCAGGTAATAAATAGAATATTTCGTCCTGGCCAGGTAAATACGGAAAAGTAAATTTAGCATTCACCGTCTCTCTCAAACTCTTTCGAAATATTCACCGGCCAGACGGAGACAAATGTACGGGTGTTATTCGGGTTTAGCTGAAATTATGAGGTAGATGGGCCAGCGTAAAGTGCATGAAAAGGGCCCAGATTTGTATAAGAATTTTGGAATTTTGTATAATGCTTGGTAACGTGGGAACATTCGCAAAGAAATGGGTTGGATGATAGGGTAGGAGATGGACATCGTTTGACAGTTTGCGTTTTGAATACTGAGTCTGATTGATATCGGTGGGTGGTGCGAAATACGTGGGAAACAGAAGCGCAGCATAGTTGATTGTGTCCAAATAAGGTCCCGATTTTTGGTATTCTTGATAGGCTGCATATTGCATTATAATCGTACACTGAAAAAATGAAAATGTAAATTTATCCAACATCACGTTGGCGTCAAGTTGCCAACGTAATGTTATGAAAAGTTTTCAATTTAATATTAAAATATACGTACTAATTCATTTAAATATAGGTACTACTTAAATTCGAATATAATCCAATAAATTGATGTAAACTTCAAATATAATATTCATTCGTGAACTATATGGAAGATGCAAAAACACATAACGACTCGTGTATTTTCTGATTACTTTTAGATAGGCACCGTATGTGAATTTTGTGATAAAATTCACACAATTCATGTAAACTTCCATGTAAAAAATGCAATGAACATATAATAATCCATTTTCTTCCTTAAGGACCCCGCACGGTTCTTATGGGAAATGGGTCCCAGTCGAATTGGCTGAAAATTTAGTATAATGTAGTTTATGATGTCCTGATCAAATGTCTCCATGAGCACAATGAGATCTAATGGGCAGTTTTTGAGATACAGGGTGTCATACACGTTGTTACTTGCCTTTAAAAAATCAATAATGTGGGGATTATTTTGTTATAAACATTTAAGGATGATAATTGCAATCTTAATATTGTCGACACGAGTTATAATGAAAAGTTCTAAGACTCTGTATACAGGGTTATTAATAATTACATAATTTTTATTTAATTCTTTGAACAAAATCAGTCAAACGCAAAAGCTCGTAAACTTGCAGAATATGTATATGTCATTTGATTTTGATATTGGGTGATCTGAGGTTACTATTATACAGGGTCATTGATTTAATCGAATGTATAGTTACACCGCACCTAGTAATACCGTGCGCTTCATATTTTCATTTTCTGTAAAGGGTATTGAATTAAGGTTAGACACCGGCGATACATTGATTCGTTGTTATTTTTGTTTAAAATTGTTTTTCCGTTAACCAGCTGTCGTCCCCATACGAACGACAGCCCTCAAAAGTCAAAACTTTTGCGAGCCAAGGATTAACGAGGTCTTACCTTTTTACTTGCGATTCCTAGCAGTATACAGGGTGATTCAAATGTGACGACCGGCTTAATTATCAGATATAATAAAAGTTATCAAAAAATAGTTAAATCAAATAATTATAACAAATTCACCTTCAAACTCAATATATTTAATTCAAATCTGTATTCAGATTACACATACAGGCAATTATAATACAAATAGAATTTATTTATTATAGTAGGTACAACTTCCTGTACATTTATGCTGATTTGGAATTTTGGCAATTATCTAAAACAAACTCTTGAAGTTCAAAATAATAATATTGAAACTGTTACATCAGCTAAAAGGATCAGGATAATAGAATTGGAACGAGTATTGCTACAAGAGTAAATGCTTTATAAGATGGAACAAATACCCAAAATGACTCACAATTAGTGACTCACACGGTATGTACCGGCGATGAAGATCTTCATTATATGTCGAATATGGATCTATATTTCCGAAAGGATTAAATCATGTCACATCATTTAGATAGGCAAGGATGAATTTTAGAACCGTCATTAGGTAATAATTATTGGATAACATAACATTAACCAATCAATCAAAGTGCACTTTATTGTCAAAAGAATTACATTCTCGTAGACAAAGCACAGGAAAACAATAAAAACATGAAAGAAGTCAAATATAGCATACAGTCTAGTATGTGAACAATAAATTAGTGGTAATAATTACTGTAAGTAGGTAAAATAAGTTTAAGTAGTAGGTGAAATAAAAGATAATGTAAATAAAAAGTAGGGTCCTTTATAATTCACTCACAGTTGATGAAATTAAAACTTATGATAAAATTTATGACTTATGATAAAATTATAAAACTTCAGTTAAAAGAATCTTCATAAAATTCCTCCGTAGAGTAATAGGCCCTCGCAACTAAAAGCTTTTTCACTGCTCTTCTAAATTTGAACACACTGTGTATATTTTTAATTGCAATAGGAAGGTGATTGTACAGTTTTCTGCTCTTATAAATGAGTGAGTTTTGAGTTAGAGTTGAAGTAGGGGTAGGGGGTGGAGCTTGGTGTGATAAGCGTGTATTGTGTGTTGATGGGGTATTTATTTCATTTTTAAATTTCTTATGAATTGGACACACTGTTTCTAAAATGAAAAGGCATGCAAGTGTTAATATTTTTTGCTCCATAAACAGTGGTCGACAGGAATCCCGATGATTGGCTTTGCATGCGTATCTGATGGCTCTTTTCTGTAGAATGAAGACCATTTTAAAAAGATATTGCGAACACACGCCCCAGAAGCAAATACCATAACGGAGATGAGACTCCACCAGTGAAAAATAGACCTTTCTTGAATTGGCAGTATCTAATTCATTTGATGTAATGCGTACAGCGTAGCACCCTGAGGCTTACACAAGTTCCTGACATGGCTTTCAAAACCTAATTTTTTATCAATATTCAACCCCAAAAACTTATTTTATGTGATATTGGTAATTTTATCTTCATCGCTTCCCAAATAAATATCCTCAATGTCACACTTAAATGAGACAATGTTTGTTTTGTTAACATTAAGTGAAAAGAGATTTGCATCACACCATTCTTTCACCATTTTTATATCCGAATTAATTTGGTCAGACATATCAGTGAGTGATTTGTTGTGCCAAAGAATTGTGGTGTCATCTGCGAACATGGTGAATTTACCCTGTATGTCTAGATGGTTCAGGTCATTGACATAAAGCAGGAATAAAACCGGTCCAAGAACGGAGCCCTGAGGGACACCAACGTTAACCATACATTCTTTGGATTCAGCCTTATTTAATAGCACATTTTGGCGACGGTCGGATAGATATGATCGGAACCAAGACAATGCAATACCCCTAAATCCGTAGATTTCGAGCTTTCGCAGCAGTATTTCGTGATTTACACAGTCGAAAGCCTTAGATAATTCACGAAACACTACCGCCGCTACCTCTCGATCATTTAGGTTGAGATAAAGGTTATCCAGGAAAGCAAAAATAGCTTCCTGTGTGCTTTTTGATGATTGAAAACCAAACCGATTGCCGCTTAATATGTCGTGTTTCTTGAGATAGGATGTTATTCTATTTTTCACTAGCTTCTCAATTATTTTTGATAGAGCGGGTAGCAAGGAAATTGGTCTGAAATTGGCAGGTAGATCATGATCTCCTCCTTTGTATATTGGGATGATTGTAGCAACTTTTAAACATGGAGGAAAAGATCCTTGAAAGAAGGATATATTAATTGTGTCTGCTAAAGTTTGTAAAGCACTATCAGGCAATTTTTCAATAATTTTTAGAGATATATCGTCCCACCCGGAAGATTTATTTTTAATTTCGGTGCAGACTTGTTTTATTTCATGAATGTCCGTGGGTCTGAGAAAGAAAGATGCATGCAGAGACATTCCCTCTAGGTATACCAATGGGTCATGTCTGACAGTAATTTTTTCAGACAGTTTAGCCGCTACTGAGCAGTAAAATGAGTTTAAATGATCTGGACTCAAGTTTGTTTCTACTGGATCGGCTCTACCTTTGCCTCTTAAATCATTGATAATGGTCCACGTTTCCCTTTGATTATTTTCAGAATGAGCTATTCTGCATGAGTAATACATGTTTTCGGCCTTTTTGATAACTCTACGGTAAGTGTTTCTATATTTGTTAAAATAATTAATGAAATCTACGTTTTCGCTGGGTACGTGTTTTCTGATTTGGTGCAAGGAACGCATGTTTTTTGCTGATGTTCTGAGATAACATGAGAAATCTTTTCATTCTTACAAAGATATATCAATAAATCTGACGAGAATATACTACGAGAGTAGTTTGAGTGACAATGAATTTTAATGTTTATACACATATTATAAATGCTTAATGAATAATAAAATGGCCTAGATCGATATTACTCCACTTGTAAATCTGGTGCTCGGAAGTGTGGATACCTTCCACATAACCATAATTTCGTATGCTTTTTGTGGTATTCATCAACATTTTTAATGCAGTAGTCTCCCATGTGAAAGCGAAAGCTGCATCATCATGCCGTTGACCAGGATCCGTATAAGATACAACAAATAGACATAAATATTGACCATTTTTATTTAATTTTCTAATTTATGATTAATTTGTATACACATGTTCCTAAACAATTAAAAAAATATATCTAAAAAGGAAAATTTTGGGTGACCCTGTATAATACTAATCTCAGATCACCCAATATCAAAATCAAATTTCATCATATTGTTTAAAGAATTACATAAACATTATGTAATTATTAATAACCCTGTATACGGAGTCTTAGAACTTTTCTTCATAACTCGTGTCGACAATATTAAGATCACAATCATTATCCTTAAATGTTTGTAACAAAATAATCGCCACATTATTGATTTTCTAAGGGCAAGTAACAACGCTGCCCCTTCATGTTTGACACCCTGTATCTCAAAAACTGTCCATTAGATCTCGTTGTGGACATTTGATCAGGACATCATAAACTACATTATACTAAATTTTCAGACAATTCGACTTGGACCCATTTTCCATAAGAACCGTGCGGGGTCCTTTCATGTTTGAATTTTCAACAAAACTTTTAAATTTACTTGTAAAAATTACTATCATTAGGCTTCAGCAAATATACAGCAATACAACATATTTCTGAAGAGATTGAAAGTTGAACTGAAAAATAACCCATTAAAATAAGGAATTTCAAATATCCAGTATTGGGCATTACAGTTTCTTGAGAAAGCTGAAATCAAAGGATAATTCTGTTTTTTCAAAGGTTGTCTGTATTAAACATTTATAAAAATACTTACATACATTATCATTATTATTCTATTCAATATTTTCATTGTCCAGATTTCTTCACTTATTCAATATTTGATTAATTTATGTAGAACAATAAAAAATTGTGAAATAAAGATAGGTATATAACTGAAAAAAATCAATTTATTAAAATATATTATCTTTAAGTTAAAAATAAAAACCATAAAACAGAAATACTCAAAAAAAAAATCAAATTATAAATTCCTCAATTTATGTAGTACGATTACTACTCGTTTTGTTCCAGTTTTTTCTTACTTCGAACCAGTATCTGGATGTATTTTAAGAAAATACCTTTGAATAATGTCCAAAGAGAGAGACATTGTATTGGTATATTTCAAATTAAAATTGAAATATAGCGCGAATCCAACCATAAACGTTTTGAATGAATCTTTTATTTTCGTTATCTCATAAAAAACGTGGTAGTTGCTTTCTGAAACAATTATTAAAATTAGTGACATTGCGAATGCAACTACGGGTCATTCGGGGTATCTGAGAGATTCTGAAATATCAATTGATTGTCAAATTGCTTGTTAATACTTTGAATAACAACTCACCTCTAGCTCCATGTAGATAGAACTGATATCTTCTTTGAAAAACTTGTTATCCATCTGTTCCTTCAATCTCCTCTTTATCATTCAATATCAGATTTTTTTAAAATTCTTCCTATACTGCTCCCCAGTAATTGAACATGTCTGAGCTTGTTAATTTATTGAAACGAAGCAACGCGTTTTGGTTAACAGAATAGGCCAATCCTCCTCAATACGTTCATGAATGGGTATCTACTCAAAGAGATTCGTTGAGATGGAAAACTTTTCTCGAGGTTTTCAATAGAGTTCTCATCCGTTTCGGCTATGTGTAAAATATCCATTTTCCAAAAAAACATTGCGAAGGGGGCCTGGTTGTGGATCATGTAACACTTTAAAAACATTGAATTTTTAATTTCTTCAATTATCGAGTCTTGAATGTTATGTTTATATTTTAACTATTAGCATTATAAGAATGATTCAGTTCATTGAAATTTGTTTAGCTTCTGATGATGCATTTTAATGTGTTATCGAGTAAAAATACTTTGTCTATAAGCTCAAATACAATGAAGAAGGAAACTTTGCTGAGAAATCAGAGCTCGATATATTTGATTCGATTTTCTCTTGGTCACCAGAGACATAGTTCAAGTCTGAGTTCACGTTATTATCACCAAATAAAGTGCACTCTTTCATCTCGAATTTCTGATGGAGAAACAAATTCTGAAGGCTTCTTATGAAGTTGAACTATTCATATTTTGGTATTCAGCAGAACAATTTGTTGAAATTAAATGAAATGAAATTACAATCCAGTACATACCTACTCTGAATTTAACTGTTATCGTATATTTTGATTATTCCGAAGTTTCACCTGTTTAAAGGTTTTATAATTTTAAAATACATGGAATTTATATTTGTTATATGTCCATATTTTAGCTTTACAGTTATCTCTAATGTACTGATGAAGTAATAAAAAACTGAATATTTGTAAACCAACTTTTTCGAGTGAAAATTAGGCTTTTTACACTAAATTTTCCGTCCACCCACATACTGCTAAGAATTTTGCATGGATTTGGGTAATTAAAAACGATTTGGCCCTGGACTTACTCATATGCCATGTATTTCAATCATGACGGTTCTTTGGGTGAGTAAAATCAATTTTTAAGAGACACTCGAGCAAATTAACTTTAGTTTTATGAGTAGCATCGTTTGAATGTTGGCTTGTTTCGTATACTCGCATTTCGTACACCTTAAAAAATTACCTGAAATATTCTTGTTTGGTACAGTGAATTGATAAATGAATTTTCTGCTTCTCGTTTCGTACATCTATCACTTCCCAAATTTCCACGCACTCAAATGTCTACGTACGGTTAGTTTGTTCTGGTTAGATCACACTAAAAATTACTCCTAACAAAATATATTCCCCCAAGAAAAAATGGTCGGTGTACGAGAGGAGAATTCAAAAATGGGTTAATTATACAACGACCTCTTAGGAAGTTGTATTATCTACGATTGCCCCCCAGCGGACCCCAACTTTTTTATTTGACGTTTTAGACCCATGGTTACTTCTAGGAAAATGATCCCCGTCGAAAAAAAAAAAATTTTCGAAAATTCTGTCTGTCGGTCTGTCTGTCTGTCTGTCTGTCTGTCTGTCTGTCTGTCTGTCTGTCTGTCTGTCTGTCTGTCTGTCTGTCTGTCTGTCTGTCTGTCTGTCTGTCTGTCTGTCTGTCTGTCTGTCTGTCTGTCTGTCTGTCTGTCTGTCTGTCTGTCTGTCTGTCTGTCTGTCTGTCTGTAGCTCCGTCGTGTCATTTCAAAACGCTCTCATTTCCAAACCCTAAGAGATATCGCTTTGAAATTCGAACCACATCAATAACTCGAGGACAATATTTCTCAAATTTTTTTTTTTTGCGATAGGAAAATCAGGAAAATTTTTACGGGGGTTTTCCTGTTTCTCCTACTTCCCTCGATAGCGGTTCAGGAATTGATCTTTTCATTTCCATATTTTTTGGAAGTATACGCCTATATGCCCTACACAAGTGTATAGTTTTTGAGAGGGATCGGAAAATGCACACGGCTTTTCCGGGCGATTTTCCGAAAACAGATGAACTCAAAAATACGCCAAACCGATGATCGAAACTGAATTTTGAAAACTGCGATAGATAGAGCTCAAACAGAGGAACAAAATATATCTGGAACATTTTTCACCGAAATTATCGGAAAACCGGGAAAACTCGAGAAAACTGAAAATAAAAATTTGAATTTTAGAAAATACCAAATATCTCGAAAACGGTCAATATTTTCCTGATTCATCAAAAGATATTTTTTGACCGTATTCAGGAAATCTACAAAAAATGTCAATACTTTTTTTCCGTAAAATCAATAGTACGGGAAATATTCCAAAAAAATGGAAAATCGAGATATTGACCGTAACAATGAAACAAATGAATATCTTGAAATTGCTTCTGGTACGTATTCACAAGCCTCATTAATACTTCAAACCGTTTTTCTCCAACTCTATCAGAAAGTGTAAAAAAAGTGAAATTTTTTTTAAAAATTTTGAAACCTCAAAAACTCGAAAACGAAACAATATATCGAGAAAGTGTATATAGTAAGTTTTGATGTACTAGAACAGATCTACAAAAAGTGTTTGAAAAGTTTTTCCATATTTTGAAAAAAAATATTTTTTTATCAAAACTCAAATATAGCGAAGTATTTTCCAATTTCACAAAATATGTTTTTTGATCATCTCATAAAAGTCTACAAAAAATGTCGTTAAAATTTTTCTGTATTATCAATAGCCTGGGAAATATTTCACAAAAACGAAAAATTAGGGACTTAGAAAAAATTTTCGCATTTTTTTCGAAAAACACCAAAAACTCGAAAACTATACTAGATATCGAAAAAATTCATATGAACAGTTTTATTAAACTCAAAGATGTCAATAAAAAACTTAGACAAAATTTTTCCATATCTGTGAAAATAAAAAAATATATAAACTTTTCTTTTATAAAAACACCAAAAACTCAAATTTGGCGACGGATTTTCCAATTTCACAATCTACCTTTTTTTATCATCTCATAAAAGTCTACAAAAAATGTTCAATAATTTTTTCTGTTATATCAATAATCTGGGAAATATTTCGAAAAAACCAAAAATTTGGGACTTAGAAAAAATTTCACATTTTTTCTTAAAATCACCAAAAACTCGAAAAGTAATCGAGATATCGAAAAAATGTATATGAACAATTTCATTTAACTCAAAGATGTCTACCAAAAGTTTTCATGGCATTTTTTCATATCTTGAAAAATAAAAAGAATGTTGATTTTTTTTAATAAAAACACCAAAAACTCAAATATAGCGACAGTTTTGCAAGTTTTACAATCAACCTTTTTTGATCATCTCATGAAAGTCTACAAAAAATGTAATAAGATTTTTTCCGAAATGAATAGTCTGGGAAATATTTCCTAAAAACGAAAAATTTGGTACTTTCGGATTTTTGAATATACACTTACCTCCTCCCCTTCGAATTTTCCCGGGCGCGAAGCGCCCGGATTTTTGAATATTTACTACCCTCTTCTTCATTCGAATTTTTCCGGGCGCGCAGCGCCCAGATTTTTGAATATTCACTTTCCTCTCCTTTGAATTTTCCCGGGCGCGAAGCGCCTGGATTTGTGGGAAATTAGTCAAGGCAGTCATGTTTTGAAAACGCGTTTTTTTTTTGTGGGAAATTATTCAAGACAGTCATGTATTGAAAACGCGTATTTTTGTGGGAAATTATTCAAGACAGTCATGTAGTGAAAACGCGTTTTTTTATGGGAAATTATTCAAGACAGTCATGTAGTGAAAACGCGTATCTTTATGAGAAATTATTCAAGACAGTCGTGTAGTGAAAACGCGTTTTTTATGGGAAATTAGTCAAGACAGTCATGTATTGAAAACGCGTTTTTTATGGGAAATTAGTCTAGACAGTCATGTAGTGAAAACGCGTTTTTTATGGAAAATTATTCAAGACAGTCATGTAGTGAAAACGCGTTCTTTTATGGGAAATTAGTCAAGACAGTCATGTATTGAAAACGCGTTTTTTTATGGGAAATTGGTCAAGACAGTCATGTATTGAAAACGCGTTTTTTATGGGAAAATAGTTAAGACAGTCATGTATTGAAAACGCGTTTTTTTATGGGAAATTAGTCAAGACAGTCATGTATTGAAAACGCGTTTTTTATGGGAAAATAGTTAAGACAGTCATGTATTGAAAACGCGTTTTTTTATGGGAAATTATTCAAGACAGTCATGTAGTGAAAACGCGTTTTTTATGGGAAAATAGTCAAGACAGTCATGTATTGAAAACGCGTTTTTATGGGAAATTATTCAAGACAGTCATGTAGTGAAAACGCGTTATTTATGGGAAATTAGTGAAGACAGTAATGTAGTGAAAACGCGTTTTTTTATGGGAAATAATTCAAGACAGCCATGTATTGAAAACACGTATTTTTGTGGAAAATCAGTCAAGACAGTCATGACTTGAAAAATATACTTGGATTTTTTCTCAGGTCTCGCATTAGTCGTTGTATTCAAATTATTGGTGTCCAATTATAGTTTCAAATTACAGTAGTTGTATTCATATTATTGGTATCCAATTATATTTGTGAACGCATTAAAGTCGTTGTATTCATATTATTGGTGTCCAATTATAGTTTTAAATTACAGTAGTTGTATTCATATTATTGGTGTCCAATTATTATAGTTTTAAAGGCATTAAGGTAGTTGTATTCATATTATTGGTATCCAATTATAGTTTTAAAGGCATTAAGGTCGTTGTATTCATATTATTGGTTTCCAATTATAGGTAAAAAAACAAGACTACACATTGAGGTCGTTGTATTAAAAAAATTCTACAACTTCTGGGCATTTCAACTTCCGAGCTTTCGAAAAGTGCTCGCGCGAAGCGCGAGGTCGAGCGCTTGCGCGAGAGTTAACCGCCGGAGGCCAAGTCTGAGCGTTAGGTGGATCCTAGCGTAGGCGGATCCCACGCTCAGACTTGTTAATTCAATGTACGAAACAAGAACAGTTCAGGAAAAATTTTGAGGGGTACGAAACGCGAGTGTACGAAATAAGAAAACACCGTAAAGTTAGTTCGTTCTGGTTAGAACAGACCGAAAAACTACTCATACTTTGGAACATCGACTCAACAAAATTGGCCCAGTATGACCTGACACCCGTTAATGAAAAGACTAGGAGACCACAGTTTCAAATTCTGCAAGACAGGTTCCAAAAAGAGATCGAGGAATATGTTGATGAAACACGTATCCTAGAAAACTTTTAGACTGCTCATAACATCAAATTTAGGGACTTTAAAATGTAAGTTTCGGTCATGAAATGGATTTTATGCACTAGCCGGCGGGCCGTAAAGTAGACAAAATTCTCAAATTGTCTATAGGTACTCACACATCATTTCATGCAATTCCTAACACGAATTAGAATCATTTCAGTTCAATAGAGCAATACTCTTTCTAACATTTGTTCATAATCGTTGGCAATTTTTTCGGTGATGATCTATTTATTTGAAATAGATTCTCCAATATAGCACTCAGCTACTATAGTTTCACATTCCTCATATTATGTTACCCTTAATTATTGTATGCATAACGTATGAAACGTGTAGACCATTGCAATTCAAGTCAGTATTTGTGATTCGCGCTATAAAACCGCTAGTGCATTAAATTTTGTATGTATCACGTGCGTAAAATGCGTTTAAGGCGAATAAGGTACACCGGGGTATGTGGAAATGTGGGGCAAGTGGAACCCAGGCCTATTCTTCTAAAATTATTTTCTGTAATACAGCGCCACCTATTGCACACTAGCCCTTCCACATCCTTCAGATGCTCTGTGGTATATGGCGCAAACAGCGATTCATTTACACTTCGAATTCGGCAGTGGCGTGAACGTTGGAGTTTTACGTCGCATAGTGAGCTAGCACGTGTATGTTGTTTTTGTCTGTTACGACCAAGGAATTCGTGGAAATATTTAAATCGGTTCAAGTAAGGACTTCATAAACAATATCTCTTTGCATTTTGAACTCATTAGAAATGTATTTTAAGGCACGATAAAAAAACATGCATGGGTTACACTTGCCCCAAAAAAATCACAAGTGGGGCAAGTGGAAACTATCGTTCCACTTGCAAGATGTATGTACCGAGAAGTTAACATGTCTAGAAGTGAAATTTTGAAGAAGAATCGGAAAGACATCGACATTCAATTGGCCTCATGTTGAAGACAGAAGTATTATCAACGAATGGGAGATTTTTATGCATTTACCTTCGCCTACAATAGATAAGAGAGGGAAAATCAAATTCAATATATTATTTGACTCTTATAATGTAGGATAAATGTCAATTTTGATATCTGTAATAAATTTGATTTGCAGTATATAACAAGACTGGTTGTTTACACTTACACGGCAAACTTTATTCAGTTATGAATGCTAAAAAGTGCCATGGGTTACACTTGCCCCGGTACCACCGGGGTAAGTGTAACCCAATGATGACGAACAGGAGAAAACTCATAGAAAAAAATTGATAACCATGGTGATTTTCTATATTGGTACAAACTTAAAAGTAATGTATCTGCAATCAGCTCACTAAATATGACGGTTGAGTAATGAGTTTTCTTGTTTAGTCGGATCAAAGTGGAAGTACTGAAATTCGCGGATCCACTTCCCCAGGTGTACCTTAACTATAAATATTATATTTCTATTTGTATTGAACACAAAAAATTCTACAAAATTGTAATTAATGATATTACCTCGGCTATTACCATGGATATAAAAAAAACTACAAACATTCTATTTATATTGAGCATAATAATTGTAATTAATCCAATTTCTTAAAAATACTAAGATTATTTTTATTTATTTCATTATGGCTGGTCTCAATAGAGTTCAATATAGTATTAGAAATGTTGATATTATTCTGAACCTAATTTTCAATATAGCCTTCCGCCACTGAATTGAATTTCCAGCCACCATGACGTTTTAATGCAGTAATATTACCAACTAATACGGTTGCATTTGTCCCTTGAACTCAGTGCAATAATTTTAGCACGAGTTCTTTGAGATCGTGCGAAGTCAGTGCATTCGTGAAAATGGCGGAAAGCTCAAAAATTTAAAAAGACAGACTACTTCTAGTAGCATTTTTGTTAACATAGTCGTCAAGCAGTGATGAAGACACATACGAAGTAATAAAGGAGAGACCACGGCCTAAAATCAACCATTTTGTAGAAAATATCCGTAAATTCAGTGATGAACAGATCAGAGAAAAATATTTTTTCAATTGTGGTTTTTCATGCTTCATGTTTTTTCTCAGAACAGAAAATTAGATTTTATTGCCTGGAGTGTTTTTGAAGTTAAAAACTTTAGGATGCGGAGAGAAACTGCTTATGAAATGATTAATGACTTTAGAACATCAAAGTTTTATTCAAAAAACACATGCCAAAGTGACAGAAATCCTGCAACAGCTGAGACTCATCAAAGTGGATTGGTGTAATATAAAGACAAGAAGATAATTATTCGAATTGAATAGTGGAATAAATGAAAAATGTTGTCCTCAAGGTTGACCTCTCATGAACTTTTTTTTGAAGGAGTATTGATAAAGAATTCATGTTGGATTCCAACCTGAAGAACACGCTTCCATTAAGTTACTGCCTGTGAAAAACATTTTTTGGTTTTTCAAATTTGAACTTCGTATTGTACCTATAAGCTAGGCGTTAAACGCACCATATAAGACTTTTTCATTATAATTGGTTGGAAGGTAATAAATCATCTATGAGAGATTGGTCTCATAGGTTTGACATGATCCAGTCATCCCTTTTCCGGATTATGGAACGAATGTGAATTATTCATCTCCAACTCAATTTATTAATAACCTCTCTATTATACAGGGTGTATCTAAATAACACCGAAAAAATTAAAGGGGTGATTCTGTGATGAAAATTAATGTGAGTGTTTGGTATAAATTTTTTTGAAAAAACCCTCCCCGGAAAAGTTACACCCCATCGAAAATTAAAAAAAAAATGGTTTTTCTTTTTTATTTTCCCTGTATATCAAGCTAAAGACACGAAACTTGGTAAACATTATCTGTCAATACGAGTACACTTTTTGAAATTTTTTCAACCCTGAAGTATGCTTAGAAGGGGTTGATTATTTCAACCCCTAAGATATTTTTTCTTACAACTTTTTTTTAGATGAAATTTTTTTCTTTAAAAAAGTATGACTGAAAAGCCCAATTCATTGACTAACTTTTTGAACTCTACAAGTTTTTTCTAAAACTTGAGCATTTACGAGAAAAAAAATCTAATGCAATGCATTTTCAAAAAGATGAGCTAACGCGAGTGTATTTTGCGTCAAGTCTAGTGCCCTGTGCTTTGCATAAAAACATTAATACTGACACTAGGATTGTGTAGTGTCATTTTCTGTCACCAATCTTATTGTTTCACAAGTTTTATGATTGTGTATTGTAGGAAATATTAGTTGATTGAAAATATGAATGCATATTCGAATTTGGAAATGGCAGATATGCATTTTACATACGGTCGTGCTAACGGTAATTCATTAGAAGCGCAAAGACTTTATGCTGAACAGTACCCACAGCGTAGACTACCCCATCATACTACGTTCACAACTATTCACCGACGCTTGCGGGAACGTGGTTATTTTGAAAAAAGAAGTTATGATTCTGGCCGTACTAGAGAAGTTAGAACTGCAGCTGTAGAAGAAGCCGTACTTAATTCAATTGAAGAATTCCCAGAAACTAATACCAGGAGAATAGCTCATGTCCTACATGTAAGCCATTCCGTTGTTTTTAGAATTTTAAAAGAACAAATGTTGTATCCCTATCATCTTCAACGGGTGCAGGCGTTAATGATTCGAGATTTTTTACCCCGTGTGACTTTTTGTCAGTGGCTTATTAATATGATTGGCCAAGCACCACAGTTCTTAGGTAATATTTTATTTACTGACGAGGCGAGTTTCTCAAGAGACTGTATTAGCAATTTTCACAACAATCACCTTTGGGCTGACGAAAATCCTCATGGCTTTTTTGAAGGAAATCATCAGTATCAATTTTCATTAAACGTGTGGCTCGGAATTATTGATAATCATTTAATTGGTCTCCATTTTCTTCCGCTACGATTAAATGGTGAAGCATATTGTCATCTCCTTGAAGAATTACCTGTTCTTCTTGAAGAGGTTCCCATTCAACTTAGGCAACATTCATGGTTTATGCACGATGGTGCACCAGCTCATTTTAGTATACGTGCAAGAACTCACCTGGATGAGGTGTGTGCCAATCAATGGATAGGTCGAGGAGGACCTGTAAACTGGCCAGCCCGCTCCCCTGACCTTAATCCTTTGGATTTTTGCATATGGGGATATCTGAAATCTTTGATATACACAAACCCAGTTGAAAATATCGATGATCTGCGAAACCGCATTGTAGCAGGGTGTGAAACTATAAGAAATTCTCCAGGAATATTTCATCGTATACGCAATTCTATGAGGAAAAGGGTAGATGCTTGTATTGAAGCTGAAGGCGGTCATTTTCAACATTTATTATAATTGTATTGTCGATATTCGACAGGTTTTTGTTCATTGTTTGTTCACTTTTGTTTTTAGTTGTAGAAGTCTCATAATCATAATTTGGTTGGCTGTTGTTTAATAAAATGCTATTTTACATGAGCTTATTTATTTTTTTCTCATATATGCTTAAGTTTTCGAAAAAAACTTGTAGAGTTAAAAAAATTAGTCAATGAATTGGGCTTTTCAGTCATACTTTTTTAAAGAAAAATTTTCATCTAAAAAAAAGTTATAAGAAAAAATATCTTAGGGGTTGAAATAATCAACCCCTTCTAAGCATACTTCAGGGTTGAAAAAATTTCAAAAAGAGTACTCTTATTGACAGATAATGTTTACCAAATTTCGTGTCTTTAGCTTGATATACAGGGAAAATAAAAAAGAAAAACCATTTTTTTTTAATTTTCGAAGGGGTGTAACTTTTCCGGGGAGGGTTTTTTCAAAAAAAATTATACCAAACACTCACATTAATTTTCATCATAGAATCACCCCTTTAATTTTTTCGGTGTTATTGAGATACACCCTGTATATGATGGTTGTGAAAAAAAAACTGACAAGGTGACAAGTTTAACCTGTCTTTCAAAAATATTTCATATTCCATTGAGAATGAACTAGTGCACATTTTGGAGGAAACTAATACAGTGTCGATGCAGTACTGGTGCAACACTAGTTTTACCAATGGAATTCGCTATTACAATAATTAAGTATTGTATTTGTTTTCATTGAGTACGCGTGAAGTTCGCGCTCAAACAACACCTGTACAGATAATAATAATCTCATGATGAAATGCCCGGTCTACTGCCATCACGAATTACACAATCATTAACCTAATTAATTCAGTCACACCCTTACCCCTTTGCCATTGGCCCCGTTAACCCTTCGCGTCTAACCCCTTGAACAGGTCGTTTACCCTTTCACTTGTCTCGATTTATGCTCAGTGCCGAACCCTATGACTGAACCCTTTCCCTTTCGAACGGAGAATCTTTACCTGCTGCGCAATTGGTCGTTCAACCCTTCTGTTCGTAACCCTTATTATTTGGCAACCTTCACCCTTTCACTCTTCTTTTTGTTTGCACCGGTCAATGGCTTCTGCGGTTATGGGAATTTTGGTGTGATGTTTGCAAAAATTTGTGAAATGCTGCAACGCGTGGGAAGTTGCGTCAGGTTGGCACACTGGAAGGGTATCAGATGGTGGTTTCGAATAAAAGGACTTGTGAAAACAGAACTTGGTTATAATAAGAGTCTGGTGTTGTTTACGTCGTTTGCACATTTTCTGAATTCCGTGGGAATGTTGAACTTGAATAGAGCGAATGGTTCGATTGTAATCATCTAGAGTACGGTGACAATCATTACGCACAATTCGGGAGTCACATTTTATTGACCAGCAACATTCGAACGTGTTTCAAAATATTTCAAACTTTATAGACTCTTTTGTATTGAAACTTTATTGATTTCCACAGATTTCCAGAACCATAACAACTCAACACCCTAGAACTACTGGGTTCTATAGGACAAAACCAATATACCGTATGTCCATAAAGTAACCCCCCCCTGTTAACTTTTGAACGGATTGGAATTTTCGCATGAAATTTTTTTTTTGGAGAAATGGCAGTTCATAAGCTACTTTCTGACGACAAAAAAATTGTCTATCTTTCAAAATGGCGGCCCGACGCCATTTTGAAAGAATTTTTCAAATGGCATGGGGGGTCGAGTGATACCTCATTCGAAACGTCTTACAATGCTCTATACGTCTACCAAATTTCAAACAAAAGTATACTTCCAAAACAAAATGGCGGTACATAATGTAAGTAACCCCACCCATGTTAACTTTTGAACGGATTGGAATTCTGTGTTGAATTTTTTTTTGGTTTAATGGTAGTTCATAAGCTTCTTTTTGACAACAAAAAAACTTTCATTTGATGATACCAAAAAAGATTTGATGATTTTACTAGAGCTCATTAATAGCAATCGAAAAGATCCTCATATGGCAGAGCTCTAACATTATGTACCACCATTTTGTTTTGGATATATATTTTTGCTTGAAATTTTGGGGACGTATAGAGAATTGTAAGACGTTTCGAATATGGTATCACTCAAATGCCATGCCATTTAAAAAATTCTTTCAAAATGGCGTCGGGCTGCCATTTTGAAAGATAGACATTTTTATTGTCGTCAGAAAGTAGCTTATGAGCTGCCATTCGTCCAAAAAAAATTTCATGCGCAAATTCCAATCCATTCAAAAGTTGACAGGGGGGGCATTACTTTATGGACACACTGTATAGAGAAAGAGAGGTTTGAATTTTGGAAAAATTTATTTGAAGTGGTATGTATTTAAACTACTTCCGTGGATAATTTTAGCTGAAAATCTAGTCTTCAAATATGAGTTTATAACAATAAATAGGAAAATGATGTGAAAGTTCAGATAGTACAACGTAATAGGTAGTTCGGAATGAATAGGGCAATATGCCATAGATGGTTCTAACTGTAAGGAAGTACGTTTATTCAGACGATGGTATAGCATTTTGAAAATCATTGTACCTAATCAACGAAACAGTTTTGTAATATAATACAATACATTATTGTCACCTATAAGCTATGCTTGTGTTGTGGACATCAACTTTTCAATGTGTTTAAAATACATGAAGGTACTACTTATGGTAAATTTGTTATGAGTCATGAGGAGATATAGATAGAGAGTGTGAGCGATCGGGAGAAAAATATACGTACATACTTACACATGTAACAGTAAACAGGGACGGGGGTTTCAGTTTTCGAAAATAGAATTAGGTTGGTTTTAATTGGTTCTGATAAATATCTCCAATTCTTTCTTGATCTGTTTTTATTGATGATATTTTTCAAATTACAAGGTAAAATATCAAACAGTTTGGGGCCAATATAGGAAATAAATCTTCGATTATGCCATAATCTACATCTTGGAACATGAATGACTTGATTTGTAGTTGTACCGGTATGGTGAATATGAGATACATATGTTTCAGTGGAAAACATCATAAATAATAGGCAGTGATAAATATATGGTTTCCTTATTGGAAGTAATTCAGATTCGGTGTGAAGTCGATCTTCTATTCGTGTTCAGTAATATTTTCAAAAGAGTATTTTGTATAACTTCAATCTGATGACGAGAGGTTTTAAATTTTCCTCCTCAAATAAAGATGCAGATCTTATGGATTCTGCCAAAGCATTATAAATCATAAGTATTTTTTTTTATTTGAAATGTTTCTCAGTTGATAAAACTTATATGTCAACTTACGGAGTCTTTCCTACAGTATATACATGGTCATTCCATCTCAGAAACTGATCAACAATAATACCCAAATACTTGATAGAACCAGTTTTTTGCATTGTTTGGCAGGTGCATTCTGTGAATTTGGCACAAGAATTTTTATGAATTTTCATTTCGTTGATAGTTGGTTGGTCTTTAATTGTCGATGAGAAGGTTATAAACTTTATTTCTTGTATATTGAGACTCAGTAAGCTGTAATTCAGCCAACTGAATTTTTTTTGCAGCCCTCGCTCGGCGTTGTCGTTAGCCTCATCCCATGATTTTACTGTGAATATGACTGCAGTGTCATCTGCGTAAGAGACTAGTTTACCGTTTGGGTTACTGATATTGAAAATATTGTTGCACAGTGCCCTGTGGAACACCCAAAGTTACTTGTAATAGATCACTGTGGGAGTTATTTATTCTAACCACCTGTTTCCTCTTGGTCAGGTAATCCCTGAAAATATCCAGAGCTACCCCTTTGATTCCAATAGTATATAGACGCAGTTAGTAGACGCTGAAATAAAATATCATGGTTCACGGTATCGAACGCCTTGGCTAAGTATAAAAACACTGTGATACATTTCTGGATATTTTGGAAGTTAGTGAAAATAGAATCAACCATTTCAAATACTGCCTTTTCAGTCGAATAATTTTCTTTAATGCCAAAAATATTGTTTTTTTTTTAGAAATTTACTACTCTACTTCTCAGACATATAACAAAAATTTTTACGAAATTATTTATAACAGTAATTGGCCTATAATTAGTTACTTCTGTTTTCTTTCCAGACTTGAAAATTGGCGATGTATTTGACTCCTTGAATCGCTGGGAGTTTCTCCGCTTGTAAATATACAGTTGAAAGTATGAAGTAAAGGATCCAATATGTATGATGATGTTTTTTTAAATTTGAAAGTGGAAATTTCATCTGGGCCTGGGGAAGTCTTATTTTTTAGATTAAATATGACATTCATTCATTCATTCTTACTCACTGGGTGAAGATATAGAGGATCCTTTATATTTACGGGTTTTTTCTGAAACAGCTATTTGTGGATTCTCAATGTGATTTGACATGGCTTTTCCAATATTTACAAAGACTTGATTAAAGTGTGTGGCTTTATCTTCATCTGATATAAGCGTCTGATTATCATCATACATAATAAGTGAGTTTTTAGATTGATTATTTTTACTGTTTCTATTATTTATTATGTATCTAGGTATTATATTATGTCAATACATGTATATTATTATTATTATTCGTTATTTCATTTATGTTCTTTCCAACCTCTTTATAATTATTCTGTGCATCTTCTATTTTCGTTGACTAATAGTAATTTTTGTAGTTTTGATAAGGTGGCCCAGGGTATTTTCAAAATGTCTGTATTCGAATGAATTATTGTCTGTATATGTTTTATTCAATCTTTGTTACAAGTAATCCTTATGGCTAATTGAGTTCAAGAGTCCTTGAATCATCCAAGGTTTCAGTTTCAAATTTTTATTTTTTGTTTTGTACGCGATTTTACTGCGTTTTTTTACGATCAGAGAGTGTACCCATGGAAATATATGAATTTTCAGGTTCATTACAAGATAAAACTAACTTTTTCCCAATTATCCTTTCCATCAGTTATATCTAGTAAGTTTATATTCACATCACCTACAAATATCCTAATACCGCTTCAGGTTGAACTGAGAAATCTCTCCAGAATGTCTAGGTAATTTAACATAATATATATGCTAAACAAAAATAACAATATTTGTACAGTAAATTATAATTAAAATATTGCTTGCTAATTACGGAATAGAGTTTTTCATTGGCTATCTCATCTAAAATATTCAGAAAAAAGAACTTGTGAAATTTTGATTTTACCAGTAATCTTGGAAATAACTTTGTAGTATATTTGATCTTGCAACACGGCATCTTGATTACATATGATCCTGTTTATCTAAGTTCACAGAATGGCTTGGTTATACGCCTACATTTGGAAAAGAAGTGATGTTTCTAGATTTAATACTGCGTTTATTATATTCTTCAATGTAGTAACTAGTTTTATATTCGATTCCATAGTGATATTATTATTTTGTTCAAATATAAATTTTGTTACAGATGCAAAAGGAATTAATTTGAAGTCATTAGTTTTGCAGCTTCGGAAAAAGTTTAAAATCTGAACTCTACGTGTATACATATAAAAGCTAAGAAACTTGTGTACGCAGCAAGCAGGAACTATACTCTTATAACACTTGTTCCAATATTTCGACAAAGTTTATTGTCATCATCAGGGAAAGCTACGAAGTTTGTGAATTATAGTGAACAATGAACACTCAGTGGAGTCAAAACTACTTACAGTGTCCACGAGGTTGTGTGCATCAGATGATGAAAAATAGACGTAAAAATTACAAACATATTAAAAGAACGAAATTGTGGAATGTTAATAGAACAATATAATTTCAATTATTTGAAATTTTGATGGAAAAGACAACTATGTTAATAAAACAATTTTTGATTTATAATTCTAGAGCGAAGAACTCATGGAGGAAGAAGAAATTTGAAATTTAATTTGACAATGACAAGTGAAATTTCTACATTGAACTGTACTAGACTGTAAAAATGAACAGACTGAACACACTAATGCATAGAGAAATTAGTAAAACTTAGTACGGAAAGCACAGAATAGACATGACTACTTCATATTCGACATGGAAGTATTTTTAAATTGGGAAAGGGACAGAACATATATTATGTATTATACAATACGTTTCGTCATTATCAAATTAAATTTTTTCTTCCTCCATTTTGCCTTCAGAGCAGCAGCATGAGTTCTCCGCTCTTGAATTACAATTAAAAATAGTTTTATTAATAAATTTTTATTAATTAATATGACTTTGTTCTATTAACATTCCACGAAGGACCCCGCACATTTCTTATGGGAAATGGCTTTCCGTGAATTTGGCTGAATTTTTGCAAATCTACAATTGAAACTATTACTTCCCAGTTAACACAAACCTCTAGGCGATGTCGCTTTCTTGATTATTGTGGTAACAGTATGAGTTACTTATATAAATTGCTGTTACCGCTTTGTAATGCCAAATATTATGAATTGTTCACAATTTTCTTCTCGTTAGTATCGCTTTGAGGTACAAAATATGCAGAAAATTGCGAAGCACATTGACATGAATTTTGATTTCATTGCTGAAGCAGTGACCTAAATAACCGGCATTGAGCGTTGTTTGTCGAGACTTTCGAGAGTCGGGTGCAGAACTTGTAGGTATTGGGTTGATGGCACGGCGTCATTTTATCGATATTCTATAAGCATTCGTGATAGTGTTTAGTGTTCTGTTTAATTATCTCTCTTTTAATAGTTAATTTAAGTGTGTTTGTTAATATCACCCAAGATATCTTAGTATCTCTTCAAGGAAAAGAACGGTAAGTGAAACGGTATATTCAGTGTTTTAAAAATTCGGCATTTTCAGGTTAGGTACTGATTTCGTCGGGAAGAAAATGCTGTACAGAGAACTGGAATTGAATTTTAGTATTTTCTGTATTTCAAAATTTTGTTTTTGTTATGATTTAGGTTTAACTAGTGCTTTTAATGCTTTGTTTATCAAAAGTATATATTATGGAATCAACTCGCGTATTTGTTTTCTAGCATTCCATGTTATATAAACCATAACCTTTTGCTTTGGATAATAAAATTGAGGTATTGTTTCTATTCATGTTGAAACAGGGCAAAATTTGTTTCAACCTCGAATTCTCCATATTTCTTATTTATTCAGGTTCCTTATTGAATATTGATGTGGCAGTGATTTGATTCAACAGGAAATTTAATACATAAGGAGGTGTTATATCGGCATGTATTTTGCAAAGTAAGTGCAGAACAATTATTGATTGGTATATAGTGATGAAGTTTTAAAAGAATCACAATTAGCAGGTTGGTTTAAATTTTGATATGTCTAAACATTTTACTATCTTTTTCCTGTTTATTTCATACCTTAATGTGTAAATGAATGTATAAAAAATTTGATACATCACATAGAATTTAGCATGTTGTAAATTGTATTTAACGAATTTGAAAATTGAATTTCTGAAATGAATCTGTTTATAACAATTATTGCTGTTTTACATGTTTCTGTTCATTATGAATTCGAAATACTTACATGAAACTCTCGCAGAATCATACCTATGAATTCATTATAGAATTCTAAATTTGAAGTGTTTGTGACATATAAGAGAGTCAGAAAGTGAAGCGCATTTTCAAATAAGTACCAGTTCATTCAATTTCACATTGTAACGTTAAATTATCTTGATGTGCATTTGATTTCACAGTATAAATATAATCTCACATTGGGCTAGTTTCGAGTCATATTTGGCATCACAATTTGATGTCTCGAAATTACCAACGAGGCACCGAATAGATGTTTTCGCGATAGTAATGGAAGTCACTTTTCGATTCACTGATGTGATCTGAAACATGAAAGTGAAGCCCACTACCATCTCTGAGATCATTTTGTGTTAACTGGGTTATAGTCTAGGTAGATGCACTCGTTAGCAGTAGCTGGAACAGTACCCCATTAGTTCTAGGTGGATGCATTCACTAGCGGTAGCAAAGTCAGATACCTACGACTGAGACAACCTTGTAGTCATAAGTAGGTGCAATCGCTAGCGGTACCAAAGTCAGATACCTACGACTGCAACAATGCATCATAGTCATAACTAGGTGCACTCACTTGCGGTAGCAAAGTTCGAGAAAATAAGTTATTCGACAAAATCTAGTAATCCCAAGCGAGTTGTAATCAGCAAAGTCGACTTTATAACCACAGGTGAGAACTCGCTTGTCCCCTATGCTATTAGAGTTTCTTGCTGGGGTTATTCGATTTCTAGCTGGGGTTAGTAAAATTTTTCCTCAGTGCACCCATTATTATATCGCATATAATGCAAACTGAGTATTTTAATTCCAAGACCTGAAACTTGCCAGCGTCTATGACAACCCTTCAAGTAATAATATTTACCTGATTACCAGAGTGCTACTAATTATGTTTATACTTCTTATTACATGAGAGAGGATTTAGGAAAAGTTCTACCCTTTGAAGTCTCTATAATCCCATTAAATTCGAATTCTGAACACAATGTAAATGGAAAGATCTGTGAAATTTATATTGGATTTTGTTGGTTACGATATTTGAATTTTAATCTTGTTAAACTTGGGTTTCTTGAAAACTCAATAAAAGGGTTTGAAATTGCTGGGTCCTAAATAGTTTTATTGTATAGTTATTAAATAAAATTGGATTATTTAGATTACCTGGCAAACATGCATTACTTTGAATTTCGAAAACTAGCAAGGGAATTTGAGAATCGGAAACTCATTACCTCATAGCTTTCCTATAATGAAATGAATAACTTATAAAATCTTGTCCAACTTTAAACTTATCAATACGGTAGATTTGGAAAAAATTGATAGTTCTTTGAAAAATAAAAGTAGGTTAGATGAACTTCGTGTAGAACTTTTGAAGGAGTGTTTCTGTGTCATTTGTAATTCATTGTGGAATATACTCGTAATAAACAGTTTGTTAGAAGGAGGTGAAGTACCAAATGAATTGAAACTATTCACGATTATACCTATAACTAAAGTTCCAAATACAAACCAATCTATTCATTTGTGAGCAATATACCTGGTATATGATTATTGATACAGCTGAAGTGTTAGAAAATGCTGTATATGAGCAGATAGTGGACTATTTGGATATCAATAAGATGTCAATATCAATCAGGTTTTCGTATCAAATATAGTTGTGAAACTGCATTACAATGTGTTTCAAACAGATTGGAAGAAAAGAACAGAAGCTAATCCGTATCTACACTATTAGACTGGTGCCTATATATAATACACGTAAAAGAAAAAAGTTAGAGTCAAGGACCAAGTAAAAAACTTTTTGAGGTTTCAACTTCAGAGAGAAAAAATACTAAAACTCGAAAACACTCAAAATGGTGTTGAAAACGGTTTTTTGCGATTTGCGGCGAAACTTCACCTCTTAGCAAAAAATGTTACAGAAAAAAGTTGTAGATAATAAAAAAATCAAAAATTTTTATTTCAATACTTTTGCGACATAACCTCAAATTAACTGTCACAATGGCGAAAAACTGATGATTTATTTAGATAATTTTTTTTAGAAGTATGTCTTTTTTGGTGTAAAATAAGCATGATTTTTTCTCGATACAGAAGAAGACTAGTTTTTGAGTTAGGTACATTTTTAGAAAAAATACCCTTATCCTTCACGAACAATTGTTTTGGCGTTTTTTAGTATTTTGAATGTCCAAGTGATCATTTTATTTGTTGGAATATTTACTTTCGAATGGTAACTTGGTAGTCTATTGATCGTTAAACCGCTTAAAATTGAAGAAAACCGACAAGTCTCTCTGAATCATGATTTTCTCAATATTTTCAATTATTTTCATTAGTTGTAGAAAAGAATTGAAACGGTATTATTAATTTTGTAGTGTAATTATGTAATCCAATATTTATTATGAATGATTTAATATACAGTACTTTTTGTTATAAAAATAATAAAGAAAGTCTAAAATAATTGAAAATATTGAGAAAATCATGATTCAGCAAGACTTGTCGGTTTTTCTCAATTTAAAGCGGTTTAACGATCAATAAACCACCAAGTTACACAGACCGTTTGAAAGTAGACATTTCAACAATTAAAATGATCACTTATGGACCTCCGAAATACAAAAAAACACCAGAACCATTGTTCGTGAAAGATAGGGGTATTTTTTTCGAAAATTATACATAATTCGAAAACTAGTCTTCCGAATTGCGAAAAAATCATGCTCATTCGACACCAAAAAAGACATATTCCTACAAATATTCATCTAAATTAAATCATTTATTCGAGAGAAAAAAATTAAATACTGAAAAATCGGTTTTTCGCTATTTTGACGGATAATTTGAGGTTATGTCGAAAAGTGTTGAATACAAAAGTTTCTTTTATCATCTACAAATTTTCCATTGAACATTTTCCGCTAAGAGGTCATGTTTCGCCGCAAATCCCAAAAAACCGTTTCCAACCCCTAAACCGCATCCCCATTTCACCGTTTTGAGTGTTTTCGTGTTTTAATTTTTTTTCTTGAAGTTGGAACCTCAACATAATTCTCCACCAGGTCCTTGCCTGTTACTTTGTTCTCATTTTAAGAGTTTAAAATTCGTTTTGGCACCCAGTCTATATTGCAGAAATTTTCAAGCTACAATGGGGTTTCGAAACTGTAGATAGATGCAGATTCATTAGGGAAATTGAGCGCAATAGGCAGCAGAGGGTAAAACTAGATTAATGTTAGTCGATTAGAATACAAAATAATATAGGTGTACCCCAAGGGTCTACTTTGGGACCATAATTATTTCTCTTTTATTTAAATGGCATTATTGCCGTAGCAGAAGAAAGAAAAATTCACTTGTTTGACGACGACACCTTTCTGTATTTTAGTAGTAAAGATGTACACGGGTGTGTTGATATTGTGAACACTAGTGTTGAAAGGATACGTAGTATCATGATGAAATAATGAAGTTGGGTTTTTGTTGTTTAGATAGAGATGCAAATATAAAATGTCTTTGTTGTAAACAGAATGTTGAAATTTTAATTCGCCCAGTAGTTTTTACCTTCTTACCTGTTTTTCCTACTCTCTTTTCATTTTTTCAGCTCAGTTCGGGTCGCCAATGAACATGATCTACTCCTGTTCTGCAGGGTGGTTCCAGTGAAGTGCATCTTGATGTCAATATTTTGTTATCAACGAAAGACAGAATCAAATAAAATTGAATTCAAACTCTAGTACCATTTTATAATAATCTATTACTTTTTTATTAATTGTCAAAAATTTCTCAAATTATCAAAAATAGTAAATACCAACCATATAATACCTTAGATACCTTAGATTAGGTTTCCTACTCGAGGAGAAACTGTTCCCATGTAATGAAAGTTTTCAGTTCCTTTCATGGATCACTTTGTTATTTCTAATTTTCTTAAATTATAACGTGTATGATTTCCTTACAATCTGTTCCCATCTCCTCAGAAGTTTTATTTTATATTTTTCATGATTGGTAATGTTTTACGTTTTATTTTTTTCTTTGATTATTTCTATTCCGTTCGCATAATTTTGCCTGTCTCAATCTGTCATCGTTAGTGTTTACTGCCTGGTTTCTAAAACTTGTAATACCGTGTGTTCCAAAGTAAGTGTAGTATGGTAGAAAAGTCTGTTGTGGTATGTTTATTTAAAAATTGTTTTTGGGGTTGTTTTATTAAATGTCAGTCATAGTAATGTTTTAATATGTGCTGTTGTTTGTTTTTTAGGGGTTATTATGGAAGTCTGGTTGTCTTATTTGTTACGACGTTGTTGAATCAACCTACAGCTGAAAAGTTCTCCCATGGTGAAATTAATGATATTAAGGTGGCTATCGGTCTGAGGTAGCTACAGATGTGGGTAAAGTATAACTACTATTTTTTTTCCTGTTTCTTCAGAAATTGCAAATATTTTACATTTCTATCATGACAACTCTTCATATCATGGCCTAGTTGGTAGGGCAATTGACTAGTGATCAAGAGATCGCAGGTTCGATCCTTGCTCGAGAAAATGGATATTATTAGGCTAACATAAATATCATAATAATGAAATCATACAAATACGATAGAATGACAGGGAAATACAAAAGGTAAAGAAATTCGTTTATCTGGGTATAACTATTGATAGTCAATTGAAATTCAAAGAACATGCTAACCAGGTTATCAAAACAGTAGCTTAAAAAGTCAAATACCTATGGGAAGATGTTCCCCGCATCTCAGCCAGTGGTCAAAATTAATTATATACACTTCTATAATCTTTCCACATTTCAAATAAAGTTCGACAATTTTGTTTTTCTACAGAAGATGCAGAATCGTGCAATGCGAATAATTTCACAATTCCCGAGAATAACATCGATAGCACATATGTTGCAGATCCTTCCAGAGAAGAAACTCCTTGAGTATCAAACACTGGTTTTTATTTTCAACGTCAAAATTGGATATTCTCCTGTATATCTCCAAATCAAATCAACGTATGTAACTGAAATACATCTTACAGTTACGAGAAACAGAAATCATTTAAAAGCTGAAAAATATTTAAAAAAATACTCTCATAATTTTACAAAAGAATAGATAATTTTAATTACCTCCTACAAATAATCGAAGAGAGTGGTTCAATAAATACTTTCAAAACACGATGAAGGACTACTTATTGAAAAGTTGATATATTTTTATGGTTCAATTTTTATGAACCTTTTTATTTTTATGTTTGTATTTTTGTCCAAAGTGACGTATATTCTTCATCTTAATTTAATTTAACTTCTACCCAACGTTGATATTTATACGTGTGCATTCTTTTAAATCAAAGTTCGTGTACGTACTGTCTCAATGTTGCTATTATTTATTCCTACATGTATTTACTTTTGTAAATTAATTAGTTTTCAACTAAATAAAGATATATAAAGTGGTTTTCTTCAATGTCCCCCCTTTTATTTTTTGAACGGTTCAACTAAAAAATTGAAACTTGTGATAATGGAATTAATGCATAAATACTATATTTTGAAGTGAAATTGACTGATGAAACTATCAAGATGGCTACTGGGCGCCATGTGGGAAAAAATTTAATGGAGAGAGTGGTCTGGTGACACATTTTTTTGAAGCTCCTGACGAATACTTTACAACCCTAGAATATAAAGTCAATATCTTTACTTACTACAAATTGGCAGAACATTCAATAATTACCTGAATACAGACACATTAATATCGATATTTCTAGAATTATCTGTTTTTCTCTGCCATATGTCAATCCCAAATACCCGATAAGGTTTGATAGGTTATTTTTTGTTTATAAAAAAAGACAAAAAATGTCAGTACGACGAACATCATTGTTCAGTTAAAATATTCTCATTTAGTTTTCGGTTTCACTAGTAGATAGGTACTACTTGAACTACCTCTGGAATTTCCAATTCTCGTCCATTGGAAGAAAAATAGCGATTTTTATTTACGGTACGCGTAACTTTCACGAAACCGAAAGAAATGTTAATGATAGTTTCCCGAATCGCCCTTTCTGTAGAAAATATTTAAGGGAAGAAGAGCAAGTTCAAATAATTGGTGACATGATAGTAAATCCTTATCAGTCTACTTCCTCCGTTGCGAATATTTGTGAGGTGTGTCCCGCTACTGTGGAGACTTTCGAAGAGGAATAAGTATCATCCATACAAAATCAAAACCATTGCAAGGCATCCTACCTATATCCACATTTGTTTCAGTGACGAAAGTACATTTTTTCTCAACGGCAATGTTCACAGACAAAATTGCTGTTATTGGAGTGACACCAACCATTTCCGTTTTCCGGGATACTCATACTCAATATCCAGAAAAAATTACCCTTTGAGCAGGAATATTGGGAAACCATATTGTAAGACCTCTATTCATTGAACAAAATTCAACAGGGGAACTGTATTTGAATATTCTGAAAACTACAGTTGACCCTCTAATCATCGAAATCGTCGAAGCGAATCCTAATGAATTCGATATGGATATTGTGTTCCAACAAGATGGAGCACCACCACATTACTCCAGACAAGTAAGAAACTATTTGGATAATATAATACTTTCCCCGGTCGTTGGACTGGCAGTCGAGATCCTACGGACTGGCCAGCTCGCTCGCCAGATTTGACACTTAGACTTTTTCATAGGGCTATTTCAAGCAAAAAGTGTACGAAACTGAACCCGCTTCAATATTGGATATACGGCAGAGAATAACAAATATTTGTAGAAATATCGACGTTACTGTGTTGAAAATGTTCGGCGTGAAATATCAGATACGCTGATCTTATGTCAAGCAGTTCAAGGCAACCATTTCGAGCATCTTCTGAACTGAACTCAGCTTATTTAATCAAATTATGAAGTTGAACGTCTATGTAATCAGGTAATTATTAAATGTTCCGCCATTTTGTAGTAGGTGAAGATATTGACTATTCTAGCGTTTTGATGTATTCCAAAGGATGTATCACAAGACCCTTTTCCATTTATCTTTTTTTCCCATGTAGCGCCCAGTCGCCATCTTGAAAGTGTAATCTGTCAATTTTACTCCAAAATATAGTATTCATGCATCAATTTCATCATCCCAAGTTTCAATTTTTTGAACTGACCCGTTCAAAAAATGAAAGTCTACAATAACAGTGCCATCGATATTTTAGAATTTTGGTATCTGTTAAGTTTTTTATTTTTTTCAAGTCTTCGGTTTATAAATTCGAATTGAATTATTGAGTATTTTGTCTTTTGCTACGAAGTACCACTTCCTTTTCTCCAAGTAGTATTGTTTATCCTTACAAACACAGTAACAAACATTTCGAAGCACTTTAAGCAGCTGGATGATAATAATTAAACTTTAAAGGATCACTTCAGGTGAAATGCTTCCAGATCATATATGAAATCAAATGATCCACCGTTAGAACGTTTTCTTCGTAAATAGTCCGCCAAGGCTTTTAGGGGATGCAAATGGCTTATTTTAAAACTTAAGAAATTATTCATCAATCTCTTAGGGCAAATTGTAACGCACACCCTTTTTAAAAGCGTCTTCGGTATCACTCTCTCCAATTACTGCTAACATGGCCTCTCTAATGGGTTGGATGTGCAATTTTAACGCAATTTCTTTGAATTATTATAAGCAAAAAAGATGCTAGATGTGAGTGGGATACTGGGATATTATCTTGAGCACTTGGGCGACTTTTATGATTAAGTTTAAAATATTCACTACAAAGTATGTTCAGTTTACATTCTCGAGAAGTAGAATTTATTTTGAAATACACATTGAATGGATATCATTTTCGTGTTTTCATTTTTTCCTTTGTTCTCCCTGTTTTTTCTATTTTGAATTGATATCTTTGTAGCTAATGCTTTTGTGAAATATTATCACTCATTCTACTATTAGCAGATTCATTGAGATTGACCTGACGAGTTTAGTCTTCCCAACTCCTGTGAGTTGCATACATGTATTTTGCATCACTCGGTCTTTGAACGATCTTGATACCCATTACCCATAGACCTGTTTTCCGAAACTTTCGACCTCCGAAAATTCAAAATCACACAAGTTCCTTCTTTTTTCATAAGGTTTTCATAGAATTTTATGAACATAAATAATTTTGTTTTCTTTATGGAATTTGAAAAAAAAATCGAATAGTGCTAAAGGATATTGTTGTTGACATAAAGAAATAACAGTATCTACTAAGCATCCAAATCTGGCAGAAAGTATTTTCCAAAGAATAAAAAATGGTTTCATATAATTCCTTGACATTCTATTTGAAAATATTTAGATCAGGCGTCTTCTCTTTATAGACTCCTGAACATGGTTGGTTGGTTGGTTAAAGACTGATGAGCAAGATACCGGGTTTACTTTTGAGGTTTCCCTTAACACTGAGACCAGCTGGGGTCTATTGTATTGTTCTGTAGTCAGTGGCTCCTAGTTAAATACACCTGTGTTTTTTATCAGGTTTAGTAGTCTATTTACTAGGTGTTTTGGATTCATTCCTGTTTCTAGGTTTATCTGTCCGAATATTCTGTTGCACTTGTTTAGCAGCGCGTCGCATTCGAAGATGATGGGAGAGGCTGTTTCCTCCTCGTCACCACAGAGTGTACATACATTCCACGGTTTCTCTATTTACTCCCATGGTATGTAGGTGTTCTCTAAGGCCGCAGTGTCCGGTTAGTAAGCCGGTGATTGTGCGTATCTTAGATTTGTTGAGGTTGAGGGTGTCAGCCGTCAGTGTTTGGCTTAGGTGCCTCACTATGTCTGTGCTATGTCGATGCCCTTCGATTTGGTCACAATATGTTTGGTGTTTTGATTTCTTCCACTTATTGATTATGTAGGTTTCCGCATCGAGTTTTGCTAATTCCAAACGCTGGTTCTGGGTCTGTGAATGGTGATTCAGATGATTGTTTCGCAAGTTGGTCTTCTTCTTCATTGCCTTCAATTCCCCTATGTCCGGGCATCCACACAAGTTCAACCTTGTTGTGTTTTGACAGTTCATTGAGGCTCTGAAGGTATTCCCAAACTTGATTTGACTTTAACTGTATTGAAATCAGAGCTCTTATTGCGCTCTGGCTGTCAGGTAGAATATAGATGTGTTTTCTTTCATACCCACGGTCCAGATTCATTCTTATGACATGTGTCTCTGCTATTGTGGTGACGTTGCCAAGTGGGACTATTACGTTCCTTTTTGGCCTCACCCCATATATTCCTGCTCCTGTTCCTACATCTGATTTTTACCCATCTGTGTACCAGATGTTTCCAGATGATAGTGATTCTACTCCCGAGTCACATTCGTTCCACTTGAGCTGCGTTTTGAATGGTTTTTCGTACGAGTATTGTGGTAGCATGTAGTCTGATATCATTTCCAGTTCGGTAATGTTGACTTCATGGATGATTTTGGTATGCTCAGTTTGTGGTTGGGTTATGTAATTACCTGTTTGTTTAAGTCTATATGCACTCATCCTCGCCTCCCCCATGACTGTGACGTCTAAAGGTTCAGGATAATTTCTATAGCAGCTGTTGGAGTGCTATTCATAGCACTCGTGATACACAGACAGGCGAGCCTCTATATTTTACCAAGGTTGGTTTTCGACTGCTCCTGAACATAGTAGTACTAGTAATTTTCATGTATCAACATTAAATATCGAAAAATCAGCGACCGAGGTGTGCTCTGTTCTGAGTAGGCTTTGTTTCTAGCTCCATGTGCCACATTAGGAGTAGCACTGTTAATTTGATCGCAACAGTGAATATTGCAGATCTCATCCCAGTCATGCTATGAAATTTAATAATTTAATCTATTAAATTATTATTTTTTCTGTAAATTTACTTTCAATTAAAAATAGCCATGCTACACACCTCAAAATGTCAACAAAAAATCATACAAAAAATATCTGGTTGTGCCTCTGTGGGCAGTTTTCATTGAGTATTCTCGTAATTTTTGTTAGTTCACGGTGTTCTAGTCACTTCAATGAAAAGCGGATCTGGTAAAAAATCAGTGTAGGAATTTCAAAAATATTGATAGTAATGATGTGTTTCATGGATATTGCCAATTACTAGTTAAAATTTGTTTTTTCCTTCAACTGGCTGCACCCTCAAGAAATATCCATTATTTATCAAACCTTTAAATTCTCTTAAATGATAAAATAATAGAGGATGACATCAATAATATAAGAGATGGTCGGGGGCTAGATTATTCTACAGTCGTCAGAAAGGACCCCGCACATTTCTTATGGGAAATGGCTTTCCGTGAATTTGGCTGAATTTTTGGTATGTTGTAGTTCTTGATGAGCTGATCAAAAGTGTTCATAGCCACAAACCTCAAAAATGGACAGTTTTCGAGATATGGAGCTTTCAAAATGGATTTTTTAGTTTTTTGTAGTATTTGCCCATCAATCGGGAAGCTTTCATTTGTTGTTAGGATGGAATTTAAATGTTCGGCGCCCAGAACCCGACTGAGGAATGGTATTTCGCAGTTACATTCGGCACCGTCATCAATGATTTTTCATACACTGCTCCACACTGGACATGAAATGAGGTACTAATTCCAAGATCTTCTATCCAACTTTTCATGCTACAAGATAACGCCAGAATGATTCATATTTTCACAAAACAACATGTGTTCTCTGGAATAACTGATTCTAGATATATCTGATGTCCAGTAATATCAAATATGCTTTCCAAAATTTTCATAACGAGTCTCAGAGAGCTTTAATGGGGGAAAATGGAAAAATCATAATCATGTATCGTCAGAGATAATAATTCTGATCACTATTGATGTCATTTACATATATTAAGTCATTTATTACACACAAATCTTTTTATTGTCAATACTACACTATAACGGTTTTACTAACAGTGCATCCTTTATGATTCAGAATTACTTGGCCAATCGTATACAGATAGTGAAATATGGAGGTAACCATTCTAATCCATTGAAAATCAGTACTGGAGTGCCCCAGGGATCAATTTTGGGGCCGTTGCTTTTCACGATGTATACATCAAACTTAGCGTCATTTTTAACCAGCTGCAAGTCCCATTATTATGCAGATGATACTCAAGTATACCACTCCTTTAGTCCTACAAATACAATCTTTCTCGATTATATCTGAAGATCTTCAAAGGCTATCTAGAGCATCAAAAGATCACTGTTTAACCATAAATCCTACGAAATCTAAGCTATTGATATTCGGTAATAAAAACTACAGGGAAAGTGTTCGAGAACAAATTAACATTGCCATCGACTCTGAACCCATAAGTATCGTCGATTCGGCACGAAACTTAGGAGTTATCATAGATAATGAGTTAAGATTCAGTGAGCACGTTACAATGTCCATCAGAAAAGCTTATTGTAGCCTGAAACTCCTTCACAATTTTTCCAAAATTTTCGATACCAAGACGAAGAAAATGTTATGCGACTCGCTGGTTCTTAGCCATTTCAACTTTGCATATATCGTATACTTCCCCTGTTTGAAGAAACATGATAAAATTCGTATCCAGTACGTACAGAATGCATGTGCACGGTTTATTTATGGAATAAGAAAACGCAATTCTATATCTCACAAATTAAAGGAAATGAATTGGTTAACAATGGAGGAAAGGTGGCTACTGAATATGAGTTGTTTCTGTCACGACGTTATTAAATCGAAAGTACCCGCATATTTATTCCGTAAATTATTATTTAGAGAAGACGTGCATTCTATCAATACCAGATACAGATTTCGGCTGACTCCGCCAATACACCGCACGTCTATTTTCGAACGCTCGTACTCGTATATGATTCCTAAAATTTACAATGCTGTTCCTGACACACTGAAACTTATGAACAAAAATAAATTTAAAAGCTTATTGAGAAAAATGTTATTAGAAGGTAGTTTCAAAATTCCTTGATAGTCTTAGCGCCAGATGAAAGGATGGATATGAATGTTTACAAAGCACGTAACTGATGAGTTTCTTAATATTTTGGCTTCCTGGTCGCCTCCACTTTTTCATTTTCATTTTCTTTTCATTTTCTTTTCATTTTCTTTTCATTTTCTTTTCATTTTCTTTTTCTTTCTAATTTTTGTATATTTTTTTTAATATTTTTTATTATAACAAATAACTTAATTTATCTAAAATGGTTGCAATTGACTATCTGCATTTTACGTTGTATCTTTTTCTTTTTTTCTTCTCATCAGAGAAATGTGAATATTAACGTATTTATTAATAATTGCTCTTTTGTTTTTGCTCTGATTTTATTATTACATCGAGTTTATAATATATGTAATCTGGGCATACCATTACTATATAAATAATCGAAGGGTTGGATGGAAGAGCAGTTACCAATGTCCTCGGATAGGGGTGACTGAATTCCGCCCTTTCATACAGCATCATGTCAACTCACTATACATATAATATATTAACTGAAATGTACTGTATGAATAAAGACATATTATTATTATTATTATTATTATAATCAGACAATGGTGTGCCAAGACATTTTTATCAGGGTGGCTCTAAATGGATGATAGCATCTCACATCCAAACGAATCCGTGAAAATGTCTGCATCTTTGAAACCTTGTAGTACTTTCCAGGTAGAATAAGGAAGTTTAGATGATGGAAGCAAACTATGAATGGAACTTCCGATATTTGCCCCCGAACTCTTGAAACTACTATAATTTTTTTTATAAATCAAAGTTTACACAAATAAATGAATTCTATCTGTTCAATGATTTTTGGTAAAATGAATGAGTGGATAATTCAAAATCATTATAATAGTAAAAGTAGCATTCATAATAATATTAATAATAATAATGATATTATATAAAAAAATAAATAAACTATCTTAGCAATTTACTGGTAACATATAACTATAATTATAATCAACGAACCTGACACAGTCATAAATCATTTCAAGAATATAAAGGAAAAATAAATCCGCTTCGCTCATAATATTTCAAATGATTTTTTGAGATTGCCAATACAGATTATTATTGTTTTTTATTTAATATCATTATTATTATGATTTTTACTCCTACTATTACATTATTTTTGATTGATCTACCCATTCACTTTGCAAACGATCATATGGGTAGATACTCAATTATAAGTGTAAACTCTAATGCAACATTTATAAAAAAAATAGTATTTTCAAGAATTCGGTGGTAAATATCGAAAGTCCATTCATAGTTTGCTTCCAAAACCTGAACATTCCTATTCTACCTGGAAAGTACTACGAAGTATCAAAGATGCAGACATTTTCACGGATTTGTTTGGCTGTAAGATGCTATCATCCATTACGAGCCACCCTGAGGAAAATGTTTTGGCACACCATTGTCAGATTATCGAGATTTGCGAGAAATAAATCACGTAATCTTATGTAAATGACATCGATAGTGATCACATTTGTTGTCTCTGTGAACACAGTATAATGATTTGTCCATTTTTTTCATCGAAGCTAGCTGAGCCTCGTTATGAACATTTTGGAAAACATGCTCGATATTATTGAACAGTAGATATATTCAGTATCAGTTATTATGGCCTCTCTTCAAAAACTAGCAAACATATGTCGTTTTTTGACCATTAAAATTATACTGGCGCTATTTTGTAGCATAAAAAGATGTATGGAAGATCTTGGAAATAGTACCTGATTTCATAACCAGTGTGGAGCAGTGTACGAAAATTGTTTGATGGCGGTGCCTAACATAACTGAGAAAGACCATTTCTCAGTCGGATTGGGGGCGCTGAACATTCAAATGCCATCCAATCAAGAAATAAGAGCTATCGGATTGATGACTAAATACTACAAAAAATGGAAAAAATCCATTTTCAAATCTCCATATCTCGAAAACTGTCCATTTTTGAGCTTTGTGGCTATGGACACTTTTGATCAGCTCATCAAGAACTACAAAATACAAAAAATTCAGCCAAATTCACGCAAAGCCATTTCCCATAAGAAATGTGCGGGGTCCTTTGGACCTAGAACTAGATACAGATTCACGATTCAAAAAGCGTAACTTCAAGAGTCTGAAACGAGTTAGTTTTTTATAATATAAAAATTTTCAATCTTCATTGGCATATTTCATCTCACTGAATAAAAATAACTTTGTCATAGATCAGTAACTTCAAATATTGAGGCTGAGTTTATGGAAATTTCCTGAAAAAGATCGACATTAATTGTGTACAAACAATATAGAATTCTTGTCTGAGGTATATAACTATGGGAATATTTTCATAAAAGGCTTTCAGATGATAACTAACCAGCAGTTATGTTTCATAACATTAACTTTTTTCAAACATGCCCATATTTATGCAGTGCGGCTTTTTGAGCACACCTCTCTTATCTTTTGAACGGTTTGACGCTGATGGAACAAAAACTATTTTGAATGGTATTAGACTGTTGCCAATTTTAGTCAAAAAGTGTTGAATGAAGAAGTTTTCGATTTATTTATTACCTACAACTTTTTCCATCAACATATTTCGCTAGGAGGTTACTTTTCGCTATAAAACGTTTTCAACCCCTAAACTGCATCCCCATTTCATCATTTAGAATGTTTTCGTGTTTAAATATTTTTTTACATAAAGTTGAATCCTCAACAACATTCTCCAGCTGGTCCATGTCTGTTTCTTTCTTTATACAACTACTAAAAATTATAGAAAATATTGAGAAAATCATGATTCAGAGAGACTTGTCAGTTACATGGACCATTTGGAAGGAGACATTTCAACAATCAAAATGATCACTTAAAGACCTCCGAAATACGAAAAAACACCAGGACAATAATTGTTCGTGGAAGATGAGGTTATTTTTTTTGAAAATTATACCTAACCCGAAAACTAATGGTTTTCTGGATTGCAAAAAAATCATACTTATTTGATACCAAAAAGGACATATATTTACAAATTTTCATGAAAAGTAAATCATTTATTCGAAAGAAAAAAATTAATTACTGAAATATCGGGTTTTCGCCATTTTGATAGATAATTTCAGGTTATGTCGAAAAGTGTTGACCACAAAAGTTTTCGATTATATTAAGGTGGAGTAAATGTGTATTTGGGGTAAGTGTGTAGAGGCGTCATAACTTATATTCGATGGTTTATTGTGGCTCGATCTATGAACAGGGAGTACAACTACATGTTATGACATGTTGTAATGCAGAATGCTAAAGTTCAAATGATTCTTAGACAAGCAGTGGTAATTGAAGAAAATAAATGACAGTGTGGGCATTGAACACAATAAAAAGTTTGTAACTCTTGAATCCATTTTCCTTTTTTAATATTTTTTATAGCATATTGAACATCGCTCTTTCCAGACTCACACAAATGCCCCTGGCTTCTTTAAATGCATAGATATGCAAAATATACATTAACTACATACTTGCCCCCACTCAATGGGGGCAAGTGTGTATTACATAACTTGTGTAAAAAATATAGCACATAATGAAAAGTTTTGACATTTTAGTGACTTCGCTACTGCGGCATATTAGGAAGACACCTAATTTAATTATTTTCTTTAGTTGACTTTTCACGAGTAAATATATGTAAACTTGCATAATTTTACTAAACTCTTACCACACCTTACCCTACTTCATTATTTACAACATTTCCATTGATCATGTTTCGTTAAAAGATCATGTTTTGCCGCAAATCGCAAAAAATTCTTTTCAACCCCTAAACTATATCCCCATTTTGAGTGTTTTCGTGTTTCATTTTTTTTCCTCAAAGTTGGAAACTCAAAATATTCTTCACCTGGTTCTTGCCTGTTAGTTTTTTCTTAAGCGTTTAGAATTCGTTTTGGCACCAGCCTAGAGGTTTGTATAAGGGATGACATTTTCTGAGAAACCAATAATAAAAAAGGTGCCAACTTTATGTCAGACACTGTAGAAAAAGTGAGTTATATAACTTTTCCCCAGTAGTTATTAGAATATTCGTACTTTATTCACAATACCCAAACCACTATACTTGTCAAAATTTAATTTATTCAAAACTTCTTTCAGATTCTGATTCTTCTATTCTTTGTTTTCGCATAGTAGGAAGTATTATGTATTTTTCTCAAGAAATTCAATATTTCCTATATGAAATATGTTCCTCGTCAAACGAAAACAAATAAATATCCCAAAATTCGTAACCTAACACCGTTCTGCACACAGGCGAGTTACCCACGATGTCCGAAATGTCCGTTCAAATTGATGACATAACATTAGATCAGACTGTACCCTGCACCGACGACTTCCCTTTCTCGAAGCTCACCCTTCATTTTTGCACGATTTAGGGAAAATCGGGGATTTTACCCCTTATGTCTGCAACTGGTCACAGCGGTCCACCGTCTTTCTATTCGAAATTGATGAATTCGGAATGGTGAACTGTGAAAAATTACGATGCAACTTGAAAACGGTTTCTCGCTAAACACTTTGAGTTGAAATCATTTATTTTACTTTGATGAAAGTGTAGATTTGATCACGCTTGTGATTTAAAGAATAATTTTGATTGAATTCACTCGAAAATCTAGTCGTGAGAGTGCGGTGTATTTTCATTAACATTGATCTCAATTCATGATTTTGGAAAACATTTTAAAAAATTGTTGTTTGAAGGTTATAGACAATAACGCTTGAGTATCGGTGTTATCAAGGATACCAATTAGCTTGGTTTGTTTGTTGTTTACGACATTTTGGTCCATACAAAATATACAGGGCAATTCAAATTCGACCCTCACCATTGGGATCTCCTAAACTACAGGAGATACGTCGAAGCTTAAATTGGGGCAAAGTTGCGTATTCTGGTGCTTAACAAAATACTGTTTTGAAACTTGGAAAATTCCGAGTATTTCCGGAAATATCGGGAAAAAACTGAAAATCGGAATTTTCGTTTTTATTTTTTCTATCGTTATTTGACAACTTAGCTCAATACCAAAAGTACATTTTCATTGATACTTTTTTTCAGCTACACGTTTTCTGGCAATCATTAAAACGTTTGCATTTCTTCAAACGTTCATTCTTACCTTTGAGCAGGGTAGTGTGCATGTGATACCAAAAACACCAACTGATTTTCAATCCGATCGTGACATGCAGTGTTTTGTTGTTAAACATTTTATTTTACAGCTCGAAGAATCCTTCTGACCACCCTACTTGGATTTCAAATTAAACAGCCTTCTTATTTGTTTCATTATTTCTGAATGGATTGGTTTGTTTTGTTTATATACCTATTATATTGTAGGTTAATTAATCATAGCTGTCACCCACTGACAGTCAAATGACGTTTCTTCTTCTTCTTTAATTGATTGTTGAAAATGGGTACATCTGTTTGAATGGGTTGCTCAGTACCAACTAAAAGCATTTATTGAAATTCACAAACAAGGAGAGAGAGAGGTCAGATGGTGGCTTCTATTTCAGTGAGGTTCTAAATATGGCAAGGCGTTTCTTGAATAATGTAACAATTGGTAACATTGTTAGGGAGCAGGGGCCAATTTTTGAATTGTCGGAATAGAGGACTTCGGATAAGGATTCAGTCATGCCACCACACAACTTTTGGCTTTAAAACTACTGGCACGTTTTTTGGCAAGTTTTCTTCATGCCAGGGTTCCTGGTAGCCTCAGGAACCCCGTAATATGATAGAAATTGTTCATAACGACGGGAATATTGAGATTTTCCATAAAATACAAAACCCTAGGGACTTTAATTTTATTTAGGGATTTTTCTCACAAAATGGCGCTAATTTCAAAATATATCATTTTCATGAATTTAAAAAAAAATGCGTATTTCACGTTTCCTAGTTGCCAAATAGTTGATCGATCTAGAAAATATTCTGAGTGGTAACTTTCACGGACAAACAAACCTTATTACCTTTCTGATTAAAATGCTCTTGGCCTGAATACTTTGAGGTTACATCACAGAATTTGTATTTTGTGTCAGTTTTGTGGGTATGTGTTACA
Source organism: Chrysolina oricalcia (assembly GCA_944452925.2). Classification (NCBI taxonomy): domain Eukaryota; kingdom Metazoa; phylum Arthropoda; class Insecta; order Coleoptera; family Chrysomelidae; genus Chrysolina; species Chrysolina oricalcia. Next base: position 50,091,319 of record OX101825.2, on the reverse strand, counting down.
TTTTAATCATAACTGTTGAATATCATTCTACTTTTGAACTTTTTAATGGAACGAATGTACGCTGACAAAGAAATAACCCTACACTCAGTGCCGCATTTGCCAGCTATCAATTATCATGCTACCAAGTACCAGTTAGCAAATTAGCCAGTAAGCAAATGCTACGGGCCCCGCGCCTGAGGGGGCTCGCGCCTGTGCGCAAAGTAAAAAAAAACTATCAAGTAAGATATGTTTTTTATACCACCTACAGAAAATGAATAAAGTTAGAAATGGGAATAATAACTATAGCGTGGAATGAAATTCTAGAACACTTACAAGCGACTAACGCTTCGTTGCAGTCGTCCGATCAAGATCTTAACACGAGATAGGTACGTTCTTATCATTACTAGGCTACTTCCAAGCAATACGATCCAAATTTTCAGATATAGAGGCCAAAGCCCTAATTGGCTGTGAAAAATATCAGCAATCGACTTCAAGAAAACCCAAGCAAAATACAAAGTACGACCTTTTCAGCAGCAGCTCTACTCACAGACCACTCGAAGAAGTTGTAGAACATCAAACACCTAGACAACGTTTTGAAATTCATGTTTTTATTGTTGTAATTGTCTGCATTACCTAAATGCATGGAAGCTTACCATCAAGTGACTAGTGTATTTGGAATACTTCGGCAGAAAAGATCTTAAAAAGAACTATCGTCGATTATTTCCTAGATGATGTCGAAGACAGTCTGGGCAATGAACTGGTGCAGTTTGCGAAGCTGCTGAAAACAGATGTGGCTGCTGATATTGACAGCAGAAAGAAAAAGCACGAGGCTCAGGAACTTCAAGTTTATAAACTCTTGACTTAAAATTCATTGGAATCGTGTTTCACAAATGTTGGAATAATGTTTCGCATTCACTTGATTTTGATAATCACCAACTACAGCGGAGAATGTTTTTTTTTCAACGTTAAAGCGTTTTAACAATGTGTTAGGGAGCACAATGGGACAAGAACATCAAACGACCTCAATATAATGAACATAGAAAGTGATTAACTTAGAAATATTGATTTGACGAGTGTTATCTCCAAATTTGCTCGGATTAAATCACGGAAAGTCTTTTTGTATTTTATATTTTATACTTAAATACTTAATGCAAATCAAGGGCCTCTTGTTCACATTTGCTACGGACCACACGGTGGCTTTATCCGGTACTTCCTAGACTACACAATACCTCTTTCAATAACAAAACTCTAGCTCTAGTTTTGAATTTAGCGCCATTTTGAAAGAAAAATCCCTAAACAAAATTAAAGTCCCTAGTGTTTTGTATTTTATGGAAAATCTCAATATTTCCGTCGTTATGAACAATTTCAATCATATTACGGGGTTCCTGAGGGTGCCAGGAACCCTGTCATGAAGAAAAAATGCCGAAAAACGTGCCAGTAGTATTAAATCCAAAAGTTGTGTGGTAGCATCACTGAATCCTTATCCGAAGTCCTCTATTGAGGTGCCTATAAAATGACGTCATATTTCTCTTGAGAATCTTGAGAATTAATTCCGGCAATTCAAAAATTGGGTTACAGGAAGTAATACGGAATTTCCGTTTGATATTCAATTTGGGGCAGAAGGAAACATAAAAATTTTTTCATCTGCCATTTCTGTTCCTGGCTCACTGAACGAACTACGCTGGTGATGAAATAATTATTTTTGATAATTATCCCATTAGTGTCAAGTTAAACAGCTTATTAAGAGGTAACTATCTATTCAGAATTTGATGTGGAATTCATGGAAATACGTATTTTTGTCATTCATAAAGTATTTCCAATAGAATTTCATAAATTTCAAATGGCGTCATTGGACATGTTCAACAACAATTTTTTTTGTGTGTAGTGTCCTGCCAGGAAAAATCATTTGAAAATGATTTAAGTTAAAAATCATTCAACTCGAAGATGTGTATTTAAATACTCCTGACTCTTATACAGAGTCTTTTTCTCGCTATTGGAAGAGCGATGATTTGTATGGCCGATAAATAGACCAGGAGAAAATAAATTCAATAAAAGGGATATGAATTATTGGATCAAACAGCAGTAGTCAAAGAACAATTCGGTATTTGCTATCACAACTGGCTGAATTTTACACACAATCAGGTGTCCAGAACCAGATGGTGGATCAGGAGAATTCAGAGAGCTGAATTTGTCAGCGTTGAGTCCAAGAGGCAATCTACTAACTACAAGAGACGAAGTTGTTGAATCAGGAGTACATTAACTTCTTGGTCAGGAAAAGTATGTAAGGTTTAAATGCATTTAATCCAGTATTCAGAATCATGTAAGTTGATTTGACCATTTGAATAACATAAGGTATACCTAGGTACTTCTGGGAATCAAATTTTGTCACTTTAACCTGTTAATTACCAAGTTACAACACTTCAGACATTTTCAAACTCTCATCAAGCCCTAATTTTGGCTTTCAAACGACAATTACTTACTTTATTGAGTATTAATTTTTTTATAATTGTTTGGTTTTACAAACACAAATTACTACTTCATTGGATATTATTTCTTTAATATTTGTTTGGCTTTGCAAACTAAAATTGTATGTCTGGAGTATTTTCTTTTTAAGTGTAATAAAGGCTTTTTACAGAGACTGGCTTTGAGAATGGAATAAGTAATCTGAATTTCTGTAGATGGCGTCCTAATGACAACTTCAACTTGGTTATTTCATTGTCTCTGCCATAAATTGAATTTCTGGGAATATCTTTGGGTTCATCACCAATCACCGTACCACGACCTTTGCCTCCGCAATAAGAGTTAGCCCTCCGCACTGTTATATAGGGTTTTGATGAATTTTTCCTCTATTCAAGGAAGAAAACCTTATAACAACTTTTTTTTCTGTTATGGGCGCCATATTGTTTTTTTATACAGAAAAATAGTGATTCTCATTCTGATTCCACTGATGTATAATTTGTTATGATTTGCACTTCTGAAACCAGAGATATTAAAAAAAAAAAACTTCATCTGAGATGGTCATGACTACATCGAAAAATTTTGTTTAATAAACTCTAGTTGTTAGAACTCATTAAACATCATAAGTTTGCACAAATACTTTAGTCAAAATGTCCTCATTCTCAAATATTAACATACGCAGGAAAGATAGCTAATCTCTTCCTAAACATAAAACTACAGTTTTCAGATCCTCTTTTTCGTTCCATGTAGCAAAAATTTATAACTCGATTCCTGCCAATATGAAATATTTATCCGTAAGTAATTTTAAAAAAACAATGAAAACGAAACTCTTGACTGAAAATTGTTAGCATTTGAATGTACGATATGGCTTATTCTTTATACTGATTTTCTATATTTCTATATTTTCATCGATCGATTGATATTATAATCGTTTATTATTTATTCTCATCATCTATCTATAATAGTTCTTGAGGGAATTGTTTTTTTTTGTTGTTTTTTATATATCTTTCTTTTTTAAATTATGTTTTTTCATTTTCATTATTTTGTATCGGTGTAACATAAAATATTTCGTTATAGGTTGAGTGTAAGAGCGCCGCTTCTTGACTTCACAGTTGTAGAAGTGCGAACTCTGCCTTTTGCAATGATAGTCGTGTTCATGTATTTATATACATATCATGTACTGGCATACATATTTATTAGTACATAATTCAATTATTTTTTATATATGTATATTATCACCATGTACTTATCTATCTATTGCAATAAAATCATTTATTATTATTATTATAAATGAAGAAAAACGAGATATGTTGAAATTTTATTATAAATTTGATAGGAATAGTACGAAAACAGCACAAATTTATTTTGAATTATATCCGGAAAAACAACAGCCGAATAGAACATTATACGGAATTTTGGACAAACACTTGGCTGAGTACGGCCAATACATTCTTTTGTAATATCGGGGGGGGGGGAGTTTTGGCGAGTAAAATCCTTGAAAAGCAAACAAAACAGGGTTTTCCAAAAAGGATTCTGTTTTGTTTCCCGTTAATCAGCTGTCGTCCCCTTACGAACGACAGCCCTCAGAAGTCGAAACTTGTGCGAGCCAAGAATTAACGAGGTCTTACCTTTTCACGTGCGATTCGTAGCACTTTCTCGGGTCATCAGAAAAATTTCTGCAGTCGCCATGGTTTGAACCATCGGCGACTGGCATCCAAAGTGATTGAAACAATGTCGCTTTAACCACCCGGCTACCTGGCCCCATTGAAATGATAACTGTAATAAACGAACTGTAAAATAAAAAATATCATGGGCTGTACATTATCAAATCTGAGCATCTCAGAGTTATTTCATATAAGATTCCTAAACCATTGTCATATGTTATCAACAAGGCAATAAATAGTGGAATGTATCCAGAAGCCTCCAAAACTTCCAGTGATTACTCATGTCTACAAATGCGGAAAAAAATGTATACCAATAATTACTGTCTTATATCACTTATACCAAACTTCTATAATATTCTATTCTAGAATAAGTCAACCGACGATGCAGCGGAACTTTTAACATCAAATATCTATAATTGCTTGGAAAAGGGTAACCAATCACTTTGAACCTTTGTAGACCTTGCAAAGGCTTTCGACACGGTCAGCCATGAGAAACTCCTAGAGACCCTAGAGAACAAGTGGGAATGAGAAGGAGTATATTGTCATTAATGGAAAGCTACTTGGAAGATAGACAGTAATGCGTGAATTTAGATGGAAATAACTGCGAGTTCCACACTATTCAATGTGGAGTTCCTCAAGGCACAGTTCTTGGACCTATACTGTTTAATTTCTACATCAACAATTTATATAATATAAAGTCAGAAGGTGAAATAATCAGCTTTGTAGATGACACTGCGATCTTCTACTCCGGAAAAGATTGGCACAGTTTGATCGAAAAAGCTGAGGAAAATTTCTTGAAAATTAAATCCTGGTTCGCCTCGAAGCTACTCACAATAGACTCTGGAAAAACAGAATGTGTTCCCTTTGCTATAAACAAGAATAAAATGCCTGAGTTGACGAGACTATTGATAAGAGGAGAAAACAACACTATAGACATTTCTGTGGTAAGGAGATACGTACCTCTCAGTACCATTCGTATCCAAATCTATATCTCAAAGATCCACTCTTTTCCTGAAACCTAAAGTCTTTAATGCTGTACCCTAAGACATGAAAACGATCAATTCAATAACATTATTTAAAACGAAAATTAAGAAATGGATACTTAGCAATACTCGTACATTTTCTCACAGAAAACACGCACTACAACTGAAATTGGAAGGAATTTCAAATCAACAGATACTGGACATTGCTGCCACATGATACCTCAAATAGCAATCTTGCATATCTTTAATTCGAATTGGGAGATTGTCGGCACACTCCCCAAAACGATTACAAGACTATGTGATTAAAAGAAGTAAAAAAAATGCAGCTGATCAAGGTAACAACCAAAATGAATCATGAGTCATCTATCACAAACAAGCTCTTCAAAGAGCTTTAGTGATTACCCCATTTATTTTCCTATGTTCTGTATATTCTTTATATATATATATACAGGGTGTCAATTTGAAAACTTCCCACCCTTAATATCTTCCTTCCAGTAAACAATATGAGTAATCGAAAAAAAAGGTCAATTTTATTGTCAAGGGGGACACTTTCAAGGACTATTTGTAGCCCTCGTGGTTCAACCCCCTAGGAGGGGTAGATGTTACCCTTCGAATTTTAAATGGGAAGGGGGGTCAAGTGGCACATCATTTTGATGGGCGTTCAATTCTTGTTCCAATGGTACCCTGACTTATTATTTTTTGATGAGCATTTTCCGAAAAATTGCGTTCTAAACTAACAGAAGTAATTATTAGAACGCCTATACTGAGATGCATGGTTTGGCCAGAACTGGTTAGAATATTAGGTGGTACCGTTCCAACCCTTTATTAGGGGTAACATTAGCCATTAGCTCCAAACACTTTACATAAAAAAGTAGTCTAATAGTAAAACGTAGATGGTAGTAAAGTTGTGTTTATTAAATGCTGAATTTTTAAGTGTCATCGCAGAAATTGTACGATAGCCTTCCTTTTTTGCTACTTCTGCTGTAAAAAGTTTCTGTTTTCCGGCAAAAAATAGGTTAGCAAATTTGAACTATGTGGTAGTATTGTGAATACCGTTGTACCTGTTGGGCTGTTTAGGAATTACTTTAATAAGTGTATAAAAGTGTAAAAATGGTTTACATTCTTCAAGACAGAATTGAAATGATTGTAATTTATGGAGAAGTTGGAAAGTGCGCACGAAGGGCGGCATGTCTTTTTAACGAAAGACATCCAAATTGTAATGTAAGTCACCGGTATGTGCTTGATTTGGTGAATAAGTTTTACGAAACTGGTTCAGTGACAAATAAAAAAAGAAATAACCCCAGAGTACTAAATGAAGCAGCTCAAATTGAAGTTTTGGGAACATTTGCTGCAGAGCCCACGAGCTCCTTACGATCAGTATCAGAACAGACGGGAATGTCACGCGAGACTATAAGAAAAGCATTGAAAATGCATAAATTTCATCCATATAAAATGCAGATTCTTCAAGAGCTCCACGAGGATGATTATGATAGAAGAATAGAGTTTTGTGAAATCATGTCTCATCGAGTCAATACCATCCCTAATCTTCTGTTAAACATCTGTTTCAGCAATGAGTGTTCATTTTTTCTGAATGGCAATGTTAATAGACAAAATTGTCGCTATTGGAGTGACGAAAACCCACATATTTTTCGGGAAGGGCATACACAACACCCACAAAAAGTTAATGTTTGGGCTGGTATTCTTGGAAATGCCAATCTTGGTCCATTATTTCTGGAAGAAAACTTGACTGGCAATCTGTACCTTGATATGCTTGAAGAGACTATCGATCCTCTTATAACTCACGAGCTAGAAACTCAAATTGATGCAGAAGGTAATGAACTTTTGCAGGAGGATCTGTTACATTTCCAGCAGGACGGTGCTCCACCTCATTATTTTCTTCCCGTACGACAGTGGTTAAACGAGAGATTTCCGGGTAGATGGATTGGCAGAAGGGGAGCAGTTGAATGGCCTCCGAGATCACCGGATTTAACACCTTTAGATTTCTTTCTTTGGGGGCATCTTAAATCCGTTTTTTATAAAACACAACTTTCTGATATTGACGAACTTAAAAGACGAATTACAGCAGCATGCCGGTCAATTCCTAGTGAAGTTTTCCGTAATGTTAGAGGGGAGTTCGAAAACAGACTGTATTACTGTTTAGAGCAAAATGGACAACATTTCGAACAGCTAATAAGATAAGCGTAAGTAGATTTTATGTTGGAAATGTCTTTCTCGCAAATTAAATTTTATTGTGTAGAAGGAAAATAACCACCAAATAAAAAATCCCATGCGTAATAAATTTATTCCTGTCATTCAAGGGTTGGAGCGGTGCCACCTACTCTTCTAACCATTTTTATTAAAGGGAGTCAATACAATAATGCATCTCAGTATAGGCGTTCTAATAATTACTTCTGTTAGTTTAGAACGCAATTTTTCGAAAAATGCTCATCACAAAATAATAAGTCAGGGTACCATTGGAACAAGAATTGAACGCCCATCAAAATGATGTGCCACTTGACCCCCCTTCCCATTTAAAATTCTAAGGGTAACATCTACCCCTCCTAGGGGGTTGAACCACGAGGGCTACAAATAGTCCGTGAAAGTGTCCCCCTTGACAATAAAATTGACCTGTTTTTTCGATTACTCATATTGTTTACTGGAAGGAAGATATTAAGGGTGGGAAGTTTTCAAATTGACACCCTGTATATATATATATATATATATATATATATATATATATATATATATATATATATATATATATATATATATATATATATATATATAACAGGAAGTTATTCATGACATCTACGGTCACTAGTTGAAACTTCCTGTTATATTCTGTTTTGCCTCACGGTATTAATTCTTGAGTGGATTCGTTTTGATTTCGAGAACTCCATAAATCCTTTCTGATGAGTGCGTTAGCACGAAACAGCTGTCAAAGGTTAGAACTCTCGGAATTAAAACGAAATATACTCTATTTTCACTTATATATATATATATATATATATTCATTTCATGTATGCATATATACTTTTATGTACTATTGTACAACTTTATTTTCGGTAAATAAACTTATTATTATTATTATAAGTATTCTGTAACTCGTAGGTACTCGTAAACAAGCCTGCATTCCTGAGAGTATTAGGTCATCCTGACATTACAGTCGTCATCGCTTCTAGAAAACTGCTACATCTAGATACGAATGGAAGTAGTTTAAGAACTTTCTAGAGAAGAACCCTTCGTCTTTATAAATATCACGCCGCGCGGATGGATAATTAGATGCAGTAAGAAACAGAGTTCAGAATAAACAGTCTAGTTAGAAATTACATAATTGTGATATGAATTATTTGTTAGATTTTATGAGTAAAATAAATTAGTTTAAAACCGTTTAGATTTTATATTTATTACAGTGGAGTCAGAAGAAGGATTTTTAAAATGAATAAGTGCTCGCGTGGTGAATAGTTTCGAAAAAATAAACCGTTTCTTCGCGCAAAATAGACTGTCCCGATAAACAAACCGTCTACTTGTGCGTATAACAGGAATATAAACTGATTCACTTTTCGCGTGAAACATACAATAGACTGATGGCCCGTGAAACAAGCATACGAAATTCAACAAACTGATAAATTTTTTGTGTAAAAAAAAGTGCTTCATGTGGAACTAAATGTCGCTGAATTGAAACACAAATTGGAGGAAAGTGAATTTGAAACGAGTGGTAAAAAGGCCACCCTCCAGAAAATACTTCCAGAGGGATTAATTCAAGAAGGCGAAGATCCTGAAACCTTTTTCAGTTTGGAGTTACTTTGATGTAACTTTGACCTTCAGCAAGATATCTGCAGACCTGATAAAAAAAGCAAAATAACGTAAGTTCATTTCAACTAACTGACTGAATGTACTTAAAAAAAATGAGCTAACTAAGCTTTCCGGCTGATTTTTTTTATCCTAATTTAAAAGTGATTTTCCACAATCACATTCCACTCTGTATGCCATCTGAATAATGGCAAAAAGCAAAAAGTTGCATAAAAATGAAACCACACGCGCTGGATGACGTCAGCAAATCTAACGAATCAATTATAGAAAACGAATATACGAAGGGGGTAGTGAAAGAGCAGTTGCATCAGAGAAAAGGATGAATTCCACCCTTGTGCGGAATACGAATCCACCCTCCGTTCGACATTAAAACAATGTGCAAAAACGAGTTCAGAAATTACACAATTCACCCCAATTTCGGTCTCGACAGAGGATTTACCCCATTTCGAAATAAAGATAGATTAAGAGAGGAATGAAACGAACCCTTCTGTGTTCCGAGTTCGATAGACAATGGACGGGTTTTGGTTGATATTACCGGGGGTTGCCAATGTTATAAGAGTGAGAACATATTGCGTGCATCCAACTGGTCATTTCCTGGTTTGAAAAGTTTGTGAAAGTTTGGCAATGCAACAGTGAAAGAAACTGACTTTTCAAATGCGATGAAACACCTTTTTGAATCTGCCTCACTAGATTGTTTTTCAAACTCGGATGTAAAAGGTGTCTATTAGTGGGTATTTTCATAATGGATATATATTGACATGAAGGAATTACTTCCTATTTCACGAAAATTGCTCAAAAATAACTTCAGCTATTCAATTTCAGTTTCAATATCGTAGATCTCAATGTAATTAATTGAAGTATTTCATTTTCGTAATCCCATACTGTTATCCCTTTCGTTCCTAGTCGTAACAATTGTGAGGGTTAACTAAATGCCGCAAAATATGTTTAAATTTGAGATCGATTAGGTTCATACCGACATCATACGATTGTGAGGATACGTATTGATGCGCAGAAGGCCACAGTTCCGCCATTTGACTCGTAACAGCCAACTTGTGCAGACCTGTATGAAGCGTTCCCCAGTGTTTTGTTTATATTCGTACGTCAATATGAATTCAGCAAGTAAGTTCACTTCAGTTGAAGTTATTTCCTGTTTTTAAGTGCATGATGTCAACAATAAAGGTTGATATTTGAGCCTACAGATTGAATGATATAAAAAAAAATTAAATGAGACTTCTGGAATTGATTGATTTCATAATATCACAGTTGTGAGTATTGGGACTCAACCTCTCCAGGAATATCACAGATATTGAGAATTTTTTATTTTTTCCTTACAGAGAGCAGGATTTCGATCTTCTTCAAGATAATCCTGATGCTATATTTGATTTATTGGATGAGGTTGGATCCGATTGCGAAGTCGATAATGAGTCCGAAGACGATGTTTTGTTGGAATCAGAAAATCCAACCATTGCCCAACTCGACAATGATATTGATATCAGTTCTGAAAGATCAATTTCTGATGAATCAGATGATGACGATCCAGAGATGAATACAAGACTGAGTGAACTTGCCAAAAAATACAGCAAACAGTCATGGAATCGAATTGTTTCGATTATAAAAATGAACCAGAAGATAACATGGATAGCATTGATACGAATGCAGTTTTATCACCTTGGGGATACTTCAGCAGATACTTGGGTGAATCGTTCTACGAATTGGTGTCAGAGAAAACAGCACAATTCTATTTACAGCTACACGGAAGAAAGATCAAGCCTGCTGTTACACCATCAGAGATTAAAAAATTTTTTGGCATTCATGCAACCATGGGGTGTATGAAATTTCCTAGGATTCGTTTGTATTGGAGTACGAAATTTATTTTTCCAGCAATAGCAGATCAAATGTCAAGAGACAGATTCTTCCTTTAACGCATTATTCTCCAAATTGTGGACAATTTGAACGTTCCTGAAGATGCAAGAAAAAACAACCGTCTGTGGAAAGTTCAACCCACGATTGACCATGTCAGATCACGCTGCTTACAGATACAACGACCACCGAATGGTTCATTTTCCGTTGATGAGCAGATGATTCCATTTTTAGGCCGTTGTCCTGTTCGCCAATATGTCAAAAATAAACCTCGCCCTGTGGATCTCAAAAACTTTGTAATCACAACATCGGAAGGATTAGTGTTTGATTTTGAAATTTATCAGGGAAATACCACGCGAATTTTATCTAAAGAATTGGGTTTGGGTCCAGCTGTAGTCACTCGTTTAGTGGAATCACTACCAACTGAAAGCTACATATCTTTTGGCCGATACTTCTCAACATTGTCCCTATTCGATAAACTGAAATAACTCAGAATGGAAAGAAATGGGACCATGACGAGTAATAGACTGGGTAAGAATTGCAATCTAAAAGCTGATAATAAAATGTCAAGAGGAGAGACTGATTCGGTAGTCAGAGGTGATGAAGAACTATGTTTGACTTAATGGAAGGACAATAAGTGCGTAGTAATGGCTTCCACAGCATTTGGAACGGATCCAATGAATGGAGTAAGCAGATGGGATGAAATCCAGAAGGTTCGTAAGGAATTCCTTGTCCAATGGTTGCGAAATCTTACATTGAAAAAATGGCCGGTGTAGATGTTTGTGATATGATGATGGAATGTTACCGAACTTTCGTCAGGACGAAGAAATGGCCAATAAAAGTCATTCTTCACTTATTTGATTTGGCTATTGTGAACAGCTGGATGGAATACCGCAGAGACTTCAAGAAAAATAGATTGCCTGCGAAAAATATGAAGGATCTGCTTGACTTTAGATTGGAATTGGCACAATTCCTTTCTAGTGGTACAAAGAAACGCGAAAGGGAAGATGAAAACGACGAAAACGATTCTTCCAAACCTAACGAAAAAAATCCAGATGTACACCTATGCCATGTAAGGATAAGAGATATGACTGCTTCGATCACTGGCCCATCAGTGAATGCCTGAAGCATCCATTGAATTGTCGCCTTGAGTCCTGTAGTAGCCGATCAAGAACAAGGTGTAGTAAATGTAACGTGTACCTATGTCTTAGTAAAGACCAAAATTTTATAAAATTTCATAAAAGATAATTCTAATAAACTTCTCTTATAACATGTTTTGTTCAATGATAATCACATCACAATTGTGAGGTTTAATTGTTTGGAACGATACAACACAATTGTGAGTGTCCTTGAAATCCTGCAGAATGTCCTTTGAATTCAAAAACATGATTCGACTCTTCAATTTCATAGCTTGTTTGGAATATAATGTGAATTTCGCTCAAAAAAACTATTCTTTTGATCTTGGGTCTGAAAGGATTATTTTGATTTAACAGTATTCAGATGACAATTGAAAAGTTAATGTTAACAGCATCCGTCCGTTGAGATTTTTTAACGGCCGGCGGATCAAGATACTTTTAAGAATGCTGAGATAATTGTGTAGGAACCTTCAACCGATGAATCCCAGAACAAATGTTTTGTTTGTTTGAAAGTGGATGACAGTGTATTAGTGTTATTCTGGACTTCCATTGTCTAGAAACAAAGGAAATAAGTCTTTGCATGTGTTTGAGTCACGACGTTTCAACAGTTAACATTTATTGTCGTTATCAAGTGTGTGAATGCGACAAGATATCTCGGATACTTATTAAATAGCCTGCAACTGATGTACCTGCTATAAAGGTAATTATTATCTTCGTGGGGTCTCTCTCTGGTCATCAATGTTAATTAATGTAATACAAAGACCTTTTTTTGGTAAGTGTTATTATTGATGACCGATTTTGACAGGTCTTGACAAAGAGTTTATATTGAATTCTCAATCGATCTAGCAAAGTGATAAGTGGCTTCCACACATTCCCAATCTCTATGCTCGGCTGACTGAACACGTCATTATTCTGAATATAAGCCGACTCTATAAACTTTCCCTTATACCAATGCTGTTCTTTGTGGATAACTTCGGCTTCCGACCATGCGATGCTGTGCTGATTGCTCCATACGTGATCTGCTATTACCGACGAGGTGAACACAAGAGAAATACTCAGCAAGGAGAAACAGCGAGGTGAGCACAAGAGAATTACTCAGCGAGGAGAAACAGAGATTTCAATAAAAACTCTGTGTCGACCTGTCAAAATCGGTCATCAATAATAACACTTACCAAAAAAGGTCATTAATTAACATTGATGACCTGAGAGAGACCACACGAAGATCATAATTACCAAAACTTTTTGTACTGAGTAAAGCATTTAGAAGTACTTCAGACAGTTGTTGAAAACCCTAGAAGATCCAACCAAGAAATTTCTGATTATACGGGTGTAAAAAAGATGTGATGAGAATATTCTTGATAAAAATTAATATCATCCCTATAAGCCAATGTTTATTTGCACGTTTCAAGAACGAGATTATGACTTGCGGTATGACTTCTGCAAGTTGATTCAAGGACAAATGGAATATGAACCTGATTTCCATAGACTCATTTTATTTTATTGACAACAAAAACCAGTATTACCAAAACACAAATGTGTGGTGCGGTATTATTGACACTTTGATAAAGGCTATCCTTGAATACTGAAGTGTAGTTTGGAAGCCATCATATCAAAAGTACATAAAGTGATTGCAGTTTGTGCAGAAGAAAATGATCAATATCAATTATAAATAATAGATTCCTCAGATATAGGCACTACTTTCCATATGAAAGTAACCTAATTTTTATACAAGCTACTAAGCCTAACTCTTAGGCGTGACACATATATCATTTAGAAAATATGTAATAATCTCATTGATTGCAATGAATGTTCAACACTCTTTTCACTGATGTATTCTTATTTTCTTTAATGTCCCCCCTCCCCTTTTATTTTTTGAATGGGTCATCTCAAACAATTGAAACTTGAGATAATGAAATTGATGTATGAATACTATATTTTGGAGTAAAATTGACAGATGAAACTTTCAAAATGGCGACTGGTCGTCATCTGGGAAAAAACATTAAATAAAAAGGTCTTGTGACACATTATTTTGAAGCTCCTGACGAATACTTCGCAACCCTAGAATATAAAGTCAACATCTTCATCTACTAAAAATAGGTAGAACATTTAATAATTACCTGAATACAAACACATTGATATCGATACTTCTAGAAATATTTGTTTTTCTCTGCCATATGGCAATCTCAACAATCCGATAAGGTTTGATAGAACATAATTCTGCGAAATTATGATGGAAACCATTGCAAGGCATCCTACCTATCTCCGTAATATTTGTTTCAGTGTAGAATGTACATGTTTTCTCAACTGAAATGTTCACAGACAAAATTGCCGTTATTGGAGTGGCACCAATTCTCACGTTTTCCGGTAAACTCATACTCAATATCCAGAAAAAAATTAACGCTTGGGCAGGAATATTGGGAAACCATATTGTAGGACCTCTATTCATTGAACAAAATTCAACAGGAGAACTGTATTTGAATATGCTGGAAACTAGTGTTGACCCTCTAATCACCGAAATTTTTGGTGCGATTCCTAGTGAATTCGATATGGATATTGAATTCCAACAAGATGTAGCACCACCACATTACTCCAAACAAGTAAGAAACTATTTGGATAATACTTTCCCCGTTCGTTGGATTGGCCGTCGAGGTCCTACGGAATGGCCAGCCCGCTCGCCAGATTTGACACCTTTAGACTTATTTTATGGGGCAATTTGAAGCAAAAGGTGTACAAAACTGAAGAACCTGCTTCAATATTGGATATACGGCAGAGAATAATAAATATTTGTAGAAATAGTGACGTTACTGTGTTCGAAAATGTTCGGCGTGAAATATCGGATTGGCTGTTCTTATGTCAAGCAGTTCAAGGCAACCCTTTCGAGTATCCTTTAAACTGAACTCAGCTTATTTCCTCAAATTATGAAGTTAAACGTCGATGTATTCATGTAATTACTGAATATTCCGACATTGTGTAGGATGTCACAAGACCCCCTATTCCACATATTTTTTTCCAGATGGCGCCCAGTCGCCATCTTGAAAGTTTCATCTGTCAATTTTACTCCAAAATATAGTTTTCATGCATCAATTACATTATCCCAATTTTCAATTTTTCTAGTTAACCCGTTCAAAAAATAAAAGGTGGGGACATTGAAGAAAAGCAATGTATAATATTCGTCGTAGGTAACTATTTTTTACTCCTTACTTATTCACAAATTATGTTGGTAACTCTTCAATGATTACGTGTACGGTTACATTTAATTCCATGTTATCTGATGACCTGGACAATTTAAACTCAATAGAGAGAGAGATATTGCAAAAACGCAACTTTATTGTGATAGTGACTGCCACTATTCTGTGATTAAAAACAGAGATATTGCAAGTTTCATCTGTTCGACCCTTATTTACACGTGATTAACAGATGCGTTCTCAACCTAAATCGAATTTGTTTCTTGGATTTATCTTTCTACATAATTAATTTCAGAATTATTCTGATGATAGAATTGCCCAAACGAACTCCTACGTCGACTCTTGTTGAAAATCTCTTTATATTTATCAGTCAGGAGCCATGTCATATCCCCTGATCATGTCACGATAATTTACGATCTCACCCGAAGTGGAAATAAACGAATATTAATCCTAGCCTTTAAACGTTCACTAATAAAGTCAGGCAGTATTTTAATAAAGTTGTCCTTATTCCAGATACACACTGCGCATGCGTACATGTCAAAATAACGTCGACTTTATTACTGCCTGACGTTATTTGGTACTGCAATATCTCTGTTTCAAAAATAACCTGAAAAGGCTCTTAACAACTTGCTTACTTGCTTGCTTGCTTACCTAATCGAGTTAGGAATTTTATTTTAGATCTGTAAACTAGACTAATTTTTTGCATTTATGATTACACAACTGTAACTTTTTATTGTAATTGTTGTTGGGAATAAATAAATATAATTCCAGAATATAAATGAATTGTCAATGGTTAATACATCTTGAAGCAACAGTAAGCCAAAGTATTAACTATGTTAAATCTAATTACTGAGATTATGAGCTATTTGATAGTTTGTTGAATGAAATTGTCACAACTCACATCGAATGTATTGTACCCTCTTGAATATTCGAAGTAAATTGCGGAAGTTCTTCAAAACCTTTCGAAATCACAAACAGAAGCTTTTTTTCGAGGACCCCCGGCAAATAATAGAAAACCCATAAGCATCTCGAACATGTGCATTGCCTGCATCCTTGAAGAATACACAAAAATGTAAAAAAGGGCGCCTGACCATATTTGCTCAGTTTGAATGGGTCAACGTTCTCGAAAAAAATAATTTAATATCGGCTTCTTTGTGACTAGTTCTCACAATACCTGAATTTCACGCAATGAGGATGTACAAATTTTGAGTTTTAAGACAGCCGAGAATAGGGACCAAAATGGTGATGGTGGGGCACCCACAACATAAGGACTGAAAGTGAAAAATGATTCCACTAATTCTCTGAATTCAACCGACTGGGATAATGTGCCAGTGGTACAAGGTTAGATGCTTGGGCTGTGATAGTACTGGCACTGCGAAGTTTTGGCAGGTATATGAATATTGCGAGTCGAAGTTTTATTATGATTCATATTATGTGTATATTATTATTTTAGCGCTGGAATAAAAAAACTTTTTTGATTTCGCAAGAAGTGAATATAATAGAGGACTTCGGATAAGGATTCAGTCATGCCACCACACAACTTTTGGCTTTAAAACTACTGTCACGTTTTTTCGCAAGTTTTCTTCATGCCAGGGTTCCTGGCAGCCTCAGAAACCCCGTAATATGATTGAAATTGTTCATAACGACGGGAATATTGAGATTTTCCATAAAATACAAAACCCTAGGGACTTTTATTTTATTTAGGGATTTTTTTACAAAATGGCGCTAATTTCAAAATATATCATTTTCCTGAATTTAAAAAAAATTGCGTATTTCACGTTTCCTAGTTGCCAAATAGTTGATCGATCTAGAAAATATTCTGAGTGGTAACTTTCACGGACAAACAAACCTTATTACCTTTTTGATTAAAATGCTCTTGGCCTGAATACTTTGAGGTTACATCACAGAATTTGTATTTTGTGTCAGTTTTGTGGGTATGTGTTACATTTTAATCATAACTGTTAAAATGGTTGAATATCATTTCTACTTTTGAACTTTTTAATGGAACGAATGTGCACTGACAAAGAAATAACCCTACACTCAGTGCCGCATTTGCCAGCTATCAATTATCATGCTACCAAGTACCAGTTAGCAAATTAGCCAGTAAGCAAATGCTACGGGCCCCGCGCCTGAGGGGGCTCGCGCCTGCGCGCAAAGTAAAAAAAAACTATCAAGTAAGATATGTTTTTTATACCACCTACAGAAAATGAATAAAGTTAGAAATGGGAATAATAACTATAGCGTGGAATGAAATTCTAGAACACTTGCAAGCGACTAACGCTTCGTTGCAGTCGTCCGATCAAGATCTTAACACGAGATAGGTACGATCTTATCATAAATCATTACAAGGCTACTTCCAAGCAATACGATCCAAATTTTCAGATATAGAGGCCAAAGCCCTAATTGGCTGTGAAGAATATCAGCAATCGACTTCAAGAAAACCCAAGCAAAATACAAAGTACGACCTTTTCAGCAGCAGCTCTACTTACAGACCACTCGAAGAAGTTGTAGAACATCAAACACCTAGACAACGTTTTGAAATTCATGTTTTTATTGTTGTAATTGTCTGCATTAGCTAAATGCATGGAAGCTTACCATCAAGTGACTAGTGTATTTGGAATACTTCGGCAAAAAAGAACTATCGTCAATTATTTCCTAGATGATGTTGAAGACAGTCTGGGCAATGAACTGGTGCAGTTTGCGAAGCTGCTGAAAACAGATGTGGCTGCTGATATTGACAGCAGAAAGAAAAAGCACGAGGCTCAGGAACTTCAAGTTTATAAACTGTTGACATAAAATTCATTGGAATCGTGTTTCCCAAATGTTGGAATAGTGTTTCGCATTCACTTGATTT
This sequence comes from Chrysolina oricalcia, assembly GCA_944452925.2. NCBI lineage: Eukaryota > Metazoa > Arthropoda > Insecta > Coleoptera > Chrysomelidae > Chrysolina > Chrysolina oricalcia. Next base: position 50,073,388 of record OX101825.2, on the reverse strand, counting down.
TGATAATTACCAACTACAGCGGAGAATGTTCTTTTTCAACGTTAAAGCGATTTAACAATGTGTAAGGGAACACAATGGGACAAGAATATCAAACGACCTCAATATAATGAACATAGAAAGTGATTAACTTAGAAATATTGATTTGACGAGTGTAATCTCCCAATTTGCTCGGAGTAAATCGCGGAAAGTCTTTTTGTAAATGTGCTGTTTTATTTTATATTCTATACTTTAATACTTAATGCAAATCAAGGGCCTCTTGTTCACATTTGCTACGGACCACACGGTGGCTTTAACCGGCACTTCCTAGACTACACAATACCTCTTTCAATAACAAAACTCTAGCTCTAGTTTTGAATTTAGCGCCATTTTGAAAGAAAAATCCCTAAACAAAATTAAAGTCCCTAGTGTTTTGTATTTTATGGAAAATCTCAATATTTTCGTCGGTATGAACAATTTCAATCATATTACGGGGTTCCTGAGGGTGCCAGGAACCCTGTCATGAAGAAAAAATGCCGAAAAACGTGCCAGTAGTTTTAAAGCCAAAAGTTGTGTGGTGGCATCACTGAATCCTTATCCGAAGTCCTCTATTGAGAAATTATTTTTCGGTCATTTATAGTTACTAATGTAACGAGATTATTATGCGATTTATAATAGTCGAGCACATTGCTAGGTGACGAGGCGAAAGCAGAGTCACCCGCAAAGCAGAGTCACCCGCAATGTCCGAGACGGTGTTGAATCACTAATAATCGAGTTACATTCAAAGCTTCATCGTATCATTGACAAAGGCGATGCGAAAATAAAAGAAACATGGTTTTTTGTCATTTCATTTTGGCATTTCAAAAAGTCATCATTAAAATCATGCAAGATTTTGATATTACTGACGATATATTAGCTGCAGCCAACAATACAAGGTTGAACTTATTTCCGGACTAATCTAAAATCCATTATGAAAAAAAATATTGGCAGTTTTGTGAGTGGCGAAATAAAGTACATGTTCAAGGAGCAGAACAAACGGTGTTGCTGGCGTATTTCGCAAAACTCTCTCAGGAATATTCTGCTTCATCCTTATGGCAGAAATATTCCATGTTACGAGCGACTTTAGAACTGAAGGAAAGAGTGGAAATCGACAAATACAGCGCGTTAATACGTTTCATCAAGAAGAAAAACGTTAGATATAGAGCATAAAAATCAAAAGTACTTACAAGCGAACAAGTCAACGAATTTGTGCGTTCTGCTCCAGACTAGGAGTTTTTAATGATGAAAGTGGCTATGAAGATGACCACGGAAGATGTTGATGTTTTAGAGCACAATCTGATTGCTACTATTCCCGATTCAAAAACCCACAGGAAACAGATTTTCGCCGTGGTATCTGACGGCGAAGTCAATCTTGTGCTTTTATTCAAAAAGTACGCAATATTAAGATCGAAGATTGTTTGTATCATATAGAAAAGGGAAATGTACGGTACATCCCTGCGGCATTCATTTCTGCTCTAAAATACCTCAAAAAATAGTTGAGTATCTCTCACTTGAAAATTCTAATTTGTATACTGGTCACTGGTTAATGCTGTAGGAGATATATTAGACCTACGAGAACTTATTTAGAAGTAAGTATTTAGAAGAAAGTGTGGACAAGACAGTTTCCATTGCTCGCAAAATTCAAATCGACGATGTTTCCGGCAGTGGCTCTAATAGCACACTATGTCCCAGGGACGTCCCTATTTGGTACAAATCATGTCCGAATGTCCGGGACTTAAAATCATTGTCCATGGGACGTCCGATTCAGTGCATTTTCATGAATTTCCCCAAAGGTCTTCCTATGGTTGTCCCAATCGGTACATCGTATAAAACGTCTCTGCGAGAACGTCTTTGGGATATCCTGGGTCGGATATATTTTGTAATGTTTACTAGGACATCCATCGGACGTCCTTGTAAGTAAGTATTCTGGCATGTCTTTGAAAGGACGTCCCATGGTTGTCCTGGTACGGAACATTTAGGAACATCCCGCATGAATGAATATTGGACGTCCCAATTGGTTAATCTTAGAATATCTCCCTGCGAGGACTTCCTTGGGATGTCCTGGTTCGGATATATTTTGTATAATTTTCTAGGATATCCATTGGATGTCCTGGTTGGCATGTATTTGTCATGTCTTCAAAAGGACTTCCTATGGTGGCCCTGGTACGGATACATTCTGGAACGTCCTTGATGGATGTACATCGGACGTCATCCCAATCAGTGAATTTCAGAAAATGTCCCAGCGAGGACTTCCTTGGGATGTCCTGGATTGAACATTTTTCGGAATGTTTCCTAGGTGCATCCATCCAAAGAATACATCCCAGCCAGTGGTTTTACAGAAGAGGTATAAAATGGATGGCATAATTACAATAGGGCTAAACATTACAGCGAAAACAACCCATCTGAAATAAAACCCTTTTCACTATCATTGAGGTAATCAGGGGCCATATTCTCGAGTTTGTGCTTATGCCAATAAGATTCACTGTTTCACAACAATGAAAATAAAAAATTTATGTTTGTCTCTCTAGTTCGTATACGGATTGAAACCGAACAATTCCTCCATGTATGGATTCCGTGCATAAAGTTGTTTTCTGTGTTTTGTGTTCTGTGTTCTGTGTTCAAGTGAAGTGTTGACGAATTGACAGACAATTGTTGAGTATTTACCAGCTATGGCGGCTTTTCTATCGTCTTTTGTGAATAATTAGTTTAGTAACTGTTCTGTTATTTTGTGTTCATTCAGTGTAGTTATATCTATAAATGAAAATAAAAGTTTTGTTATACTATTCAATAGTTATTACTAACCTATTCAACACTGTTTTGAAAAAGATGTTTTCGTAAGACAAGTAGAGTTGTGTGTATCCTTTAAACATGTACAAAACCGAATTGAATGACTCTGAGAGAATGCTGAGCTTACCTAGTAAGTAAATCTGGTTCCATCCAAATTGTTATCTCCAGTAATCCACAACAATATCATAATCTTAGTCCTGAAAGAGATGTAGGAACAAACACATGTGATAATTCTGCACATCCTAAGGACGTCCCAGATGTACTTTCGATTGATGTAATTCGGGGACGTCCAATGAACATCCCAGGTGGATGTCGATTGAATATCCTCATAGTTCGTCCAATTTTGGTGAGAAGTCGAAACATTGGTACTTCCCACGGATGTCCAATGGACGTCCGCGGTACCAATACTGCACGTCCTAAGGACGTACCAATATTGCACGTCCTGAGGACGTCCAAGATGTACTTTCCATTGATGTAATTCGGGGACGTCCGATTAACATCCCAGGTGGATGTCCATTGGATATCCTGATAGAACGTCCAATTTTGGTGAGAAGTCGAGACATTGGTGCTTCCCACGGATGTCCAATGGACGTCCGCGGTACTAATACTGCGCGTCCTAAGGACGTACCGATATTGCACGTCCTAAGGACGTCCAAGATGTACTTTCGATTGATGTAATTCGGGGACGTCCGATTAACATCCCAGGTGGATGTCCATTGGATATCCTTATAGAACGTCCAATTTTGGTGAGAAGTCGAGACATTGGTGCTTCCCACGGATGTCCAATGGACGTCCGCGGTACTAATACTGCGCGTCCTAAGGACGTACCGATATTGCACGTCCTAAGGACGTCCAAGATGTACTTTCGATTGATGTAATTCGGGGACGTCCGATTAACATCCCAGGTGGATGTCCATTGGCTATCCTTATAGAACGTCCAATTTTGGTGAGAAGTCGAGACATTGGTGCTTCCCACGGATGTCCAATGGACGTCCGCGGTACTAATACTGCGCGTCCTAAGGACGTACCGATATTGCACGTCCTAAGGACGTCCAAGATGTACTTTCGATTGATGTAATTCGGGGACGTCCGATTAACATCCCAGGTGGATGTCCATTGGATATCCTTATAGAACGTCCAATTTTGGTGAGAAGTCGAGACATTGGTGCTTCCCACGGATATCCAATGGACGTCAGCGGTACCAATTTTGTACATCCTGAGGACGTCCCGAATGTCCTGAGAGGATGTCCTATGGATTACCATCGGACTTCATGGTGCTATTAGGGGGATTAAGCACTGGGGAACCGCACGAAATCGAAAAGAGTGCTTGGTCATAAATCAGGCTTCAGAGGACATTTCTATGATCGTGGCTAAAGGCAAAGGTGTATCTATCAAATTTGAAAACTGTCAAAATGTGTTGACCTACCCTTGCACTGATGAGAGGCAAAAACTTCGAAACTAGTTTGCAGGTGGTCACACTATCCATATCAAATATAATTCTGTTGGATGGTTACTGGGAGCACTTGCAATTGTTTCCTCTGTGATGAGGAACGTTGCATAATAGTTAGATATGATTCAACACCCGTCGTATCAGAAATCAACGAGATCGAATTGTTCAAAGCAATTTGACAGAGTTTAAGACTTCTGGCAGAATTATCGATAGTATTGTGAGCATGAGTAGTATTTATTGAGATAATTTCACGAACAAAGTAAAAACAGTTCCATAGTCGTGAATTCTTCAATGGTCCAATGGTAGTGCTCGCAATACTATCGATAGCTTTCGACTTGGTTGATCATCGAATAATTACTGCCAAATTAGAGAGATATGGAATAAGAGGTTTGTCTTTAACTTTAATCGAATCATACCTCAGTAAAAGAAAACAAATGATAAGAGTCAACAACATTTTCTCTGAAGAAATGGATGTAGAGCAAGGTGTGCCGCAAGGTTCTATTTTGGGACCTCTACTTTTCAACATTTTTGCTAACGATCTTATTCTCTATATACAAAGGGCTCAGAATGTTTGTGTTATCTGCTATGCAGATGACACGAATATTTTGGTTATTGACAAGGATCTCAATAGGCTGAAAACTACTGCTGAAGCTGTATATGCTAATATTGTAAAATGGTCCGACAATAATAATCTACAACTGAATCATCGGAAAACGATAACTGTTCTTTTTGGAAATGGCAGGACTGATGAAATCAAACTCTTTGAAGGTTCCAATGAAGAAATAGTAAATAGTAAATCAGTGAAAATGCTGGGGGTTACATTTGATGCAAAACTTCATTGGGATTGTCACATTGAGTGTTTGTGTAAAAAATTACAGAGTAGCTGTTATAGTCTGAAATTTATGAAGAACCACTGTAGTGAGTGCACACTACTGTCATTGTACTATGCAAATTTTCATTCCCATATAAAGTATGGAGTTTTGATTTGGGGAAATTGTGCACATGTGAACAGAGTATTGGTCCTTCAGAATACACGATTAGAATTCTTGCTAGTATCAATACTAGAACGAGCTGCAGAGATTATTTCAAAAAATTCAAAATCCTAACTGTTGTAAGCTTATATATACTGGAAGTTTGTACATACGTCTATAAAAATAAAAATAAGTTTTTGAATACTGCTGAGAAGCATAACCATAATACACGTTTCAAAGGCCAACTACAACCTGAGAATCACCGGACTTCGATGTACCAAAAAAGTTTTTTTTTTTACTGGCTGTAAATTATATAACTCTCTTGATGAGCATATTAAGAGCTCCCTCAATATAAATATTTTCGAAGACTGAAACAACAGCTAGTTCAGAAACCCTGCTACACTATAGATGAGTACTTTGCATAGTTTGTATTATGATCGCGATATATGCAATTGATTTTGTTTGTATTCAAAATAGCACATTTATATATATATATATATATATATATATATATATATATATATATATATATGACTGTCTCCTTTTGTTGTCTCATGTTTTCACGCCTTTTACCTTTTTATGCTTACGATTAAAAAAGTATGCTCCTGTGAAGACGAATTTCTCAATTTTATATTATGTATTTTAATCTGTATTTTATATTATTTTATTTACTTTGATATTTATTTGTGACTTGTCATAAACATGCATCTGTCTTTGGTCCTTGTGATTGAATTTATATGTATATTTTTATGATTAATAAATTGATTGATTGATAGTAGTTTTGTCGGAAATCAACGAGATCAAATTGCTTTCAATTTGATCGAGTTTAGGATTTCTGGCAGAATCATCGATAGTATTGTGAGCACGAGTAGTATTTATTGAGATAATTTCTAGAAACAACAAAGTAAAAAAAAATTCCATTGTCGTGAATTTTGCAATAGTTATAGATAATGACTGATAGACATGAAGTCTGTCAGACTGAAATTCATATTAGTGGCAAGATAACATATTCTCCGTTGTTGTTTGTATACGTGGTTGGAACTGCGTATTATCGAGGCATACGTCCGTTATTGGCCCTAATATTGCAGGAAATGAGGGTTTCATACAGCGAGTGAAATTATCGGGGGTGATACAACGAGTACTCGCAATACTATTGATAGTAATTCTGTCAGAAATCAATGAGATCGAATTGCTTGGTAAGGACTCGTGGTGTTATCTCAAAGCAATTTGATCGAGTTTAAGACACAATTATCGATAGTGTTGTGAGCCTGAGTGGTATTTATTGAGATTATTTCACGAACCAACGAAGTAAATGAAGTTCCATTGTCGTAAATTCATCAATAGTTATAGATAATGCCAGATAGATATGAAGTCTGTCAGACTGACATTCATATTAGTAGCAAGATAATATATTCTCCGCTGTTGTTTGGATACGTGGTTGCCATGACAAAGTGGTATTACCGGCTAGAATGGAAGGAACTTCGTATTATCGAGACACACGTTCCTCATTGGTCATAATATAGTATTGCGATCACTCGTGGTATAACCCCCGACAATTCGCAACATAATCAGACAGATTCCCTTTCTCAATCTTTTTCATTGACATCTCGTAGTGTCCCGCCAACGCAACTTACCTCTCGGACTATGAAAAATATCCCAAACCATGTAAATGTATTATGATCTTTCCTCTACCGGGTTTATCGACCTCTCAGGTACCAAAATTGCGAAATTCAAGAACTATCATTTAAAAAACTTCTGTTCTTAAAAGAAAAAACATCCTACCAAAGGTATGTTTCCGAGAATCTATTAAGTTCATTGTCCCTTTCAGTGGGCCGTATTTCGTTTTGCACACATTTCTCAAAGGTGGAATCCGGTTTCTGATTCGATTTTGACGGTGTCTTATGATGGGTTTTCTAAAAGAAAGTCAATTATTTTCTCGGAGATCGTAATTATATCTGTTTCCGATATTAATTATGTTTTATCGTCTGGATGATATTAATGGTGCCGATAGCTCCTGAATATGAAACAAATTATTAAGCTCATGGAAAATGAGAATGGAAATCATTAAAAAAGATTTGACATAGTTACTGGAAATCAATGAAAATCAATTAGCGGTGTTTCATTGAGTTTTGATTTCGATTTTTGACCCTGAGCATGTGTTGAAAATGGTATTTGAGAAAGGAAAAAGGTAGATATCTTCATATCTCCATCAAAATCATACTAGTGTTTTTTGGTATTCACCCACTATTCAATTCAATTCAATTCAATTCAATTTATTATTCATCATAATTTTTCGGTATATACTTTTTACATATAAACCTCTTCGCAGATCGGGTCAGCTAAGCAACCAAAAGCTTGTTTTTGAGCCCTCTCTTTTTAAGAGGTTCATAAGTACATGAAGGTCGAGTTTATACAAATACTTGTTATATACAAGTGATGAATTGAATGAGCACAAAACTGGGGAGTTTTGTTTGAGGCAAGTAGGTAGAGAGTTTGAGTAGGAACAATAATATAGGATTAGTTATAATTTTCGTTATTCAAAAGATATCAAAAATTGTGGAGTTGTTTTTGGGATACCTTTTCACCTCTGCTTCAAATTTCTTGATATTATGTATTTGTTTTATTTTGTTTGGTAGTAGATTGTATAGTTTTGGCCAAAATAGATGGCGGATTTTTGTGTTAGTGTTTTATGTAACAAAATCTGGGATTTTGTAGAGTTAATCTCGGTTTTTGTGAGCCCCTGTTATACACTGATATGTGTATATGGATCTTACATTCAAAATATTTGTTTCTTTATTTAGTAGTCTGATCGAGTCTAGTCTCTTCTTTTTGAAGATTATTTTGAAAATGGCGTTCTGTGTGCTTTGAAGGGTATTCAACGTGGTGTTAAAAGTCCCTTCCCATGCTAGGATACAATAACTTATTTAAGATTCTACTAGAGCATTGTAGAGTAAAGTTGAGTTTTTTCGAGTGAGTATATCTCTTAATATGTGAAATCTATTCATAAGTGACTTGACTCTCTTCTTTATATGAGTTATATGTTCACTCCCTCGCAAGTGTTGATCAACTATAACACCAAGGTATTTCAGAAGAAATGTTTTTACTATAATTGGGCATGTACAGTTTTTTTGGTCAGTACAGGTAATGATATGCAATCTCAAACTACTGATTTGAGGTTGATTAGATATTGTGGGAGAGAACGTAGTATATTTTATTTTGCTTATATTGAGGCTCAGTAAATTGTTGTTCAACCATAACTGGATTTTTTGCATTGAATCTTCAGCTGTACGATGCGCTTCCTTCCAAGTTTTCTCTGTGAATGTTATTGCTGTATCATCAGCATAGCGTATTATGTGTCCTGGGAAGTTTCGTATGCGTGATATACTATTAATATATACAAGAAACAATATTGGCCCCAACACTGTTCCCTGTGGTACCCCAGTTGTCACATTCTGAGCTAAACTTATTAGATCTCCCACCTTTACTCTTTGGGTTCTTGTTAATAGATTTTTTTTATTTGAAATCAAATCTAGCACCTGTCCTCTTTATACAGTTTCTGTAGAAGTATTTCATGGGAAATAGTATCAAATGCCTGACTATAAGTCAGAATTTAAAAAACAATGTCGGATTACGATTAAAGTAAATTTAAACAAAAAACTGAAATTTCGATGAAAACATCAAAAGACCCAGGCTACGACCTGATAGAAAAGTTGTCAGCTGTTAATTTTTCTGAATTTTTGGGATGTTGTAGAGTTTGACCTCCTGAACTGAAGTTTCTACGGACACAACTCAATGCTAATAGTAGTTTTGAGATACAGAGTGTTAAAGTTGGAAAGTGACAATTTTTTAAAACCTAATATTGCATAAACGTCCGAACAAATTTTCTGCCCGGCTGATATTGCTTTATGAGTCTCTTGGGGTAACCATAAAACATAGGATCCAGTCCTATTAACCAGGAAAGTAGTTGATTTCTGTGATATATTTGCCTCATATTCAAAAAATGCATTTCGACATTGTCGAAATTATTCGTGTCATTAACTACTTTCCTCCTAAATTCAGCAATATTTACTCAAACAGTTCTGTTAATGTTGACATTTTGTGTTTGGTTTCCAAACCTGATTAGATTTAGGAATGTTAGATGCGGAAAGTACAACTTTACGTTTAGGTCGGTAGACATTTTTATGATATAGTAAAATAACCTCTTAAACAAGTTGGGATAGAGAATTTGAAAATTGAACGTTTGAAAATAAGAATTTAATTAAATCAAGATCAGGGATACTACTCTCAAGGTTATGCAGATGACATAGTAGTCTTCGTACTGGGAAAGTATGCCCAAATTGCAAAATGCATTGAGGACCATAGAAGAATAGTGCAAAAGAGAAGAACTGAGGGCAAACCCCAGCAAAATCACACTTATTCCCTTCACGCGCAAAAGGGTTCAGGGGGACTTGAAGTCACCCAAGTTCTTTGCAGTAACACTACAAGTTGCTGATCATGTCAAATATTTAGGACTGTTCTTAAACAAGAAACTAACCTGGAACATGCATCTACAACATGTAGTCAACAAAAGCAAAACATCATTCATGATGTGCAGAAGAGCTTTTGGATAAACATGGGGACTGAATCCAAAAGTCGTGCACTGGCTTTACACCGCGATCATTAGACCTAGAATCACATATGGCTCACTTTTGTGGTGGCCCAAGATGAAACAGAGACAGTCGAAAACCAACCTTGGTAAAATACAGAGGCTCCCCTGTCTGTGTATCACGAGTACTATAAAAGCAATCCAACCGCTGCTATGGAAATCATCCTAAACCTCCCATCTTCAGTCATAACAGTCATGGGAGAGGCGAGGATGAGTGCATCCAGACTTAAACAAACAGGTAATTGGATAACCCAACCACAAACTGGGCACACCAAAATCTCCATGAAGTCAACATTACCGAAATGGAAATTATATCAGACTACATGCTACCACAATACCCGTACGAAAAACCATTCAAAACCTCAAGTGGAATGAATGGAACCCGGGAGTAGAATCGCTATCATCTGGAAACATTATCTGGTGCACAGATGGTTCAAAAACAGATGAAGGAACAGGAGCAGGAATATACGGGGAGAGACCAAAAAGGAACGTAATAGTCCTACTTGGCAACAACACCACAGTATTCCAAGCAGACATAAAATACAGATGAATCTAGAAAGTGAGTATGAAAGAAAACACATCTACACTCTATCTGACAGCCAGAGTGCTATAAAAGCTCTGAATTCAATACAGATAAAGTCAAAGCAAATCTGGGCATGCCTTCGGAGCCTCAATGAACTGTGCCCGGACATTGAAGGCAATGAAAAAGCAGACCAACTTGCAAAACAAGCATCTGAATCACCATTCACAGGTCCAGAACCAGCGTCTGGAATTAGCAAAACCCTATGCGGAAACCTAACCTATGAGTGGTATTAATCAAAACAATAAACATATTGGGACCAAATCGAAGGGCATCGACACAGCACAGCCATGGTGAGGCACCTGAGCCAAACATTGACGGCTGACACCCTCAATCTCAACAGATCTAAGATACGCACGATCACCGGCTTACTAACCTGACACTGCGGCCTTAAATATACCTACACACCATGGGAATGAATAGAGAAACCGTGGACTGTAGACTTTGTGGTGACGAGGAGGAAACAGCCTCTCACATCATCTTCGAATGCGACGCGCTTCTCAACAAGCGCAACAGCATATTCGGACAGATCAACCTAGAAACAAGCATGAATCCGAAACACCTAGTAAATAGACTACTAAACCTGGAAAAAATACATCAGGCCTATTTAACTAGAAACCACTGACGACTGAACAATACAATAGACCCCAGCTGGTCTCAGTGTTAAGGGAAACCTCAATGGAGAACCAGGTATCCCACTCGTCAGTCTTTAACCAACCCACCAACCAAATCAAGATGACCGAATGAGAAAATAGTCGTAGATGCTGAGAACGTTAAAAAATAATATCTCGAAATATTTCGATAACCCATTTTGAGTTGATTATACAGGCCGTCGTATTTTTTAGGACGTACCTACCACAGTTAAGAACAAAGTTGGTTGAAGTCACAAAAAAGGTGCGTTTCAAGTAAAAATCAAATGATGTCGAAATCCGAAAATATCAAATACAGTTTCGCATTATTTGAAAAACAGAAACGGGTCGATGTCTTTTCCTTGAGCATGCGCATTCATTTTTAGAAATACAAACTACTTTGAGAATTGAAATTTTATTGAAACTCGCTATGATTGTACACGAAATGAAGCTTTTCCCAACTTTTGACGTAAATAGTAATTACATGGTATTAATTTCTGATCCATTTTCATTTCTTTCGAAACGTGGCACTGATCACGAGGGTTCCTCGAAATGCACGTTATTCCATTGTACATTTTCAACATCAAAGTAATTACCAGAATTTTTCTATCGACAGAGCACACGGCAACTTCTAATAACGAACTCATCTTTCTCCGAACGAATTTCGCCGTTCCCGCAAATTTGAAAAGGAAAAGGGCAAAGACCTTGGTTTCTCGTTATTCGAGTAGAATCATCTAAGATTACATGTTATTCGATTCATTCAAGTAAAACGGACCAATGTAAATAAGGTTTCCTGTCGATTTGTATAAGATCCCACACATTCAACTTCGCTAGGCAAATAATGGACAATTTTAAACACCTGAAAAGGTCCCGGAGAGGTATGCAGAGGGCATAGGGGAGTTTTGAATGGATTCATAATTTTATTCAAGATTGCGGAAAGGGATCCTTCTGCAGGGTTAGTTCGTGTGTTCGAAGCGGAACGTTTTGGTAAAATTCGAAATTCAACAAAACAGTAGAGGCTCGAAAACAATTTCAGAAAAAAGGGGAACTATAAAATACAAAATTCTATTTCGACAGTTTGAAAACAAAACGAGACTGGTAGAACAGTGCTGATGCATTTTTGAGACAAAAAGAAATGTACATGAGACCTACTGGAAGAGCAGTAAAATATTGTTCGAACGACGGAAAAGATGAATTGAAGAGTGCAACAGGGTGAACTGTTAGGGGTTGAAAGTAATATTTCACGGTTTTTCGCGAATTGCAACGAAAGTCGACCTCCTATCAAAAAAAGTTAGATGGCAAAGTACAACTTTTGTTTTCAACATTTTTTCACATAACCTCAAATTTTCCGGGAAAATTGAAAATTGAAAAAAAACATTTTTTCTCGCTTGAAAACTGTTTTTTTGCACGAAATTTGATGGAAATATACCTTATTATGTTTCAAGCAAGCTGTATTTTTTTGTAGCGGGATACAGATTTTTCTTTTTTTTTTGACTTTCGAAAAAGCGGACTCATTCTCTGCTGAAAAGTTTCACCGATGAAATTCGTCTTTTCAAGCTCGCCAGTGGCAGTTTTTTTCGTTGAAGCATCTACTTTTATTTTGTAATAAAAGAGTAGCACTACTGTGGAATTTTATTCCAGAAAACGCAAAAAATGAAAAAACAGATTTTCAAATATCAATTTTTAAAATTTTTGTTCTAAACTCATGTTTATTTATTAAAATTATTGAAATTAAAAGTTGAAACCTTTCGAGAATATTAATTTCAAGTACAAAGAATGAACAAGGACATATAAATAAGGATTTGATTATGATAGAAGGGCGAAAGGAACTGAACTTTTGGGGGTAAAAATGGTTTCTCACAATTTGCAGCGAAAAATCAACCTCCTACAAAAAAAAGTTGAAAAAAGAAGTTAGTGGCAACAAAAAAATCTACAACTTTTGTACATAACCTCAAATTTTCCAGGAAAATCGGAAAAACCGTTTTACTTTAGTTTAAATTTTTTTCTTGTGTAGAAATTGTATTTTCGTCCCAAAATTTTGTGGAAATATACCTTTTCATGTTCTTAATTAGATGTTTTTTTGCAATTTAAAGAAGTTTTCTCAATGTATTCATATCACGTTTATTAAGTAGAAAACTGTTTATTACAAAAGCGTATTATTATATAGTATTTAACGATCAATAAACCACCAAGTTACTCATTCCATTTCAAAGTAGACATTTCAACAATTAAAATGATCACTTATAGACTTTACACATACAAAAAAGACCAAGACAATTGTTGGTGGAATTTTCGAATAAAATACCCCTTTATTCGAAAAATGTACATAACTCGAAAAACAGTCGTCCTCTGAATTGCGGAAAAATCATACTCATTTGACACCAAAAATGACGTGTTCCTACAAATTTTCATGTAGATTAAATCATTTATACCCGAGAAAAAAATTAAATACTGTAAAATTGGTTTTTCGCCATTTTGACGATCAATTTAAGGAAAGGTCGAAAAGCGTTGTTTACAAAAGTTTTTTTTTATTATCTATAACTTTTCTATCAAACATTTTCCACTGAGATGTCACGTTTCGCCGCAAATCGTAAAAAACCGTTTTCAACCATTGAGCGCTGCATCCCCATTTCACTATTATGAGTGTTTTCATGTTGAGGTACTTTTTTTCCTCAAAGTTAGGACTTCTACAACATTCTACACCTGGTCCTTTCTTATTTTAGGCGTTTAAAATTCATTTTGGCACCAGCCTAACTAGGAGCCGCCCCCTTTCAGAGTACCACAAAGAGGTTCGAGAAAAATAAATATTTCGCTGCAATAAAAACTTCCAATTCAAAACATAAAAAGGTATATTTCCACTAGATTTTGCGACAAACATACAATTTTTCCTAAAAAAAATTAAAACGGTTTTTATGATTGTCCCGCAAAATTTGAGGTAATGTGGAAAAATCTTGGAGACATAAGTTGTAGATCTTCCTATTGTCAACAACTTATTTCTCAAGTTTGTTTTTGTAGGATGTTAATTTTTGCTGCAAATCGTGAATAACCATTTTTACCCCCAAAAGTTCACCTCATTTCGCCCTTCATCATAATCAAATCCTTACGTATGTCCTGTTTATTTTTTGTACCGATAAAGTAACATGAAATCAATATCCTCGATAGGTTTCAACTGTTATATCAATAATTTCAATAAATAAATATGTTAAGAACAAAAATTTAAAAAATTGATTTTGTAACGATGTTGATAAATAAATTTATCAGACGGGGTGGGTAGACTCCAATATCGAGAGTGAGTGGAACAAGAATAAACTTTTTCTACAAACGTCAAAAAATGACAAGGTTCGCGCATTGACAACAGTATGCGAAGTGGCACTTTTTTCATTTTCATTCGTTACCATGACACCGTGCGCGAAGTAATGTGCGAAATATATTTCGCACACTGCATGTAAACCATATGGGATTTTCATATTCTAACCTATATGGTCCTCAACTCCTCAATCGAGCAAAAAACAAGAAATCGTTTATTTATTAATGTAGAACAATAATTAAGGCTTTCAAATTGTGAGAGATATTTTTCTGGCTTTATTTGCTTCATTCACACCACTCTTTAAATTGCTGATATGCATTTTCATACTGCCGCCTCGATTTCTCCGGTAAAAGGTTGGAAATTACGGAATTGGCCGCATCTATCAAGTTAGGTGGGGTACTGCTTAGTTCATCGTCGCTCGAAATTTCCATTCTTTTACAATAATAAATATCACGCACGAAATTGACGCGAATAAAAAGTCACTTCAAAATAATTATCAAGAACTGTCACTTTGAAATAATTGTCAACAAATGCCATTTTATTTCCATAGTTACAGTAATTACTTGATTTGGAATTTTTTTTTAAGCCAGTTCAATACTATTTTTCATAGTTATTACTTATTTTAGAACAATATTTTTGACGTTTGTAGAAAAAATTTTGTTTGCATCTCATGCGCGAAATACTTTGGTAATCTCGACTATTTTTTTTTCTCGGCTGCGCCTCGTTAAAAAAATCAGTTATCGATCACCAAAGTAGCATTTCGCGCACTAGATACAAAAATAACTATTTATTATAACATTATAACACAAGATTGAAAATGAATCTAAATTAATATTGGCAAAAAATCATGAAACGTCACGTTGACAGGTAGACTACTTATTATTTTCCTTTTCCAGTCCCGAGCGCCTTGGAACAATGACATTAGTTATTTCCATATCGCACTATCTGGAGCGAGGTATTGTCCAGTAATATAAGGAATATATTTGTGAAGGAGTTGTTACAATTTTTGAAAAAAATCTGTTTTTTCATTTTACCGTGTTTTCTGGAAATAACTTTTTCATTATACCTATCTGAAAACACTATATTTACATGCTTATTTAGCATACTGAAAAATGGTTCTCTAGAAATCGCAAATTGTTCGAATATTTCCTTACCAACAGGGTAAATAACGCTTGTTTTGTGGCAATTTCAGGATATTTTTGTAAATATTTCAATTAATTTCAATTAATAATACATGTTTTTGTCCCTTCATCATTGAAAATAAATGTTTCTTAACAATCTGTGGTTTTCAGGTAGATATAATGAAAAATATCGTTTATTACTTGTTCATAAATGCTTTTTCCGTGCTTGCTCGACTTCCCGTGTTCGGCTTCGTCTCCCACGGAAACATGTCGCGCATGCACGGAAAAAGCCTATTTTCTGAACTCGTAATGAAATATACCTACTATTTCAGTAGTGCTACTCTTTTATTAGATAATCTAAAAGTAGACACTTTCACGTAAAAACTGGCTGCTGGTGGCTTGAAAAGACGAATTTAACCCGTGGAAGTTTTCAGTTGAAAATAAGGTCGTTTTTTCGGAATTTGTCGAAAATAAAATCTGAATTTCGCTACAAAAACATCATAGCTTACTCGAAACATGATAGGTTATTTCCACCAAATTTCGTGAAAAAAAGATGATATTTGCGCGAGGATAAAATTAAAACCTGAGAAATTGGTTTTTCTGATTTTCCCGGAAAAGTTTAGGTAATGTGGAAAAATGTTTGATACAGAAGTGAATCTTTTTATTTTCAACAACTTTGCCCTTCAACTTTTTTTGATAAGAGTCCAACTTTCGTTGTCAATCGCGAAAAACCATGAAATATCATTTTCAACCCCTAAAAGTTCATCACGTTCTACATTTTTTGACTCCAATTAGTTTTTTCCGTCATTCAGACAATATTCTGCTCCTCTTTCAGTTAGTCTCATGCTGTCAATTATTTTTCCCACTTTTATATTTTTGGCGTCCATCAGCACTGGCCTATGGTGTTATTAAAGCGATTTTTAAGTTTGTCAGAAAGTCCGGTGAATAATGAGTCATGGTAGGATTTTGTTCAGAAGGGGTGACCGTCATAAATCCTTCTTGAAAAAATCTCTCTGGAAATATTCTTCCGGAAATATATTTCTTGGGAGAAATTTCCACTGTAAAAATTTCCACTGGAAAAGTATCTCTTGAAAAAAATTATTTTGATAAATATTTTTTGGAAAAATTCATCTCTGAAAATATAATTCCTTTAGGAAGACGGTAAAGACAATTCATTCACTTGTAGTATTTTCAAAGTTAAAAAACATTAATCCTCTTTGGGTTGTATTAAAAAAATTAGGTACATTATCTAGATTTGGAGAAAGAAACTCTAAACTGCTTCAAAGACCACGTCAAAACAGAACAATTTGAATTTGCTAGAATAATTTTGTGATAAGACTTCAGATTGCAATTTTCTTGCTCTTTTCTTGGCAATTTCGCCATAAAGTCTACTCGTACAAACCTATTTGATGTTTTTTTTTTAAATTTTTCTGCCTGCCTTTGATAGAATTCATTTCTTTCAGTCTGAATTCGTTCGTGTGCATATACGAGGATGTATTGATATCTAGTTAGCCTAGACCAGTTCCCTGCATAAACAAAATATTGCGTTACCATAGCAACGAACAATAACTCATTAGAAGTGTCAGTGTAAAGTTTGACGTCAAAAAAGTAAACCAGACTTACGCAATAAATTAAAAGAAGAAATATGTCCAGCGAAATTGTGAAAATCGAAAAATTGGAGTATCGAGCCATCATCAAGTACCTGGTAAGAGGTAAGCAGATTTACGAAGATATGCTTAATACCCTTGATGATCAATGTCTTTCGTATGCGACCGTGAAAAATTGAACTGCAAGCTTCAAAAGAGGTAAATTTTCCATTGAAGATGATGACCGATCGGGAAGGCCAGTTTCTATGTCAGTCCCCAAAAATATCGATGCAGTTCATGACATGATTTTAACAGACCGTCGAATTGGGCTAAAACGGATATCTGAAGCACTGAATCTTTCATACGAACGCGTTCATCATATAGTTCACGTCAATTTGGACATGAGAAAAATTGCTGCAAAATGGATCCCCAAATGTTTGATTGTTGACCAAAAGCGTGCAAGGGTAGTAGCATCGCGTTCGATCTGTGCTCGATTTGAAAACGATGTAGACTTCTTAAACCGAATTGTTACTATGGATGAGACTTGGGTACATTTCTACGATCCAGAAACAAAGCAACAATCGATGGAATGGCGACACTCCGGTTCTGCAAGACCTAAGAAGTTTTCGTGTCCAAAAATCTACTGGAAAAGTTTTTGCTTCAGGTTTTTGGGATTGCTATGGAGTAATCATGATTGATTTTTTGGATAAGGGTAGAACAATAACTGGAGATTACTATTCGACATTACTGACCACTCTATGGGAAAAAAATAAAGAGAAAAGACGCAGAAAGTTATCCAAAGGTGTTTGTTTTTGCAGGACAACGCCCCTGCACACAAATCTCATGTTGCCATGCAAAAAATTCGTGATTTAGGGATTTTTGTGGATCAAAATGATTCACACTTTTTGTTTATGAAGGATATTGAATGAAATTTGAAGGATCTGCACACGACCTAAAACTAAATTTTTGACAAGTAACTCAAGTTCATGCAACTTCCGGTTTCAACCGGAGTAACATGAATTTTCGATTTGTAAATTGGACACTCTGTACATTTTCACTACTTTTGTCACTTGTCACATTTTGTAACCTCCTTTTTTTGTACATTATATTGTTTAATCTAGAGTGGAACCTTTGGGAAAAATACAACTTCATACCGTCATGTCATGTGCCATGTAAAATTTGGTTTTAAAATTGATATAAAGACTAATTTAGTGATCATCGTAGACGATCCATCACATACAGTGGAAGTGAGATAAAACTGGGAGGGTGAACAAACTTTCAGTCTAACTCCACCAAAAATAATCTTTATTGGAGATACTGACTACACAGAATCTTAAATATAAATTATTAAAATTTACGTAATTTATAGTTAGGGAGGCGAGGTAGCTAAATGGCGTAATTCAACGGCGCCGTCGAGACCTATCACAATCGAAAGATAAAATAATTTCGAAAAGAAAAGCTCGTATGGTAAAAACCATTTTAGCGGTGGGTTTCGCGTGTACGGTTTTTCAAAAATGTTAAAAAAAAACCGTTACTTGGGCATTCTCGAGCGCGTCAGATATTCATACTACGTATGCCCCAAGTGCCTCTGATAACAACGGTATACTAATCTGCCGGTTTGCGTGGTGGGGGTAGGCATATAAAGTAGTCAAAAATGCAAAAAAAAAAAAGTACCCGAGCGCGTCAGATTTTCGGAAGGGGTGTTAAGTAGGCCCCAAGGAAGCTCCCTTTAAAAAAACTGACGATTTCGGCGTGACCATAAGTTACAATGAATTTTTGAAAATGCAAAAAAAAAAGTTTTTTTGAAATACTCGAGCGCGTCAGATTTTCATAGGGGAGGTTTATCTCGGTATCCTGAAAGCATATTTTTTTAATCTGACAAAAATGTTGGTGGGTTCTCTTAATCTGACCGGAAAGGTTTTTTGGTTTCTTTTTTTCTTTTCTTTCTCCTTGATAAAACGGGGAATTTAAGAATGACAAAGCGATAGTTATAACCAACGTAAATGAAGATGAAATGTAGTACGAATTGTGTTATTTATTGTTTGCTCAGTCTGTATTACATGTTTATGGCAAATTCCTCTTTTTTGCTTCAATTCTTCACTTCATTTTGCTTACGGTACGTTGAAAAAACAATTTGAGGATCAACAGGCTATTGAATAATATACATACATGAAACTACATGTTAATAATACTTTTGTATACAGATACGCGTAACTTTTTCCGAGTCCACGAAAATTGTCGAGAAGATTTAGAAAAAAAATTTTTTTTGAGATATAATAAAAGTCACATAATTTAATCATCGTTATTTCATATCCATTTTTTTTAACACCCTCAGTTTTCGAGATATACTCAAAAAACCGGGAGTTTGAGTTTTTATGATGCTTCAAGTCAAAAAGTTTTAACTTTGGACAAAAATGTAAAGAGACCTTTTTTGTGTAAAATAAAATTACCTTTTTTGTTTATTTAAACTTTTTTTTTGGAAAATGTATCGTTCGCGACTTATATGCTGCAACGCGTTTTTCGGAAGACGAAATGGCTCCTCCACACTTCCGGTCTCGCGGAAACCGGCAGATTTTGTATTTTTAGTAAGTTTTAGATTATATTCTTAAAAAAAAAACGCGCTCGAGAATGCCGGATTAACGTTTTTTTTTTACAAGTTCGCGACCCTATAACTCGGTGGCGTCAATCACTTATCGTCAGATTAGTTAAATTTAGTCTTAAAACACTAAAATCATATAGAGCTAAATACTTTACAAGGCTGTTCTATTAGGTCCAAGGTATCTCTCATATCTTAAACTGCCACGCTCGAGTATTACCGAAAATTCCCCTATTCGCCTCCCTAACTATTACGGAACGTCGTTGATCTCCAACTCATCTGTGACGTCACGCCACATGTCTGAGATCGCCATACCACATAATTACGTATTAGATCCTGAGCTGCGCCAAGGCACACATATGTGGTACTTTTAGGTCCAATTAAGTCACGCCTCATTATTTTGCACCACTTCTTTTCATTCATGTCATTTGGTACATGAAAAAACAATTTAAGTTTTTAATTGTCGTGCTTTTACACATAGGCACAATACAATATTTGTAGGATATTTTCTTAATTTCAGCCATCGTGTGATGAACAATACACGACACGAACTGCGAAGTGATTGTAAACCGATAAATTTGTAAGCACTCTGCGAAATGCGAATACCAGTCGCCTCGTTCATGTGGCGTGACGTCACACACTAGAGCGCAGCATACTATGAAATTATTCTTCCAAACGCAAATTCAAAGTCCCATAACTTTTTCATTTCTAGAGATATTTCAATGATTCTTTCACATTTTTGTTTAATTTTAATTAAATTTTTAGAACTGATCCATAATAAAAAAATTTAAACTAGTCCATTGATTTTTTTCGATGTCAACTTGATGGCTTGTCAGGTTAGGAAGAAAGCACATTTGGTTACGATCAATTTAATACCGCATACCAATAGATTTTGAAGAAACTTCCGTTAAAAACTTAATAAATCACGTTAGATCTTTCTTAAAATAAAGCATCTTTTGGTAATAAAATTCTTGTTTTATATTTATAAATAGATGACAGGTATGAGGGGAAGTTGTTTTTGGTTAGATATTTGCCACATATTTTCCACTTTGTGGGAATGTGTGGATGGAAGGGTATTGCGACCATGTCGAAATTATTCATTTCGTTCATTTAAACTCTACGGCACACTTTTCGAACTTAGTTCGAACTCACTAAAATTTTTCTTCACAAATTCGATTAGCAAAATGTATTTACTTCTATTTCCATCGTGAAACTGGTCATACAGAAGTTTTCATTCTTTTCAGTCCGAAGAAACTTTTTTGAACTCTTCTGGTGGCTATCTAGGTGAAAAATAATATTTCGTTTTGATTTTGAAATAATTTTGTTCATTCAAATAATTATTTAATATGATCTTTGAGTGTTCCACGTATTTTCACAAAGAAAGAGAGAAACAGAAAATGTAGCATTGGACTATGAGACATGTATTTCAAATTACATTTCTTGGATTTCCAGACTTTATATTACATCAATACTTTTGGAGATGAAGTTGTCTTAAAGTTGATATAGTTTTAGTATCACGATGAATTGATTTAATACCCTCGTAGAGGCCAATGGTTCAAACCTTTGTACCAGTTCTGGATTTATATTCAGAAAATGTGTATTATTATTTTTTTGTCTATGAGAGTGATCCTGTCAAGATATCTTTTTAATTGTGAAGAACAATAATTTTCATAATTGAATGAATATTTCCTCCTAGGTTCATAATGTTTCCATTTCGGAGTTATCGGCAACCTATATTTTCTCCTTTATTAAATAAATCATGAAAAAACAATGAAGATACCTTGGATAACAGATGCAATACTAAATTCTACGAAAAATGAGGATAAAATGTACACAGTTTTAAAAAGCAGTTATCAAACTGATTCATAAATCGGACTCAAAAAGTTGACTAAAATTTATAGACCAATATCAGTAAAATCCAATATTGCAAATCTTTCCGGAGAAGCAATTGAAAACAGGATAACATCATTTATCACGGAATTCGAACTAATCAATATCAGTCAATATGAACCAAATAAATCGACCCAAGATAGCGTATTTAACATATGTTTATTTGAATGATTTTTCAGTATGATACTTGTTCCACGTACTTTCAGACAGAAAAAGAAAATATAACAATAGTGGACTATGTGACATGTATTCAAAATGATATATCTTGGATTTACAGACTTTACATTAAAACAATACTGGTTTTGCAGATGAAGATGTTGCAAAGTTGATATAGTTCTAGTATCAAGAAATAATAATTGCCTAACCTCGTAGAGTCCAACGGTTCAAAGCTTTGTTAACCAGTTCTGGATTTATAATCAGAAAATGTTTATTTATTATTTTTGCCTATGAAAGTGATACTGTCAAGATATCTTTCCATTTGTGGAGAACAATAATTTTCATAATTGGATTAATATTTCATCCTAGTTTTGTACTGATTCTATTTCTAAGGTATCGGTAACTTATACTTTCTCTTTCATTCTTTTATACAAAGTGAAGCTCAAAATGCTTCTCAACAAAACATCTAGATCGTTATCGTTGCTCTAATCAGTAGATATGCAGTTGATTTTTTTCGTAGTAGATTTTTTGGATAAGGGTAGAACAATAACTGGAGATTACTATTCGACATTACTGACCACTCTACGGGAAAAACTTAAAGAGAAAAGACGCGGAAAGCTATCCAAAGATATTTTGTTTTTGCAGGACAACGCCCCTGCACACAAATCTCATGTTGCCATGCAAAAAATTCGTGATTTAGGGTTTGAATTACTAGAACACCCCCCCCGGTCGCGTGTCACTGAGCTGAAGTGGTTCGGATTCCACTTTTATTTAAACTGTAGGTCCCGGATCTCCCTTGCTCGTTCAAGCTCTGCTTTTGAGGGGTTTTCTCCGAAAAACCTGGGAGTTTCATGAAAACAAATCAAATCATTCACCAGATTTGGCTCCGTCCGACTATCATATCTTTCCTCAACTGAAAAAAGGTTTAAAAGGTCGTAAATTTTCTTCCAACGAGGAGGTAATAAAAGCTGTGGAGGTCAATAATTTTCATAATTGGATTAATATTTCATCCTAGTTTTATACTGATTCTATTTCTAAGGTATCGGTAACTTATACTTTCTCTTTCATTCTTTTATACAAAGTGAAGCTCAAAATGCTTCTCAACAAAACATCTAGATCGTTATCGTTGCTCTAATCAGTAGATATGCAGTTGATTTTTTTCGTAGTACTCAATTTGATTGAAATAGAGTTACCCTTCGCGATCAATAATGGCTGAGTCTAAAACCAGGGTACTCTTTTCAGCAATAAATTATGAAGATAGCAGCATACGTCAACGTGTACGCCACACGCCATTGTGGCAGGGGCGCAGAACACTGTACATTCTTTGTCGATCTATTGTTAGAGTATTTTTTATGAAGTTTTATTGTATATTATACCGCTGACAGTGGGGAGTGATTTGCTATGGAGTTTCGAGTATGGGGACGAACACCTCTTTAACGTATTATAGTTGCATCGGAGAACGGCTAGTGCTATATGTTACATTTTTTATTACATTTTTCAGATTTTCATAAAAGAAATGGTAACATACAATTCTATGATGATGATGGCGATAGCAATGTTTTTTCATAAATAAATCAAAGACTGCCTGTGGTGTGAGTGTAATCTATGTTTAAAATAGTATCGATAAAAATATTGAGTAGGTAAAGCCAATAAAAAATTATGTTTAAATTCAAAATTAGATTCTATAAAACGTCTACAGGATTAGATAAAGAAATACAAGCATACAATTGACACAGTGGTCACTAAATACGAAAATGAGAATTACAAAACGAACACGCAATTCAGCACAGTTTTTTCAACATGAAAGTACCAAAAATATATGAGAAATAATTGAATGAAGACATTTAATTAATGGAATAGAATGGAAGGAAATCTCATTATACAATAATATTAACTTCCAAAAGAACATGTACTGTACAGCTTGGCAAACATAGCTGCAATTGTGAAAATATGCACGCATATGATGCGCATTAGTCTTACCACGTACTATCCAGTGATATTCACGGGATTGTTCGCGCAAGAAGTGGAAATTTCACAATCACAGCTATGTTTGCCAAACTGT
This sequence comes from Chrysolina oricalcia, assembly GCA_944452925.2. Classification (NCBI taxonomy): domain Eukaryota; kingdom Metazoa; phylum Arthropoda; class Insecta; order Coleoptera; family Chrysomelidae; genus Chrysolina; species Chrysolina oricalcia. The sequence continues at coordinate 50,049,593 of OX101825.2, read as the reverse complement.
AAGTTTGTGTGAATCAAGTGAATTTTTTTTTATATTCTGTATCGTCTTTTATTTCGAAAGGAATAAAATTGATTCTTCTTGGTACCAAATATGAAAAGCAAATTTGTCCTATAGATTTTGTAGCAAGCGGTGTTCTGAAATAATTGGATTTGTGTTTTGTTTCGTAACAATGTTCTAGTCTACGAAGACTAGATTTACTTTAGAATTCAAAGCAAATTGAGATAAAGGAATAATGCTGGCGAATGTCAAGTACCCCAGATTCGGAGAATTCGGAGAGAGAGGGTTTATTTAGTGAAATTTTCAGAAAACTTTTTTGAAGAATTTCTACATTCTTTTACATATTCTTTTAGTGCACTTCCCCACCCTATTATACCATATGTCAATACCAATATGTCAACCAAGGCGTGATAAAACATTTTGTGAAATATTTGAGTCGGTATAAGATACTTCTCAGGGTATTGCATAGTTTCAATATATATACGTTTCATCCCAGATAATTATCAATGGTTACTCCTAAACATTTTATTGATTCGATCTGTTTTATTCTCAACGAATCGCTAATTTTGTGGTCGCTAAATGGAGAATTGGTGTTTTCATAAAATAAAAATTGTATATAGAATGTTTTTTTTTTGGAATTAATAGCCACCACCTTATAATCGAACAAGTTTTTGATAAATTTCAAATCATCCTACATGACGGTTTTGAAATTTTTCCAGTTTTCATCTAATATAACTTTTTGTGATCAGCCCCTATACCTACACCAGTAAAATGTTTTGCATTTCTTTTTTATCAATAATTGCTGCTTTTGTTCACTCACTTGATTGTTTCAATACTTTTCTGTTATTTATAAATGTGTTTGTCATATACAGGGTGACCCAGGGGTGTGTGCATGTATCGACTTGATTTTTTTTTCAAACGATGGGTTCAACAATGAGCACACCCAGAAAATATTCTCATCAATATACAGGACATTTCAAAATAAAATACACAACCAAGTTCTATTTTTTTAAATGACAACCTTCCGTTTTTGCCGAATTTTTGGATTCACCACTGAATTGTCGATATAACGCACCCTGGTTTCATAGACTTATCTGCAATAGTTTTTGACTTATGTCAATTTATGTATCAAAATAGCGTCGTGCATGGACCCACATAAAAATTCATAAGTTCAGGACCATTAAAAATAACTCAACCTACTATTTTCAGACTATTCCTTAATATCCAGTGCATCTTTCAAAATGCAGGAGAACTTGAAGTCAATGTTCCATCGCCTACTACGAATTTTTTTAAATGACAATTTTCAAATAGCAAAAACTCGATTTTTTCAAATGCATTACTCTGTGTGTTTTATTGCACCAATGCATGGTATTTTTTAAGAGCTTTTAGTCGATATAGGGTTTGTGGGGTCTACTTTGTCTACGACAATTCAGTGGCGAATCCAAAAATTCGTCAAAAACGGAAGGTTGCCATTTAAAAAAACAGAACTGAGTTGTGTATTTTAATTTGAGACATTCTGTATATTGACGAAAATATTTTTATAATGTGCTCATTGTTGGACCTATCGTTTGAAAAAAAGAATAGAGTCGATAGTTTGAATAGAAAAAAAGTTATGGACCATGCCCACAACCCTGGGTCACCCTGTATTTGTATTAGTTTTCATATCTGAATTTGATATGTACTGACTTGTCCAATTGCTTTCATTGAGCTCTTTTTAATGGATTAATGAAGAATTGAATTGGAAATTGAATTGACAGACCGACAGAATTTGTCCCCTGGAGTATAATACTCCTCATAAAGTCGTGCATAATAATTCAATTCAGATAGAAAACGGTCAATTGACAATATTCCACAGAATGTTGGTGATCGTTTTTTCGCTGTCAGGTTGAAAACATAATTTGTTTTTAGATGTGGGAAACACTGATTCAAGTAAATTGTAATTATTATCTGTCAACTTCAACAAATTGTTTACTATTTTGATTGTCTGAAACTGAAAATTAAAATAAACTACTCAACACTAATTTCGTCGCACCCCAAAATTTTGACCATATTAAAATCTGAATAACTTTTTTCTGCATTGAACAATTTGAATTCTGTAAACACTGTTCGCTAACGCAGTCCTTCAGCTATAATCTCGTACTTCTTCAAAACATGAGGTTTTCCGCATAAAATCGCTACAGGGTATTATCTGAAACTGTGCAAAATTTCTGAATTTTCAAAAGAATCCCAAATGAAGAAAATTTTTTTTTTTCAAATTTGACAGCAGTGGCATGAAGATGAACTCATTACCTCAAGACGATTTTCGAATTGTATTATTATCTCTTTTGTTTACAGGGTGATCTCAAAAAATTAACTTTTTGGTTTTCAGTCATAACTTTTTTCCACGTCAACCGATTTTCAAAATCTCCGGCTCATTTTAAAGCTGAAACTTCAGATGAAGAGATATGAAGATCAGAATAGACTCAAGATGAAGATTGAAGATCAAGGGTTTCCTCAAAGGTGACCTAAATCTGAAACCCTCAAAATCCGGTTGGGAGGAGAATTAAATGAAAATCAACTTGTTTTCGGAATGATCATCCATTCTGAATACGTCCAAAGGACCCACGTCCGAGCTAACGCTGGGGATATTCAGTATCGACCAAGGGGGGCAAGAAGGGGTACAAGAAGAAGAACAACTCTCGCTCAAGACCGCCTCATTGGAAGATTGGTACGGCGGACTCGGACTTCAACCGCCCCCAAAATCCGACGCCGGATCGACGATCTTGGATTACACGCAAGGAGACGAGCTGCCTGCCCCTTACTGAAACCTGTACATCGAGCAGCAAGACGATTATGGGGGGAAGAACATCAAAACTGGGGAATAGCAGAGTGGAATAGGTGTATGTTTACGGATGAGAGTAGGTTCAACTTGTTTCGAAAGGATGGTCGTGTGTTGGTTTGGAGAGGGAGGAGTGAAAGGTTTTTGGAAAGACATATGGAGGCGAGGGTGGCTTTTGGAAGTGGAGGAGTGACTGTGTGGGGTGGAATATCGATGAATGGGAGGAGTGAATTGGTGATTCTGAGAGGAGAGAGTATGAACGGTGAGAGGTATAGAGATTTATGTATGAGAGAAATCGTGGTCCCTTATGCCGCAAATATCAGAAATAACTTTCTTCTCGTTGATGACAATGCGAGACCGCATAGGGCTCATATTGTCAACGAGTTTTTGAGGGATCACGGTATTGAGCGAATGAACTGGTCGCCTTTCTCTCCGGATATGAATCTGATGGAACATGTCTGGAGTCGTATGAAATTGAAAGAAAGGGAAGGGCGAATGGAAAATTTGGATGACTTGGTGAATGCGGTACAGCAAGAATGGACAGCTGTACCACAGGAGTTCATTGATAGTCTGATAGACAGCATGCCGGAATGGATCAATGAAGTAATTGCCAAAAGGGGAGGGCCCACTAAATACTGATTATCATTAATATTTTTCAATTCTAATGTTATCCAAGTTATTTTCTCTTTGTTGTTGTTCAATAAAAACTCAATAAAACTTGTTTTCTTGTTCTTGCTTACCAACACGATTAATGCTTCACGAATGAGAAAAAAACCGTTATTGTGGAATGAGCCTCAGCTGGTCAGGCTTGTAAGTAACTGAATGTGATTCTTTTGACTTTGGTTACGGGCCATGCATTTCAGACGAACAATGGGTTGATTTTATTATTTTTTTTCAAAATCCTGCCTTTACAATTGGGTTTTTTCATGCACAATTCTTGACTACTGACAGCACGAAAGATCTGGACGTATTCAGAATGGATGATCATTCCGAAAACAAGTTGATTTTCATTTAATTCTCCTCCCAACCGGATTTTAAGGGTGTTTCAGATTTAAGTCACCTTTGAGGAAACTCTTGATCTTCAATCTTCATCTTGAATCTATTCTGATCTTCTTATCTCTTCATCTGAAGTTTCAGCTTCAAAATGAGCAGGAGATTTTGAAAATCGGTTGACGAGGAAAAAAGTTATGACTGCAAAACCAAGAAGTTAATTTTTTGAGATCACTCTGTAAACAAAAGAGATAATAAGACAATTCGAAAAATTTCTTGAGGTAATGAGTTCATCTTCATGCCACTGCTGTCAAATTTGAAGAAAAAATTTTTGTTTTTCATTTGGGATCCTTTTGAAAATTCAGAAATTTTGCACAGTTTCAGATAATACCCTGTAGCGATTTTATGCGGAAAACCTTATGTTTTGAAGAAGTACGAGATTATTGCTGAAGGACTGGGCTAGCGAACAGTATTTACAGAATTCGAATTGTTCAATGCAGAAAAAAGTTATTCAGATTTTAATAGGGTCAAAATTTTGGGGTGCGACGAAATTAGTGTTGAGTAGTTTATAATGAAATATTGATCGAATCAGATATCCTCGGTTTTTAGAGAAATATCGATAGATTTATGCATTGCCCTGAGTTCACACATTTTTCTACTCATAGACCACATGATCTATGAAGTAGGAAAATATTGAAAACTGGAAAAAAAAACGTGTTCCTATTCAACTACAGGAGTTGAAAAATATCAGTATTTGGGACTAAAGTAAAAAAAGAACTTTCATTAAAATATTGAATAAAGTAATAACAAAGAAATTATGAAAAAATGTTTCGGAGCTCTGGGGCTAATTGATTCGGTGACGCATTCGCTTCTGCAGCTGTAGAAAACCCTGAAAAACCTGTAACACCACGTCATTTGAAGAGTTGGAATCAATTGAATGAAAATTCCTAAGGTCTGTTGAATTACTAATAGCTGCTTTTCAGTAAAAGAGACGTATGGTCTCTAGATGCTCCAATTTGATAGAAAACAGTCTATTTAAGCAACTGTCATCAAATTTGTACCAGTCTGTTCTGTCCTTGGCCAAAGTATGTAGAAGTGGCAAGAATTGACTCCAAAACTACAGTGAACGCTGACTGTATAAAGCTCATGATTGGATTTGAAGTATACTACAGGATCCATAGCCCAGTCCAGAACAATGTAATCCTTTCAGAGCTAATTTCCCTAGAATATAATAATAATCGCTTTTATTGACAGATAATGGTGAACAAAAATGGAGAACAGGTGACATTATTTGTCAAAAGGCAGAGTTAGCTCTGGTTCGGACTAAGTGAAGAGACGAACAAGTGCTTTCTTCCACTCATATGAAAATAATTGATGTTTTTTTAAAGCTAACACTCCCATACTGCAGTCAAGAAATACCCCTGTTCCACGCATTGTTTTACAGTGTGTTTTTTTCCAATGTAGATACAAATATTTGTATTTCCAACAAATGATAGATATTGGTACTGGTATCAAAAACAAATCTTTCGGTGGACGTTGGCAAGAAAGGGATTCCTGGGTTAAGAACAAGTCCACATGAGAAACATATGAAATCTGCATTTTCTGTTTCATATTTAGCTGCAACATCATCCTCATTATCCAACCCAGCTTTCATGGCTGCTATTATTTATCAATTAGGCCTTCTGTTTGATTATGGGTACGTTTGGAAGATGTAATCCTAGTCGATTGTTTTCTTTCTAAATTTGAGAAGCACATTGAGGATTTGTTTTATTTTCTATGTTGTGTGCTTCACTCAGCGTCAGAGATAAACTATCCAGCACAATTATAACCTTGTTCAGAAAGACAACAGTCAACAGTTTCGTCCATGGGTTCGGCGTGATACCAATAGTATAAAAATCTTCATTAACAGTTCCTAACAGAAAATGCCTCAAATTTAGTTAACTCACCAACATCAGAGTTACAAAAGTCATTCTTTCACCTCCTTTGGTTGAAGTATTGGGAACATTTTCAGATTATGGGGTCTACGAAGGAAAGTGTTAACTCAAAATTTTCAAACTTTGACATAAACGGTGTCTTCCCAACCTTTCACTCTCCTTGAAATGATCTCCAACAATCCTTTTACGATAAAAGAATTCTAGTTCGTCGATGAGAATATTCATATGGAATAACCATTTTCGCGCAAGTTCTTTGAAATGATTTGTGAAATGTGAAATTATTTTTTTTTGTATATTCGTACACATTTCAGCAAAATGGAATACAACATTTGCAACAAGCTCGATTTTTTGCAATAAATTCAAATTTAAAAAAATTAAACTTGACACTTGACATTGTTGACACATGTTAGTGTATCAATGCAGTATTTCAAACAGTTAAAAACAAAATTTATTACGAACCTGACAGCAAAAAAACGATCACCAAAATCCTGTGGAATATTGTCAATTCGATAGTATGCCGATGAAAGATATTATCGGATTCACGTTCGTCCAGTTGAAGGCCACAAGCGACCCTCACATTCGAAAATTACCAGTGCGGTCCTGTTTGTCGCACTAAAGAAACGGATCATGTGCCTCCGACTGGACCAATTCGACCTTTTTTCCGAATAAAAACACCGCTGACCGTTTCTCGATCACTCCCGATCTCTTTTGAATATGATAATCTTCGATCTTTGTGTTGTGTAACAGATTTTTACTTATGCCTTTACCTTTAACCTGATTTTTCCTTTCTGTGAGTAGCCATCGGTCTTCAAAAGGGAGGGATTTGTTTAGAAACACAATGGAGAATGGGATTTTTTCACGGTTCGGCGCTCGATGCAAATAAAAAATTCTTGCGATATACATGCGGGGATTACAGTTTTATGATTTTATGAAAAAAATAGCAGATGTTGTTTATGGCACGTGATGAAAGTTTTTTCGCTTGGTTGGAGAAATGAGTGACATTTTTTGGGCGGAAATCCTAGGACCAGCTAGCACACGTCATTTGTTAGTCGATTTGGGTAAAATTCATTTCGTTTTGATGTTCCCTACAACAATAAACAGTGTGGATACGATTATACTGCTACCTGAAGTAAGCAAAAAAATATTGTTGCAAATGCCATTTTCAACAACCATCATTGTTGGCATTTTTGTTCATCTTGACGATTTGTTGGTGTCCTAATTGTTCATGTTTGATACCTTTTCACAAATTGTTGTTCCCTGGATGATTTTTCAGAGACACTGGTGTGTAATAAACTTTAATCAATCAATCAATCAATCAATCAGTTTATTCATTCCAAAGACCCATTAGGGTATAGATCATGTCAAGATAAAGTATGGGAATATATGTATATAAATATAGTTATAGTTATTAACGTTACTTGGCCGATATGTAGCAAATAACGGATGAGGTTGAATATTGTAATTCGAGGCGCAGCCGAGGATTATAGCAACCGAATCCGTTATTTGCGTATCGGCCGTGTGTCGTTCAAGACCTTTTGTAATCCCGCTGAAAGATTACATTTTGATTCCGAGGAAAGAACAAACTACGTTTCACGTAATTCTACAGAAAAATTCCCAACATCGTGTTGTCATGGAACAGCTTGACAATATCACAACAATATTATCATAGAAATATATTGTTATGATATGAAGTTTAGGAAAAACCACAAAAATGTGAAAGAGAATGAAAGTGCATAAATACCTGCTTTGATGTTTTATTTTACAAGAAATTTGGTATTTTAGTGTTATAAACCATGTCACTTCGATATAAATTAGCATCAAAAAGGAGTCAGTTTTCTAAGTAACCTGTATGAACAACTCATTCAAATTAATATCAGGATCTTGAAAACGAAACTAAATTTAAAATAATAATCTGATTAAAAGAAAACTTTAAAAAAACACACCGAACAGTAATGTCAAATTAAATATGATGGATACAGGTAGCAAAGGCAGATAGTAGTGCTTAGTAGTGTTGGAGAGCAGTTGTGGACAGAAAGGTATCTAAAACAAGAAAAAAAAATAGAAAATAAGAAAGTAATTATAGGTTATGTAAATAGTAGAATTAGTTATTAAAATTTGAGTTTACCTTAAAACAATCAAATCCTCAGTTAAATAAAGTGTCTAGTGTGGTTTGAAAAGAAACGAGAGGCTGGTTGCTAGGAATTGGTTGTTGACGATAGAAGCTGAAGTTTGGAAGAGGATTTTTGAAAGCTGAAAGAAAAATTAAATAAAATACAAAAATTATAACAGAAATAGAGAGCAAGAAGAATGTAACGGCTAGTTTTGCGTTACAACAATCAAATTTCCAAGGTTTTCCGAAAGAGTTGAATCACCCTGTGATTTCCATTTAGAGGCTGGGAAGTTGAGATATCGAGTACCGCACAAAATGGTGTACTCGACCGTAGGTATTTCATTAGTTTTTTTTGGACCTGAACTGGATATGAGGCGATAAAATTTAGATTTTTATTGAAAGATAAGTGACGAACGTTTCACGAAATGCTGATTATTTTGTTCTTCCATTATTGGGATTTTTCTTCGTGAAACTTAGGTAATACTAGTTCTTTGTTGTGAGTAACTTGTGTAGTTAGACTTGTGGAAACTAGTATAGTTGAGGGATTTAGGTTCGTTCACGTCATCTCCACGTAGCTGCAACACTTTTCACCACATGATAACGTTGCTATTTTCTGTTTACCGTAAATTGTTACCGAAGGCCCTCCACCGAAGAGGGTCTTTGTATGGGGCTAATTACACGTTGGGACGATCTCAGTAGAAGTCATTTGGGCAAAATCCAGTAACCGCCGTATAGTTTTGCTTCAGCAGACCCTGGAAGTGTACATTTATTTTGGGTTATGGAACCCGAGATTGAAGTTTGAGTAGCCGCTATATGACATAGGAACCTCCAGATATTTACAGATAAGATGCATGATTTTTGTTTGTGAATTCACGAGATTACTATATACATATTTTTTTTATCTTTATATTTCATACGCCTTCATACAGGGCTATTCTCTTGAAAGTGGTTTATAAACGAACTTCCCATCTCTCTCGAAATCAAAGTGTAAACTTTACGTGCGCACGTTCAGTAGATAGCTAATAGATACTGTGGCGAAGCTGCGGGCGATGCCGGACCTGAACTCTCACGTATAGCTAGCGACCAACCGCGGCAGACTGTCGATGCGCTTGCACCGAGAAGAATCTCGACGGTTCGATGAGTCTGGGCGATTCGAAGGAATATTCTGGAGCATTCAGAGAAGTCAACGTCGGATATAAAAAGAATTACGCAGCGGACAGTCGGGCAGTCAGTGAAGTGAAAGTCGAATATAAATACCTAGTTCCGTGATTGTTATATAAATTAGAGTATTGTGTTATTGTATCATTGTATTTCGTTAAATAAATTATTTTCGAGTGAATTGGACTATAAATATATTACAATACAAATATTTCATCCCTCCAACCCCCTTCATTAGAAGTTATATCACTGCGAACATATCGTAAATACAAAGAGTTATTATCACTTCAAGTGGTAGTTTTGTGGCCTACAATTAGTTTATAATCACCATCAGTGATAAGTTAACTATTGTTTTTTCACTTAATAAAGAAAGGAGGCGGTTCAGAATATAGCTTGCTATTTCATTTCAATCTCCTAGTGCTAGGTGTGCTGGAAGCGATCCTATAATATAACGTCGAATAAATGTGACTTACTGCACAAGGCGGTCTCCAAAAGAATTGGAGATTTCCAGTTGAATCTGCGGCCACAAAACTGGTGGCGCCCATTTATTTATTTTCTTTTAGTATAAACTTTATTATTTATCTATTTAATTCTAACCCAGCCTACTCTACGACTGAGCGCCGCGCATTTTGTGTAGCGCGCTCGCCGCATTCCGTTCTGACTAAATTGCAGAATTTGAGACGTTACAAGAATAGTCAAAGCAGCAAATAATTAGCAGAAAGGAAAACCAATACCAAAATCAACAGAATAAACTACCCAGAACATCACAATCAGAACTCACCTTCAAATTGAAAATTCCAAGAGGAAAGACCAAATAGCGCAGAAAGCATCGGAGACAATAAAGGTACACCTTTTTGAACTTTCTCCATGTAATATATAAACAGTAATCAAAGTTAAAATTTAATAAAAACAAACTTTTTGAAAATATAACATAACCCAAATCAGAATTCAGACAGACAATCAATCATAGAACAGTGAAATTTCTCAGGACCATAGACCATTAAAGTAAATCGTACTAAATTATAGTAAATTTTTAGTAACAGATGAAAAAGTTCATGAGAACAATATCTAGAATAAGATAGTTTTCGGTTAGGATAATAATAATAATAATAATAACTTTATTCACGTTAATTAAATTAAACATAGAGAAAAATCGGCTCAAAAACATCGTGAGTAAAGAAAGAAGAGTGATAAGTGCTAAAGCACTTGTTTCACAAATATACAAACAATAAAAATTATATAAAAATGTGTAAGTAAGAGTATGAACAATTTTTATAATGAATAACAGTAATAAATAAATAAAAAATCAGACACACGCATATACAAATAATAAAGTTAAAATGTTCATTGTGATTCAATATAAAATTATAAACATAAACAAACAGATATATGAGCTGGGTACATAGAGTTGATAAAAATGGGTAAAAGTCAGAAATAAATATAAAAGTAAACAATAGAAAATTAATGACAATATAGAATGGTATAAAAACATTTTGGTGAAATTATTAAAAATGTATTCAAAATAGTGGTAAGCAAATAAAAGAACCAGTCGCACCCCTATACACACATATACAATATGAATATAAAATATTCATTGCGAATCAATATAAAATTATAAGCAAGCATATTTTTATTTTATTTAGTGAATTATTTTTTAAAAATTTTTCAGTCATCAAAGAAAGAACGAATCATATTTCTTGGATTTTCGTTTATGAACTCTCTCAATCGTTGTTTAAATTTTCTTTTCATATTTATACATTTTAATTCATCAGGAATGCTATTATATAACTTGGGTGCTAAGTAGAGGAACATTCTCTGTGTTGTAGCTTTGACCATTAACGGTGGTATATAATGATTTTTTTTTCGTGTATTGTAATTGTGGGTAGGTAGTTGGTTGAGATGCTTTGAGTCGTGGTACTTTAGGCATGTGATGAAGAAGTGTAATTGTCTAACGTCCAAGATTTTTGATTCAGAATAAAGTAAGTCAGATGAATATCTGGAGTTTTTGGAAAATATTAGTTTTATGAATCTTCTCTGTAGTACTTCCAACTGATTTAGATGAGTTTTTAATGCTCCACCCCATGCCAGAATTCCATAGCGGATATGACTCTCTACTAAAGAGTGATACAAAGTTTTCATTTGATGGAAAGGTAAGTTGTCTTTGAGCTTTTTGAATTTATACAATATACATCTCAACTTTTTCACTACATACATTATGTGTGAGTCCCATTTCATATGACAATCAATGATCATGCCCAAGTATTTGATTTCTTTCACAGGTTCAATGGAAAAATGTGCATTGTCCATGTTTATATCAAGTTTGCCGAGACTAGGCAGGCCACGAGAGTTACAACTGAATGGTAAATAATTTGTTTTTTCCATGTTGATCGTAAGTAATTTATATTCAAACCATTTTTTTATCGAATGAAAATCAGATTCTGCTTTTTGTTTCAGATTTTCCCAGTTATCAGAACTATAAAAAATTGCCGTGTCGTCAGCAAATCCGAAAATTTCTCCATTACTATCGAGTGAGAACAGTCCATTTATATAAATGTTGAATAAAATGGGTCCTAGGACTGTTCCTTGTGGCACACCATAGTCAATTTTTTCGGCATCGCTAACCACACCATCAACACTCACAGCCTGAGTTCTATCGCTCAAGTAGCTTTTGAAGAGTTCTAAGCAAATGCCTCCAACACCAACGTCTTCCAATGACTGTAAGAGTAGATCATGGCTAACGGTGTCGAAAGCTTTTGACAAATCTACGAATATGCACAGACATGGAAAGCTTTCATTCAGAGCTTCCGTTATTCTCGAGATTAAAGCTAAAATTGCATCCTGGGTTGATATATTTTCCTTGAAACCAAATTGATTCTTAGAAATTATGTTAAATTTGTTCAGAAAAGAACTCAATCTGTTTTTTAAAATCTTCTCAAATATTTTTAGAAAGATGGGTTATTAGAGATATCGGTCGGTAATTGCCTACTTTCCGTTGTATTCCCTTTTTTATGAAGAGGAATGACCACTGTGTGTTTGAATGCCGATGGATACTTTCCAAGTTTCATACAAAGGTTAAAAATGTGCATTAATGGTTTTTGGATGTAACAAGAAATGATCTTTAGAGTTTCGGCTCTGATATTGTCAATTCCTACTGCTTTTTTATCTTTCAATTGATTTATTATGTTCTGTATTTCAACTGCCTCTACTGGAGTGAGGACGAGAGAATTAGGTACAGAAGAGCGTTTTGGAACGAAATTGGGGTCTTTTTTTATTTTACTGTCTAATTTCCTACCCATTTCTGCAAACCTGGAATTGAATTCTTTTGCTATATGTTTTTTGTCTACCAATATGCTACCCTCCTCGCTTTCAATGGAATCTATAGGATGCCGTGTTTTTTTTGTTTTGCTTATTTCCTGTACCACTTCCCATAATTTTTTTGTATTGTTGTTGTTATGTTCAATTTGCTTTCTATAATAATTGTATTTGGTTTTTTTGATAAGTACATTCAATCTGTTTCTATACTTTTTATATTCTGTTCTCAAATGATCATTATTTGGATATTTCTGTAGCATCTTATTCATTGAATTTTTTTCATTAGGATAGATAGTTTTAGATATTTGAGCAAATATTTCTTGTTTTGATATCAATCAGTTCAATAAAATAAAAATTCATTTATTTGACTTTATTACAAATTCATAATTTCACACATCAAGAATACCAACTGTCTTCAATAATAAATATCACATATTGGCCAACCTGCGTGCAATTTGGTGCAAGTGTACAAATTGCCAGTTTCATTTATTTTGACATTCAGTGTGTACAATTTACATTTTTATTGCAATCATACCAACAGCAGAAGAAAAAGCCCAAACTGAACCTTCCTTGAAGAATAAAGAGGATCATCTCTACAGTGGCGCACCGACTGAGCATCAAACTGAAAGGTAATAAGGTACAATTTATTATTCTCAATCACAATTTCATTAAATCACTTAAATTATATAAAACAATATCAAATTTATAGTTATTTAAGTAACAAGGAATGTAAAGACGTGTTAACATTCGAGGTGAGCGAGTACGAGCCGAGGCAAAGCCGAGGCTTGTCGCTTGCCGAGGATGATAACAGTCGATACATTCCGTGTTACTTATTACGTTTTTCCCGCTGCTTGTTGACATTTCTCAAAATTTGCCTGTATTGAAGTTTGTTTTCTTACCCTTCCTTCATGATTATTCGTTCGCTATTTCATTCTAAGTTGCTTGTGCGTGTAACTAAGTTACCGAATAAGCAGACAACAATAATATTCAAAAGGTCTCATAACCTAAAAATTGATATGAATGAAGCTGAAGGTATTACTTGTCAAAGGCAAAGTCATTATTACCCTAGGCATGTAAATGACACTATTTACATTCCGTTGTCAAGATGAATTAGTAAACGAATGATATAGGCCATTTACCTGTTTTGTTGCTAAGCATGTAAATAGTCCATTACAGTGTCGGCAGCGGGAAAAAAATTTAACAACAATATAAAAAAAAATAACAATATATTATATACTTTCTCTAGAATGCTAATCCCTCCAATTTTCACGGCGAAAAGCATGCCGCGTATGCGACCTGTTTACGATGTGCGCATGCGCGTCATCAGTGTAGTTTGGGTAGATCGTTGCCAAGTTTGAAAATAATTTGGTGTTCCAATTCAGAGTTTTTTTGTTATGAGGCAATAAAACATATGTCATTTGAAAGAGATAAATTTGACAGCGCATTTAGTACTTTTTAAAACCGAAAGAACCTTTTAGAGATAGATTACTCCGAATTTTAGGCGCGAAAGAAACTTATTTAAAACAATAATGTACCCTACGCTACTGTAATTATAATGACCGTGCAACAGTGCTTTTTCATCAACAGGAAGACTTGTCACTGAGATCTGTCACTCTTGTCAGAGACAGAGACGGTTTTTAGAATTTCAGATTTTTACTTGTCGTTTTGTGTTGTGTTTGTTGTCGTTGGTTATTCTTTCATCTTTTGTGAATTTGTATTAATCTTGTTCCTTTAAAGACAATTTCTAATAAAGCCGTTTCTTCCTAAAAATAAACAATGAACTGTTTAGTGTTGCGTAATAAATCAATTTTGGTAGATAACGAAATTTTTTATGTACTTATATGCTTTGCTCAAAATAGCTTAAATATTATTTTAGCTTGACAAAAAAGGCATGATTTTTGGTTATTATTTTTAAGAAGAGACCCCAGCAGAATATTTGAGTGAGAAAATTGTAATTTGTGGCTGACATTTTCCTCATGAAGATTCATGTGAAAACGACAATAGAATAATTTGAAACCTAGTGCAGTACCAATATTGCGTCTGCGTAAGCATGCATGGCGATTGATACAACTTTCTACCACACCGCTTATATTATGAGTTCTAGATTCCTACAAAAAGTACTAAACATACACAGAATCGCCTCAGAAAATTAATGTCAATATGGAAGTGCTTTTCTTTGATGGTAAGGAAAATGCTTCAGACCTCACTTTTTCATACAACCCCATTGTGGAAATTGCACTATAAGGTAATACAACCAGAAATACTCGCAGAAATAGCATGTTAATCTCTTCAAATGATTTAAATTGCGTATTTTGACATGAATCGTTCTAGAAAAAAAACCTCGAGCTTCCAAGCATCCAATTTTATAAATCCAATTTGAGTTGAAATTATTCATGATATCAGTTGAAATAAATTTTCATAGTCTTTTGTACTTTCAATTTATTTTCCAATCCAGTGCTTCCTTGAAATTCGCACCGATGATTTGGAGTGGTTCCGTAGGTTTTTGTTGGTTAACTACAGCTGAAAAGTGAATGTGATACCAAAAATCAGTCGCTTCAGAGCGGTAAATAATAATAATAACCGTACTCTACTTTCTGATGGCCTTTGCTGAATATTCGGGATCATAAATATGTGAAAATATGTATTCAAATCGGCTAAATACAAATAACACGTATAAGCGTCGGGGCGTGGCGCAGTGGTTAGAGCGTCCGACTTTGGGTCGAAAGGTCCGGTGTTCGAGCCCCAGTTGCGGCTGGGATTTTTTAATTTAATTTGACCGATTAAATTATTCAAATCTCGTGGCTGGACTGGGGTGAGTCCTGCACGATTCACTGTTGCGTTCCAATTAACAGTGCTGCTCCTAAGGTGGTGCATGGAGTTAGTAACAAGGCCTATCCAGAACACGTGGCTAATGACCATAGCAGTAGATGCCAGAAAACAAAAAAAAGCAGGTATAGGCACAATGTGGCTTCGAACCTTATTCTCCGGGATTCAGAATTAACGTTTGTTAATCTTCACAAGTGCCATAATATTTTACTAAAACCGGGCCTGTTACAAAAATCACTAATGACGCGCTTGCGCATTGCGGACTAGCCTGAACTGTTTACAACACTTTTGACATGGGGATTAGCATTCTAGAGTAAGTATATAATATATATTTCTATGAATATTATAAACGTCAGTTTTTTGTGTTCGCGAGTTCGCTTTAACAACGACCATGGATGAAATTGAGGAACAAAATCAAAGTTCTTCAGAAATATTGGGAGAAGCAAATGCAGCGACTGTTGATTTACAGCAGAAAATAACATGAGCGATATCAAAAAGAACTTGAAAATTTTGAAGAGGGGCGTAAAAGCAAGAATGTAAAGATGGTTAATGAAGATGTATTATTAGCCTATACGAAAGAAAAATCAAAGGTTTATTCTTCTAACTCGCTGAGGACCAAGATTTCAATGTTGAAACTTGCTTTGAAAGTTTATGAAAACATTAACATTTCAAGGTTCGTTATTTTAAATCGTTCACCATTTCAGAGTATTACCTACAGAGTTGGTATTTTCAGATTTGGAAAATTATTTTTGTTCTTGAGACGAAAGTCTGATGGACACCTACCAAAATTTAGTCTTAAGAAGAAGTAACTGAGTTTTTGTTGGAGGCAAATGATCATACATGTTTACTTGAAAAGGTTGTATCAATGTGTGGTATTTTTGGCGCCTGTAGACGTGACGAACTTGTTAAGCTGACTGGATGAATTTGAAAGCACCAGTACCAGAGTTTTGGTTACATTTAGTTATACTTAAAACAAAAAGAACGGGTATTTGTCATTCCCAAAGAAGGACTTCCTTTTGATGCCTATGGTTATACCAAAAATACGTAGATTTGCGGCCTTCAAATTTGGAAAATCGGCGATCCTTTATTGGTTAAAGGAATAGTAAATGCGTGTAAAACTAGTTGTGGACATTCAGACTATTGGAGCTGTTCCAAAGAAAATTGCAGTATTCTTAAAATTGGAAAATCCTCAGTTCTACACAGGTCACTCGTTTCGCAGGTCCTCGGCTACTATGCTTGTAGAAAATGGTGTCGATCTACTATCGGTAAAAGAACTTGGAGGTTGGAACTCCTCTGCGGTGGCGGAGTCGTATATTGAAAATTCAGTTTCAAAGAGAATGAAGATAACGAAACAACTATTTCATAGTAATGAGGCCACACCGACAACAAGTTCATACTGGTGCCATAGATGTAAATCTCTCATCGATGGAATAGAAATTTCAAATAATAGCAATTGTCAAATTACTTTTCGAATTTATAAATAGTTAGTATTATTATAATTATAGTTATTGTAAGCAGAATAAAGTCCTCAATTTTTGTATTCAACACAAAAGAATATGAAAAAAAAAATTACAGGACATTGTGTAGGTGTACATACTACTTATTTTTTGATGCCCTCCCCATAGAACTCTCCCGCCATCTCCTTCGTCCACTTCAAGACCTCTTGTTTTACCTCCTCATCGGTTTAGAATTTGGTATTCTTCAGGAACGTGAAGAGATGAAAATCTGAAGGCGCTAAGTCAGGGGAATATTCAGGGTGGTTCAAAAGGTCCCAACCAAATGAGTTCAAACGGGCCTTGGTGGCGTTGGCCGTGTGCGGGCGGGTGTTGTAGTGGAACAAACACTACATTCCTCTCCGTTTGTTTTGAATTGCTCTCTTCAACTTTTGTTGGGTTTCACAGTATGGTGCTGCAGTAATTGTCTCCCCCTGAGTCAAAAAATCAATCAAAATTACCATTTTTCGGTCCCAAAACACGGATGCCATGATTTTTTTTGACTGAAATTGAGGTTTGAACTTATTGGCAGTGTACCGCTACTGTGATTACTGTTTTTTTGTCTCATGGGTGTAATGAGCCTCCCATGTTTCATCACGAGTCACAACGGATCTCAGAAAAATTTCAGTCGGAGTTTTTCCTTCCGCGAGAAGGAACCTTATGACAGCGCGCACTTCGCACTTATACTTTGTGGACATGCCTCGTATATATCACAGAACTAAACTGTCTTGAGATCTGTCAGGTAATTATCCACGAAATCGCTTAAGCAACAAACTCCACCTTCGGGATCAAAAGGTGGACCTATGTGTAATTTATATTTAAAAATTTCAAACATTGAAATTAATATTTCGATAACATTTACATACTCACTGAATACGTTCCTGCACGTGTACTTTCGATGTTTACCTATTGTCTAAGAGGCTTACATCGCTTCCTTTTATTGATGCATATTATTTGTGTCCTTTCTGTTCCTTTGGAGTATAATGCGAAATACATGAATTTCACTCTTAAATCATACAAGGTGTCGCCAAATAAATGCGAAAGTTTTCAGGGGTTGATTCCTTGTCGAAAATTGAAGGGGGTCTTTCATGAAAACAAAAGTTGGCCTGTCCTTGAAAAGTTAGACTGAAGAGCTAAGGGAATGACATTTTATGGACGTGGTATACCAATAATAAGGCTACGTATGAGTTTTCTTTTATTTTAAAACTTTTTAAAAAACAAAATTTCTCAATTTGAAAATACGTAAATTGTTGAAAAAGTCCATATCTCGAAGTGGAGTGGATAGTTTTTATGTAAGAATAAATCTCGAAGTCATCTCCACAAATGTTTACTATATGTATAATATACATTTGTGGAGATGACTTCGAGACTTATTCTTACATTAAAAATATGTGTTGAAAAGAACGATTCATTGCAAAACTTCTTTCATAAAATCAATAATTTTTTAATGAAATGAAATAATGTAAAAAGTATGATTAAGGACAAGCTTTTATTCAAATGCACGAAGGAGTAAAAAAACTATTCTTTAGGCGTAGGTTATTCTGAGATTGAGAGAGTCAAAGGCTTGCTGCGCAAAGATTTCAGTTTGAATACAATAGCTACAAGCTTTTGTATCTGTTACAGAATAAAAAAGGCTATTTTGTGAGTAACAGATTTAAAAGCTTATAGTTTCACTTCGACAAGCTTAATATGTTATTCACTGAATGACCAACGTCACATATCTGGAGAAATACATTTTTCTTCTAAGAGCATTTGAAAAAAAGATTGTCTTTAAAAAAAATTTAAATTTTTAATATGAATTTTTTAGTTCTCAAGCAAAACTTAGTAGCCGTTATCTTGGATTTTCGAATGTTTGACCTCAAAAATCCTCAAATACCAATTTTCAATAGACTCAGATCATAATCACAAAACTGGTTCGCCATCTTGATATTATGAATTTTGGAAAAGTCATAATCTCCTACCCTGAAAATCCCCTCACAGCAATTTTGAATACAATCTGACAATAATCACAAATCTTGTCCACCATCTTGGAGCCGACATTAAAATTCATGAATTTTGACTAAAAAATCATTATCTCCCACCCCAAAAATCTGAATGGAATCTGATCATGTAGTAGTAGTAGTAGTAATTCTTAGTCATAATATTCATGATTTTCGACCCTCCATAACTCCTCTATACCAATTTTGAACGAATCGGACATGATCACAAAACATGCCTTCCATCTTGTAGCCGCCATATTGAATTTACGAATTTTGAGAAACTCAGGTCAAGTTGAATAAAAGCGTATAAAATAAAAATGAAGGACGAGACCAGAGTCCCAAACGCGGGAGCGGGACCTCAACCTGGGCCTTCCAGATCTCCAGACTCAAACCCCTTGGACTTTTGCATCTGGAGTCGGCTAAAGTCCTTAGTCAATATGACCACCATTGAATGTGTAAACGATTTAAGGAATCCCATCATTGCAGGCTGCGAGACAATCCAAACACACTTGGAATATTTCAAAGTTTGCGCCAATCCATGAGAAGAAGACTTGATTTCTGTCCACGCCCAGCGTAGAGATGGAAAACGTTTGGTAATCGCTCATTGATGGTTTTGACTGGAATTGAAGTGGTGAATGTCATCCTAATTACAACGGGAAGGTGGCAGGTAGAAAAACTGGAAAAACTGAGGATAGAAGCAGTTGAAACGTAGTGAACAACACAAATTATAAGACGATGGATGTCTAATAAATGTACTTAAATTTCATCACTTTTTTAGATTCATCGGCTAAATCTGCTGTAGCTTCATTTGTTGTTTCAATTTTATCTGGTGGAGTACAAATAGTTTCTACCTCACTATCAGAACTCGATAATTTTTACACCTTTACAACAAAATATAAAAAACTTTGAATTACGAGATTACTGTAATTGACAATATTCCACGGGCTTTTGGTGATCGTTTTTTGCTGTCAGGATGGTAAAAAATTTTGTTTAAATGTTTGAAACACTAAATTGATACACTGACATGTGTCAACACAGTCAAGTGCAAAGTTCAATTTTTTGCAAAAAAATTGAGCTTGCTGATTTTGCTGTAATGTGTACGAATATACACAAAAAAAATACGTTTCACAGATTCCCGAAAACTAAAGAACTTGCACCATTTGAATCTTCCCATCGACGAACTAGAGTTCTTTTATCGTAAAAGAATTTTGGAGATTATTTCAAGGAAAGTGAAAGATTGGGAAGACACCGTTTATGTCAAAACTCTGATGTTGTTGAATTCCATTCTCGATGTTCAGATTCGAAATTTGAGAAAACAGTTTCCTTTCTAGACCATATTATCTGAAAATGTTCCCAATACTTCAACCAAAGAAGGTGAAAGAATAACTGATGATTCTGTTCCTTGTAATTCTGAAGTTGGTAAGATTTAGTTTTGTAACTCTGATGTTGGTGAATTAACTAAATTTGAGTCATTTTCTGTTGGGAACTGTTAATGAAGAAAGTAATAAAATTGATTATGTAGAGGAGGATAGCCCACATCACACCAAACCCATGGATGAAACTGTTGACTGTTATATTTCTGAACATGGTTATAATTTTGCAGAGTTACTGAATAATTGATCCCTAACGATAGGTGAAGCATACAATATAGAGAATAAAACAAATCCCCAACATGATTCTCAAATTTGGAAAGAAAACGAATGACTAGGGTTACATCTTCCAAACTTGGACCCGTAATCGAACAAAAGGCCTAAATGATAGATAACAGCAGCCATGAAAGCTGGGTTGTATAATGAAGATGATGTTGCAGCTAAATATGAAACAGAAAATGCAGATTTCATATGTTTCTCATGTGGACTCGTTATTACCCCAGGAATACCTTTCTTGTCAACGTCCCCCGACAGAGTTGTTTTTGATACCAATACCAAAATCTACCATTTACTGAAAATTCTATCGAATTTGAGCCTCTAGAGACCATACATATTTTTTACTGAGAAGCAGCTGTTCATAATTCAACAGACCTCGTTAGGAGTATATTCATTCAATTAATTCCAACTCTTCAAGTGACGTGGTGTTACAGGTGAAAGCGAATGCGCTACTGAATCAATTTAAGCAGCCCCAGTGTTTCCAACACTTAAAAATAATATATATTACCAACGTGACAGCGAAAAAACGATCACCAATATCCTGTGGAATATTGGCAATTGTCACTGTCAGACGCCATCCATATGTAACCATGAATATGCTTCATAAGTAGCACATTTTGGATTAAAATGTTACTTGTTATGAGGAATATTTAATGGTTCCTAAGTAACTATTGTTACCATGTCCATAACGTACACTCAAATTACAAGAAAAAATTTTATCTTTGGATTTAACTTGTGATCAATGGAGAACCGATGTTTTTTTGCACTATTGCAAGCAGGTTAAACTTCTACACAGTAGATGGTGCAAAAAGTACTAACTTTTTGTACGATCGTAGAATAGCTATTTACATACCAAGGGAGGAAAATCATGCTTTTCCTCCTGCGGATAGTTTCCGCATTTTCCTCCTGAGGTATGTATTTAGTTTTTTCTACTACCTTTAAGGTCGTCATTTTTATAACGTCCTAAAAATTATAATGCGTGCATACTTATAAGAACAACTGCAGAAAGTTGTGGAACTATATAATGCGGCTATATGACAAAATATTAAGTAAGCGTTGCGTCGTCGTCATCGTGTTGACAACGATTTGTTGCTATGGCGTTGTTTGGTAATACAAACATAACAGTTGTCATAAGCTGTCACGTTGTTTACCCTTTTAAGTTGCTTCTAAGTTTTGAAAATGAGTTCTAGCAAAGACGACCTGCCAAAAGATCTCGCTGAAGAGGAAAAATTGATTTCAATGGATCTTCTTCCTGATAAATCGACAGGAAAAGTACTATTTTCCTTCCGGCGGGAGGAAAAGTACTATTTTGCTCCCGGCGGAAGGAAAAGTACCATTTTCCTCCCTTCTTTAGGGTTCGAAAATAAAGTTTTCTAGAGGTAGTAGAAAAAAAACTTATTTTCATTCATATTTTCTGAACGAAAAGTTCTTTTTTCAATTCTTTCGAATCAATGCTGCAGAGAGTTTTGAAAGAGGATTATGATTGGATGTAATCTCATTTGAAGAAGTAAGTCTCATTATGGTCCGAGTGCCTACGTCGAAATTTCTATATTCTCTTCTTTGAAACCGTGTGGTTTTAAAGTCTACTGAAAATGTAAGTTCTTTAGAAAAGCAATTTTTGTTTCAGTGGGAAGACTTTTGAACACTGCAATTTTTCATATATAGTGTATAAGATGTTTACACACAGGGATAAATCTTGTCAGGATGTCAAAAGACTTGCAAAACGTTCCAGAGAAAATCCTTTCATGAAAGGTCAAAACGAACGCTCACGCCGGAATGTTTATTATTTACCTCAAAGGAAATATGCCAAGAATATTTCTCTTGGTGGTCACAGTTCAGGAATATTTTTCAAGTATGCAAGTTGTGCACAGGATGTCTAATTCTGAGTTGCAACTATTGCGTTTTTAATTTTTTAGTAAAGAAGGCAAAGATGGAAACGAAACACCATATTTTTTTATGCTCTGTTTAGTATAGAAAAGAAAATCCTGTAATTTTCAGAGAACATCGTCGGCTTAGAAAAATCAGAGGCAAAGCTGCTACTGCTGTTGAAGGAAGCCAAGTTTTGGGGAACATAAATCAATATTTTATATAAGTAGATTCCGGTGAGAGAAGAATATTACATTTGTTAAAAGTCTTCCTGCAGAATTCGTTATGAGGCATGTTGAAAACCAACCTCAAGTACCTACTAAACAAAGATTAACCCTCAATCACTCGCGCCCAAAAAATTACGCGAGCACTCGCGTGTGAGAGTTTCTCTCACACTACGACTAGATCAAAGTTATGTTTGATGTTATTGTTTTTATTTAATTTTTTGGAAATGAAATGAAAATATAGATAATGTTGAAGGGTTTATTTTATAATAATAACGAAAAATAAAACTGCCAGTATAGTTTGAACAACACAAATAAACTTGTGCAACAATGTGAACACAACAAAGAAAACAACCCTGTATATATCTTTTAAATGAAACTCAGATAAAAATTATGTGAATATAGGCTAAAGTAGAAACAAATGATCATAAAAATTCAATTATCTGAATTATCACTGTTGTCATTTACACCACAACACGTTCGACATGTGAATGTCGTATGCTCCGTGCAAATCGCAGCGTTGCAGCTAACACATCGCTTTTTTGTCTTCCTGTTCTTTCTCCTGGGACAAAACGTACAAAAACCTGATGAAACGCCTAACTAACAACGGCTTAATCAAATCTTCCGCCAGTTTATTCAGATGAATTCTACGTTCTTCAATGACACCGGTATTAATTTTATAAACAATATTGGAATTAATAGCAGCAACGTCTAGAATTGTAAAAAAAATTCTAAGGGGCCATCGACAAGAAAATCTAGAAACAGAATATGTTGATTTTAACTCATCAACCACGTCGACGCCGCCTTTGGTTAGGTTGTAAAAGGTGACAATCTCAGGTTTCTGCAGGTCGCCAGACTCAGGATCTATGTTGTCTCCAGAATGAAATGTAGACAACATCAGCACATTTTTTTGGGGTTTTGGTTTATATGACAATAATACAGTGTCCTTCTGAAATCCAAACATGCTACTAGGTACAGGTCGCTTCGCATTTATAAATACTGGTGGAATTTCCTTTTTGTTTTTTCTGAGGGTACCGACTATAGTGGTTTTCCTACCAATTAGTTCTTTGGCTAACGGCATTGACGTAAAGTAATTGTCCATAGTTATATTTCTACCTGTATCTAATATGCGATATGCGATACGCTTTACCACAGCAGAAGCAGAATTGTCAAGTTGAAAAGGCCCAGCCGGCTGTTTTCCTGCATATATCTCCATATTACTCGTATAAAACATCCTGGAATCAACTAAGGCATATATTTTAATGCCGTATGTGGCCGGCTTATTGGCTATATATTGCCTAAATTTACAACGGCCTCTAAAGCTCTCTAACATTTCATCCACTGTACAATACTCTCCAACTTGATAATTTTCTTGACATTTGGATACAAATTGTTCAAAGATTTCTCGAATGGGAGCCAAATTATCATAAATTTTTCTTTGGTTTCTGTCATTGATATTGTCAAATCTCAATGCTCTACCTAGAAGATGAAATCGTTCTCGTGACATCGTTAGCCTAAAGCAAGCAGGTGCAAATATTGAATTATCCCAAAGTTCTTTAGTATTTACGTATTGAGCCTTCCGTACCCCAGCCACGTATAGGAGTCCAATGAAAGCATATATTTCTATGGTATCCGTATCACGGCAATCTCTTTCTCTGCTATAATTATTCCGTAATTTGGCCAAATAAATATTAGTGCAATGCACAATTTGTTCAATAATCTCCTCTGTTATATATAATCTCCAGCAAGTTGCCACAGTATTTGCATTTTTTGCAATATTTTTGACCGCAGGAAGATGAGTAATAATATTCCTTCTTGGTGTTCGTACATTAGGTCGTAGAGGATAAGCCATCCAGTAAGTTTTTTTGTCTTTACCAGTGAAATGGTGTATAGAACCGTATGCACGATTTTCTTCAATCTCCTGGACAAAATTTTCAACATCTTCATCGCTTTGTTCCGAATCAGTATTGTGTTCACTATGTTCACTGGCAGCTTCACATTCGATATCTTCGCGTTCATCATCTTCCATAATTTCTTGGTTTTGCCCGTCTTCTTGACCCGTCCATGGTATATTAGCTAACATTTGCTCTCTTTCACTCTCTTATTATTTCATTCGCCCTAATTCCGCAAGCATCCGTCCTCTACTCATTGTTTATAATCTAAAACAATAAATTCACTATAGTAAGACATTTTGTATATAGAAAACAAATTCACTTACCAACACGAGTTTAATCGATCACAAAAAATAATAAACTACGTTAGAACTCGCGCGATGAAAGAAACTCTAACGGAGGTCTGCAAAGGGACAACAAGTATCTGATACCTAATATCAATTCACACTAAATATTGCACATGCCAATGCATATTCAAGAAGCGCTGTCAAAAATCAGCTAGAAGTGGGGGTAGCGGTATATGTGATTTACTGTTCATAGAATGTGCGTTTTATTAGCAGGCGTGAGAAAATCGCTCATAGCGCGAGTGATGCAGGGTTAAAGAAGATCGCATGCAGGAAGCTCTTAATCTGGTCACGAGATGGACGGACTTGGAGGGTCTGAACGTCAACTCTAACAAGGCAACCATAGAAACATTCACCCGAAGACGAAAAACAGAGGGCCTAGGACCTAGACCTCGAGGAGACGATATACAGATAAAGAGGGAAGTCAAATACCTTTGAGTAATTCTTGACTCTAAGCTGACCTGCAACCAGTATCTAGAAAACACATCAAAAAAGCGGGACCTCAATAGTGATGACCAGAGGATTATTTGAAAAAAAAATGGGGGCTGAAACCACATATGCTGCACTGGTTGTATAGCACGTTGTCATACCTTTCATCACATACGTCTCTTTGGTGTGGTGGCGAAAGACACAACAAAGAGAAGCCATAACAGAACTAGGCAAGATGAAAAGACTTGCCTGTCTTGGAATCACAGAAGCAATTAAATCAACACCAACTGCAGCCATGGATTCACTCCTGGGACTGTCTCCTCTCCACCTAGTGGTGCAAGGGAAGGCAAGGCTTGGTGTCTCCAGACTGCAGAAATTACCAAACTTGAACGTTCGCACGGGATACATGAGCATCGTTAGAATTGTGATCGGGGACGTGTTGGGAACGAGAACAGACCAATTTTCGAAACGATACTGCTTCAATAACCAATTGAGAGCTGACAGAACTGAGTGTGACTGCTCGCAGCTCAAGGACACTCTACTGGGGAAAATCTGGTACACAGATGGATCCAAGACTGATAATGTGGTGGGCTCAGGAGAGTTCTCCAGGAATCCGAGTACTGGCAACAGCTACTTACTGGGCGAACACCTCTGTCTTTCAAGCAGATGTGTACGCCAATGCGCGAGGGAGAACAACAGGAGAAACGTTGAAAACGCTCATATCTAAATCCTGTCAGACAACCAAGCGGCACTTAAGGCCTTCTGCAACAAGGAAGTGACGTCCAAACTGGTATGGGACTGCAAATAAGAATTGGGAGTGCTGGCAGACCGGAGTAACGTCAAACTGATATGGGTCCCAGGACACCGGAGAGACTTTTTGGCAATGAAGGAGCAGACGAAATCGCGAGAGAAGGTTCTGAAAATTTCTCAAACCAAGGGCAGATACTAGTATGTACAGTTAGAGCGTCTGTAAGAGAATGCATCTCAGGAAACAAACACGGAAACACGGAGTGAACATGGCGCCCGGCATAGGTTCGCCTGAAAATGCTCTCCGCAATAAATGTTGTAAAAAGTGTAAACGAAATGTTGTAAATGGTTTGAAATGTAGAAACTGTGAAACTAACTTTCATGTGAGCTGTGCAAAAAACTGCAACTTTGTGAAATTTGTTACTGATAGCGAAATTATCTGCTGTGAACACATTGACGTACTTAACCCAGAAATGGACGGCGACCAAGCATTCTTTGATGCCATGGAAAACATATCTGAAAATGGTAACGTCAACATCCATGTATTCAAGTATGTTATAAAACAAAAGGATAGTATCATCAATGAATTACGCGAGAAAATCGATTTGCTAATGAAACAGGTGAGTCATTTTAATCCTGTTGAAATGAAGTCAATATCAGCACAGATAAATTCCTCTGACAAAAAAACAGATGTACATAAAAACGAAAAATCTGAATTGTTGACACATTCAGTTGAGATACCGAATAAACTAAAATATTCTAATGCTGTTGCCGGATCGTCGAAGAATCCTACGATAACAGGAAAAAATTTATCAACTGCTCTATTGGAGGTTTCCACTAGCAACAAGTGTCAAGAAATCATTGAATTGGGCAATGATGGAAAAAAAAGCAGCAATGAAGACGACTGGAAGATTTTCCAACGGAAGAAACAAAGAAGGCATGTTGTCGTCGGCAACAATCATTCCATACAAGTGAATGAATGGTAGACATATGATGGGAGTACCGAAGTACGTAGATTTGCATGTGTACAGGGTGGACCCGTCAATGCAAGCCAGTGATCTCGGAGAATACGTCAAATCACACTTTCCTGAAGTGGAATGCCAAGCACTTCAGTCGAAGTATCCAGAGAAATACTCCTCCTTCAAGGTCAGTATATTCAACAAAAATCTCCAAGCTGCCATGGACCCCAACAAATGGCCAAGCGAGGCGCACATTCAACGTTTTTTTCATATACCCAGCATAAAAGTGAAAAAAACATAGAACTTTCTAAGGGAGACCTACTTCTGCTGAATATTCAGAGCATTTCCCAAATGAAAGTGGACATCATGATCTCGGACTATGTTAATGAAGACCTAAAATTTATTTGTTTGACTGAAACCTGGTGCAGTATGGACAGCGTTGAAAGTTTTGTATTTCTAGGATACATTCTCTGTAACTACTATTGTAGAACTGGGTACAGAGGTGGAGGAGTAAGTATCTGGTATAAAAATCAAAATATGAATGTTGAACCACTTGACCTAACGTCATACTCTATAGACAAAGATATTGAAGTCACTGGTGTAACTTGGAAAACAAAATTTAATGAAAATGTGGTTATTATTACATGCTATCGATCTCCATCTGGAAACTTTGCAATATTTGCAGCAAATATCAATCTTATTCTGAACAAAATTTTCAATCCCAAAAATTCTATAGTTTTGAATGGTGATTTCAATATAAATTCATTGAATGAAAATGAAAGGAATGATTTTGCACATCTTCTCAGATCATTTAATCTAGAACCCAGAATATTTGAACCAACCCGAAATAATTCAGTACTTGATCAAATATATACCAATTTATCTACAGTAGGAGAACACTATGTTTATGATAACACAATTTCTGACCATCGTACAGTTGTATTTTATACTGGAGTAAATGACACTCACGAATCGAAGAAAACTCTTTTTACTAAAAGGTCTCTAAATGAATATAATATTAATGCACTAAAGACATCACTTGAAAATGAAAACTGGGAAAACACATATTCGGCAATCGATTTTGACCAAAAGTTCAGCAACTTTCATAACACCCTCATTCTTCACTTTGATCAAAATTGTCCAAAGCAACCTGTGATCATATCTGAGCCAAATAATAGGGAATGGGTGAACGATTCTGTCAAAAAATCTAGTGAAAAACTAAAAAATCTCTTTCATCTTCAAAAACTTGACTATTCTCTCAAACAACAATACGTACAAGCGAAAAAGAAACACAATATTCTAGTTAAAACCACCAAACACAACTTTTATTCTCAAAAATTAGCAGAATCTGAAAATATGAACAAACTTACGTGGAATTTAATTTCAAATATGAGCAAGCATGATAAAAATAGTAACAAAAATATCATCATAAATCATGAAAACAATATCCTCTCTGATCCGTTAGAAATATCCGAAATATTCAATGATTTCTTTGTTCATGTTCCATACGAAACCATAGAAAAAATAAAAAACCCTGATTCAATAAATAATACACGAATTTCGGCAAATAGAACAGTTTTAAATAGCATGTTTATATGCCACATATCTGAAGAAGAAGTCCTGTATGTTATAAAGCATAAACTGAAAAATAAACACACCCATGGTCCAGATGGTATTTCAGGCTTCCTTATTAAAAAAATTGCCCTTTGTATTATAAAACCACTTACATACCTGATCAACTTATCGCTACAGGTAGGAATATTTCCAACAAGAATGAAAACAGCTCTAGTATCTCCTATTTTTAAAAAAGGAAACTCTGAAAATCTAGAAAACTACCGTCCCATAACAATCCCATCCGTTATCTCGAAAATTTTTGAGTATTCTATTTTGGATCAATTATTAAACTATTTGGATAAAAACTCTATAATTCTGAACAACCAGCATGGTTTCCGCTCTGGTCGTTCCACAGTCACCGCAATTCATGATTTCTACGGAAAAATATTGGATTCTATGGAGGCAGGCGAGAGCTCGGTTGGAATATTTTGTGATTTCAGCCGGGCTTTTGACTGTGTCCAGCATGAACTCTTGATGGATAAACTTTATCAATATGGAATTCGCGGAAAACTCTACGAATGGTTTTTCTCCTACCTGAACGGACGGCTTCAGCAGGTTAAGATTATTCACAAAAAGGATAATGTGAAAACAGAGCACATTTCTAGCCTACTTTCTAGTAGAATAGGGGTCCCCCAAGGGTCTGTGCTGGGTCCTATATTATTTATCATTTATATCAATGAATTACCTCTAGTGCTCCAAGATGCGTATACTTGTCTTTATGCGGACGATTCCACGCTTTTATTCACAGACAAATCCTCAGCTCAAATACAAGATAAAATTAACTCCTGTTGCAAGTCACTCTGCAAGTGGTCTTACGAACACTCATTGTTCTTAAATGCTTCCAAAACCAGTCATGTGAACTTCCACACGAGGCAAAATTATAAAATCACAAATTTAGATATAGAAATAAATAACGAAACAATAGATAAACAGGAATGTATTACTTTCTTAGGTGTCAAATTGGACCAGAATTTATCATTCAATACTCACTGTGAAGCACTAGCTAAAACATTGAACACTAAATGTCATCAGTTAAGATCTCTAAAATCCATTTTGGATATTCATGGAATGTTACTCTTCTACTTTGGTGAAATTCAATGTAGAATTACTTATGGAATAATCATTTGGGGAAACTCGTGTAGCGTTCAGAATGTTTTTGTAGCCCAAAAGAGAATTGTGCGATGTTTAGCAAATGTCCCATATGGAACCTCATGTAGGGAATTGTTCAAACGTTATAGAATACTCCCATTTTATGGGTTATATATATATGAACTCTTGATCTACGTTCACAGACAGAGGGAAAAATTAACCACGAATGAATCCATACATAACCATGACACTAGGAAAAAAAATGATTTTCATATCCCAAACGTTCGTCTCACATTATCCCAAAAAACACCAGATATCTTGGGGCTACGAGTTTATAATGTTCTTCCAAAAGAAATAAAAAAGATCGATAGCCTGCTACTTTTCAAAAATAAAATCAAACTACTTCTCCTCAACCTCTGTCCCTATAGCATGAAGGATTACTTCGACAATTTGATACTGTGATAGATATATTTTTTATATATTTATGTTCTTGTGAATGTTTGCTGTATTGTCAATTTTCTGTAATTTTATTACAAAATTTTATTTGTACAACCTGACTTGTCCTATAGCTATTCAGCTCGATGGACCAAAAATAAATTGAATTGAATTGAATTGAATTAATACATCAAAGTACCGTGTCATTGTTTTATGATCTAAATTAAGCAAACTTTCAATGATAAGAAAGATGACTTTTATTCAAAATCAGAAGTGACAGTTCTCTCCCCCTATATTTAGAGTGTCCTTCCTTCCTAAACTCATGTAACTAACATACATTATCAACAAAACTCATTATATAACATCCCCCTTTTCAAGTTTTAGTCTACGTCCATAAACCTTTATGGTGGTCTTCTGTTTCTACATGTTTTCTGCATAGCAATTAGTAAATTTTCACATTCTTCGTTCGTATATTTGTTACCTCCGTTTTCATTTGTTCTCTGTTTGTTTTCTTCTTCATCCTCCTGCTCGCAATGTTTTTTTATCCGGTTTCAACATTACTTCATTTCTCCTTATTATATTTCCTTTTTCATTTGTTATAATAATAATTTATTTGCAGTTCAAATGATAATACAATAAATCTGGGAGTACAAAAGAAAAAAAAATCGGGACAGCACATAAATGATCTGTCATCATACTTTTTTACCATTATTCCTTTTCTCCATTTTCCATCGTCTGGTTTATCTTTGTAGTATATTCTATCTCCTTCCACCCATTTTTTGTTTCTGTATAGGGTAAGTCGAGGATAGATGGCGCAGAAGGTGAGATGGCGCAATGGTTTTACAGCGCCACCGCTGGTGTTGTAGATGAACGGTTGCCATCTCATGTACTTCAGTTCATTGTAAACAAGCTGCCACAAAGTTTGAATTTACCGGTTAAAGGCCTATTTAAAAATCTTTTTATACGTGATCCGGTGGGGACA
The DNA here is from genome assembly GCA_944452925.2 of Chrysolina oricalcia. Lineage (NCBI taxonomy): Eukaryota > Metazoa > Arthropoda > Insecta > Coleoptera > Chrysomelidae > Chrysolina > Chrysolina oricalcia. The sequence goes on along the minus strand of OX101825.2, from coordinate 50,018,749 downwards.
AATATATTTTTACGAATTTGTTTTCGCGCTAGTGAACTTTAAATTATTCAATAATTTTATTCACTTTATCGTTTCAGGTAAGTAAAAGCATTCAAGTTTTGTTGCATAACATTAAAATTCCTCATATTTCAAAACGTGTTTGGTTTATGATATGCGCCATCTCTCCTCTCACAACGAGGATAGATGGCTCACATATTTTTGAGGTGAGATGGCTCATTAAAATTTCTTTTTTTTCCAGGATGCCTACAATATACAAACGCACTGGAAGTTGTTCCAGGGCTAGTTGGACCGAACAACAATTAATCGCAGCCATTGAAGCCGTTAATAAAAATATAATGGGAGTGAATGATGCTGCTCGAAACTTTGGGATACCGGCAACCACTCTACGAAGAAGAAATCTGAGAAAAAATGTAAAGGAAGGTCCTTTTGGAACCTCTTCCACATTAGGCGAAGCTGCTAAGGCAAAATTGGCCCAACGTACCCAAAACTTTCCATAAAACGGTTTTGCTCCTACGTCATACGTGCCAAGTATGGCTTTCAAATTGGACGAACAGCTGGGCATTTAACATCGTTTTAACTTTTAATAAGGAATCACGATTACCTGGTTTTCCATGGCTTAAGTTATTTCTGCAGAGAAACCGGAGGCTGTCAGTTTGTACCACAAAATCTGACGACTGGATAAATTGCTTACGTTGCTCCAAATGGTTTCACGAGTCTTGCTCCAAGTTTGTTAACTTTTGCCATGACTGTGGTGTTGTATGTAAAACTAACTGACATTTTGGCCAAAATATCTTTGTTTTCAGTTGCGCCATCTCACCTCAGCACTGTGGGGAAGATGGTTTTTGTTAACTATTTTTTTTTTTTTTCATAAAACATGAGTTTAATTTTTTTATGAATTTTAGTGTTTAGGTCAGTTTCCTAAACTCAATAAAGATTCGCTATATAAATTAACAGCAATTACAATTCAATGTTTGAACATGCTAACATGAAATTTCAAAACCTGGGCCATCTATCCTCGAATTACCCTACTGCTCTTTCATTATACTGTTTGGCAACATTTTCTTTATTCAATTAAATTTTATGTTTGATATATTCATTTTCTGGTGGTTGTTGCTTTGAATCATTATTTGGTACTTGGCATCGCAACTATCTATTAAATAATCTTTTTGCTGGACTACTGTTAATTTTATTTGGTGTATTTCTGTGTGCAATAAGCATTTTGTAAAAATCTCCATTTTCAGCTATACTTTTTCGGATGAGTGTTTTTGCTATTTTGACTGCGGCCTCTGCTTTCCCTTTGCCTTGTTGCTGAAATGGACTTGATGTTTTATGTTCGAATTCCCATTCTTCACCAAATTCTGTAAACTCTCTGCTTGTGAAATTTGATCCATTATCTATTATCACTGTTGAAGGAACACCATATCTGCTGAATTGTCTTTTGCATATCCGAATAGTGGATTTAGCAATTCATCTATTTCAAAGAAATCCAAAAAATGGTCTACCGTTATCAAAAAATGTCTTTTCTTTCCATTTATGAACATTTCAAATAGATCCATGCTCACTGCTTGAAATGGATATTGGATATTCTGGCGTTTCAACAGAAATCATTTTGTTTCTTCTTTGAAATGACGCAAATCTAGAACAAATTTAACATGATTCAACTTTGTTTTTTATATCTCTTGATATGCCTGCCAAAAAACTGTTTCTCTAGCTATTTTTATAGTGTTTTCGATTCCAGCATGTCCCAAATGCAATTTAGCCCACCTCAGCGAAAAAATGAAAAATTTGGATTAAAAATATACGATCCACTTCTACAGATTGCCCCTAAATCATGATGTTTGTGTTCAGTATTGAGTAAACGAAAGAGTAATGAAAGTTCAGAAGATGTTTTTGATTAAAATTGCTTTTAATGGCCATGAAAGCAAAATATGTTTTATCTGGTTTGGTAGACAAAAAGTGAATGTTTTCTTTACTGTCCATATTAAGTTTGATATAATTTATTTTTCTATGTTTATTGATGAACTCTATAGACACAGCTTTTGTTGAATTGTTAATCAAATGGTTGTTACGGCACCAGTCCAAAAAGTTCTTTATTACGTGTGATAGTTTGTGTTCTGCAATCTGATGCTACAATTATTGCGGTATCGTCAGCGTAAATGAATGATCTTCCACATCATCATATACATTCATATACAGAAGGAAAAGTAGAGGTCCCAAACCCCTCCTTGTGGAGTGCCAAGTTCTGTTGGTTTTTCGTTTGATTTTTGATTTTTGGGACCAAGGACTCAAATTTTTTCTGCTAGTGGGGTCTACAAATATGCCACAAATTAATTTTCTTTCATTGATGTTTTTATGTATATGTATATTGGACCCTTTCCGTAGAAGCAGTTTCGATTGAGAGTTTCTGTTGTTTCTGATGTTCTCTTCTGATCTTTCCGTGAAGCCAAAACTGCAAGTTGTACAAAATATATTCTAAAATATTGATAACATTGATTGAATATTAATATTCTCTTTTTTCTCTAATCCCTCTAAATGAATTCTTCAATTTGAAGACATCCGAGAAACATGCGAATCAATTCATTAATGATAATCAGAGCTAAAATAGGAATTTCTCTTCAAGCAAGGAAAGACATACTGTATCTTATTAGACAAAAGAACAAACCTCCATCAATTATTGCCCTATCTTAACTTTCGGAACCAGTGAGAAATACTAAGAGACCCAATTTAATATTTTTAACTCCTAAATTATACCTCTTTCTTGTCGGTCAATGTGAAAATTGCAGTGGTACCGGTTGATCTTATTAATAACAACGATTAGGTACGCTTCCTTTCATGTCATCTGTGTCTCATGCCCTATATTCGTTCCGAAAACCTTTCTACCTGTAATATCAATTATTCCGATATTGGGTTATTTTCGTGACGGGGTTGGCCATGAAGCAACTTTTTGAAAAACTGGAAAATTCTTGGAAAAAATAGTTTTTTTGAGAGAAAGTAGATTTATTTGACCAAGTTACAATTATGTTTTTGGCAGCAGTACAAGTTTAAAAATGTTTAAAATCGACATCAAAAGAAATTTTGGGTAAAATAGTCATACGTAAAAAAAATAATAATAAAAACGACAAAACATACAAAAACAATCTAAAAAAAACAGTGCTGAGACACAGAGGCATACTCAAATATTCTTCAACGGAGTAAAAACAGTGATTGAGAATGTAAAATTGTTTTTTCCGTTAACCAGCTGTCGTTCTCTTACGAACGGCTTAACGAGGATTAACGAGGTCTTACCTTTTTACGTGCGATTCCTAGCACTTTCTCGGGGTATCAGAAAAAATTCTGCAGTCGCCGTGGTTTGAACCATCGCCGACTGGCATCCAAAGTGATTAAACCAAGTCGCTTTAGCCACTCTGCTACCTGGGAGGAGCTCTCAAATCGGTTGCACTGCGAGTTTCGTAATCATGAAAATCAGCGTTGGCCAAAAATGATTATGGAACAGGCATGATAGACAGATCTTTGAAGATTTTTTGACAGTGGTCCCTGTAACCAGCATCAGCCATAATTCTTACTGCTTTCTTCTGCATTTTGAAAACCCTTACGGCGTGACAAGAATTCCCCCATAAGATAATGCTATAATTTATGTAAGCATGGAAAAATGAAAAATAACATGTTCGAACTGTGTTAAGATATAGTTTTTTCTTCATATTGCGTAACAAATATAGTGAACTCGATAATCTATTACATGATCTATATTGGCTGACCAAGTCAGTTTTCATCTATATCAACTCCAAGAATTTTGACACTCTTTCCATCACATGCGTTCTTGGTGGAAAAAACAAGATTTTGGGTTTTATCATGGCATTGAACCAAGTTTGTACAGATTCGAAAGAGCACCTCATACGTAACGATAGACTGTCTGCGTCGGAAGCAGTATTGAGTAAAGTTGTGTCATCAGCATAAGCCACACTTTTATTAGGTAACATAGAATGAAACAAATCATTCATGTAAATGATGAATAGAGAAGGGCCCAAAACAGATCCCTGTGGCACCCCCAATGTAATATTGTGAAAATCAGAACAATAATCACTTATATATACTGCTTGTTTCCTGTTATGTAGGTAAGACTGGAATAGATCGAGCGGTATGCCCCTGGCACCATAGTGGTTAAGCTTTCCAATAAGAATACTATGAGAGATAAAGTCATACCAACTTCCATGCCATTCTCAAAACCCTCGACTATATCGCTAACAATCTTGAAAACAGCTTGGGTTGTACTACATTTGCTTCTAAATCCAAACAGACAACTATCTCAGTTTCCGAAACGAAAATTTAGAATTGGCCAGATCAACAAAATTCTTGGGAACAATGATCGACTCATTCTTCACATGGCAAGAACATATAGATTTCACATGTAAGAGATTGAATCGATCATATTACCTGATAAAATCTCTCAAGATTAAGCTTGATACAAAATCACTGATATCAGTGTATTATGCCAAGTTCCATTCGATTATAAATCAAAACATTGCTGTCTGGGGACTAGCTACTGGATCAGACAGGATTTTTATAAAGCAAAAAGCACTGCTGAGAATGATTTTCAATCTAGACTATAGAACTTCCTGTAGAGAGACTTTCCGACATAATAAAATATTGACTGTTACCAGTTTGTTCATTTTGAAAATATTAACACATATTCATGAAAACAAAGGACTCCTACAAATGAGAGCTGAAATGCATAATTATAACATAAGGAATAAAAATACGTTAACTACACAAAAACATAATCTCGCTAAATATGAAAAATCTCCTAAATTTGCTGCCATTCGCCTTTATAATTTATTGTCAAATGATATAAAGAACTTGTCACCTAACACTTTCAAAAAAAAATTGAAACTTTTTTTTTATCAGAAAAATGTTTTTATACAGTGGATGAATTTACACTTGAAGTAAGCAATGCACGACCGTATTTATTCTGAAAATGTTATTTTATTTTAAAATGTTTTTGTCACAGTATTGTTCTATGTTCTTTATTAGACTCATGTATATATTTTTTTATATTTACACTTCTACATACATTTACATTAAGGTCGAGCACATACCAATGATGATTATCTGTCAATATATTTAATTTTATTCTTAAATGTCCTGTTTTCTCATATTTTATTTATACTTCGAGTTTTTTATGTATGTATATGTTAAAGTGCTTGTACATCTTAGATTTAATTAACTACATCTGTATCGATATACACAAAACTATGACTTGTCCCATCTACATAACCTGTAGCAAAAAGGATTAATAAAATCCATCTATCTATCTATCTATTGATAAATGTATTCATTTCAAAGTATTTCATTAGTCTCAGCTTTAATATGATTTCAAAAACTTTGGAAAATATCAGAATGATAGATATTGGCCTATGGTTTGCCACCTGTGACATGTCCCCTAATTTGAAAATTGGTATTACTTTCGTGACTTTTAAAATATCTGGAATTCTCTCTCTGCAATGGAATCATTGAAGAGAGTTACCAACGGATCTATTATTTAGTCTAGGGTTTGTTCAATAAGTTCACTATTCATCCCATATACATCAGTGCATATAAGTTTTTCAAGCTGCGTACAGCTTCGACTACCTCAGATATTGTAACTGGCTCTATGAAAAAAGATGAACATGGTGTGGGCAATCCTTTCAAGTAATTGACCTGGTCATTTGAATCATTAGGTATTTTCCCAATCAGATCAGCTGCAATTGTGGAGAAGTAATCATTGAAATATTTAGCTGTTATGGTGGGATCAATTACATTTTTCTTTTAAAATTTACAAGTCTCCAACAATCTCGAACTTGGTTATCGGATTCTCCGATGAATATATCATATGCTACTTTTTTATATTGTGTTAATTTCAATTGGAAGTGTTTTTTCATAATAGTGTCACGTTTCTGGGGGTAAGGTGACGATCCACTAAAACAGTAGGATGAATTTTAGACATCTATTTCAATTAAACAACAAAATCGGTACTACAAGAACAAAGTCATATTTTTCTCTGGGCAATGTCACACCTTGGGGACCCTGCTCAATACTACCTTAATCCTCCATAATCAAAACCCCTCTCTCTAATCGAAGGTGATAAATCCTTCATCAGCGTATTCAGTACAATGCCAACATTTAACATTCTGCTGAAACAGCAGTCTCAACAATTCTTGTAAATGTTAGAATTATTACTTGACACGATTGAATTGAATATTTCCTAATATGCATGGGATTCGAGAGAAATAAATGTTTTTTATTATATTATAATGAATTTAAATTTATCTATTTGGTTCTAACCAGATCAAAGTAAATATGAAGTCAAAATAATGTGACAATAGTGTGATTATTGAAATCCCTGGTAAAATTACAAATTGATTTGACCTCAGATGATCTGTCCCTCAAAGTCCTGAGTTCATCATTGAACCATTCAACTGGTGGTTTTATATTGATAAAACATTTTTTCTTAAGAAAATGATTCTCTATTAATGAAGTGAGAGTATTTATCAAGAAGTTGGCAATTACAGAGCATTTCCAATTATGTAACCCGATTGTATCCCAGTTAATTTCGGCAAGAGATGATCTCAGATCAGCAATGCCATGTTCCGATATTTTTCTCTCCAGATTACATCGTCTTTTTTTTTCCTTTCTTCTAATTTCAAGGTTATCACCTGTGCCAGATGATCAGATAAGTGAGGATCAAGGACTGTTGAACTATACATATCATCATTTAGATTAGTAAGGATATTGTCAATACAAGTAGCTGATTGGGCAGTTATTCTGGTGTAATCAGATATTGTGATGGCAATACCGAATGAGTGTAATAGATCAACAAGTTCATCTAGAGAAGAGGAACTGCCGCGAAAATTAATATTGAAATCCCCAGCAAATATAATGTGACGTCTAATTGTGGAGCAGTGCAGCAGTGGGACTCTGTGTCATATTGAATTCTACTTATCGACTGAATTAGACATGACTGGTACTGTGTGCATGAGAATTATCGCCTAAACTCGACTATCGCGGTAGCAAGAAAGCAAGACGTCGATATATGTCGTTTTCTGTTTTTAACCATACTTTTCTCTTTCGATTTATTTTGTCAATGTTGTTTGTCATAGTTATTTATTGTATAAGTGTTTTAGATATCATTTTATTTGCTCAAGAATGTTTAAACGCGAGAGCGAAGCTCGAGCGTTTAAATTTCTTAAGCAAATAAAATGTATCTAAAACACGCATGCAATACAACGTTTTATTCACAATCACATTCATTTAGAATCAGAATCGCGGAAATTTTTTTTCACAAAATGATTTGACGTTTTGCTCTGACAGCGGCTGTCACCTCCTCAAAAATCATTGAAATAACATACAAAAATATCGGAGGTGTTGAATGGTTGCTATGTATTTTCGATTGTTTATCGACTCCATTTGTAAAAATTTGTGAAGTTGGTGAAATAAGTTTTATTATAATTTCACAAGCAAATATGCGAATAGTATGAAATATTGCATGAAGGTACGGAGTTAACACTGGCAAATAATACTCGATATGAATCTCCCATTTATACCTATTCACAATTCGTAAGTGTTGATCACAAATCTACAAAGTATCACATTTATATAATTTATATAAATACTTTCACGTAACTAACTCATAATTTGATTGTTTTTGGAATGGTATCCCTTCCTATTGAAATAATCCTGTTCTTGAAGGAAGTTTCTTTTCTCCATGACTAGTTTTTTCCCGGCCATTTTCATGTTCTGACATAGTTATTTTCCTAACAAGTGCGGAAAGTGATACTTTCCCGCACGCGACTGCCGTTGACCCGAACGACGCGAAGCGGAGTTCGGGCAAGCAGTCAAGGGCGGGAAAGACACTTTACGCATGAATTAGGAACATTATTTTTTCTACGATCGCATAAATATTCAAAAAGCACATTGAAAATATATATTTTATTTCAACATACAAAACATTCCATGAAAATCCACTAATTATTATTAATATTAATGTAGAAAACACAATTTGTTGCATTCTGCAAATGCGTCAGAATAGCCGGTCCAGAGTAGTTAGTTGGTGGTAACTGGCTGTTAAGAGTAACACTCGTAGATTGCAAAGTGCATGAAGATGACGGAGACGGCATTGGTTGCAAGTTGCCAGTACATGAAAGAATTTTATTCGAGATGGTTTTCTTCTGTTCTACGGAGTCCTCCAAATAAATCTCAGCAACAATGAAATGTACATTTAATAACGATAAATTGACATATTTTACTTTCCCGCACTAGTGCGGGAAAGCGAGTTTTCCCGCACTAGTGCGGGAAAGTGACACTTTCTAAACTAAAATGAGTGCGGGAAAGTGGGTAAAAACGCACGGTCGTAGAAAAAAGTATTTACAATAGCAATGGCCTCGATACAGATTTCTCAGCTATAGAAAGATCATGACTTCTACCTATAACGCTTTGGTATGATCCTGTTGCATGAAAACTTTTTTTCTGAACGAATGTCTTCAAGAGTTTCTTTTTCCTTCAGAGCTAATAAATGCAATCTCTTTATAGGCAACATAATGCAAAAATGTCACAATTCATTTGAAATTTATTAAAAAGTACATGAAACCAGCCATTGAGAATAAAAATGCGTGACAGTGACAGTAATTGTGGACACAAGAATATGAAATGTCACTAGAATATTACCAAATTTTGGCAAATGCTTTTAGATCGGATAGTACTTTGCCGAACAAATCCGATGTGTAGGCGACTAAAGCACAGAATGCCAAATAATGTGACTGTCGCTTGCGATAGTAGTAATCGACTGTAGAAAACGAGGGGTAAAATTCTATATGACACAGAGTCCCACTGCAGAATGATTTTTTCCAAAGAATCGATAAAATTGTTCATATCTCCATTTGGTGACCTATATATAGCAATTACTATCACATTATTATACTTACATAGATTAACAATTTTTTGACAAGTCAAAATACGAGGATATATTGAAAAATTCTTAGCCTACTGTAGAACCAAACAAAATTTCAATGTCAAAATATTTTATTACTCAACATATTCTCCTCTTAATTGGATACAGCGAACCTGCAACGTCTCTAGTCCTTGAAAAAAAAAGTTTCTCCTTGCTCTGCAAACCAGACCTCCACAGCTTTTATTACCTCCTCGTTGGAAGAAAATTTACGACCTTTTAAACTTTTTTAGTTGAGGAAAGAGATGATAGTAAGACGGAGCCAAATCTGGTGAATAAGGGGGGTGTTCTAGTAATTCAAACCCTAAATCACGAATTTTTTGCATGGCAACATGAGATTTGTGTGCAGGGGCGTTGTCCTGCAAATACAAAACACCTTTGGATAGCTTTCCGCGTCTTTTCTCTTTAATATTTTCCAGTAGAGTGGTCAGTGATGTCGAATAGTAATCTCCAGTTATTGTTCTACCCTTATCTAAAAAATCAATCATGATTACTCCATGGCAATCCCAAAAAACTGAAGCAAGAACTTTTCCAGCAGATTTTTGGACACGAAACTTCTTAGGTCTTGGAGAACCGGAGTGTCGCCATTCCATCGATTGTTGCTTTGTTTCTGGATCGTAGAAATGTACCCAAGTCTCATCCATAGTAACAATTTGGTTTAAGAACTACATCGTTTTCAAATCGAGCACAGATCGAACGCGATGCTACTACCCTTGCACGCTTTTGGTCAACATTCAAACATTTGGGGATCCATTTTGCAGCAATTTTTCTCATGTCTAAATTGACGTGAACTATATGATGAACGCGTTCTTATGAAATATTCAGTGCTTCAGATATCCGTTTTAGCCCAATTCGACGATCTGTTAAAATCATGTCATGAACTGCATCGATATTTTCGGGGACTGACACAGAAACTGGCCTTGCCGATCGGTCATCATCTTCAATGGAAAATTTACCTCTTTTGAAGCTGCAGTCCAATTTTTCACGGTCGCATACGAAGGACATTGATCACCAAGGGTATTAAGCATATCTTCGTAAATCTGCTTACCTCTTAACCCTTTTAAATACAGGTACTTGATGACGGCTCGATACTCCAATTTTTCGATTATCACATTTTCGGTGGAAGTGTTTTTTCTTTTAATTTATTGCGTAACTCTGGTTTACTTTTTTGACGTCAAACTTTACACTGACACTTCTAATAAGTTATTGTTCGTTGCTATGGTAACGCAATATTTTGTTTATGCAGGGAACTGGTCTAGGCTAACTAGATATCAATACATCCTCGTACATCCTCCATGAAACAGAAATAGGTTAAGAATATTTTTTATAGTTTGTCATGTTTTTGAAAAATGATAAATTTAAAAGTTAAAAATAAGTAAGTATTAAAGTTTCCAATGAATATTTTGTTTCTGCAACCATAGCTAACTGGCTGATTTTCTAATGTCATTAGACACTAGAATCGTTGGTACATTATATCTATTTTTGCCTCATATTTTCCACTTTGTGGAAATATTTAGAGAAAAGGGTACTTCGACTTTGTCGATTTTATTCACATTCATTTGTACTCTCCGGCAAAACCTCCGTACTAGTTCGTATTATTCACTTTTACTCTTCCTGGAGTCTTTGCTGTCTCGAGGAGTGCTTATTGATTTTCCTGGCGGGAACTCAGAGTTGTCGGACCTACCCTTGTACTGATGAAAAGGAAGAACCTCGAAACATGTCTGCACTTGGTCATCCCAAGCCAAATGAGGGATAATCTTTTGTATGTCTTCATTGAGCAGTTGCAATTGAGTCTTCTTGGAAGAACGTTGCAAAAATATCTGTCAGATGTAGTTCAATATCCGTCGTGGCATTAGCCAGGGACGTAGTTGTTTTCTGACAGATTATTGCCTCATATTTTCCACTTTGTGGGAATATTTGGAGAGAAGGGTACTTCTCTCCGCTTAAAATTGAGAAAAAAATTTTCTCAATATTTTCAATGTTTTTCAATAGTTGTGAAAAAGAATCAAAATGATTTTAATGAAATAATTTTGTAATGTGACTATGTATTCAAATATTTTATTATAAATAATTATTATAAACTATACGTTTAGTTATAAAATTAATGAAGAAAGCCGAAAATCATTGGAAATATTGAGAAAATCATGATTCATAGAGACATTTTCTCTCAATTTCAAGTGGTTTAACGATCAATGAACCACCAAGCTACATAGTCCATTTAAAAGTAGACATTTCAATAATTGAAATGGCCAGTTTCAGAACTTCGAAATACAAAAAATCACCAAGACAATTGTTCGTGGAATAATAGGGTATTTTTTTTTCGAAAAATGTACCAAACTCGAAAACTAGTCGTCTTCTGAATTGCGAAAGTATCATGCTTATTCAACACCAAAAGAAACATATTTCTACAAATGTTCATCTAGATTAAATTAATTGTACGCGAGAAAAAATTTAAATACTGAAAAATCGGGTTTTCGCCATTTTGACGGTTAATTTGGGGTTGACTCAAAAAGTGTTCATTACAAAAGTTTTTGATTTTTTTATTATTTACAACTCTTCTATTGAAATTTTCCGCTAGAAGGTCACGTTTCGTCGCAAATCGCCAAAAAACCGTTTTCAACCCATAAACTGCATCCCCATTCTACCATTTTGCGTGTTTTTGTGTTTAATTTTTTTTTCCCTTGAAGTTGGAACTTTCCACCTGGTCATTGCCTGTTACTTTTTCCTTTTTCACAAAAATTATAGGCACCATAAAATATTTTTGGAGGGGTCTTTAGAACCGACAAAAATATCTGGGGTTTTTTGTTTTGAATTATTTAAAAACTAAATTGAAAGATGACAAAAAATCATGTTGACAAAAATGTGTCATTTTGGATCAATTAGCCAAAAGGACCTTCCCAAAATTTGTCAACAGCTCTCCGGCTAACATAAGCCTTGGTCAAGATAAACGTAAGATTTTCCAGGCTGAAGTTCCTCTTAACGACTTCTCACCTTTCCTACACGAATTATTGTCCCATTTTCATGATGTTTAAAGTATTTCGAGAACTTTTTCTGGATTTTGCTGATTTTATTGTATTTTTATGGGTATCTGATTGTATCAGGTTCGTAACATGTCACGTACAATATTAGACGACAAACTAGAATTTGAAGCAACTCTTTTACGAGAAGGGACATCATTTGCATGTTTGACGAACTTACATTCTTCCCTCGATTTAGGGCGACCAAACCTACAGCTCTTCATTTCCTGAACCTGATTGAGGCTGAAATTGAATATACCTATGATGTGAAAGTTTAAAAATAATTTTCAGATTCAACACTGTTCCTCGGTATATCTTAATACAAAATGCATATTGTTAATTTATACGAGGGTTGCTATTTATGTATTGAGAATGAAGAACTAAAACAATAATTGGGATGTAGAAACTTCTTTATTGTTTTTCAAAGTACTCTCCTTTCAAATCTACACAATTTTGCATTCGATTAAACCAATTGGCAAATCAGTTTTTCCACTCCGAAGTGGGTATCTCCAAAACATGGTTTTTGAATGCATAAACAGCGTCTTGTGGCGTCGAAAAGCGTTGACCACGTAATTTTTTCTTCACTTGAAAGAACAAATAGAAATCATTGGATGCTAAATCAGGGCTGTACGGCGGATGACCCATCAATTCAGCGTTTTGAGTGCTCAAATAGCGGGTTGTTTGAGCCGATGTGTGTAAGCTCGCATTGTCATGATGGAGAATTATCCTTCCCACATGACCGTTTATACCTGCCACCATTTGCTTCGAAGTGCTGCGAGCACGAACAACTTTTGTTGGATTTGGTTCATTTTGAAAGACCCATACAGTCGACTGCTGTTTAGTTTCGGGCTCATAACAATAAATCCAAGATTCGTCACCTGAGTATATGTTATAAACTGCATTTGATGCACCGCGGTCATATTTTGTAATCATTTCCTTGCACCAATTCACACGAGTCTTTTTTTGATCAATTGTCAAATTGTGCGGAATCCAACGAGAACAAACCTTTCTGACTGCCAAATGTTCATGCAATATCTTATATACTTCTCATACTAATGCCCAGGGATGCCTCGATCTCGCGATATGTCACATGACGATCCTGCATTACCAGTTCGGACACAGCATCAATGTTTTCTCGCACAGCAACCGATTTTGGACGTCCTTCTTTAACTACGTCCGCCAGCGAAGTACGGCTACGTTTGAATTCACTAAGGGCCTTTTTTTCAATGCAGTGTTAAATATGAGTGTTAACTGACACTGGGGTTAAGCTAACTCCAGGTCAATTTGGGTGTTAGATGCGCATCCGTTTATCAATTACATATTACGGTGAGAGTTACGAAACCCTTAAATATCGTGTGTGTGGATTAGGATTGGTTGAAAAATTCTGACAGCCACCAGGACTAAATGCACCTTAAAACTCCAAAAGGAATAAATTGAGGTCCAAAGATAACCATGAGTGTAGTGAAAAGTGCCAGGGGTCCAAATTACCAGTAGCATAATATCTCAATGTGAGCAACAATTTATTCATAGGAGACACAGAATGATTTCTACAATTACATTCAAGACATTTTATTATGGAGCTTTCAGCTGGATATGAAAAATTTATTTTACCTATCAGTTGAAGACTCAATAGCAGCTTCTATTTGTGCATTTGTACATCCACAAAACCGTAGGTTTACGTAGTCTAAACCTAGTGAAAATGTCGACATCATCGTATTCTTCAAACGAATTATTCCGTTGCCTCATTGTGTAGGGTCGCCTCCTATATTCAATCATTTCCAAAATATCCCCATCATCGTCAATCATCTTATCAAACGCTTCCATAATTATATTATCACTGTTTTTAGTACATGACACGACACACGACTTCGCAAACGTTAGATTTCACGAAACTTTTCTAGGTTAAGTCGGGGATAAAAGAGAAAACCTCCACCTTGAAGCTGGAGTTAAATTAACTCTGAATTTGACCCGAAGTTATTTTTAACCTCGACTTGATAAACAGTTTATCCTGGAGTTAGCATTTACCCAGGGTTAAACTAACCTAACCCTGCATTGATAAACCGGCCCTAAACCATCGATATACTGTGGCATTGGATGGTGCTTCATCAGCAAAAATCGCAGTGAGTTGATCGGCACACTGCTGTTGAGATAATTCACGTCGAAAATCGTGAAAAATCATGGCACGAACATGTTCACAATTTAGCTCCATGTTTTCGCCGAGATAAAATTTTCAAATGTCTATTAAAAATGCAAATGCGTATGTATGACAAAAAGTTCTAATTACGTATCCTGTCAAAAATGTCAAATTTTGCGATAGCGCAGTTGGATCGCGCCTAGCAACACCAATTCCAATACATAAATAGCAACCCTCGTATTACTCACAAACTTAAAAATATTCTGTTGCTTTGTACTGAAGGAATGGAATGGCGATTGTGGGCCTTCAGCCAATTGTAAGGGTACCATTTTTGTTTTGCGGAAATGCCCTGTTGCTAAGTTGACCTCATCGGATAACTGGAAATATTATATGAGAAAAAAAAAACAGTTGAACGTCTCGATTATACACCCTCAACCTCCCAGTCAACACAGAATGGTCTCAGATATAGTAGTGGGATTCACATTCATGTTTCAGATCACACCAGTGAATCGCAAAGTGACTTCCATTATTATCGCATAAACGTCTATTCGGTGCCCCGTTGGTCATGTCGAGACATCAAAATGTGATGCAAAATGTGACTCGAAATTAGCCCAATGTGACATTCCATTTATACTTCGGAATCGAATGCACATTGAGATGCTTTCGATGTAACAATGTGAAATTGAATGGACTGGTACTTATTTAAAAATGCGCATCACTTTCTGATTCTCCTGTATGTCAAGAATAAAACAAATCTTATTCAACATTAATAGAACAAGTTTCAACATTAATAGAAAATATACCACAATATCATTATTCTTATTGATGAATTACGGTTCATATGGAATGGGAATGCTAGAAAACAAATGTGTGAGTGGATTCCGTAGTATGTACATTTCACAAACAAAAAAAATTTATCAAACTCTGTCTAATGAAAAAAAAGCAAACAATAGAAATGTAGAAAAATCCATAATTCAAAATTTAACTCCAATCTTCTGGACAGCATTACAGCATTTTCTTCACGGCGAAGTCAGTACCTATCCTGAAAATATGCCAAATTCTGTGAATCATATTGAATTTACCTTCTTAAGTTTCTACTCACCGTTCCGGTCCTTGAAGGGATACAGTTCTTGATAGAAATAATAATTAGGCAATGTTCCTACATTTGATTTAAATATTGAAATATAAAGAATCAAACAGTACACTATACACACTATCGGAAGAACTTATAGAATATTTAAAGAATGGCGTCAACCAAATACAAATTCTACGTGACTCTCGACTCGACAAACAACTCTGGCCATTTTGTGTCGTGATGGTGATGTCATGCTCAATTTTGTTACCAACCTAATTCCTTTTATACCGACAAAATCGCAATGAAACCAAAATTCATTTTAATGTGAATTACAATTTTCTTCACATTATGTGCCTCGAAGCGACACGTCGCGATTGTGGGCCCTCAGCCAATTGTGATGGTACCATTTTTGTTTTGCGAAACTGTCCTGTTTTCAAGTTGGCCAGTTCGGATTACTGGCAATCTGATATGAAAAAAACAATTGACCGTCTTGATTGCAGAAATACGCCGTTGCCAAGTTTTGGTGTCTTTTGACTGGAAATCTGAAATGAGGATAGTTCTTAGTAGATACCATACAATTAGATGAATTGTGCTATGAAATTCGAACCTTTCAGAAATGCGCCAATGTTGCCAAGTCGTGGGTGCTGGAAATCATAAAAAAAGATTTAAGGAAATTTTGCTCAAAGAATATCATTATAAATATTCATCCTTAATAATTTGCATGATCAGTTTTTGAAAATACTTCTGGAAATCTGATAACGAATGGTCCGAAAAAACATTTTTATTTTATTTAGTTAATCTTACTTCGAGTTCAAATGACAAACGATAGAAATTAAATGATCTGAAACAACGTTGAAATCTCAGATCAATAAGTAAACATAGATCGGCCCGATGCTACGTAAACATCATATTCACTGAACCGAAGACAACTTTGTTTATTTACCTACACCTCTCATACCTAATGTTTTCAAACATTGACGCCCTGTTGTCAAATTGGTAAAAAATATGATTTTGGTAGGAACCTACCAATAAATGCATAATCAATCAATCATATTTTATATTCAGATGAATTATTCTAAAAATTCTAGAGAAATGTTTATGCCCAGAAAGGTGTGAAAAAATTACCAAAGAGGATATATGTCGTTTTGAACTGATGAAATTTTAGGCACTTCGAGCGGTTACTAGAATTATTTTACTCTTGGCAACACCGCTTGTGACACCGGCCGTGGCGGCCATTGTACGTTATCGTTTTGTGTTGATGAAATGTTGTTAGAAATTTTCCTGTGTGTTTTCGTGGTTTTTGTCCTGCTTAAACAACTTAAAGTTACATTTGGAATATTTTTCAAAACAGTACAGTGGTTTAGTGAGTCACAATGTCGAAATACTGCTTTGTTTGCAAAACAAATTATAGTAAACAAACATTCCACAGGTGAGGTTCCAGTGGCGTCGAATGCAAGATGCAAATCATGCAATCAAACGTATTCGTCAAATATAATATTGGAGGACAAAGAAACTCATTCAAAATTACAGATACGGAAAGCCTATGGCAAAGTGGTGAATTCCTCAATGTTTGTTATAAATATCTGTGAGCAGGAGGAAAAACATTGAGGCTTATGAAAGGTAAATTGAATTTATTTTCCAATAATATTGACATTGTTAAAATTCTAACAGTGAGGACAATTATTGATATACCAAAGGACTTGCTTTAAATTTTTGGAAATCATTTCTTTGAGGAAGAGCCTTTATCAAACCATAGTTTTGCCTTGGTAAAGGTAATAAGTACTTCAATTTTTTTTCAAAATATGATTATACCTTGAATTGTCAATAAGTGGAACTGACAAAGTAGAAAGGGTCAGGTCTCTTTTGACAAAGACAGTTCTATTTAAAAATCAATAAATACCAAGTGTTGAAATCCCCATGTACTGAGCTTTCTTGAGAATCATTCTTTCACATACACTTTGACACTTTATATTTATACATTTGTAATATTGTGTATGTTAGGCTTAAAATTAAATAAATAATAGTGATATTTGTTATAATAACGTGTGGATAAGCATATATTTTATTCAATCTGTTAGAATTTTAACAATATCAATATTATTGGAAAATAAATTCAATTTTCCTGTCATAAGCTTCAATGTTTTTTCCCCCTGCTTACAGATATTTATAATAGCAAACATTGAGGCATTCACCATTTTGCCATAGGCTTTTCTTATCTGTAATTTTGAATGAGTTTCTTTGTCCTCCAATATTATATTTGACGAATACGTTTGATTGAATGATTTGTATCGTGCATTTGACGCCACTGGAACCTCGCCTGTGGAATGTTTGTTTACTATCATTTGTTTTGAAAACAAAGCAGTATTTCGACATTGTGTCTCACTGAACCACTGCACTATTTTGAAAAATATTCCAAATGTAACTTTAAGTTGTTTAAGCAGGACAAAAACCACGAAAACACACAGGAAAATTTAAACAACACTTCATCAACACAGAACACTGGCACTTGCGTTCTCTTATGCTTTGAGGAACGTTGCACAAGTATCTGTTAGATTTAATTCAATCCCCGTCGTGGTCTTAGCCAGGAGAGTAGTTGTTTTCTGACAGGTACTTGCCATATGAATGAACTGGTCCAAAATTTAGGAAGGATAATACTCAACAGAATGAACAATTTATTTATAGATGTTGGAGAAGGTTTCTCAACTCATAGGGCCAGTTGCATAGAGAATTTAACAGACAAATAAATATTTGATTTGATGATTACTATGGCAACGCATGTCTAAGCTCACCAGTTATGTTACCTACGTTAACAGAAGGCTTTATGCAACTGGTCCATATTTATTCAAATATTCGTATTGATTCGTTGAAACTTGATCTACACAACATAAACCCCCTGGCACCAAACTTGAAATATAGTCAAGGAACTTGTTAAATCTCTCGAATTAATTACTTTAGACCATAAATAATGCTTTATTTTTGATAGCTGAAAACTCCTAGAATCCAACTAAGGAAAGAATATCATCATAAATCACAAAACTAATCCGCTATCTTGAATCCCCAAATTTTGATAAAAAGTTATTTGCTGCCAAACCCCGGCTTTTTATTGACTCTAGGAATTTTAAGACAAAACCGTGACATAACTTGTTGCAGCTCACAGGTACTGCATTTGCATAAGTAATTTTGACCCCCTTAAAAAAGCACGGCACTGTGCTAGAGGTGTTGTGTTTTGGTTCGAATGTCAAAAACCCGAAACAAAACAGTTTCCGCAAGAATTATCTTCGGTTCAGTGAATATGATGTTTACGTAGCATCGGGCCAATCTATGTTTACTTATTGATCTGAGGTTGAAATGCTCAAGTTCTGGATTATCAGTCACAAATTATCATACTACAGCTCACCGACCATAAATGATCAGGAGTTTGGCATCAACTTAATTTCAATGGAAACATAAGTTACAGCGTGTCACTTTCTAGTGCTAATTTATAAAATGCGAGCACAGCGAGCAACTGCTGTGATTTCATCTTTTCATACTATTCAGTGATCGAATTACCAGCAACTTGGATAGCTAGGTTAGTTAGGTTAGCTTAGGTTGTGTCCCTTTTTTACTTTTAGAAATTCGGTCCATGGCCGAAATCTTGAGTAATTTAAAAAATGCGAGGGTAGCGAGTATCAGCTGTGATTTCACTTTTTCATATCAATTAATGATTGAATTGCCAGAAACTTGTAGTGTAGCTAGGTTAGTTAGGTTGTGTCCAAAACGTCTATGAAACTTCTCTGAATGATTTCCCGTGTTCATGACACGGCATCAACGCATTTCCTCAAAATAAAAATGGCACCATTAGAATCGGCTGAAAATTTATATTGATACTCTTCATCGAAAATTTCTATAAAGCTTATCTGAATGATTTCCCGCTTCCATAACTTGGTAACAGCGCATTTTCGCAAAGTGTAAATGTCATAGCAGGAACCACCTGATTGTATAGAATAATGTCCACTTCGATCCATCGACATATCAGATTTCTAGTAATCCGAAGTGACCGACTTGGCAACAAAATCGCGACGTTTGTTTTTTCCATATCAGATTTCCAGTAATCCCAAGTGACCAAAACCTGACGACGGCGCATTTACGCAAAACAAAAATGGTACCATCAGAATAGGTTGAGGGTCTATAATCGAGACGTTCAACTGTTTTTTCCATATTAGATTTTCAGTAATCCGAAGAGGTCAACTTGGCAACAGGACATTCCCGCAAAACAAATATGGTACCATTAGAATTGGCCGAGGGCCCACAATCGCGACGTTCAATTTTTTGTTCCATAACAGTAACCAAATTTTTACCCCTTTGTTTACCTAAGAAAAGTCAAGTCAGGTTAGGATGGCTAATAAACTACGAATTTTAACTAATGGGCACGCAACTCTCTTGGCTGGTTTTCCGGTAAAGACAAATTTTCCAAATGAAATGCCATCCTCCCGCCATCCTTTGAAATCAGATGGGTAATGTGCATATTATTGAAAACTTTGTTTTGTTTAACGTCTCGTCGTTGGTTGCGTAATCATTTCTGCGCTGTTGCCAAACATTTCCAATACTCAACTAAGGTTCAGGCCAGGAGTCAACGGTGCAAACAATCTTTCCCTTAAGGTGCATGTACTTTAAGCTTATCCTCCACTAATCTGAGTTTGTTATCAAGGAGAACCGGTGCAAATAGCTGTTGATATATCATGAACTTGAAGCGAAACAATTTTCATCATTATTGGGTCTCAGTAATATGTAACAGCGAAATAAATATGACATCCTGTACATACAACTACCTATTCATTCTTAATAAACCACAACGATATATGTGTCAACGTAGGTCAAACCCAACTGCCTCACTTCCTTTGTTTACAGATAAGAAACCACAAACCCACGTTTTCTTATCAAATGTACACTTATCGCTTGAATTTTTGAGATTATAACAACCCTTATTACCCTTATAACGTCCTTGAACAAATACTCGGTTGTAAAAAGGGCGAAATTATTATAAACTTCAAGATAAGTTTCTCGTTCTAGTCTTGTTCGAAATGCAGAGTTTTATTTGCACAGAATATGGCATGGACCTCATGATTTCCATAGCAATGTCTTGGTGGTTCCAAACAATTTCTGTTTTTAATAGCCAAACGTACTTTCCATCGATTTACCTTATCGTATTTTTTTTAGTTGGCAGATATTAATTATTCTGCTTGAATACAATATTAAAAGGGGTGAAGTGTGACCCTGAGGGCCTTCGTGTTGAAAATCAGTACTATTTTTAGTTGACTTGACTGTAAGAAAATAATTCATATATTTTTGAATTACAACTGAAAAGTCAATAAAAAAGTTTTGCAAATGATGTTTCTGAAATTATAATTTTTGTATGCTTCCCAATATCCCAAATATTGTGATGTTAAAGAAAACATTTCTGAAGCATGATGACTTCGAACACACAAAACGTACCGTTGTTGTTAAGTGAAAAATGTTCAAACTGGAATTTCCGAGTAGTCTGTTAAAAGAAAAATTAGTCCACGGGCTATTGGTGATCGTTTTTTTGTTATCAGGTTGGTAATAAATATTGTTTTTGAATGTTTGAAACACTGACATGTGTCAACACTGTCAAATGTCAAGTTCGATATTTCTAAATTTCAATTTATTGAAAAGATGTTTGCAACAAAATCGAGCTTGTTTCAATAGTTGTGTTCCATTTTGCTGGAATGTGTCCAAAAATTCAAAAAAAATTACGTTTCACTGATTCCCAATAACTAAAGAACTTGTGCGAAAATGGTTGTTCCATTTGAATCTTCCCATCGACGAACTGAAATTCTTTTATCGTAAAAGAATTTTAAGATCATTTTAAGGAGAGTGAAAGATTGGGAAGACACCGTTCATGTCAAAACTCTGATGTTCACATTCGAAATTTGAGAAAACACTTTCCTTTCTAGATCCCATTATCTGAAAATGTTCCCAATACTTACAATACAACCGAGGAAGTTGAAAGAATAACTGATGATTTTGTTTCTTGTAACTCTGAAGTTGGCAAGATTTACTTTTGTAACTCTGATGTTGGTGAGTTAACTAAATTTGAGTTATTTTCTGTTAGGAACTGTTAATGAAGAAAGTAATACTTTTGGTTATGTAGAGAAAGATAGCCCATATCACACCGAACCTATGGATGAAACTGTTCACTGTTGTCTTTCTGAACATGGTCATAACTGTGCAGTTACTGGACAGTTGATCCCTGACGCTGAGTGAAGCACACAACATAGAAAATGAAACAAATCCCCAATGTGCTTCTCAAATTTGGAAAGAAAACGAATGACTAGGATTACATCTTCCAAACTTGGACCCATAATCAAACAGAAGGCCTAACTGATGAATAACAGCAGCCATGAAAGCTGGGTTGGATAATAAGGATTATGTTGCAGCTAAATATGAAACAGAAAATGCAGATTTCACATGTTTCTCATGTGGACTTGTTATTAACCCAGGAATTCCTTTCTTGTCAATGTTCCCCGACAGAGTTGATTTTGATACCAGTACCAATATCTACCATTTGTTGATAAAAACATTTTTATCCAGATGACTGAAAAAAAACATACACTGTAAAACAATGTGTGGAACAGGGGTATTTCTTAACAAATTCTAGGGCAATTAGCTCTAATGCTGTGGGCTGGGGTTTCGATCCTGTAACAGTATCAACAAGTTTCTATTTTGAATATTTCAAATCCAATCATGAGCTTTATACAGTCAGCGTTCACTGCGGTTTTGGAGTCAATTCTGGCCACTACTACATACCTGAGGGCCTGATATGGGCCCACTCACGTTCAAACCCAGCATAATTTGGCCAGGGTCAGAACAGACTGGTACAAATTTGATGACAGTTGCTTAAATAGACTATCGAACTAGAGACCATCCATCCTTTTTACTGGAAAGCAGCTATTCATAATTCAACAGACCTCGTTAGGAATTTTCATTCAATTAACTCTTCAAATGACGTGGTGTTACAGGTTTTTCCGAATTTTCTACAGCTGTAAAAGCGAATGAGCCACATCATATATAGTATTTTCTCTAACAGAAGCAAACAAACCTGATTTCTCTAAAGGACCCCGCACTTTTCTTATGTAAAGTGGCGACCGGTCAAATTTTCTGAAAGTTTGGTATGTTGTTGTACCCGACTCAGTAACCAAAAGTGTACATGGGCCCAACCCAATCCGATGGCTAGTTTTCTAAATACGGGGTTAAAGTTGAAAATTGCCCAGATTTTCGGATTTATTTTTTATTTATTTAAAGTTAGATTGGATTTCTGTTGCAAGCAGACGTTTACTACATGTTCTAGTAATGGAATTAGTGGATACGTATGATTAAAAATATTTATATTTACAAGGTGATTCACGAATGTATGACGGTAGTTTTTTACCAAAATTCACTTTTTCTACTGTGACGTCAGGGAGGCATATTTTTGAAATGTTCTCTTCGATATAGTATTTTGACGAGAAATTATTGCACAGAACATATTTTTTATACAGGGTGTTTCACAGAGGGAACCAATAGACAAAATTAGTTTCTTTTAGGATTAATTCGAAACCCTGTATTTATGGATTGATTTTTGGGAAAAGTAATACCACAAATATATGTGTGTCTCTAATATCCAAAATATTCAAGGTGGTTTATTCATAGGAAGGTATTCTAATTTGGGAACAGTTTTCGAGAAACATGGCGTTAAAGTGAAGAATTACTGATTTTATCAGTTTTTTCTATAAATTGAAAAGTCGGATTGATTTTATGTTGCGCCTATGAGCTTAATATGAGTTTTGGTCAGATATACATGGAAAGGTTCAGTTAAAAATATTTACTGTTACAGGGTTATTCACGAATAAATCACAATAGGTTTTTGCAAATAATCAAAATTCTACAGTTCCGTCACAGATAAGTTATTCAATGAAATTAATACCCAGTCGTTTACAATTTTGAGTCTGAAATGATTACTTTTCATACAGGGTGAGCCATACATGCAACCATACCAAAAATAATTATGCTTTGAAATAATTGAAATGAGAACTTTTTTAGTGAATTTTGAGTAATTGTATAACATTACATCAAGTATGCATAACCGTAAGAATTTTAGATATACAAGGTGATTTAGTTATAATCACCTACCAAAAATATACATCTTTGTCCGATATAAGTAATCGACAAGTTTTTATACACGTTGCAGCAAAAATGATAATAAGAAGTTTTTTCATTTATTCAACACTTTATAACCAAATATAATTTAACATTTATGATTCTTTTATGATATAAGTACAATATCTAAGAAGCATTTTGTTCCTGATCAGCATCAGAGTGCTGGTAAAGGAACAGTATATAACTCGCTCTACACGTATATTGTGAAGTATCTACCTATACAAATAGGTTCGAATTATACCTACACAAGAAGATGGATAAATATCATCTCTTTGGGGGTGATAGCGCAGTGAGTAAGAGCGCTCATAAAGTTACTCAAAATTCACTAAAAAAGTTGTCATTACTTCAAACCATAATTATATTTTTGGTATGGTTGGCTGTATGGCTCACCCTGTATGAAAAGTAATCATTTCAGACTCAAAATTGTAAATGACTAGGTATTAACTTCATGGAATAATTTATCTGTGACGAAACTGTAGAACTTTGAGTATGTGCAAAAACCTATTGTGATTTATTCGTGAATAACCCTGTAACAGTAAATATTTTTAGCTGAACCTTTCCATGTACATCTTACTGAAACTCATACTAAACTCATAGGCGCAACATAAAGTCAATCCGGCTTTTTAATTTGAAAGAAAAAACTGATAAAATCAGTAATTTTCCACTTTAACGCCCTGTATCTCGAAAACTGGTAATAGTATCGGATTCAGAATTCATACATCTGAAGATGGTATGAAAATCAATATATAGTGAGAAAATAGTTACATTTGACCGAGGAAATTTTTGTACTTTTCCCAAAATAAAATACCTTCCTATGAATGAACCACCTTGAATATTTTGGAGATTAGAGACACACATAAGTTTGTGGTATTACTTTTCCCAAATATCAATCCATAAATACGGGGTTTCGAATTAATCCTAAAAGAACATAATTTTGTCTAGTGGTTCTCTCTGTGAAACACCATGTATAAAAAATATGTTCTGTGCAATTATTTCTCGTCAAAATACTTTATCGAAGAGAACGTTTCAAAAATATGCCTCCCTGACGTCACAGTAGAAAAAGTTAATTTTGGCAAAAAACTACCGTCATACATTCGTGAATCAACTTGTAAATATAAATATTTTTAATCATACGTAACCACTAATTTCATTACTAGAACATGTAATAAACGTCTGCAAGCAATAGAAATCCGATCTAACTTTTAATAAATAAAAAATAAATCCGAAAATTTGGGCAATTTTCAACTTTAACACCCCGTATTTAGAAAACTAGCCATCGGATTGGGTTGGGCCCATTGACACTTTTGGTTACTGAGTCGGGTACAACAACATACCAAACTTCCAGAAAATTTGGCCGGTCGCCTTACATAAGAAAAGTGCGGGGTCCTTTAAATTTGCGGACTCAAATCTTGAAATAAACATTACTGATAAAACCAAATACCTGGGTATAATTATTGATACACATCTCAAATGAACATATCACATTAATACCTTAACAGCAAAACTACGAAGATTTATAGAAACATTTTATGTTTAAAAAATTATTAATCGTTCTTTACAAATCGTTAATCGAATCTATCCTAAGGTTGTAACCTTTTTTTATCCCCTCAGTGGAATAAAAATGTACAATGCCGTTAGCATGATAGTCAGTTGAGCATGTAGAGGTGAGTTGATGTGTTTCGCCTGAGGTATTTGAATGTCCAATGAACTTGCAATGAAATGCAAATCACAGCTCAAAGTCTCTCTATAAATTTAATTAATCAACGTTATGTTCTATATGATTGGATAACTGATGAAGACCTGAAAAGTAGAAAAGTGATACACAAGTTTTCCTTACTATATACTATAATACTATAATACTATATACATGTACATGTATTTCATTATAGACCATATACATATATTTCACGTAAAAATTAAGGGTAATAGATTTTTTTCTAGGAAATGTGATACATACATGCACGACAAAGTTGTGACACCCTAACAGAGACAGAGAGCTGCAGGTAGTGCCCCCTACAATTAAGTGCCAAACTAAGATCAAATTTGAATTTCTCATGTTAAAAAATCCCCAAATACCAATTTTCGTCAAAATGTCGACATTATTTTAAAAATTATTTACGAAAAATCAAAATTAAATTAAATTTTCCAAACCCTATATCTCAAAACTGAAGGCCTTGCAGACCCATTTTATTTGAACTTTTTAACTTATAAATAACTGAGGAATCGTCCTATAAAATATCGGATACTTATTACTTAACACCCTGTATATTTATTCACCAAGTTTTATTTACTATTTTTTTAATTCCGTAGTCATTTGAGTGAGTGTGCAAATATAATCGCAAGGATATTCGGGAATTCATGTCTTTTGGACATTAAAGCATATTTTGATTTGATTTGAATGATTCAATATTACCACTGGAAAATGTTGATCATAACACCTCCGTTATCATTCAAAGGAATATGTACAAGACTACAAGTTTAGGAACACACATGTCTCGGTATAAACACACCACCCAAGCTTTGTTCACTCGAAAAATAAATTCAGCATGGAATGCAGAATAAAAGCTCCTACACATTGTAGTTGTGTATCTGTGTTATTCCAAACGAACACTTGATGTTACTATTCCTTTCGTTATAAACGAAACTTTCTTGGTCGAATACGATGGAGTGTCCTCCAGATAAATGATGTCCCCGCAATTTATCATTCTCTTGAATGGCCGCCATATTGAATTTATACGGCATGTCAATGACAGTGAGATGTTTTGTCCATCCTGAATGGTTCTTAAAAAGTTTACATTGAATATGGATACATAATGGCATTATTTGGGCCGAAAAACATCTTGTTTTGCACTTCCATCATAATAATATTAATTTTTGTTCTGCAGTCGCTTGACTTGTGGAATGCCATTAATTTTATGGAGTACAGAAAGTTAAAATCTGCGTTAGTCACGTCTTGAGATTTTTGCTGCATTGAAAAAGTTAGATATCTCATTTGAATTTAATGAATACAGTGTGGTTAGTCACAGTTGAAAAAGAGAACTACTGGAAGAGGAGCAAAATATTGTTCGAATAACGGGAAAAATAATTTGGAGTCGACATAATGGAGAAGAGAGAATGAACAGGGTGAACTTTTAGGGGTTGAAAGTGGTATTTCACGGTTTATTGCGAATTGCAACAAAAGTTGACATCCTATCGAAAAAAGTTGAATAAATAGCAAAGTTGTTGATAATGGAAAGGTCTAGAACTTTTTCTTCCCTTATTTTTTTTACATAACCTCAAATTTCTCGAGAAAATCGGAAAAACCGATTTTTCAGTTATTAATTTTTTTCCGCTTAAAAAATCAATTTTGTTTTCACCATATTTGGTTGAAAAATAACTTATTATGTTTCAAGTCAGCTGTAATTTTTTTGAAGCAAATTACAGGTTTTTCCTTTTTTTGTCGACAAATTCCGAAAAAACGACCTTATTTTCAACTGAAAAGTTTCACCGATAAAGTTCGTCTATTCAAGCTCGCCAGCCGCCAGTTTTTTTTTGTTGAAGCGTCTACTTTTAGATTATGTAATAAAAGAGTATCACTACTGTGAAATTTTTTCTCCAGAAAACGCAAATAAATGAAAAAACAGATTTTCAAAAATATTTTTTTTTTGTTCTAAACTGAAATTTATTAATTAAAATCATTGAAATTACCAGTTGAAACCTTTCGAGAATAAGTAAAAAAAATTAACAAGGACATACATAAGGATTTGATTTTGATACAAGGGCGAAACCGAAACGAGGTGAATTTTTGGGGGTAAAAATGGTTTCTTACGATTTGCATCGAAAATTAACCTCCTACAAAAAACAGTTACCAGAAAAAGTTGTTGGCAATGAAGAGATCTACAACTTTTGTATTCGAGATTTTTCCACATACCGGAAAAATCGGAAAACCGTATTGATTTTGTTTTAATTTTTTTGTGTGTGAAAATTGTGAGTTTGTCGCAAAATCATGTGGAAATATACCTGTTTATGTTCTGAATTAGATGTTTTATTTGCAGCGAAATATTTATTTAGACTAGTATGACAAGACGAATTTCAAACACCTAAAATAAGAAATAAAGTAACCAGGCAAGGGCCAGGTGACATAACCTCAAATTAATCGTCAAAATGGCGGATTTTTTCGCAATTCAGAAGACTACTAGTTTTCGATTTTTGTACATTTTTCGAAAAAAATATCCTCATATTCCACTAACAATTGTCAAGGAGTTTTTTGTATTTTGAAGGTCTGAAAGTGATCTTCTCAATTGTTGACACTGATCGTTGAATAATGAAGAAAGTCGAAAATCATTGAAAATATTGAGAAAATCATGATTTATAGTAAACCACCAAGTAAAATAAACCATTTAAAAGTAGACATTTCAACAATTAAAATTACCACTTAAAGATGATATTTTTTCAAAGTTACATAACTCAAAAACTACTCATCTTCTGAATTGCGAAACAATCACGCTCATTCGACTCCAATAAAGACACATTCCTACAAATTTCCATGTAAATTGAGTCATTTATATACGAGAATAAAATTAAAAACTGAAAACTCGGTGTTTCGCCATTTTGACGGTCAATTTGAGGTTATGTCCAAAAGTGTTGAATATAAAAAAACCATCTGATTCAGAACATTAAAAGGTATATTTCTACCAGATTTTGCGACAAACATACAATTTTCATACAAAAAAAATTAAAACGGTTTTTCCGATTTTTCCCGGAAAATTTGAGGTTATGTGGAAAAATCTTGAATACAAACGTTGTAAGGTAAGTGTAGGCTATATGGCCAGGTATAGCAATATGGCCAATTCATTGTTTCTCAATAAGTTGAACTATTAAACCGTAGATGTCTCCAGGCATCATCAAAGGGTTGTTGTGGATTGCATACCCACCGACCATTTATCGCTATTTGTTTACCGCGAGCTTTAGTTGGGCATTTGTCGTTGCGCAGTTGATATATGAACTCCCGTTCTTATATAAAATCGTAACAGAAAAGTGTATTCAAATTGAACCAGGTAAGTTTTTGAATATTTTTCACCTGTTACATATACTTTGGACCCTAAGGAATACTATAGTTAAATTACTTTCGCATGTATATTTGTTTTACTTTTTTAACAGACTGATAGAAAAAAAACAACGACGTCGAGCAATGTTACCATGTAGAGCAATACGGACATGGCCATATTGCTCTTCACTATTATTGCCAATGTAAAATTTTCATATTCGTTTATCTTTCAGAATGCCACGTCGTCGATGTCAGGGGTTGCGGGGCACATGGACTGGAGATAATTTGAGTCTTGCTCTCTCGGCAGTATCTGAAGGAATGTCACTCAATAGAGCTAGTATTACATATGCCATACCCAGACGAACACTCAGGATATATGTAGCAGAAGGTAAAAAGGAAAAGTCATCTCTTGGCCGGAAGACCATCCTTACAAGTGATCAAGAAGCGGAATTAACTGGAAGAATTCATCGACTGAAATTGGTTATCCACTCACTTCGAGAGTACTTCGAAGATGTGTATATCGATATGCCCATACTAACAATATCGTCAACCCTTTTCGACGAGGAAATGAAATGGCTGGGCGTTATTGGCTGCGTGGATTTCTGAAACGAAATCCAAGGATCAGCCCACGGAAGGCCCAAAACCTCAATCCAGCACGAGCTCAGAAGCTCAATAAATTCATTGTCAACGACCACTTCACAAAACTAGAGGCTGTTCTCAAGGAACTCGACATTATCGATAAGCCAGAGAGAATCTACAACGTGGATGAGAAAGGCTGTAGGTTGAGCCTACATCACCAACAGAAAGTATTGGCGAAAAGAGGCGCAAGAAGAGTTCATATTGTAGCGAAGCAACACGGAGAAAGTATTACCATTGTCTCCTGCGGAAATGCACTTGGAACAGTTATACCCGCAATGATTTTGTTCAAAGGCAAACGTATGAAGCCAGAATGGCTAGACGATCTTCCTCCAGGTGCTACCGCTCATATGACTCCAAAAGGAAGCATGAACATTGAAACATTTTCACTCTGGATTCAACACTTCGCTAAATTCAAAGTGCCTGGACCTTGCATTATAATTTTTAATGGTGCAAAATGTCACTTAGATGATAGTATAGTTATAACTGCTGATAGATATGATATCACATTATACTTTCTCCCGAGCAATACTTCACATGAACTGCAGCCAATGGATAAGGAGGTGTTCAGGGCCTTCGAATATTATTGGGATGATGAAGTTATGAAATATTTCTCCGTTCATAGGGACCGTACAATTACCAAACAGCGCTTTGGAACCATATTTTCTACTGTGTGGGATAAGACGATGACTCCTGCTAACATCAAATCAGGTTTTGCCTCCACTGGAATATATCCATTCAACCAGGATGCAATTCCAGAAGTAGCATTCGCACCCAGTACGATTACCCATCAGGAAAATAAAGAACAGATAAACGTGACTTCTGCTGAACGTATTGACAATCCGCATCATCCTGAAAGTGCTCAAACTGATGCAGTTCCTTCAACTTCTGGGTTGCAACAAAGAAAGCGTCTTCGACAATCAGTCACACCAGATGAAAGTTCCAATTCCGATTCCTCTGATTTCAGTATGCACGATTCCAGCGAAGAGCGATCTGGAAGTGCTCATGGACACTCCCCTCAACCGAACGTATCATTCACAGAAATGCTGAATACCCCAGAAGGAGCACTAACCAGAGGAACTAAGACATATCGAAAACCTGCCGAGAATGGCAGAGCTCAAATTGTAAAGATAGACCTATTCAAAAAACAAGACAAGGCACAGAGTAAACTTCCTAAAGGCACCGCTGTGAAGAAGAGCTTAAGAAGTCTTAAAAAA
Source organism: Chrysolina oricalcia (assembly GCA_944452925.2). Lineage (NCBI taxonomy): Eukaryota > Metazoa > Arthropoda > Insecta > Coleoptera > Chrysomelidae > Chrysolina > Chrysolina oricalcia. The sequence continues at coordinate 49,988,471 of OX101825.2, read as the reverse complement.
TCTACACTGGGACGCAACTCTGCCACTAGTAGAGCTCCCCAAGATAGCAAGAATTCTCAAAAACAAACAACTCGCGAAAGCTGGTATTGTCCGCTTTGTGATGAAGACAGGATAGCAGATATGAGACTGTGCAACGCTTGCAGCACGAGGAATGCCTGGGCTTCACAGCTGAAGATGAAATTGAGCATTTTATTTGCCCTGAGTGTGATGCGAATCATTGAACCAATATGTTCACTAATGAAATAAAACTGTTTTTCCCATAATTAAACACACGTTCTCGAAGTAAGAAGCCTTTGTTTTAATTGAATAACAGCCATTTATTTAAAGTCCAAGCAATAAACTGATCTAATAATAGATTTTGACCTATGGCCATATTTGCAATTTGAAAATCCCATACTTTCAAGCAACTTTTTCAAATAATCGATTTTTTTTCTTATAGAATGTCTTTAAACTGACATTTTTTTATGTGAAATGTTAAAATAGATATCAGTTGTCCATGTCCATATTGAGCAGCTGAAACAATTGCCTTATTTATTTCTGGAAAAATTCCGGAAGCTTAAGGTGGGCATATTACCTGCACTTACCTTAGATCTTTTTAATGCCACCAACTTTTTTTTTTTAACTTTTTTGTGGGAGGTTAATTTTCGCTGCAAATTGTGGGAAACCCTTAATAGTTCACCTCCTTTCGCCCTTCTATCATAATCAAATATATACATAATGAGTTATATTTCCACAAAATTTCGTGAAAAAAAATAAATTTTTGCGCGAGAAAAAAAGTGGTTTTTCCGATTTCCCCGGAAAATTTGAGGTAATGTGGAAAAATATTTGATACAGAATTTATAGATTTATTTTCAATAACTTTGCCATCTAACTACTTCAACTTTTGTTGTCAATCGCGAAAAACCGTGAAATATCACTTTTAACTCCTAAAAGTTCACCCCGTTCAACCTTTCTCCATTTTTTCGACTCTAATTCATTTTTCCCGTTATTTGAACAATACCCTGCTCCTCTTCTAGTAGGTCTCATACTGTTAATATTTTTTCTGCTTTTACATTTTTTGTCGTCTTATCAGCACTGATCTATTAATTGCATGGAGTACAGAAACTTAAAATCTGCGTTAGTCACGTCTTGAGATTTTTGCTTCATTGGAAAAGTTAGACATCTCATTTGAATTTAATGAATTCAGTCTGGTTAGTCACAGTTGAAAAACCGGAGGAATTATTGTTTCGTGATTTTCACTAGCCTTTTTGAAATTGAAGAACGTTTGAATCCCAACTATACCGGGTGGCACATATTCGCAGCCCTGTAACTTTCTCATTTGAAGAAAAAAACACAACTTACCTTGTACATCTTCTCAGCGGTTTACTGAAAGCAATTGAATGACTGATAGAGAGCCGCGGGTCAAAAACCGCGATGAGATCTTCCGTTTGGTGAGTCCCTCGAAAACCTCAAATTCCAAATATTTTTTAAATCGGGCAGGCCGACACCAGTACGAAGGAAAGATTTCCTTCGATTTTTTTCGACGATTGATATAATAATAATAGATTTTATTGACAGGAAATTACAAAGTTACATTCATAACCCCGTCCCCCCCTGCCAGGATTCAATTTCTGACCATCTTTCATCCAACCAAAATATATATCTCCCGTTATGATGATTTTGTTTAGAAAGTGACTAGTAACCATCTGACAAAGCGAAAGACGATTTGGTTGAGCCGCACAATTTTGGGACCCAAAATCGATCATCACAAAAATTCGACGTCTCATATACAGGGCAATTCAAATTCGACCCCCACCATTGGGATCTCCTAAACTACAGGAGATACGTCGAAGCTTAAAATGGTGCAAAGTTGCGTATTCTGGTGCTTAACAAAATACTGTTTTGAAACTTGGAAAATTCCGAGTATTTCTGGAAATATCGGGAAAAAACTGAAAATCGGAATTTTCGTTTTTATTTTTTTCTATCGTTATTTGACAACATAGCTCAAAACCAAAAGTACATTTTCATTGATACTTTTTTTCAGCTACACGTTTTCATGTTCAGATTTACTATCTGACGTTTCGTCTTCTGGCGTTCATCATCAACTTTTTTTTCTGTTATGGGCGCCATATTGTTTTTTTAATACAGAAAAATAGTGATTCTCATTCTGATTTCATTGATGTATAATTTGTTATGATTTGCACTTCTGAAACCACAGATTTTATTTTCATCTGAAATGGTCATGACTCCATCGAAATATTTTGTTTAATAAAGACTAGTTGTCAGAACTCATTAAACATCATAAGTTTGCACAAATACTTCAGTCGAAATGTCCTCATTCTCAAATGAAGAAAAACGAGATATGTTGAAACTTTATTATAAATTTGATAGGAATAGTACGAAAACAGCACAAATTTATTTTGAATTATATCCGGAAAGACAACAGCCGGATAGAACATTATTCGGAATTATGGACAAACACTTGGCTGAGTACGGTGCGTTTCAAAAACCAAGAATGAAATATGGAAGCAGAATGGAACAAAATATTAGACGTAACTTATTAGCCGAGGTTAAATAATTGTTCATTCCATATTCGAAGAAGTATAATTATTTTTGGTACTTTTTTAGATAAATGCAGATCCTTCCAAATCAACACATCAAGTCTCGGCAGAAATGGATGTGCCACAGACGAGCGTTTGGAGGGAATTAAAAAAAAGTGGTTTGAAATGTTATAAGATACATATTTCACAAAAATTACATCCAGGTGATCCTGAGAGAAGGATGGAATTTTGTAGCTGGCTCTCGAATAGGGTAGATCCTACAAACTTCTTGAAAAACATTATTTGGACCGACGAAAGTACTTTTCGAACTGTAGTGTTTTTAATAGAAATAATGAGCACATTTGGAGTGAAAATAATCCATGACACTTCAGAGAAGTCAGACCACAAGTTCGGTTTCGTTTGAATGTGTGGGCTGGAATTTATAACGACCGAATACTTGAACCTCATTTCTTCTCTAATACTTTGAACGGGGAAACCTATCTTCGGTTCTTAAGAAACGAATTCGAAGAATATATGGATACGTTTCCCCTTGTTAATTATAACAGCTGCGGGTTTCAGCATGACGGGGCTCCTCCACACAATAAAAGAAAAGTTTGCGAATATTTACATCAAAGATTTCCTAATAGGTGGTTAGGAAATTCTGGACCAGTGAGGTGGCTGGCAAGGTCATCTGACCTTACAGTTTTGGATACTTTCTTGTGGGGCACTTTGAAGAACAGAATCTATGGAGAGCAAGAATATGACATAGTAGATGAACTTAGAGACAATATCATCACGCAATTCAGGTCTATCAGAAGAAGGGATATTGTTAGGGCTGTTCTTAATTTGAGACGACGAGCTCGGTTATGTATTCGCCGATAATCGCCGATAACACGAGTTGTATTTGTTAAGATTATTTCATGAATAAAATCGAAACCATTTTTATTTATTTACTATTCAATTTAACTAGGAACATTAATCCCGCATTTAGTTCTGAAATTATGCAACTACCAAAACATTTACTTGATATTTCAAACATCCCTCTATTTCAGTTATCAATGACAGAGCGCGTCATTCGTAGTTTCGTCATTGCATGTCTAGTCTACTGCTTCTCGCTCGAGGTTATATTTTGATAACATTTTGATTTAGTGATTTGATTAATCAACGAGTATGCAAAATTTGTCGAAAATTGTGAAGTTGATATGAATTAATAGTGAGTGCTTATTTAGTTTTGGTCAAAGTTTGGTGTTGTGTCATTATAGCAGCTTGCTAGTGGTAAGTTTGTGTTTTGATAATAACCAATCAGGAATCGAACTACAAAATCGAAAACACATCATATACATATCCAGTAGTCAATCAAGAGCACACAATCGAAAACATGATGCTTTCATTTATCAACACAAAAATTTCAGCCAATCATAAGAAGCTATTTTAGCATAAGTGAAATAATCAAGAGGAAGGCCATCATTTCGAACACTTATTGTAATAATTTTTGTGCATTTTTTCACAAGCTCATGATTTCATTCTTATTTTTTGAATTTTTTGAAACGCACCGTACTCAGCCAAGTGTCTGCCCAAAATTCCGAATAATGTTCTATCCGGCTGTTGTCTTTCCGGATATAATTCAAAATAAATTTGTGATGTTTTCGTACTATTCCTATCAAATTTATAATAAAGTTTGAACATATCTCGTTTTCTTCATTTGAGAATGAGGACATTTCGACTGAAGTATTTGTGCAAACTTATGATGTTTAATGAGTTCTGACAACTAGTCTTTATTAAACAAAATTTTTCGATGAATTCATGACCATCTCAGATGAAGTTGTTTTTTTTAATATCTGTGGTTTCGGAAGTGCAAATCATAACAAATTATACATCAATGAAATCAGAATGAGAATCACCATTTTTCTGTATAAAAAAACAATATGGCGCCCATAAAAGAAAAAAAAGTTGATGATGAATGCCAGAAGACGAAACGTCGAATAGTAAATCTGAACATGAAAACGTGTAGCTGAAAAAAAGTATCAATGAAAATGTACTTTTGGTTTTGAGCAATGTTGTCAAATAACGATAGAAAAAAATAAAAACGAAAATTCCGATTTTCAGTTTTTTCCCGATATTTCCGGAAATACTCGGAATTTTCCAAGTTTCAAAATAGTATTTTGTTAAGCACCAGAATACGCAACTTTGCCCCAATTTAAGCATCGTTGTATCTCCTGTAGTTTAAGAGATCCCAATGGTGGGGGTCGAATTTGAATTGCCCTGTAGCTTAATTTTGTTTTCCTTCACTTTGTTATGGTCTTCACTTCGGAAAAATCCTAGTGGGAGACTTTTTTAGTAGAGCCCGGCCTCAGGGTTGAGTAACAGTGTAAACTTGAAGACCGATTGTAAAAATGCAAATAGTATTTCTAGTAATATTCTGACCACACACAAACCAACTTTAGGTAGAACACAAAAAAACTCAATCTCCATATGTTCTTCAATCATCGAAGAACCAGAGCTTAAATTCAGTCCAGACTCCAGACAAATCAGTTGTTTAGGTATGATCTCGAATCGAAACAGTATCATATATTCCATCAATACTCCTTTTTACGACGAAGTTTATGGATTTCTCCATGAAAAATCGTATTTTGAAATAATAAACATCATTATTCTAATAAGACTAGAGGTGAGTAGGAAAATAGTCACTTTTGAAATTGTTCGGATATATGTTTTGGGTTCTACAGTATTTTATCTCTGTAATGTATTGTAATATATTTATAGTCCAATTAACTCTAAAATAATTTATTTAACGAAATACAATGATTCACAGTACTCTAATTTACATAACAATCACACTACTATTTATATTCGACTTTCACTTCACTAACTGCCCGTCTGTCTGCTGCGTCGTTCTTTTTATATTAATTGTTGACTTCTCCGAATGCTCTGGAATTCTCCATCGAATCGTCCGGATCCATCGAATCATCCAGATTCTTCTTGGTGCATAGCGTATCGAAGGTCATATGCAGCCTGCGTGAGTGTTCAGGCCCGGCATCGCCCACAGCTTCGCCACAGTATATTCGTGAATAATGCGATTAAACAGTCCACTTGCTCGTGACCGTTAATATAGAAAAATATCATTTTTGGACTTGAAAACATAATAGTTTTTTTATCTGTTACATCTTTGAATCCAACAAAAAAATTGTCTTTTTTGTTCTTCTCAAAGGACCCCGCAACAACCATTATGGAAAATGGCTCTCGGTGAAATTGGCTGAAACTTTAGGATATTGTAGATATCGATGTCCTGATTAAATATCTCAATGGGCACAAAGTCCAAAAATGGACAGTTTTTGAGATACAGGGTGTCAAACATGCAGAGAGAAGGATATTACCTTCAAAAAATCAATAGTATGGCGATTATTTCGTTACAAAAAGTTAGGGAATATAATTGCAATCTTAATATCGTCGACTCGAGTTGTAATGAAACGTTATAAGACACCATATACAGGGTTATTAACAATTACATAATTTTTATGTAATTCTTGGAACAAAATCAATCAAACGCAAAAGCTGGTAGACTTGCAGAATGAGTGAATATCATTTGATTTTGATATTGGGTGATCTGAGATTACTATTATACAGGGTCACTCAAAATTTTCTTTTCTGATTGTATTTATATACAAATATTGTATACAAATTAAACGTTAAGTAGAAAACTAAATATAATATGATCAATAGTTGCTGACTATTGTCTATTTGTTGCATCTTGTACGGATTCTGGTCAACGGCGTAATGATGCAGCTATCAAAAGGGAGACTACTTCATTGAAAATTGTTTTTACTTGTTCATACATTGTCTGTTACGACATTGTAATTACCAGTATGCACATGGTTACTAAAAGGACAAATGAGTCACTGTAATTATAATTGAATGAAACTATGTAACAAAATTATTATTCGATAACTACAGGTTCCTGTTCCATATCCACATCAGCATCGTTTATAACATTCAATAAACCTGTATCAGGATACTTTATGTTCGCTTGATGTCGAGCGTAACATAGGTACCATAATGCACTAGCGATGTGTGCACAGGTACCTAAAGTTCGAGCTCCTGACTGGCAGGTACAGTAATATCCAGTTATAGGATCACCTCCATTTTCTAAGGCCTCATCGTCATTACTCCTATATGAAATAAATAGTTGGTGTATTGTAGCTCTTCGGAATCTAGAGTATATTCTCAATCTTATAAATCCTCGTTCTAAAATATTTTCATCGACTTGGAGTTCCTCATCGCCATCTCTATTAAGATTATCTTGTATATACGAAGGAGCAATGTTAACTTGGTAGACGCCATAGGTAATATCTCTCAAATTTTGAATATCTAGAACTGGAAAATCTGGAATTGCTTCGTTGATAAGTCTTCTCCATTGAGCCCGTCTCATACGGAGATTCTGTTCTTGTACTCGAATTTGAACATGATAGCTGCATCATTACGCCGTTGACCAGAATCCGTACAAGATGTAACAAATAGACAATAGTCAGCCACTATTGATCATATTATATTTAGTTTTCTACTTTACGTTTAATTTGTATCGATGTTTCTTAAAAAAATTTAAATAAATACAATCAGAAAAGAAAATTTTGAGTGACCCTGTATAATAGTAACCTCAGATCACCCAATATCAAAATTAAATGATATTCACTCAATCTGCAAGTCTACCAGCTTTTGCGTTTGACTGATTTTGTTCCAAGAATTACATAAAAATTATGTAATTGTTAATAACCCTGTATATGGTGTCTTAGAACGTTTCATTACAACTCGAGTCGACGATATTAGGATTGCAATTATATTCCCTAACTTTTTGTAACGAAATAATCGCCATACTATTGATTTTTTGAAGGTAAGTAATATACTTCTCTCTGCATGTTTGACACCCTGTATCTCAAAAACTGTCCATTTTTGGACTTTGTGCCCATCGAGATATTTAATCAGGACATCGATATCTACAATATCCTAAAGTTTCAGCCAATTTCACCGAGAGCCATTTTCCATAAGGGTTGTTGCGGGGTACTTTCTCTTTCTGTCCTATGAAGGGTTAAACAAATAAATAATAACGCTAAAAATTAATTTGTTCCATACCTTTGGACCGCACTGTACGTCATGCTCATTGTACAATATAATATTTCATACTGCGATTATTCCTAGTTGACTCTTGTAAATGTATTTCTGAAATGTACACGACTGCAACTTAGTGTGCATTACTTTAAAGATGGTATATTATCGGTTTCTGTATAATTATTATTCGTAGGATCTTTTCAGTTCTCAAATCTATTGATCTCATACACTACCTTTCATTTCCAGTCTTACATTTTGAAATATCCAACAGCTTCCCCTCCGAAACCCAAGGAAGTTAATCTCTGGGCCTTATGTGCTGGACATTTCCAAATAAACAACTTAATCTGATACAGAAATTGAAAAAACATCAAAAACCGATGGGTTTATTCATTTGACGATTGAAAAAATATAGTTGGGGTGGAAATATCAAGGAGATGTCTGTCACAGGCCACTGGCCAACTGTCAATAATAACCTATTGGTTCTTTTATTTACCTGCTCTTTGGGATTTTTCGGATGACAATAGCATTGAGCTTCATATCAATTCGCGGGAGATTCATCGTATATCGTTTTAATATTTTTCAAAATGACTAGTTTGAGTAATTTAAAGTTGAATTCTGTAGCTGCGGCGTTTTTGGTGATTTGTTGAAGGCGTTCGATTGCGTTGATCATAAAATCTTGCTGAGAAAAATTCATCTTTACGGTTGCAGAGAAATTGGTTTGATCACTACCTTTCAGGAAGGAATCAAGTGGTAAAAACAACAGAACTTTTAGAAAAAAAAAGGATATGTGTGGATTGCCACAAGGATCAGTTTTAGGACCGATTTTATTTTACTATATGTCAATGACTATCAATTTGGGAACTCAACCACCAGAACGGTGTATTACGCCCTATTAGAATCCCACCTACGATTTGGAATACCGTTTTGTGGAGTATGCTCATCAACACTTCTAACTTTATTAGTATTACAAAAACGGGCTATCAGGCATATGTGTAAGATTGAACCTTGTGATTCGTGCAGATACAAATTCGTCGAGCAAAAGATTTCAACAGTAATTGCTTCGTTCATATTGGAATCGGTTCCACCGGGTTGAAATTACCAATTCCTCTAACAAATTAGTCCAGGGACTCTATTTTTTATAATTGGGTCGAAATATTTATTCACTTGCCTCCAGATATGAGAGGGGCAAATTTAACCTGGCTGATAGACCGTATTATAATTTGCAAGAGTATTATGACAAATTTACGTGACATAATGTGCATATTTGAATATAAATTAGGATGGATTTAGCGAGGAGCAATATATGAAAATATAAGTAGAAAAGTTATTGGGTATAACCCTCAAAATATTCTGCAACCGTAGACACGTGTTTCGAGCTTAAGGTCTCAGCAGTACGGTAAAATCAAGTGCGAAGATGTACAACACTTGGATGTAAAAATAAAAACAAAGGAAGTCATCAACAGGAAGCCAACCACACATTTGTGGCTTCGGTTAGAAGACCTTGTGCTTACAAGGCAACAACTAACGTCGCCACGGAGGTAGCTATAGCTACCAGCGTGACAATCCTACCCAGGAAAATACAAATTAGGATGGATTTAGCGAGGAGCAATATATGAAAATATAAGTAGAAAAGTTATTGGGTATAACCCTCAAAATATTCTGCAACCGTAGACACGTGTTTCGAGCTTAAGCTCTCATCAGTACGGTAAAATCAAGTGCGAAGATGTACAACACTTGGATGTAAAAATAAAAACAAAGGAAGTCATCAACAGGAAGCCAACCACACATTTGTGGCTTCGGTTAGAAGACCTTGTGCTTACAAGGCAACAACTAACGTCGCCACGGAGGTAGCTATAGCTACCAGTGTGACAATCCTACCCAGGAAAATACAAATTAGGATGGATTTAGCGAGGAGCAATATATGAAAATATAAGTAGAAAAGTTATTGGGTATAACCCTCAAAATATTCTGCAACCGTAGACACGTGTTTCGAGCTTATATATATATTTGTTGTATTCTTGCTTGGATATAAATGTATGTTTTTATGGTGTATATAAGTATGTTCATATATGAAATATGTTTATTAATTCTTTATGTTGGTGTGTATTATATAAGTTTTAATAGTCTTTTTAAACAAATATGTCTGTTTTAACAGTGTTGTTCTAATTTTTCTTGTTTGTAGGTGTTTTTATATTACTTTACAGTTTATATTTATATTTTATATTTCTATATTTACATTTATATTAATTTTTCACAGGCTTTGTCCACAATATACAGGGTGGGTCACGGTCGATGGTACCTTAGACGTTTACGGAGAACGGGACATAGGTTAATTCTGAAAATTTGATTTCTCAAGTAGTTGCTCTTGGTCTATCGATCTAAAATATTTTCAGTAATGCAGCGTTGCCGCTCATACCAGAAAGTAGCAGCATACTTGTTATTTCAAATGGGTCACCCTGTATATTACCGCATTTCTGAACTTGTCATTCCTTTCTAATTATTTCTGCCTCTATATTTATCTCTAACGGTTTTTGAGATATTGGTTATTTTCCATATTTTTTATCCAAAACATAGCTCGAATTGAATGTTTATTTCTGCGGTATTTGGATTCTTAGGAAGTTGCAATTTTGTGTTTAGTTCATCAAGATCATGTACATTGATTATGTATAGAGAAGTTTGTTCTGCGTTATACAGGGTCGTTCAAAATTCATGATCTTACTGCTAGATACGAAAGGGGTTGAAAGTGCGTTTTTTTAAATGGAACATCATGTATATTATGAAATATCCTGAAAGATCTCTAAATTCCCTTCGAATTGATATATCATGTTCCTATACATAAATAACAAGAATTCCGAGATAATAGCAATTTTCACTTGTAATCTCCCAAGTGCTTGAATTATTGCCGGAAATTTTTCGAGGACATGAATTTTCAAAGAAAATTCATGTACGAGATGAATTTACGGCAATTAATTCAAGCACGAGGGGGATTTGGTAAGAAAATTTCACACCGAGAAATGAATATCATCCAACAATTTATAAGAAATAACTAACGATGGTTTCACCTGAACTGAAATATGGATATGGAAAATACTTAACAAAATGTTCATCAATAAATGTTTGACATGTGACATGTGACATTTGACAAGTTGATATTTTGCTTTAATGTACAAATGGAGGTCTAGTTTTCATATGAAAGCAGATAATTATGTATTTACTAGATATTTGGAATGTGTCTGAAAATATTTTCTCCACGATTATTGCAGAAATTGTCAATTCTGAAATCATATTTCAGAAGAAGTTCAATACACCATTTGTTACAAGTTTTTATCACAAGTTTGTATCACAAGTCCCGTAGCTCAGCGGTAGTTTGCGGCCTATGAGTCGCTAGGTCGATGGTTCAATCCACGATAAGAACATAACTTTTTTATTTTTTTTGTTCCAAATTTAAACACATTTGTTGATGAAAATTTTGTTAAAAATTTTACATATCAGTATTTCAGTGGTTATTAATAGTTCAGGTGAAACCATCGTTAGTTATTTCTTATGAATTGTTGGATGATTTTCATTTCTCGGTGTGAAATTTTCTTACCGAATCCCCCTCGTGCTTGAATTAATTGCCGTACATTTATTTCGTTAAATTTCCGGCAATAATTCAAGCACTTGGGAGATTACAAGTGAAAATTGCTATTATCTCGGAATTCTGGCGATTTGGGTATAGGAACATGATATATCAATTCGAAGGGAATTTAGTCAACTTTCAGAATATTTCATAATATACAGGATGTTCCATTTAAAAAAAACGCACTTTCAACCCTTTTGGTATCTAGCAGTAAGATCATGAATTTTGAACGATCCTGTATAACGCAGAACATACTTCTCTATACAGAATCAATGTACATGATCTTGATGAACTAAACACAAAATTGCAACTTCCTAAGAATCCAAATACCGCAGAAATAAACATTCAATTCGAGCTATGTTTTGGATAAAAACTACGGAAAATAACCAATATCTCAAAAACTGTTAGAGATAGATATAGGGGAGTATGAGGTAGAAATAATCAGAAAGGAATAACAAGTTCAAAAATGCGGTAATATACAGGGTGACCCATTTGAAATAACAAAGATGCTGCTACTTTCTGGTATAAGCGGCAACGCTGCATATCTGAAAATATTTAAGATCGATAGACCAAGAGCAACTACTTGAGAAACCAAATTTTCAGAATTATCCTATTTCCCGTTCTTCGTAAACGTCAAAGGTACCATCGACCGTGACCCACCCTGTATATACTTAATGACAATAAAGTATACTTATTATTATTTATGTCTCATCTGCGTACATTAAAAGTGACTGCATATGATACTTTCTTGCAAACATAGACCGTGATTTACTTATTCTCTTGTATTGTCATTGATGATGAATATTGGAACACAAAAATTTTGGATAATCTGTTTAATTTTGACAATCTGTACCACTAAATTTTTATTACCTCGCTTTCTTGTCTGTCTATTTGTTCGTTACAAATTTTGCAGTCGATTTTAAACTTCCAATGAGCTAGAGACTTGAAATTTTGAACATAGCTCAGAACTGGATGACAATGTAATATTATTGTTTTAAATATTGAAATAATTTGATAAAAATAACCCGAAACCATTATGCATTTGCTATCAGCTTGCCCAGCTTATGCGGTGTAAGCCCATACCCACAGGCATAACGCGGCGCTAATAGTGTTTAACTACTATCTACGACACTCGTACGGTATAGACGAGACACATGTGTGTTATGATTATTTACCCTTCGGCATATACAAGCCAATAAGCCTGCTGAAGTCTTCCTCTACAACCAAAGTGGAACTGATTTCGTCATGGAGTTTTACGCTCCAGGCGAAACGAACATAATTTGAAAAAAGGAGAAAATATTAACTGAATATCGAGATCTACACTCTTTGAACTCATCATGCTTTAGCCAAACCATTCTTCCAAAATTGTGATTCTGATCATAGGGGTCCTTGTTGGAATGATGGACACACTGCTCTCGAAAATCATACCGGTTTGCCGCAACGTGGCAGGAACCTTAGCCGGACGACTGCTGGAGGTAGTCATCTTTGGTACAGTTCGTCTGCTCGGGGCATATAATAATAATAATAATGGGTCTTTATTTTTCTTTTACAAATACAAAAGTTAATGTAGACGATTACCCTTGGGAGGCGATGTTCAACATAGTTGTTCTTCCACCTAACCCCCCACAGATACCAACCAGATAAAAAATCGATACACAGGTGCTAAACATATGAGGATACTATTAACAAAAGAATTACTATTACTTGCTAACAAAAAAATATAATAAAACTCCAACTACAAAAACTATTAATTTGTTCTTAAATAGAGTAAGTGGGATTTCATATGTTTTCGGAAAGAGAATAGTGTATTTTTGTTTTTTATATATTCTGGAACAGAGTTGAATATTTTTACTGAAACATATTATAAGAGAACGATTTTTGAAACGTAGCGGTGGAGTGGGCAGGTATATTGTATATATTACAATTTCTAATAGTTCGACTGTGGGTCTGAGAACCTTTGATGAGCTTAGAATAGAGATATCTCGGGTATGAAACCTGTTGACCTTACAGATAAGACAAGCCATGTGGAGGGTGAATCTTCCATCAAGACTGAGCCAATTTGATTTGCAAAACACATTGCTAATGTGATCAAATTTCCGAAGGCCAAAAAATCTAATGCATGAATTTTTTATTTTTTGTAAGCAATTTTTATCTCTTTAGGTCAGAGCAGGCCGATATACCACGTTACAGTACGCCAGAGATGATAAAATCAGATAATCACAAAGTTTCAATTTTATCCCGGTTCTCAGTATAACACGGTGCATATGGAGCAGTTTAAGTTTTCCATAAGCTTTCTGTATAAGAGAATTCACATGTCCATTGGACTTTAATTCATTGTCCATCTGAAGGCCCAAATTTTTACATTTATTTACTGCTACTAATCTTGAATCATTGATCCTAATTTCAAATAGCGGACTAGCAGCAAGAGCCTCTTTGTCTTTACCAAAGATCATGAACTGAGTTTTGTTTTCATTGAGAATGAGGTCATGCACATTTGAAAGTGCAGAAATGTAGCTCAAATCAGAGTTTATTCTTTCGCACGCAACGTGTACATTATTGATTGAAAAAAATCAATACAATTGTGTGTCATCCGCATATTGGTGGGTGGTACAAAATTCGATACTTTGTGGAAAATCCGCCGTGTAAATGGAGAACAACAGCGGCCCAAGGCCCTTGGGGTACACCTCGCGTAATTCTTCTACTGGAAGATACCAAATCTTCGTCAAGCACTGTTTTTTGAGAGTTATTACTCAGGTAATTCCTAAAAAACTCAACAACGCCTTCACTGATAACGGAAAATTTAATTTTCAATAGAGGAGGTTATGGTTAATAGTATCGAAGGTCTTACTGAAGTCCAGTAGAACCAACACACTATTTAATTTAGAGTCTGAATAAATCATCAGTTACATGAGCAAGGGCAGTAGTTGTACCGTGGTCACCACGAAAACCAGATTGTGTAACAGCTAATATATTATTGTTCTCTAGGTATAGTTTCAACTGGGTTGAAATAATTTTTTCTAATATTTTAGATAATGTTGGCAATATACTTATTGGCCTGAAGTGTGAAATATCGGTGGGACGATTATTTTTTGGAACCGGAATAATGTGAGAAAGCTTCCAGGCCGCAGGAAATACGCCATGCATTAAGCAAAAATTGAGTAACATTGTTGTTAAAATTGTTAATTCCATCAACCAATTGCACTCCTACGCGCAACCCTCAGAAGTCATCGAGAGACTTGTGTTAGCTAGGGAAGACGCAGCCCTTACCTTTTAACGTGTGATGCCATGCACGAGACCAGTGAATCGGTGGATCGAACCCACGACCCCACGCATGCGAGGCGAACGCACTACCAGCCGACCACCACGGCCCATTAGTTGTATGTGGGATGCTGTCAATAAAATAATCATTGAAAACGTCCGCGTTCTTAAGATTATAAGATATTTTTTTCTTTTTTTTGATATTGAGATATTCCAATGCTTCCCAAAATTCACCAGGGTTAGAATTTGACTTATATTGAAGGTAAGTCATCTTTTCTGATTTCACTGCCATATTAACAATATTCTTTAGTTCCTTATAATAATTCCAAGATGCTTCCGATTTATTTTTTTTATATTTAGCAAAGGCCTTCATTTTAGTTTTCATATTATTGAACCAATATTGACCCAATATTAATTAATAAGATTTGTTGAATTTTGGCGAAATAATATTCAACCAATGTGTAATCATACTTGGAGATACAATATAGTTTTTATTCCTAGAATCGATATTAGGGGAATATTGGAATTGCGATATTTATTCTAGATATTAAAAACGATGTGAAGACAATATTGTTTTATCGATATTGGTAAATATCATTCAACCAATACTGACTCAATATGAGTTATTACAATTTGTCAAATAAAGTAGAAATGATATTCAACCAATATTCTAACAAACTTGGAAATACAATATGGTTTTTTCCCCCTATAATCGATATGACTGGAATATTTGGATTGCAATATTTATTCTAGATGTGGAAAGCAATATATAACCAATATTGTATTATCGACATTGGTAGAAATTAATCAACCAATATTGACCCAATATTTCGTGTGATAATCTACATTCAAAACTAGTTCAACCAATATTCCACCAATATTATTAATATAAAATTGTTTTTTGAATATTCACCCATATTGAACCAATATTGATTTTTCGTTTACAATATATCTATATTGGCCCAATATGTAACCAAAATTCTGCTGATATGATGTGCTACCTGGGTTGCGTTAAGGCTCATTGAAAGTAGGTCACCACGGGGAGAAGACATTGCTCAACAGCTTTCTAAGAATTAACAAAATAAAGTAGCAAAAATGTTCATGCTAGAACCTATACAATAAGTATTTTCGTCTGGAAAAAACAACAACTGCCCTTTACAACCGCTGAATTATATATGTTAGATTATTGACAAAGTTATTTACAAGAACTACTTTGCAATGCTTTCTACGTTTTATAGCAAAACATATGTTTTAATTAAACAAGAACGAAATGCCCGAGATGAAATCCCAAAATAACAGCAAACCGACCCTTCGAAAGGAAAAAGCAGCCCTATTTCATTAAGTTCAATCGAACTGAATGAAATCATCAGCTTCTGAAAGTAAGACATTCCCGATAGTCTCCAAAGAAAATGTAACCACAATGAGGTTGAAAAAAAATTAATGAACTCCGTTACTGACCGGAGTACAATCTTTACAAAATCCTTCCAAGATGAATAAAAAAACGAAGTAAATGGCGTGATCAGGATAATCATAACAACGTAAATACTGACAAAATTGTTTTTGAATTATTGTCAAAACGGAAAAGTATTTGTTTTCTGTTAGACATTATAAAAAATAGCCTCTTGTCATTGCTACTATCTAATGAAAATACAAATTTTCACTTTCGGAATTTTTCTTTCAAGTTGCTTTAGCCAGGGAAGCAGTTGTTTTCTGTTAGATATTACAAAAAGTAACTTCATTTATATCGTAGGTTTTTCCATTTGTAGAGGAGTAATTTTTTGTTAAATATCTGTGAAAATAATTGTTTACCTAACAGTTGAGATGTCGTATAACTGTACATTATGTCAAGTCAGACAGGTTTTTCTTTGAGGCAATTCTCGCAAACAGGGCGTTTATTTTGGGGAGTTCCGCAAACTCACTGATTCAATGCGAGCCAAAATTAATGACCTAAATATGGACTTTTTCTAATTTAGAGTTTTTTCGTATTAGAAGAGAAAAACATTTTGTCGGACAAATATATTGGGTATTTAGGCGCATCCGACACCCCGAACATGGCAAAGTTATGGCGTCATAAAAAGTATCACCTCACAGCTGATTTTTTCAGAATCGTTAATAAACTTTTAAAAAAATTAGAGAAAAGTGTTATTTAAATGCACTAAAAAAATAAAATACATTTTATAGTGAATTAAACCTATCATTTTGTTACATTATAAAATTTTATAGAAGCTTGTCGGTAGAAGTATCTATGTATTTCTTATTGTGAATTGAATTGTAAAATTACTTCAAGAGACTAGCTTTCATATCATTTAAAATTTTATAATGTAACAAAATGATATTTTGAAAAATGAGACATGTTATTCCATAAGTCCGTTCTAGCGGGACATTACAGCCCATCAGTCATAAGTTTCCGAACACGAGCTGTGCCAATCGGGGTCTTCATCGCTACTATTTTGGTAAGGATCAGTATCGCTTTCGGAAAAGTCAAGATTTTCAGCAATTCTTTCAAGCTCAGCTCAGCTCTTTTATATTCATCCTGAAAGAAAACACATTCTTGGGTCTGGTGGGACGAATGATCACACCGATAAAACCTGTTGGGACAACCTATCACAAAAAAATCTGACAATTACGCATCAAGGAATATGTAAAATATGTTCAAACTATTATATACACTAACAGACAGGTACTTACTTGGTTACTCAGAATAAACAGTATTTAATTGCCTTAAAAAGACTTGAAATCATCGAACAATAATGAGCATGCTCCACGCTGCTCGAAGAATTTGAGGTTATCTCCCTTTGCTTGCAAACAACAAACTGCTTGATGACCGCAGGCACTGAAAAAACTGAACCAGCATTTATGTATGCATAATTGGGTTCATATTTCCCAGCAGTTGATATAAAATTTGATTTGGGATATATTGTCCCGATAGTCTTGAAAGGGTTTCAAACCCCATTAATATCTTTATGCACCAGCGGGCGGTAAAGTACACTTTACCGCCCGGTTCGCCGAGCGTAAAGTGGCACTTTACCGCCCGTGGGCGCATTATGGCCCGGCGGGCCGTAAAGTAGACAAAATTCTCAAATTGTCTATACTCACACATCTTTTGATGCAATTCCTAACACGAATTAGAATCATTTCAGTTCAATAGAGCAATACTCTTTCTAACATTTGTTCATAATCGTTGGCAATTTTTTCGGTGATGATCTATTTATTTGAAATAGATTCTCCAATATAGCACTCAGCTACTATAGTTTCACATTGCAATTCAAGTCAGTATTTGTGATTCGCGCTATAAAACCACTGGTGCATAAAATTTTGAATGTATCACGTGCGTAAAATGCGTTTAAGGCCTTCGGCGTGTGATGGCCCTCGGCTAACGCCATCGGGCCATCATCCACGCCGCAGGCCATAAACGCCTACTTTACGCCCTTGATACATAAATAACTATTTTGAAGCATAATGCAATCACGTAGATAGATAGATAGATAGATATCATTTATTTTGCCAAAGATTACATTGTTGCAATATAGCAATAGTCAATTAAATAAATAAACAAACAAATATATAACATATATAGATTAAAACCACACATTAAAAAATCATAATAATAAGTAGACACTGGGTATATAATGTAAGACACAAACAAACAGATCAATTAAAATACTCAGACACATGGTAAAAACACTCATCTATTAAAAATTCCTGGAGAGTCTTCCTGAACACAGTTAAGCTCTCAATATTTTTTATTTTTTCTGGCAACTTATTGAAAATACGCAACCCTAAATATTCGGGTGAGTTATAGGTTATACACATTTTTGCAAATGGTACACTAAAGTTAATTTTAGTCCTGGTATTCATTGAATGAATATCTTTGTTCAGTTTGAAACTGATTTTATTTTTAAAAATGTATAAAGACATTTCCAAAATATATAGTGAAGTAAGCGTTAATACCCTAAACTCTGCAAAAATATTCCTGCAAGAATGTGTATATTTTACACCAGCAATACATCTGATGATGCGTTTTTGAGAAATAAACACATCTCCTGCTAGGGTGCTGTTACCCCAAAGGCAAATACCAAATCTAATGCGGGAGTCTACTTGTACATAATATAAATTCATCATCTGTCCTCTAGTTAGAACACATTTAACATTTTTGAGAAGGTAATGTATTAAATTCAGTTTGGAAATCAATGTTTTACAGTGTGGTTTCCAACTAAGAGTTGGATCAATCTTGATTCCTAAAAAACTGATAGCCTCTACATTGTCTCGAACCGTACAGTTATTGATAGATATATTAAGTGGTTCACACACTTTTTGTCGGTTATGAAATGTCGTTAATTGAGTTTTTTCAGTATTGAAAAATAGTTGAGTTCATCAAACCACTAACGTGCATTTTC
Organism: Chrysolina oricalcia; assembly: GCA_944452925.2. NCBI lineage: Eukaryota > Metazoa > Arthropoda > Insecta > Coleoptera > Chrysomelidae > Chrysolina > Chrysolina oricalcia. The sequence goes on along the minus strand of OX101825.2, from coordinate 49,969,578 downwards.
TAATAAATTTGTAATTTCGGTAATTATGTTTGTTGATGATGGATTTGAAATGATTAAAGATAAGTCATCTGCATACATTGTGAAAAACTGATTTTTCAGAAATAAATCGAGGCTATTTACATATATTAAGAAAAGACAGGGCCCCAGCACCGAGCCTTGTGGCACACCAGATTCTACTGAAGTGTTGTCTGAATTATATTTTTTTATTTTAGTTAGATCCATATGCTGTATTTGGACGAATTGTTTCCTATACTTCAAATAAGATGATATCCAGCTTAAAGGTTGTCCTCTTATTACAGAGTCATATAGCTTTGATAGTAAAGTATCATGATTGACACAGTCGAATGCCCTACTCAGATCACAGAAAATCCCAACAGGACACTCGGCCGCCTCAATACATTTAATAATTTGATTATAAAAGAGTGGATTGCCGTACCAATGGATTTTCCTGCACGAAACCCATGTTGTTTTTCTGTTAATATTTTAAATTTTACTAAGAAATTATCGAGACGTGATAAAAATGCGTATTCAAAAATTTTTGAAAACGAGATAGGAACCGTTACTGGTCTATAGTTTTCAAGCAGTGATTGGTCCTTTTTCTTGAATATTGTAATAATCTTACCCACTTTCAAACAGGAAGGAAATGTGCCTGAAGTGAATGATAAATTCACCAAGTAAGTAAGTGGCTTTTTCACAGAAGATATGATCTTTTTTACTAAAAACATAGGTTTATCATCGGATCCAGAAGAACTTTTATTTTTTAATTTGTGTTTGAGAAGTATTTCTAATTCATCTTCTCCATAAGGGGTTAAGAAAAAGGAATCATATCGGATTACTCTACAATCTAATACATGGGTTCTATCCTTGTTAGTCAAATTTTCAATTATCGCTTTGGGAGCATCTGTAAAAAAACTGTTAAAAGATGAAGCAATCAAATGGGGATCACTCATTTCTTGATCATCGACTCTTATTGTAAGGTTACCTTGTTTTTTATTTTTATTTGATATTTCATCTATCACTTTCCAAGCAGTTCTAGATGCATTGCTAGAATTGATTATTTTATTTTGGTAATATTCTTTTTTCACCTTGGATATCATATCAGCGTGTTTTCTTTTAGAACGTACTGTATGTATTTGTTTAAATATCTTTAAATCGACCGCAAATAAAGTCATTTTGAAGATTTCAGCACAGACGGAAGATCGTTGATGAAAATTAAAAATAGAAGAGGTCCTCGATTTGAGCCTTGAGGAACACCCGAGTAAGCTTCAAATTTTCCCGATGTATGACCGTTTCACTTTTAAATATCTATTTTCTGAATAACTTTGGCTTGGGGGAGTTATCAGACAGATCAAACCTGTATAATTTCAACATCAATACGTCATGATCTACTTGGTCGAAAGCTTCACAAAAATCTGTACGAACTGTGTCAAGTTGGGATTTGCTTTCTAGAGGTTCGTACACGCAGTTTCCAAAGACGAACAGGTTTGTATTGATAGAGTTATTGGCGACGAATCCATGTTGTTGGGTTACAAAGTACTTCTCAATATAGTCATAGATTGCAATAGACTATTAGTTCAAATAGTTTGTCTGGTGCACACATTATGTGAGTCTTTAATTGGTAATGTTCATTTTGTTACCGGATTTGAATATTGATGTAAATTTTGAAATTTTCCAGTGCGAAAGAAAAGTACTAGATGAAAGAATAAAATTATGAATTTGAAGTAAAGGATCTCTCAACCATTCTCCACATCCTTTTAGCAAATATGGTGGGATACCATCTTCCCCTGAGGCTTTTTTAGGTTTCAGTTTCCTCAATGCGCTGTTATAATCTGAGACTGAAACGTCCTTCAATACCTGCAAAAGTTTCGTCACATTCAAAGCTCAAATTATATGATGGTTTTGCTATACTGAGTATACTGAATAAAAAAATTTTACGAACTCATTAGCGGTTTCTCCATCATCAATATTTTTACAGTTGTGATCGAAAGTATCAATATTAGAATTATTACACGATATCAAATTCCAATATTCACTGAAATCAGTTGACAAATTTTTTTCTATTTTTTTATGTATTTCGTTTCTTCTAGTTTAATGAGTTTTTTAAGTTTCTTTCTCATTTGAATTTACTTATCTCTAAACAAGATATATATGAATCTTAATTTCCTATACTTCTCCTTTTCTTTTAGCATGCTCTGTATTTCGTTTGTGAACCAAATCGGAAATCATTCAAAATTAGTTACTACGCTCTTAGGTACAAATTCATCTATTATTTCATACCATTTTTTGTAAAAGTTTTCTAGCTACGCTCACATTAATTTTTTCAGACAAGGCACTTTCCCAATCAGATTTTCTAATGCTGTTCCTTAATTTGAGGAAAGCTGCTTTTTTATAATTATACCTTGACTCTCTTGAAATATATATATATATATATATATATATAGGGTGGGTCACGGTCGATGGTACCTTAGACGTTTACGAAGAACGGGAAATAGGATCATTCTGAAAATTTGGTTTCTAAGGTAGTTGCTCTTGGTCTATCGATCTAAAATATTTTCAGCAATGCAGGGTTGCTGCTTATACCAGAAAGTAGCAGCATCTTTGTTATTTCACATGGGTCACCCTGTATATTACCGCATTTTTGAACTTATCATTCCTTTCTGATTATTTCTGCATCATACTCCCCTATACCTATCTCTAATGGTTTTTGAGATATTGGTTATTTTCCATATTTTGTATCCAAAACATAGCTCGAATTGAATGTTTATTTCTGCGGTATTTGGATTCTTAGGAAGTTGCAATTTCGTGTTTAGTTCATCAAGATCATGTACATTGATTCTTTATAGAGAAGTTTGTTCTGCGTTATACAGGGTCGTTCAAAATTCATGATCTTATTGCTAGATACAAGAAGGATTGAAAGTGCTTTTTTTTAAATGGAACATCCTGTATATTATGAAATATCCTGAAAGATGACTGAATTCCCTTCGAATTGATATATCATGTTCCTATACAATAAATATCCAGAATTCCGAGATAATAGCAATTTTCACTTGTAATCTCCCAAGTGCTTGAATTCTTGCCGGAAATTTTTCGAGTACATGAATTTTCTTTGATAAATTTACGGCAATTAATTCAAGCACGAGGGGGATTTGGTAAGAAAATTTCACACCGAGAAATGAAAATCATCCAACAATTCATAAGAAATAACTAACGATGGTTTCACCTGAACTATTTATAACCACTGAAATATTGATATGTAAAATACTTAACAAAATTTTCATCAATAAATGTGTTTAAATTTGGAACAAAAAAAATAAAAAAGTTATGTTCCTATCGTGGATTGAACCATCGACCTAGCGACTCATAGGCCGCAATAATCGTGGAGAAAATATTTTCAGACACATTCCAAATATCTAGTAAATACATAATTATCTCCTTTCATATGAAAACTAGACCTCCATTTGTACATTAAAGCAAAATATCAACTTGTCACATGTCAAATGTCACATGTCACATGTCAAACATTTATTGATGAAAATTTTGTTAAGTACTTTACATATCAATATTTCAGTGGTTGTAAATAGTTCAGGTGAAACCATCGTTGGTTATGAATTGTTGCATGATTTTCATTTCTCGGTGTGAAATTTTCTTACCGAATCCCCCTTGTGCTTGAATTAATTGCCGTAAATTTATCTCGTACATGAATTTTCAAAGAAAATTCTCGTACATGAATTTTCAATGTACTCAATTTCCGGCAATAATTCAAGCACTTGGGAGATTACAAGTGAAAATTGCCATTATCTCGGAATTCTGGCTATTTATGTACAGGAACATGATATATCAATTCATTTAATTCGAGCTATGTTTTGGATAAAAAAAATGGAAAATAACCAATATCTCAAAAACCGTTAGAGATAGGTACAGGGGAGTATAAGGTAGAAATAATCAGAAAGGAATGACAAGTTCAAAAATGTGGTAATATACAGGGTGACCCATTTGAAATAACAAAGATGCTGCTACTTTCTGGTATAAGCGGCAACGCTGCATTGCTGAAGATATTTTAGATCGATAGACCAAGAGCAACTACTTGAGAATCCAAATTTTCAGAATGATCCTATGTCCCGTTCTCCGTAAACGTCTAAGGTACTATCGACCGTGACCCACCCTGTATATATATTTAATTTTGTGTCGCAATCTAAAGTGATTGAGATGTCAAGAGCAGGATGATATGCGTCTTCTTTCACAAGAGGAAAGAGGTCCGTAGTTACCCTGCATTTGTTCGAATTGTTTTCTGAGCCAACAACTAAATCTAATGTTCTCCCTTGGAAGTTTCTTTCGTCATTATATAATTTGAAGATGTTGAAATCATTCGAATCGTAATTTATTCCATCAATATCGCGTATATTGAAACCTCCCACAATGTAAACTTTATTAACATTCACAATTTTATTTTGTAGTAATTCAAAAAATGACCCATATACGTCGCATATACTACCAGAAGGGATATATAAACCACAGAATGTGTATTTGTAATTGTTCAATTTTACTTCAACCATTGTTAGTTAGACAACCTTATGGGATTATAATTGGATCAAAATGGATGCGACATGTAGATGGCGATAGTGAGCTCGCATCCAAGTCATGTCGTAACTTCAGTGATCTGGCCTACAAGTCATGACGTAACTTGATTGAAACAATGGGACAGCATTAAAATCAGGGTTTTTTGAAGAAACCTGCATCAAAATGACGTGAAATATTCATGTTTGTAACTAATCACGCTAGATGACACTCGCGTTTGGGTCCAACACCTTTTCCACAGGCATTGACTAACTATCTTCTATTTAAACAAGGGTGAGGTGAATAAAATCTAGCAAATGCTCATACTATATATTTATCCCTTTCATTTCTCTTTGAAATGAATAAGTCTGTATCAAGAAAGTATAAGCATTTACTTAAAATTGATTTTATTCACATACCCCAATGCTTCAACGATAATTCAAAATCAGTGTTTTGTCTAATTATATTCAAAATATACTTTTTTTGATCGCTATCAAAACTCCACCACCTTTAGATTTTTTTGTATACGGTCAGATTATAAGTGATAATATTCATTATTTCACTGAATGCTGTTCCTTTAAATACCATGTGTTTGTTTTCGAACATGTTTGAAAAATAAGGAGTTACCTCGTGCGTCTATTCAACGTACAATATGCCTGTCTGTATAAAATTCGACAGCCCGTGTGCCATTGAATGAAGCGTCAACAAAAAAACACCCTCTTCTATTTTGTGTTTTTTAGCGTAAAACTGCTTCCCCGATTCGGGAATCTTTGTGTTGCACCTGGGCCGGTTGCTCCGCGTTGATTTTTATATATTTTTATGCGCGCGTGCTAGACAGACTTCCGTAAGTAGGCGCGTGTTTTAAAAAACGTCGTGTCAGGTACGAGGGGACATCCAGCGAACTTGAGTTATTTCGCGGTTTCTCGCTTCGTTTATAATGACATTCGAAAAAAGGAAGAATCTCTGTTTGTACCTACGTGCACGTTAACATTCAAGGGTGGGAGAATGCGGAAGCAAGATTTTCAATAGGTAATTAATTGTAGTTCAAGAATGAATATGAATAGATATAATTTATTTATTGAAATAGAATTCCCTAATATACAGACCGGATAACGTAATAAATATATCAAAATCAACTAAACCTACAGTGTGTCTCACTTCTCATGAAAACACCCCCGTATCTTCCGTAATAATTGAGGTAGAATGATGAAACTCTCAGGACTGATGGAAATGCTCAAAATACACCTACCACCTGAATGAAGTTGGCCTAAGTGATATACACTGCTCGCCACTCGCGATGGAACAACCCTTTATCCCGGAAAGTTATATTAGTGGGCAAAATTGGCCCAAAATTCCTTCCTTCGAATTCGTATTCAAGTTCCCCAAATTATTAGTAATACACCTGTTTCCTGAACAACTTTCAGTCCTAAAAAAATCGAATTTGAATCACTTCTCATAGAAACACCCCCGTAACTTCCGTAATTTTTTACGTAGAACCATAACATTTTCCAGGATCGATAGATATACTGAAAATGAACTCACTGCACGGAAATGGTCATTCTACTTAATATACACTGCACGCCAGTAGCGAAGGAACCACCCATTTTTCCATCGCTGCTGGCGTGCAGTGCATATCATGTAGGATGACCCCTTTCGTGCAGTGAGTTCATTTCTAGTGTATCTATCGATCCTGGAAATTTCAAGGTTCTACGTAAATTACGGAAGATACGGGGGTGTTTTCATGAGAAGTGAAACAAATTCGATTTTTTCAGGACTGAAAATTGTTCAGGAAACAGGTGTGTTATTAGTAATTTGGGAATCCTGAACACGAATCTGAAGGAATTTTGGGCCAATTTTGCCCCCTAATATAGCTTTTCAGGATAATAGGTTGTTTCATCGCGAGTGGCGGCAGTATATCACTTAGGCCAACCTCATTTAGGTGGAAGGTGCATTTTGAGCATTTCCATGAGTCTTGAGAGTTTCATAATTCTACCTCAATTATTATGGAAGATACAGGGGTGTGTCTATGAAAATTGAGACAAATTCAGATTTTTCAGGGCTGAAATTTTTTCAGGAAAAAAGAGTATCTGTAGTAAGTTGGTAGTCTTGATCACGAATCTGAAGGAATTTTGAGCCTATTTTGCCCCCTACTATGTTTTACCGAAAAAATGGGGTGTTCCATCGCGAGTGGCGATCAGTCTATATCACATAGGCCAATTCCATTCAGTTGGTAGGTACATTTTGAGCATTTCCATCAGTCTTGAAAGTTTCATCATTCTACCTCAATTATTACGGAAGATACAGGAGTGTTTCCATGAGAAGTGAGACAAATTCGGATTTTTCAGGACTGAAATTTATTCAGGAAAAAAGAGTATCTGTAGTAAATTGGTAGTCCTGATCACAAATCTGAAAGTATTTTGAGCCTATTTTGCCCCCTAGTATGTTTTACCGTAAAAATGGGTTGTTCCATCACGAGTAGCGGGCAGTGTATATCACTTAGGCCTACCCCATTCAGGTGATAAGTGCATTTTAAGCATTTCCATCAGTCCTGAGAGTTTCATCATTCCACCTCAATTATTACGGAAGTTACGGGATTGTATCCATGAGAAGTGAGACACACTGTATATATATATAATTTACTAAATAATACAAATATATTCCTATGACAACATTGTTGTATATAAAAGTAGTGCAATTCAAGATATCGAAATCAATTAAATCATCGAAATCCCCAATCTAATACTATACCTCCAATCTGAAGAATTTTACAATCTCAGCAACATACCAAAGTTTCATCAGAAATCAGTCAAAATGTCAACATTCCCAATTTTGGACTATACCAGTAGAGTACGAGTCCAGTCTACGCTGTATGCTTAAATTTTTCCAATAACAACTCAATTTCCTAAAAAGAGTTTCATATTATATATAAATAAATGATATGAATTAAGTTATAAGTGGGTAATCAAAAAATGAGTGAAAAAGAAATGACAAAGAATGAGAAATTAGATTTAAAATGTAAGTAAAAATGTACACAGTAGAGGAAGTTTGGTATCCAGTCAAGGCAAACTAAGACTCAACAATGAAAATAACTTGGAAAAAAAGTGCAAAGGAAATTGGTCAAAATAGCTTCTGGGGCTCAACAGATATTTTTTATATTTTTGAATATATCATTCTAGAGGTCAAAAGAAGCAACTTTCTTCATTAGACTTTTTTTTGGCCTTACAGGGTGAGCTAAAAAATTGGGTTGAATGTCTAATGTCAATAGTGGAAAATACTGCCTGTAAGCTGATTTTTCTTGAATTTTTGAAAAATATCAATTGACTTTGAATAATGTGCATACTTACAGGATGAGGCAGAATACGCGATTGTTCTGGAACCTGTTTATAAACTTCTCGCCCAAATGAAAACTTTTCATTGGATTTCTACAAAAGTTCTTCGAGGTTGCTCGTGTTGGCATTTTTGTTTTTTTACATGTTTGCACCCATATACAGTGTGTTTCACTTCTCATGGAAACACCCTCGTATCTTCCGTAATTTTTGACGTAGAACCATGAAATTTTCAGGATCGATAGATACACTAGGACTGAACTCACTGTACAAGAGGGGTGATCCAAAGTGATATACACTGCACGCCAGCAACAATGAAACCACCCATTTTTCCGGAAAGTTATATTAGGTGGCATAATTGGCTCGAAATTCCTTTGGATTCGTGTTCAGGATCCCCAAATTACTACTAATACACCTGTCTCCTGAGAGATGTTCAGTCCTAAAAAAAATAATATACTACTACTTGCTACTACTACTTTTCCAGAAACAATAACTGAATTTTTTTTTGCTGACGTATAAAAATTGAGATTGAATTATCATTAATTTACTTTGATCTACTCTGAAGTTCTATATGTTACCAGAACATAGTTCAGTGATTGTTTCTGAAAAAGTATTTATAGCAAATTGATATGTATATTATTATTTGATTTTCAACTATTTTATTAATAAAAAAAATCCCATTTTAGTTTCTTACAGTACCCTGAAGATGTCAAAATAAATTAACGAATCGGCTTTAAAGAAATAGATTTTTCTTCAATATATGACCTCAAATACCCAAAAAAAAATCAGTCATCATAACAAAGGTCGTAAAACTTACATATCAATAATAAAATATAGTGTTTCTTTAATCAGGGAATATTGTAAATACACTATTTCTAGTAACCAGGGATAGAGTTGACAAGAGGGAAGAATCTCCAAATCATACAATAAATTAGTCATCTGAAACAAAAAAATCACTACTTACTTTTCAAATACTATTTTATTTCATGCTCAAGAATAATTAATAAAAGTCATATGTATTGAATGAAGTGTTTCGTTACAATAAAATGTAAAATTCCAGAGGTTTGAAAACATATACTTCATAGAAGTCCGTGTTAGTAGTAGGTTCACTATTTTTCTTACAAAACAAAATGAGTACCCACATGGCTGGTATGAAGTTTCAAAAATAAAGAGCTACATTGGGGCTTTTATTATTACTTTGTATTTAATAAATTTTTGTTATACCTATATGATTTTCTAATGAGTAAAGTTCTTTCCCGATTCCAAGTTATATCCATGGAAATGAAATTAACACTTTTTTCTACAGCTGCTATATTGTAAACACATCATGCTTCTGTGTACAATCGTCTCATGAGGTAAAAAAATACACTGGTCTGTTACGATCAGTGTCTCAATAGGCTGGTGCCAAAACGAATTCTACACGCTTAAAAAACTCACCAGAAAAAAAAAACACAGAAACACTCAAAATGGTGAAATGGGGACGCAGTTTAGGGGTTGTAAACGTTTTTTTTAGATTTGCGGCGAAACATGCGCTATTAGCGGAAAATGTTTAATGAAAAAGTTGTAGATAATAAAGTAATCAAAAACTTTTTTATTCGACAATTTTCGACATAACCTCAAATTATCTGTCAGAATGGCGAAAATCCGATTTTTCAGTATTTAAGTTTTTTCTTTAGAATGAAAATTTGTAGGGATATGTCTTTTCTGGTGTCGAATGGTGATGATTTTTTCGCAATTCAGGAGACGACTAGTTTCCAAAAAAAATATCCTTATCTTCCACGAACAATTGTTTTGATATTTTTTTTTGTATTTCGGAGGTCTATAATTGACCATTGGAATTCTTGAAATATCTACTTTAGAATGGTCTATGTAACTAAGTGGTTTATTGATCGTTAAACTGCTCAAAATTGAAAATGATTTTCCCATTATTTTAAATGATTTTCGACTTTCTTCATTATTTTTATGACAAAAAGTAATTTATATTAAATAATTCATAATAAAATATTGGAATGCGTAATTATACTGTAAAATTATTTTAATAATATTATTTTTATTCTTTTCTACAACTATTGAAAAACAATGACAATATTGAGAAAATCATGATTCAGAGAGACTTGCAGCCGTATGCATAGTCAATCGCCAGCGACTCGCCAGAGTTTCGCCGCTCGCTACACAAGAACTATAATGCACAGTCGAGCTCCAAAAAGTTATGTCCAATTTAAAAATATCACCAAAGTCATTTTTACTCAATTGCGGATAACCCTATTTATTTTGGGTGGGGTTCAAAAATTGGCCCATCGGAAAAGAAAATCGACATGTCCGAGGATTTTTCCGAAATATCTTTACATTCAGAAATAATGAATTTATTCCTTACTCTATGTACACACTGTATGTAACTTGGCATGAATGTAATGGAATCTTCAAATTCGATTTCACCCTACTTCCAGTAATCCAACTAGTCTGAAAATTTAGGATATACAGGGTGCCCGGTAAACCTTGTACAATATTGAAACTGGTGATAGACCAGGTCATGACTGTTCAGAATATCGGAATTTCACCTCAGTAAAAATATCACCGTTTTCGAGAAAATGGGCATTTTAAGAATTTCTGGAAAATCGCTACCTCACCTTCGATTTTTGAGTGCCATGTATACAAATTGAGACAAATTCAAATATCTTTGCTGCTGAAGATTACTGATGAGTGATGCTTTTAGATGAAAAGAACAGTTTTTCAAAAAGTGAAGAAAAATTTCAAGAAATGAGGGTAAAATGAAGGATTTGAGTTTCATTAATTTTTTAAAATAATGTTTGACATTATTGTGTGAAAGAAACATAACCAATTGGACCAAGTGGACATTCATTTCAAAAGAATGCTCATTTTGTCCAGACTCTACCATGATATGAAACAAACTATAATTATTTTTGGAGGAAGTGTTTTCCATTGAATTAGGCATGGTTTTATTCTAGGCTTTCATCAACTTTTATACTTACGCCCAAAAATTATTTCATTTCGATTTTATCGATATAAAATGTGGAAATGATTATTAATAATAAAGAATAGACTACTTGGTAGCATTAAATAGTATGTCAATATAATTAACTTTTCATGATAATAATAAAATTATCGAAATGAAATGTCGATTATCCGACATGTCACCGATTAATACGATTTCTTGTGATAAATGTCGCAATTTTCCAACATCCAGATTCCAACGAAGTTTCAGAGACCGACAAATATACAGGGTGTAATCAAAACAATTGCAAAATTTTTTAGGAGGTGAATCCTTGTCGAAAATTAAAAACTTTTCTAACTCCTGTGTTGTGTTCGTAGAAAATTAAATACAGCATTGTACATGAACAGATTTTCTGTGAATAGAATTGAAAAAATCTAGTAGGTGGCTGTCACATTTTCTTTGAACAACTTGTGAGTTCTGTCGCAGTTTTTTGAAATTATTCTGCTTGTTTCATTCAGTGGTATTTATTTCTTTGTCATGCCGTACACACGTTATACTCCTCGAGAATATGCGCATATGCACTACATTTATGGTGAATGTGGAGGTAGTGCTACTGCTGCAGCAGCGCTTTATGCAGAACGATATTCGATTGCAAAATGCCGCTCAGAGAATCGCTGATTTGGGGGCTATAACCTATAAAGCATTTGAAAAGGTTCTTCTTCATCTCTGCGTACGAGTGGATGGAAAATAACATTTTTGTAATATTATTCAGTGCGACGTTGAATAATCGTTATTGTGGTTTATAGTGTATGTTGATTCAAAAAAACGTTGAATTAGTATTTACTTCATTACATCTCATTGATTGCTTCTAAGCAGTTGATTCGTTATTACTCATAATTTTTTGATAATTTCCTCTTGATAGGATAAAAATAAAAGTCATTACTGACAAAGTCTAATGGAGTTGACTTTAGCTCAGAATAACATCAAACTCCAATATAATCGAAATTCTACTTCTTCCAAAAATAATTATCGTATATTTTATACCATGGTAGAGTCTGGACAAAATGGGCATTCTTTTCTAATAAATATCCACTTCCACCTGGCTATGTTTTTTTCAAACAATAATGTTAAACTGTTGTTAAAAAAATTGGTGAAGCTCAAATCTGGCATTATACCTTCGTTTCTTGAAAAATTGTATCGTTTTCTGAAAAACTGTTTTGTACGTCTGAAAGCATCACTCATCAGTAATCTTCAGCAGCAAAGGTATTTGAATTGGTCCTAATTTGTAGACATGGCACTCAAAAATGCAAGGTGAGGTAGTGATTTTCCAGAAATTATCTCGAAAACGAAACGAAAACGATCTGGTCTATAACCAGTTTCAATATTGTACAAAGTTCACCGGACACCCTGTATATCAAGGACCGATGACAAAACAATAACTTCATAATAATAATAATAATATTGTTTCTCACCTCAATTCAAGTGCAATTTTCATCGAATAGTTGAGAAAATCGACCTATGATAACTCTTCCAGTTCAATAGAACCCAGTCGACAAAGACTTCCAAATATTTACAAGTTGACAAGAGTTTATCGAATTCAAACATACTCTTGTTTAAAAACGATTAAGGAAATTATCCTTTTAAGTACACTGAAGGCGTCTTTCAAAGATTAGAATGAGTTGTCGACATATAGATTATTGAAACTAGAACAATCAGAACTGGCGACATTTTTCTCGACGTAAACAGTCAGCCAAAAGTACTGACATACGGAAAGGTTATTTTTTGTCATCAGAAAAATACGTATAGTTTCAATAATGTTTCCTCCGCTTTTGTGTACATTATATAGAGTACCCGCCATAAAGTTGGTAACATATAGGAAAAAGTCTATTATCAGAGTATTGAAAAAAAATGGTGGTTGATTGTGCATGTCCGACAACCGACAACGTGACACATGTCACATGACCACTGAAAAGGCGGCAAATTGAAAAAAATTACTATTAAAAGGCCAAAAGTGGAGTAAGGTAGAAAGATATCGAAAAATGTTGATTGGAATTTGTTTCTTTAACTACTTATATAGAATTTCAAGCCTTAAATGGGGAAAATTGAAAATTTCAATATTTTTCGAATATTTTCCGATCTCTTTACAAATATAAATTTTCCTTATCAATATCTTCATTGTAGTGGACCATTTCTATTTCGAAGATAATGACAGAACTTCCTCATTTTCTCTACACCAGATGGCACTGAAGGGAACAAATTGGTTTTTTATTTGGACGGGGAACAGATGACTTCAGTGCTGTCTGTATTGACCTACCCTTGCACTGATGAGAGGCAACAACCTCGAAACTAGTCTGAAGGTCCAAATAAAAACATAATTATGATGGTTGGTTACAGGGAGCACTAGCAATTGTTTCCTCTGCAATGAGGAATGTTGCACAAGTATCTGTTGGATATAATTCAATACCCGTCGTGGTCTTAGCCAGGGGAGTAGTTGTTTTCTGACAGGTACTGGCCATAATAAGCCCACGTAGTTTATTCGATACCTTGACCCACTTTTGGCCTGTTTATGTTTTTTTTTTCAGATTTGCCACCATACCAGTTGTCACATGACATGTGTGAAAATCGATTTTCGGGTTATCGGACATATACAATCGATCATCCAAAAATGTTTTTCCAAAAATGACAATATTAATATTTTCATTACTATTTGTGAAACAAATAATTTCGACCAAGTCAAAATACTTTTGTCTCTGCACATTCCTACAAAGTGGGATATATGAGGCAAATATCTGACAGAAAACAAGTTTGTGCTACTGTACAGTATTCATTGTTTTATTACAATTAGCACTTGCAATTGTGTCCTCCATGGGGAACGTTGCACAAATGGATGACAGATTGTCTGCAAGGTAATCGTGTGTTTTGTGTCAGATATTGCCTTATATATCCCACTTTGTGGAAATGTGTGGAGAGAAGAGTATTTTAGTATCACGTTACAAGCATAATAGACCGTCAGATAACAACAGATTTTGCTGACTCATTTTCTCTCTTCTGGGATTTTAACCACTGGAAATTATGTCAGTGTTGAGTCCAAAAATTGAAAATTTAGCGATCGGATGTGTGCTAGGCATATAGAAAATTCATTTTCCTTTTGCAGAAAAAAATAGTTTTTTTTTTATTTTCTCGTTTATGGCATTTTAACACATTAATAGGTATAGCAATTTATTAGTGAAGAACCAAAGCCATAAGATTTGCGTGCCCATAGTGTTGAAATAGGGGCGCGAACTTGTGAAAAAATAGTTGGTTGCTGATGCATTTTCTCGCTTATGGCAATCAACAGAATGAATTTTAATATCGTTAGGAACCCGAAAAAAATTTCCCATAAACCGGTCAGCTGTTGAAGTATATTTTCCGGACGGAAAATTTTGTGAAATTTTTTTTCGTTTTCCGGCAAACTTTCTCGTGATCGAAATAATGTGCAATAGAAATTTATTAATGTAAAAGTCTGTCATATAAACAGCCATAAGTCTAGTTCGTGCTTACCATACTATATGAAACTGGAAAACTTGCAGAAAAACACAGGAAATTTTGTTTATTTTCTCGTTTATGGGAATTGGCATGTAGAAAGAAAAACTGATTTCAAGACTAGAAAAAAAAAGCCACTCTGTGACATAAAATAATCACCCCTCCTACACCCCCCACAAGGTAACAGTCATTCCAATTTTTTTAATGGAGCAGGGGGTCAGTTTTAAACCCTTGAGATTCACCAATCCATTGAAGAACAGAATTTTTTGGGGTTTCAAATATTTTCAGAAATTCCAAGGAATCTATGTTATGGGTAGTTTTTAGAGAAACCGAGAATGATAATCTAGAAGATCAGCCCAACTTAAGTCACAAAGGTACTTGTTAGTCCAGTGCTAGGTCATGAGAGACTTGTGCACACATATCCAGTGTCATATGGTTCCTAGGATACCCAGGAACCAACAAAATATTACATTTCCTTCTGTTCACTATTTGAATTGTACCGAAGACACTGCAAATCGCTTTCAACCTATGGTCCAGAACTGCTTCTAATCTGGAAATGGGTTCGATTTTTCATTTAGACATAGAAGCAATTTATTATTCTGGAACTTTCACTTCTAATAGGTTAACTAGGCCTGAAGGACAGGCCACTATGAAAAAAACACGCCGGAAGCTCTGCCTCTAAGGTGGTGGGGAAACGAACTAGTGTTTATTATATTCCTGCGCACACTGGCTTGCTGTGTTTACTTTTTTGTGAACTTTGATTCGCCACATCGTGTCACATAGTCACAATAAACAGGTAATGGGCATAATCACATCATTTCAAAAATCTGATGTTCCGTATTCAAATTCGAATGATCATCCGATTATGACACAGCAAGCCAGTAGGCGTGGGGGAATTACGCAGTTAAGATACTTAACTTATGTTGACGCAAAATTGTTTGAATTGTCTTTACAACCCATATCAGTTTGTCACAATAATGCCCATAACAATTTTTTTTCACTCTATAAAAAATTATTTAAAAAAATAAATTATTTGGTTCCAATATTATTATCATACTTCTGACTTTTTTTACGACCTAAGAATGAAGTTTGCAATGCATATGCCAAATCCCATGGAGGAAGAAATGAGCAATTTTATCTTTACTAATTTCTCGCAGCAGAATTTTCAAATAGTTGTATTTATTTATGCAGTGTGACCCATTTAAAATGGAAGCACTCATATCAAACTTTAATTTTTCAACCGATTGGAATGATTTTTTTTCGATAGGTAGACATTCAAAAAGTCCATCAGGACACCAAATTTAATGAGCAATTCTTCATTTTCTGGGCCAACTGTTCTCATTTTTCAAGGTTCAAAATCTAATATTATTTTTTTAGAAGAAATCTCACCAATCCACTGGATTCGCGACATTTTTAAATAGTTCTTGTTAAAGTTTGTTGAAACTCGTCCATCAATAAGAAAGTTATAAAAAATATAAAAATGAAATTTTAAAAATATGCCGGTTAATTAACCCACCAATTCAATTTCAGAACTCTTATCAAAATTTGGTATACCAAGAAGTCTCGAAATATCACTGGTCAGAATTTCATCAACATCTATTCATAAATAAGAAAATTACAGGATAACAAAATTTGAAAAAATTTTTGATGGAATTTCAGGAAAATATCATTTTATTTAATGATTTTTCATTATTATTTATCAATAGATTTTGATGAAATTCTGATCAGTGATATTTTCAGACTCCCTGAATCCAGTGGTGTATTCTGAATTTTAGATAAGAGTAGAGTAGAAATTGAAATGGTGGGTTGATTAAACGGCATTTTTTTTTAAATTTAATTCTCCCATAATTTTTTTATCGATGGACGAATCTCAACAAAATTCCAAAATTAACCATTTGAAAATGTCACAATTCCAGTGGTGTAGTCTGACTTCTTCTCAAAAAATTGATAATAAATTTTTCAGTTTTTTACCTCGAAAAAAAAAAGAATTGTTGGCCCTGAAAATGAAGATTTATTCATGAAATTTGGTGTCCCAGTGGACTTTTTGATTATCTACCTAATGAAAAAAAAAGCATTCCAATCGGTTGAAAAAAGTATGATTTATAAGGGTGCTTCCATTTTAAATGGGCCACACTGTATAAAACATCGATATCATGTTTCCGACTTATGGCTTTTTTTTCAGGTCTTGAAATACTATTTTCTTCTCACATGCCAATTCCCTTCAACGAGAAAATGAAAAAAATTCCACAAATTTTCCTACAACTTTACAACTTATGGCTTTTCTTGAGGTACATGCAAAGCTTATGGGAATTTTATTGTGATGCTTATCCATCAACAGAATCATATGGTTCAAATGCCATAAACGAGAAAGTTTGCCAGAAAACGAAAAAAAATTTCACAAAATTTTCCGTCCGGAAAATATACTTCAACAGCTGACCGGCTTATGGGAAATTTTTTTCGGGTTCCTAACAATATTTAATTTCATTCTGTTGATTCCATAAGCGAGAAAATGCATCAGCACCAACTATTTGTTCACAAGATCGCGCCCCTATTTCAACCCCTTAAGCACGTGCAAACCTTATGGCTTTGGTTTTTCACTATTAGATTGTTATACCTATTCATGTGTTGAAATGCCATAAACGAGAAAATGAAAAAAAAAACATCTTTTTTCTGCAAAAGGAAAATGAATTTTCTATATGCCTAGCACACGTCCGATCGCTAAATTTTCAATTTTTGGGCTCAACACTGACATAATTTCCAGTGGTTCAAATCCCAGAAGAGAGAAAATGAGTCAGCAAAATCTGTCGTTATCTGACGGTCTATAATTTTGAATGTCTCCGATAGTCTTCAAATAAAAAAGATCATTAATATAATTATTAAGTAAAAGTTGCCCTAAATCTGTTCCTTGGGGAACTCCGTAATCAAATAATTTTGAATCTACAAAATAATTGTTGATTTGAACCTGTGAAAATAAATTTTTAATAATTCTGGTATCTTACCACGTAATCCTATATTTTCTAGTTTTTTGAGTAATGTGAATGCGAAAATCAATGGCATTTGATAATTCGAGAAATATAGCAACAGTTGGTATCTTTTTATAAAATGAATGATAAATTTTCTGTACGAAATTACAGATGGCAACTTGTGTGGATATTATCTTTCCTAAATCCAAATTGTCTGTTTGATAAAATATTGAAATTTTTCCAGAAATCTTTCATTCTATATTTTAAAACTCTTTCAAATATTTTTGCTAAATTTGAAATCAATGTGATTGGTCTATGATTTTGACTTTCCTTTTTTGGTCCCTATTTGTAAATTGGTTTGATAACACCAATTTTGAAAGCTTTTAGACATTTTCATGCATCAAAACTTGAATCAATCAGATAAGCTAACAGCCGTATGCATAGTCAATTCCAGCGACTCGCCAGAGTTTCGCCGCTCGCTACACAAGAACTATAATGCACAGTCGAGCTCCAAAAAAGTGGTACATCGCCAGCGTTTCGCCAAAATGTGACTTATAGCGTAGTTGTCACTTTTTTGGGGCTCGACTGTGCATTATAATCCTTGTGTAGCGAACGGCGAAACTCTGGCGAGTCGCTGGCGATTGACTATGCATACGGCTGTAAGAGTTCAGCAATGACTCATATTGAATTTCAGAGATTTTATTGTACTATTAATTTAATCTTCATTAGTTTCTTCTAATAGAACGGAATTTCGATTGATGGGTATTGGATAATTTGAGCTATCAGTTTTATTTGTGATTTTCCTAGCCAAATTTATTTCAAGTTATTATAACAATATTCAACAAAATATTTCAGTTTGAATTTTTCATCTGTGTTTCTTAATTTTTTTCTAATTTAATAGTTTTTATCAAATCATTTCATTTGTTTTCTTGCAGATTTTTTAATAAATTTCCATAAACTCTTCGGCAAATAATTATTTGGTTACTGTTATACTTAATTTTGGCTTCTTTGATTATTGACGTTAATTTATTTTTATTGGTAATATAATCAAGTTTCAACAGTAAATCGTTTTCATTCACTTTCATTGCTTTGTGGAGATTATGTTTCTTTTCAACTGAATTGATAATAGCTGCTGTTACCCATTCTTTCCTTTTCTTATTTTTGAGTTTGATATGTTGTACATTTTTTAGTGATTTTGCTAATTTTACCTGTCAAATAATCTGCCAATGTGTCACGATCATATAATTCAAGTTCCTTGTTTTATCATTTTCGAAATGGGAAAATATAATCACAGCTTGCTGGCGGTATGTAATTGTTTTATAAAATTACCAATGAAGAAGCAAACTACAAAATCGAATATTTGTTAAGAATAGTTTCATTGTTAATAATTATCTTAGAATGTAAGTCTGTGAGATATGTCTCTATTTTTGTGTTTCATGTCAAACTTCACAGATGTAGAAGTCTTGTCATGTCATGTGTCATACTGTCATGTCATTATTATTCGAGAAAAGAATTATTCATTCATTTTGTTTTCTGTCGAGTAGAACTCCACAATTATTGTTTTAATTGATAATATATATTTTTGTATAAGGGAAATAAGTAAGAAGGTAGGAATATCTATATATTACTTTGATGTCGGTGCATATATGTAACATTTTTTTTGTTTCGTTCTAGGCGCCTTCTTGCGACATTCAATTGACCTTCAAACTGTGCATCTAATAAAAACTTTATCTGAAGCCTAATTTATTGTACCTCCAAAGTTCCACACAGGTCAAACCAACAACAATATTTCAGCGCGAGTGAAATAATAAATGTTTAATTTTTTTGCAGTGCTGATGAAATGTATCTTCACAGTTCCTAACTTGATTGCTACAGGCCCATTATTCAGTAGAGTTGAAATGTCTCATCTCTCCAACCACTTCATTGCTAATTTTCCACAACTTCTCTACTGAAATCGTAAATCGTCTCGCTGATATCCGGCCTAACTTCGAAATCTTTTGTCTCATATAGTGGTCTGAAAACTTGATCACACTGTTTTATGAACTGGAAAACTTTCGCTAGCCTGTCTGTTCGATTCGGTGTTCTGTGATTAAGCAATCCACATCATTTGTAGAAAGAAACTTGTCAGTTGTTCTCATGAGACTGTGGACAATCAGGCGTGAACGTTTTCATCTTACACGGTCTTCAAATGCCCCTGTTTCATCTCAACAAATATATTCATTTACATGAATCGGGAAGAAGTATCTGGCTCTTATTGGATCATATTTGAGTAACAAAACACAATACGTTAAATTTCCAAAATGTATTGGAGGCCTAGCGAAAGAGATGCAATTATTCACGCGTCAATGGAATGAGCGATTTTCTGTGAGTGATACTTCTGAATAACATTCTCCCTTATCTCGTTCATAGATAAGAATCTCCAATGGAAACTGGACATTTAATAAATAATCAACTATCTGAATGAAAATAAAAATTTTCACTTTCAGATTTTTTCTCTCAAGTTATATAGGGTCTTTCTCAATATCTATCAGATGTAGTTCAATGTCCAGCGTGGCTTCTACCGGGGAAGTAGTTGTTTTCTGTTAGATATTCCAGAGGAGTCATGTATTGATTCAATTTTCAATTGAGAATGTTTCTCTTTAAAACATGAATCCCTTCCAAGAGAGGTTATATTGTACGATGGAAAACAGCGACTAATTTCCAACTTTCAGTCGCAGATGATTCCACAACTGACTTTATGAACATCCTGTTCATATTTTCAATGAAATCAGCTTTGTGTAGTAATTGAGCCTTTACTGTGCCTACGTATACTCAAGTCTCAATTTTTGCTTAGTTTGCAACGGCAAATGCGGTAGATTGAATGATTTGTTGATTTTCCAAAAAAAAAAGACATTGATGTGTTTAAAAAATTATGGCGATTCTTGTAAGCAATTATTTACTGAATTGAGAATTTCAACTGTGATATCCATGTACATTTTGAATTGTGTTACATAAAACAACACTGCCACATGTTTCAGGAAAGGGACAATACCCGTCTTGCCCCAGGCTACACTCTAAGACAAAATTTTAATTTCATTGTTCCCAATCACAAATTAACATATGTATCTAACGGACCTCATACCATGCCTATAAGACTCTATTAGGAAAGCTTATAGAAAAAGCTTATAGAAAAACTAGTGAAAATAAGGATAACTACATTTTTGACGAAACATTAAATCATTAGCAAAGAACAGTTCGGCTTTCAAAGTGGCAAAGGCACTAATGATGCAATTTTCACATTTATGGAAAAAGTTTATACTGAAATCAATGGTGGGGAGGTTGCTGCTGCAGTTTTGTGACTTCTCGAAGGCTTTCGACTATGTGGATCACGAAATACTGTTGCAGAAGCTTCCCTACTATGGCTTCAGAGGAGTGATACTGAGCTGGTTTAGCTCATATTTGTCGGGTCGCAGTCAGATGGTGAAAACCAACCATCGCTCAGAAATTGTGAAAATATATAGTGGTGTGCCTCAGGGTTCAATACTAGGGCCAACATTATTTCTTTTGTACATTAACGATTTGACAAGTATAAATATCTCAGGAAAATTCACACTATTTGCGGACAATACTACTATTTTTTGGCACTCTGACAAAGCAAATGATTCAACTAGAATCATATCTAGTGATATGAAAAAAGTAAAGACTTGGTGTGATTCAAATCGACTTTCACTCAATATCTCGAAAACCAATATAGTAACTTTCAGATGTGAGCTTGACAATATACCGATTGGGAAAACAAAAGCAGTTTAAAATTTTTAGGATTGCATATCGACCGTAAGTTAAAATTTGAAGACCATGTTCGTGCCTTGTGTAACAAAGTGTCTTCTGGCTGTTATGCAGTCAGAGTAGTCGCAAATGAGCTGAGTTTATCAGCAGCCAAGACTGTTTATTTTTCTCTGGTGGAATCCCACCTGAGATATGGAATTCCATTTTGGGGCGTATGTAGTGGATATCGGCTACAAAATGTTTTAATTTTGCAAAAACGAGCCATAAGATATATGTGCCAATCGAAGCGTAGAGACTCTTGTACACTCCTTTTCACTGCTCATGAAATTCTAGCAGTGATTTCTATCTTTATAATGGAAACAGTATACTTATTCAAAAAACATTTGACTCATTTCCAATCTTCTCCATCCTATTATGTGACAAGGCAATCCAGCAACATTAAGTTGCCAATACCAATGACATCTGTCATAAAGGATTCCATTGTTTATAATGGTCTTAAAATGTTCAACCATCTGCCAAATGATATGAAAGAAATAAAATCTTTACAATGCTTTGGGAAGGCTGTGAAATGTTTTCTACGTGATAGACCTTATTATAATATAGAAGAATTTTTTAATGATAATTTTTAAAATAAACTGTACGTAATTTTAAATTTTCTTTCGAATGTATTTTATACCTACGACTTACATTTTTCATACTTATGTGAAGTGTCTATATAGGTTAAGTCAAACTTTTTGTTTTATTTGTATTTTGTACGACTTATATGTTTTTATACATACAAACTAACTTCAATCCAAACTCCATTACTTTAAATGTTTTTTGGACCATTTATATATTTTTAGATATATATATGTACAAAGTGATTTTTATTTTTCTTAGCTTAAGTTAAGTGAAACTTTGTCAACAAGATCATTCTTATGACAATAAAGCACATTCTCTCTCTCTCTCTCTCTCTCTCTATAATAAACTTCCTATACCCATAAAAAAAATTCTAATCTCAATAATTTCAAAAATTGTATCAAAAATCTTCTCTGCAATAATGCCTTTTATTCTCTTGATGAATTTTTACAAACTGATTTGGCTACTACGTCATGAATGTTTGCTTGTGTACTGTTTTGTTGTTTATACTGTTTTATAACTTATATCATATAATTCCCTTTTACCACTATACTACTGTATTCTCATATATTAATTTAGTTAAATTTCTTGAAATGATTTTAGACTGCCATTTTATCTCTAAACCTTTTGTATTTGACGATTTCCAAGCTTGTAATAGTCTCAGGAAATGAAAGATTGTATTGTTTTGTATTGTATTGTATTGTATTGTCTTGTATTGTATTGTATTGAATTGTATTGTATTGTATTGTATTGTATTGTATTGTATTGTATTGTATTGTATTGTATTGTATTGTATTGTATTGTATTGTATTGTATTGTATTGTATTGTATTGTATTGTATTGTATTGTATTGTATTGTATAAAATTGCTGTATGGATTTTCCACGTTTTTATTTTTTATTTTAACTTAATATTAGTAACACATGTATTTTTAATTACAATTTTATTATGTATCTATAACGAAACAAGTACATCTGTGTACTTATCGTTGTCCAATAACTTTTTTCGCTGTGTGAGTATTGTGTCTTAATTGTATTAAGTTACTGCTGTGAATAAACTTATATTCTATTCTATTCTATTTAATTGTATTGTATTGTATTGTATTGTGTTGTGTTGTGTTGTGTTGTGTTGTGTTGTGTTGTGTTGTGTTGTATTGTATTGTATTGTATTGTATTGTATTGTATTGTATTGTATGAAATTGCTGTATGGATTTTCCACGTTTTTATTTTTTATTTTAACTTAATATTAGTAACACATGTATTTTTAATTACAATTTTATTATGTATCTATAACGAAACAAGTACATCTGTGTACTTATCGTTGTCGAATAACTTTTTTCGCTGTGTGAGTATTGTGTCTTAATTATATTAAGTTACTGCTGTGAATAAAGTTATATTCTATTCTATTCTATTGAATTGTATTGCATTGTATTGTATTGTATTGTATTGTGTTGTGTTGTATTGTATTGTATTGTATTGTATTGTATTGTATTGTATTGTATTGTATTGTATTGTATTGTATTGTATTGTATTGTATTGTATTGTATTGTATTGTATTGTATTGTATTGTATTGTATTGTATTGTATTGTATTGTATTGTATTGTATTGTATTGTATTGTATTGTATTGTATTGTATTGTATTGTATTGTATTGTATTGTTAACTTCTCGAATGGCAATATGAGGAGTTTTTTCTTTTTTTTTCTTTGGTGGTTTGGCATCGACTGCTACGATCATTAGCCATGTGTTCTAGATAGGTATTGTTACTAATTCCATACGCCACCTTAGGAGCAGTACTGTTAATTATTAACGCAAAAGTGAACCGTGGAGTATTATTCTCAGCCGAATCGAGCCTCAATTATCCAGACTTTCACATATGAAAACGAAAAAATCCCGCACCGGCTGGGAACCGAACATGGGACCTCTCGGTCACCAGGGAAGTATATTATTATTATTATTACTGGTGGAGTTGGACTGAAAGTTTTTCTACTCACCCAGTTATAAACCACCTCCACTGTATGTAATGGATCGTCTCCGCTGGACATATTATTTTCGATGAAATATTCCCTGAATATTGAAATATTGGTGTCATATCAAGGAATTCATAACAATCATTTTTTATGGTGGTTTTCCATCAACATTGATGAAAATCTGAATATGAATGGATCATGAGATGGCAATAAGATTTTTTCTATATTTTCAAAAATAGAGGTACTTTTCGGAAAACACTTTTTTATCACAAATCAAGACTCAACATAATTTTTTGATCATCCACTATCAGTTTCTCGATAAGCTACAACTTTTGTCACGAATAATTTTTTTTGTGAATTCTGTAATAAAAAAAGGTTTCCATTTGTTGCAAGCTTATCGAGACACGCTGTATACATACAAACTAGACAACTTTTTTACAGAAACTGACTTTTTAGTTCTTCTAAACTGCATTTCAAATCAATAACATTCATGATATAGCACTTGTAATCTAATGAAAAATATTCAATTGAGGCATTGTGAGCTCCAGTTTATAAAAATCAAAATAAATTTTCCATTCATTGATTTTCTTCAAATAATGAATATTAAAATGGAAAAATAAAGAGTTCATTCCTTGTGTACTCCACTTACTTTCAAGTAAATAATTGTAAAAGTAAAAGTCAAGGCTAACACAGAATTTCTTTAATCAGTTGTAAGTATCCTACCCTAGCCTAACAAAATAAACATAAGATAGATGATGGTTGTTTGAAACAAATTAAATAAACATTGTGGGTTTGCGATAATGAAACAGTTGTTATGTTTATATAGGGTGATGGATGTCTTGTGAGTGGGTTAGAAGTTCAGAAATGACAGCACAGGCTACGATTTGGATATGTGATGTTATTGCCAAAAATATATACCTATCCTATATATGTATACAGAGTCTTTCACGAGGAGCATTCATTAGACCAATACAGAAAAACATAATTAATGGAAATTTTCAATTTGTGAGTCGGAGTTTTTGAATATTCACCATAAGGTACCATCTCATTTTGAATGAAATACTCTGTATTCTCAAATTCTTAGTCCATTATTATTTTTATAATCATCACGAATATAAGAATGCAGTGACATTCATAAAATACGTAACAAATGGAAAAAATCTTTATTTGTGATTTTTGAAAAAGATTGAATTTGTCATCAACTTAGGCTCGTCTTGAAACCTACTTAGACCCTGTTAGATACATTGACTAATTTTCAGTTTCTTGAAAAATCGCATTTTTCAAAATTAGTAAAATTTCAAAAGTTTTATTTTTCGGAAAAGTTTTTTGTAGAGTTTAGCTTTTACAATTCTTCCACTCGACCAAATTTCATTCGTTTACAGTGTGATCCTTAAGACCGGAGCACACTTATGAAATCTACATTTTCCAACCGATTGGAATGATTTTTTTTCCATTGGGTAGACATTCAAAAAGTCTACAAGAGGGCACCAAATTTCGTGAATAAATTTCGATTTCCAGGGCCAACTAAAGTGATTTTTCAAGGTCAAAAATCTAAAAAATCACTAGAAACTTTTTCAGAAAAATTCCAAATACACCACTGTATTGACGACATTTTCAAATGGTTCATATGTGAATAACGTTGAAATGCGCCAATCAGTAAAAAAGATATAAGAGAATGAAATCTGAAAAATATGCTGTTTAATCAACCCTCCAATTCAATTTCAAAACTTTGTCTCGAAATATCACTGACTGTAATTTCACCGAAATCTGTATGAAAAATTATGAGATAAAATTAACATGTCAATTTTATATTTTCTAAATAAAAAAATTTTGATATTTCTGATAAAAGTTTTGAAATTAAATTGGTGGGTTGATTAAACGTCATATTTTTCAAATTTCATTATATCATAACTTTTTTATTGATTTACGCATTTCAACGTTATACAGTGCCTTCATTTCAAAACTTCCCACCCCTATTTTTTTTTTAACAGGGAAAATTTCCTGTAGGGAAAAAACAGGTAAATTTAGATATGAAGGAGGAAGTTCAAAACCAGTGCCAGTTGTATTTTAGGTTTAATCCCCCTACCCCTAGCTACCCCCACGTAATAATTTTAAATGGCACCCCCACACTTGTAACACATCATTTTAAAGATCTTAAAAATCCTCACTCAACAAGAAAGAACTGAAACTATTTTTATTTATGGTGATGAAAATAGATGTGCTCGTATGACAGCCCGGGTTTTTAATGAAAGGCATGCAGGCCAAAATGTGAGTCCCGATATGTTCTAGATCTTGTTCAAAAATTAATTTCAAGAGATCAGTTCTGTGTGCAACAAAGCAGTAATGCAGTCGAGAGTTCTTACTGAAGCCACACAGATTGAGATTTTAGGCCAATTCGCCGTTGATCCTACTACTTCAATTTTGAAAGTCGCTAAGTTAGTAAATATTTCAGTTGGTTCTATACACAAAGTTTTAAAACTAAACAAGTTCTTTCCTTACAAAATGAATATTCTTCAGCAACTCAGTGAGGATGACTAAGATAGGAGAATTGAATTTTGTGAAATAATGACTACGAGAATTCAAAATGACCCGAATTTAATAAAAAATATTTGCTTCAGTGATGAATCAAATTTTTTTCTTAACGGCTTTGTGAATAAGCATAACTGTAGATACTGGTATAATGAAAATCCACAATTGTTTCGAGAGGATCATACGCAATATCCACAAAAAATTAATGTCTGGGCTGGAATTCTGGGAAAGGAAATAATTGGCCATATTTTTATTGAAGAAAATTTAACTGGTCAATTGTATGTAAACTTATTGGAAAATGTAATCGATCCACTCATAACACAGTCCTTAGAAAGCCAAGTTGATGAAGAAGACAACCCGCTGTTGGATGAACAAAATTTACATTTTCAACAAGACGGCGCACCGCCACACTATGCATTGTATGTCCGACAGTTGCTCGATCAACGGTATCCTGACAAATGGATTGGCAGAAGAGGCGCTCTGGAATGGCCGGCGAGATCTCCGGATTTAATGCCATTGGATTTCTTTATCTGGGGTTATTTGAAGACAATGGTATACAAAACTCCGCAGGACATTCAGGATCTAAGACACAGGATTACTGTATTACTGACACATGCAGACAAATTAATAACGAAACATTTACAAAAGTCCGACAGGAATTCGAGAATAGATTGCACTTTTGCTTAGCAACCAATGGTGAACATTTTGAACACCAAATAAAGTAAGGTACATTTATTTAATTGCAATAGCTATTATTTAATTTTTTATTATAATTAATTTTCCTTTTTGTCCTTTTTACGAGAACGGATAAACCAACTTCAGTTTTCTTAACGGGGTTGAGTGTGGATTTTTAAGATCTTTAAAATGATGTGTTACAAGATAGGGGGTACCACTTGAAATTATTAAGTGGGGGTAGCTAGAGGTAAGGGGGTTAAACCTAAAATACCACTGGCACTGGTTTTAAACTTCCGCCACGATATCTAAATTGATGTGTTTTTTGCCTTCGGCAAATTCTCCCTGCTAAGAGAAGTAATAGGGGTGGGAAGTTTAGAAATGAAGGCGCTGTATACATAAGAACTATTTCAAAACGTCGCGAATCCAGTGCGAATACAGTGGTATAGTTATAATTTTTCTAAAAAAATTGCTAGTAATTTTTTTAGATTTTTGATTGATCAGATTAGTTGGACCTTCGAATCGGTTGAAAAATGTAGATTTTATAAGGGTGCTCCGGTCTTAAGTGGGTCCCACTGTATATACAGGATGATTTACCACCACATAAAATTTGTCAGTGTGCTCTCCCAACCAAAAGAAGTTCAAAACCAAAGGGGTTTACAAATATGGAACAAAAAATGTACCTGATTGATGGATTGCGCCGCCACTGGATAGAAACTGCCCGCGTTGAACCGAGCAAGATCACTTTCCCCCCCTTTGCCCCCCCCCCTTTCATCGAACTTGGGACTGACAGCAGAGCTGGTATGGTTAGAAGTGAGATTGGAACGTTACATTACAAAATGACAAAAATCAATAAAATTTTTGCAAATCACATAACACAGCACAACAGTAGTACATGTTATCGTGTTAAAGCAAATGTTCAAATATAGCTCCGTTACCGTCAATGCACAATTCCAAACAACGATTGAAGTTGTCGTGAAAGAGACACGCCCTCGGCTTGTCTCCGGTCTCTTTCTTCTGACTGCCCACGTTTACGGCCATGGACCGAATTTCTAAACGTAAAATGAAGGGCACAACCTAACCTAGCAGCACTAATCTAGCTATCCGAGTTGCTGGTGATTCGATCTCTGATTAGTAAGGAAAGAAAGAGACACGCCTTCGGCCTTCGGCGTGTCTCTTTCTTCGACTGCCAACGTTTTCGGCCATGAACCGAATTTCTAAACGTTAAAAAAGGGACACAACCTGACCTAACCAAACTAATCTAGCTATCCAAATTGCTGGTAAGTTGATCACTGATTAGTATGAAAAGGTGAAATCACAGTGGATGTCGAACTCCTGAACATTTATAGTCCGTGAGCTGTAAGTAGTATGCTAATTTGTGACATTGTGACTGAGAATCCAGAACTTGAGCATTTCAATGTTGTTTCGCCTCATTTAGTTATTTCAAGAATTTCTGACATATCATTTGAACTTAAAGTGAGATAACCTAAATGAAATAAATAGGTTTTTTTGGACAACGCGTCATCAGATTTCCAAAAGTATTTTCAAAAGATTGATCATAAAAATTATTGAAGATGAATATATATATATATATATATATATATATATATATATATATATATATATATATATATATATATATATATATATATAATGATATTCTTTGAGAAAAATGTCCTCAAATATTTTTTTTATGATTTCTAGCGCCCACGACTTGACAACATTGGTGCATTTCTGCAAGGTTCACATTTCATTGCCCAATCATCTGATTGTATAGTATGGTTATCCACTCAGAACTGTCCTCATATCAGATTTCCAGTTATCTAACGAGTACAAAACTTGGCATCGGCGCATTTCCGCAAAACAAAAATAGTATCATTAGAATAGGTTGAAAGTCCATAATCGAGACGTTCAATTGTTTTTTTCATATTAGATTTCCGGTACTCCGAAGTGGCAAACGTGGCAACGGCACATTTCCACAAAACAAAAATGGTACTATTAGAATAGGTTGAGGGTGTATAATCGAGACGTTCAACTGATTTCTTTCATATCAGATTTCCAGTAATCCTACTTGGCAAAAGGGCATTTCCGCAAAGAAAAATTTCAATTGGCGTGGACCCTCAGCCAATCGCGACGTTAAATTGTTTTTTCCATATCAGATTTCCATTAAACAGTTCAGCCAAGCCATTCCTGGTATTTGTCATCCAAGTTTCGAAAACTGTTTCAATCGCTTTTCTCCAAAACTACCTGTCTGGCTGCTGTCATTACAAGACTTTCCTTTTCATGTGAACATGAAGTGTCATATTCAGCACGAATTATTGATTTTTGCTATGGTTTGAATTAATTCGGTCTGATACCACTCAGTAGTTTCAATCAAAGAAATATTATGTCAACGAAAAACGTATCTACTCAGGAAAATTTGTCATGCTTACGATCCATTATAGACCCAAGCTATAATAGACGCTTTTCCCCCACAAAATAAAAGACGCAAATGGCCTATACTAATGTTCATAAGATAGTTCGTTAATGAAAACCCCAGTTATCGCACCAGCAAAATCGCTTTGTGGAATATTTGAAACAAGCAATAGTGATAAAATTACATCTTATTAGGTTTTATGGAAATATCTCAAAGGAATCGTTTTACAGTCAATGAAACTTTTGTGTAGAGATTTATAAAAACTACAAAATGAATTCTCATTTAACTGGATCAGTATATTTGCCACTGAGAAAATCCGGCAAAACTTCGAAAAAGAGCCCATTTTTCAAAAACTCATTATTTTTATAAATCTGCAGCTTGACAAACAATATTGCGGAAACTGATAGATAATAATATGTTAGGGCGGGGATTAGCGCAGAGGTTAAGCGCTCGCCTGGTAACCGAGAGGTTGCAGGTTCGATTCCCACACGGTGCGATTTTTTTTCATTTTCAGATGTGAAAGTCTGAATGATTGAGGCTGGTGTCGGCTGGGAATAATCCTCCACGATTCACTGTTGCGTTAAAAATTAACAGTGCTGCTCCTAAAGTGGCGTATGGAGTTAGTAACAAGGCCTATCCAGAACACATGGCTAATGAGCATAGCAGTCGATGCCAAAACACCAAGGAAAAAAAAATATAATATGTTGTTCAACTGTGCGCAAGATGGTTTCTGGCCGATTTGTAGTTTTTGAACAATCGCGTTATAAACAATTTAAAGGCGCCGATTTAAGGGAAATCGTCGTATTCAAATTCTGTAAACGGCATCTAGAGATCAATATTCATGCGACCCATAAAGTTGGTCAAAAGTACATTTTAAAAATATGAGAAATTTATCCAAATTAGACACGTTTACAATAGAACAATGTTTGTAGAATCTTAGAGTGGCGACATCTATTCATTAGTATCTGCACTGTCTGGCTGGATCGTTAACAATCCAACATATATACGAGGATGTATTGATATCTAGTTAGCCTAGACCAGTTCCCTGCATAAACAAAATATTGCGTTACCATAGCAACGAACAATAACTTATTAGAAGTGTCAATGTAAAGTTTGACGTCAAAAAAGTAAACCAGAGTTACGCAATAAATTGAAAGACAAAATATGTTCACCGAAATTGTGAAAATCGAAAAATTGGAGTATCGAGCCATCAAGAACCTGTATTTAAAAGGGTTGAGAGGTAAGCAGATTTACGAAGATATGCTTAATACCCTTGGTGATCAATGTCCTTCGTATGCGACCGTGAAAAATTGGACTGCAAGCTTCAAAAGAGGTAAATTTTCCATTGAAGATGAGGACCAATCGGGAAGGCCAGTTTCTGTGTCAGTCCCCGAAAATATCGATGCAGTTCATGACATGATTTTAACAGACCGTCGAATTGGGCTAAAACGGATATCTGAAGCACTGAATATTTCATACGAACGCGTTCATCATATAGTTCACGTCAATTTGGACATGAGAAAAATTGCTGCAAAATGGATCCCCAAATGTTTGAATGTTGACCAAAAGCGTGCAAGGATAGTAGCATCGTGTTCGATCTGTGATCAATTTGAAAACGATGTAGACTTCTCAAACCGAATTGTTACTGGTTACTGGTTACTGGGTACATTTCTACGATCCAAAAATCTGCTGGAAAAGTTCTTGCTTCAGTTTTTTGGGATTGCCATGGGGTAATCATGATTGATCTTTTGGATAAGGGTAGAACAATAACTGGAGATTACTATTCGACATTACTGACCACTCTACGGGAAAAAATTGAGAGAAAAGACGCGGAAAGCTATCCAAAGGTGTTTTGTTTTTGCAGGACAACGCCCCTGCACACAAATCTCATGTTGCCATGCAAAAAATTCGTGATTTAGGGTTTGAATCACCAGAATTCACCAGATTTGGCTCCGTCCGACTATCATCTCTTTCCTCATCTGAAAAAAAGTTTAAAAGGTCGTAAATTTTCTTCCAACGAGGAGGTAATAAAAGCTGTGAAGGTCTGGCTTGCAGAGCAAGAAGAAACATTTTTTTTTTTAAGTATAGAGACGTTGCAGGTTCGCTGTAATAAATGTATCCAATTAAGAGGAGAATATGTTGAGTAATAAAATATTTTGACATTGAAATTTTGTTTGGTTCTGTAGTAGGCTAAGCATTTTTCAATATATCCTCGTAGGTGATGTGGAACAGGTTCTGTACCCAAAAAGATGTTTTAATTCTAAATGGTCACAAGGCACGGTTGCTCATTCAGCGGAGAGCTAGGCCGAGAGTAAGGACACTATTGTGGTTGGCTTGTTGAGCGCCACCTTGTTTCAAAAGTAAGAAAAAAAAGGAAAAGGGAATATCAGTACCTAATAAAATACACCCGTGACTAGGAATTAAATTTAATGGGGCTGTCAAACGGTTCCTTGTAACGCTATGCTTGTAACAGTATTCAAGATGAAATTAATTGAATGTTGCATCACATTTGAGATAAAAGAATTTAAACATGTACCTACCCTTGAAGAGGAAATAGGCTAAGTTAAAAAAAAAATGTTAATGAATTTACATTGGATGCAACAAGGGCTTCAGTTTTACTGAAGTTGAACTTTACATAATATTAGGTTACACTGTCAACAATGACTGCAGTCTTAAGGGAAAAAAAGGTACCGATTATAGATCTATAACGGTTTACACCGAGTAATTATTAGGATTGCAAGTAGGTACTAAGTACAAGGTAATCCTTGGAAAATAATATTGATTCTAAAATTTATAATTTAACCATTGGGCTGCTTGCTTTCAATTAAATGATTTGATCTGACCTGTTGCTGCCTGGAAGTTGTATTGTATGGTATGGCAGTTGTGTCTACCCTTGGAGTAGCTGATACTTTCAAAAAAAGGAAGGTCCCATTCTTAGTGCATTTTCACAATAGCTTCCGGAATCAAAATTTTATAGGGGACAATGGCCCATTCGTCAGCACCTCATTATATCTTCCCAAATTTCAATTTTTGGAAAAAAAACATTTGATCAAAAATGGCCTCAGGAAATCATGCCTTCATGGCCGTCTGGCATCCCAACTCAGCTCTGAATCAGGTGGTAGGTAGGTATACCCAAATTGGCCTTTAGATCTAAAATGATCAAAAGGTTGTAATAAACAATATAATATGTAATATGAATTCATTCAATATGATTTTTGAATAAAATTTACCTTCCACTATGGAATGGCCAGTATACTCGTACGCCTCAGTTCAATGCCACAACGCAAAAGGGCAGATCTAGCTGTTGAAATGTGTAGCTTGCTACGCTTTCATTTTTTGTCTATATTTCAAAAAAAAAAACAACGTCACGTTACCAAACGTCCGTTTCACAGTAGAGCACTCATTGAAATGTTTTCACGGAATGACAGAAACAGATACGAACCGCAACTCACACTAGCACAGCCGATGTGGTTAGCGTACGTTCAGAATCAGTTGATCGCGCTTGGACTATATAATCCACAGGCTGACTTCCTTACATACACCAGGCCACTCAGCCGACCCATTGTAAACCGTGATTCGACAGTTGTCAAACCGAGATAACCTCCACATGAAAGGCATACTCATGAAGTAAACAAGAATTCAAAGATATGATTTTGAAAAGACAAAATGAATTATGGACAGCTATAATGAGCAATTTACACGAATAACAGTATACAGTTGTAAGCAAAAATATACAGTATCAACCATTCCTCAGTCCGGCTACAGAAAATATCGTAGGAAATATCTGTGGCATTCAGTTGTTGTGATTACTATACCAGAGCCGTCAAAAAGGTTAATTATAGTGTTACAGTTCGTTATTCATATTGTTTGAAAATGGCGGTTCAAAAAAGTCTTCCAAAAAATTCTTGTGTTGAGTTGAGTTTTACTAATATTGCTATATGATGTAAGCATATTTTTCGTCATATTTCACAGCTTACTCAAATTTTGAATAATTTTTTGGAGACACATTTTTTTTAATTTCGCATATATGTTTGAAGGATATTGTTATATTTCCGGGTGATATTCGGCATATGCATTCAAATATTCTGATAAAATTATCCTAGTATTATTGTAAATCGCCAACAATTACCGCAGATTCCCGCAGACTTGCCTTTTGTTAAACTTTTTCTTTTTCAACACAATCCATCCCTACGTGTAAAATTCATTTTTATTTTATTCTAGCTACCTCAAAATTCAGAATCTTTACAAAGAAAACTACATTTATGATCAAATGAAGAATAGCACATAAAAAAGTTTCGACAAAAAAATGTACTTCATCATGAGCAATTTCCTGAAAAAACGATCGTTTCCAGGAGGTGAGAAAAAATTTGTCAAACAGAAATGTGACCGTTTGAAGTTAGAAATGAAGAGAAGATGATTTGCTACCATAAGATTTTTTGAATTTTTATTACATTTTGCGTACAAAGTACCCTCAAGGTATGGCAAAGACATTATACCAACAAACACAAAAACCTGTAAAAGAGAAAAAAAAAATTATTACAAAAAAAATTCAAAGAAGATATAGGAAGATTTGTAGCCATCCCCAAAGTGGGCTCCGGGTCAACCAATGATGGCAATACCAGCAGAAGATTATTCACAAACTAAGAAATATCTGCAAGGATAACTGGAATAGATCTGAATTTGATAAACAGATTCTTGAAATAATATCCAGTGGTCATGAGATACACATTGAAAAATTACAAAATTATACTTTCGAAACAGCTCAATTGTATGTAAGTTTATATGCGTGGCACCCTATATCACCTACAGTTGATGAAATCCATGAGCCAATTGTTATAAAGCATGCTTTATCACCTGTCGGTAATTTTTTAGAAGACTCGGCAGAAGCTCAGAATACGCATTTTACTGTCTAAATTTTGCACGAAAAATTTCAAGAGAAAAATGCAATTTGGATGTTATCAACCGAATTTTACTAACTTCAGATCCGTTAATAACAAGTCTGCAACCTAAGTCAAAGAGGAAGATTGCCATTAAGAAAATATACCTTAAAAATGTTGCTTTCTTTCAGTATAACGAATAACCTCAGAAATCAGAAGCAAGTAGATCAAACTCTTGCAGAGAACCCTGATGATGAATTAGATGAAGCTGATGTAGACACAGCTGATAGTTCCGGAGATGAGTGGACACATTCCCCTGAGTAAAAATATCAAATGTAATAGAATATGAGTATCAAAAGAAAATATTATTATTATTAGTTTCACCTTCTATTAGTTTTAGTGTATATACGTTATCTTATTATACAGGGTGGGTCACGGTCGATGGTACCTTAGACGTTTACGGAGAACGGGACATAGGATAATTCTGAAAATTTGGTTTCTCAAGTAGTTGCTCTTGGTCTATCGATATTTTCAGCAATGCAGCGTTGCCGCTGATATCAGAAAGTAGCAGCATCTTTGTTATTTCAAATGGGTCACCCTATATATTACCGCATTTTTGAACTTGTCATTCCTTTCTGATTATTTCTGCTTCATACTCCCCTATACCTATCTCTAACGGTTTTTGAGATATTGGTTATTTTCCATATTTTTCATCCAAAACATAGCTCGATTTGAATGTTTATTTCTGCGGTATTTGGATTCTTAGGAAGTTGCAATTTTGTGTTCAGTTCATCAAGACCATGTACATTGATTCTGTATAGAGAAGTTTGTTCTGCGTTATACAGGGTCGTTCAAAATTCATGATCTTACTGCTAGATACGAAAAGGGTTGAAAGTGCGTTTTTTTAAATGGAACATCCTGTATATTATGAAATATCCTGAAAGATGACTAAATTCCCTTCGAATTGAAATATCATGTTCCTATACCTAAATAGCCAGAATTCCGAGATAATAGCAATTTTCACTTGTAATCTCCCAAGTGCTTGAATTATTGCCGGAAATTTTTCGAGTACATGAATTTTTTTTGAAAAGTCATCTACGAGATAAATTAATTCAAGCACGAGGGGGATTTGGTAAGAAAATTTCACACCGAGAAATGAAAATTATCCAACAATTCATAAGAAATAACTAAAGATGGTTTCAGCTGAACTATTTATAACCACTGAAATATTGATATGTAAAATACTTAACAAAATTTTCATCAATAAATGTGTTTAAATTTGGAAGAAAAAAAAAATAAAAAAGTTGTTACGTTCTTATCGTGGAATGAACCATCGACCTAGCGGCTCATAGGCCGCATAGAACGTGCAGAAAATTCAATGAACGTACCCTGATTTACAACCAATGAACAAAAGGAAGTTTGTACGATTACAACATAATTTCATTAATTATGGATCAAAATTGAAAACGAAACGACATTTACCGAAGCCTATAACTTCAGATGAAGACAAAATAATAAATGTTTTGTAAAACAAGGTACGTTTCATTGAATTTTCTGCACGTTCTTGCTACAATTCCCTCACATTTTCCATGAAGAATAAACAATTTCATCAGAACTTCGTTTGAATAGTTATTTCCCTTCATTTCAATTATTTTTGAGTCACTTTCGTTAAGAAACCCAACGGTATTATTGATAGTGCACTAATTGTCAAATTTTCATAATGTCATGTACCATCATGACATTTAATAGCCACCTTAGATGAATATGAGAAAAATATATCGATTTTTTTTTTAATTCCACACCTCACTTTTGTAGCTAATCAAAAAATTCGTTCTTGTTTGGCAACCATAAAAATTTCCGGAAATTTTTATCCTCCTGGGTACCTTGGGCGAAATTAATAAGTGGAAATTTTTCTGTCAAACATTTGACATCTGACAAGTTGATATTTTGCTTTAATGTACAAATGGAGGTCTAGTTTTCATATGAAAGGAGATAATTATGTATTTACTAGATATTTGGAATGTGTCTGAAAATATTTTCTCCACGATTATTGCAGAAATTGTCAATTCTGAAATCATATTTCAGAAGAAGTTCAATACACTATTTGTCACAAGTTTTTATCAGAAGTCCCGCAGCTCAGCGGTAGTGTTGCGGCCTATGAGTCGCTAGGTCGATGGTTCATTCCACGATGAGAACGTAACAACTTTTTTATTTTTTTTTTGTTCCAAATTTAAACATATTTATTGATGAAGATTTTGTTAAGTATTTTACATATCAATATTTCAGTGGTTATAAATAGTTCAGGTGAAACCATCGTTAGTTATTTCTTATGAATTGTTGGATGATTTTCATTTCTCGGTGTGAAATTTTCTTACCGAATCCCCCTCGTGCTTGAATTAATTGCCGTAAATTTATCTCGTAGATGAATTTTCAAAAAAAAAATCATGTTCTCGAAAAATTTCCGGCAATAATTCGAGCACTTGGGAGATTACAAGTGAAAATTGCTATTATCTCGGAATTCTGGCTATTTAGGTATAGGAACATGATATATCAATTCGAAGGGAATATAGTCATCTTTCAGGATATTTCATAATATACAGGATGTTCCATTTAAAAAACGCACTGTCAACCCTTTTCGTATCTAGCAGTAAGATCATGAATTTTGAACGACCCTGTATAACGCAGAACAAACTTCTCTATACAGAATCAATGTACATGGTCTTGATGAACTAAACACAAAATTGCAACTTCCTAAGAATCCAAATACCGCAGAAATAAACATTCAAATCGAGCTATGTTTTGGATGAAAAATATGGAAAATAACCAATATCTCAAAAACCGTTAGAAATAGGTATAGGAGAGTATGAGGCAGAAATAATCAGAAAGGAATGACAAGTTCAAAAATGCGGTAATATACAGGGTGACCCATTTGAAATAACAAAGATGCTGCTACTTTCTGGTATCAGCGGCAACGCTCCATTGCTGAAAATATTTTAGATCGATAGACCAAGAGCAACAACTTGAGAAACCAAATTTTCAGAATGATCCTATTTCCCGTTCTTCGTAAACGTCTGAGGTACCATCGACCGTGACCCACCCTGTATATACAGTAACCGCCAAAAAGTATGTACCATATGGGAAAATTTTTTATTATTGGAGTATTGGAAAAAATATTCTGGGGAAAAGTTTGTGCATGTCCGATAACCTAAAAATCGATTTTGACACATGTCACGTGATCGCTAGAATGGCGGCAAAATGAAAAAAATTGCAATGCAAAGGCAAATAAAGGGGTAAGATGGCAAGATATCAAAAAAAAGTTATTTGAAAAAGTCACTTAGAATTCAATTTTATACACATAAACGAAGTTTCAAGAGATGATTCAAAAAAATTGAAAATAGCAATTTTTTAAAAATATTTTCCCATCTATTTAAAAATATTATTTTTTTTCTTATGAATAGCTTGACTATACTAAAACATTTGCATTTTAATGATAATGACAAAACTTTCTCATTTTCTCCACACCAGAGGGCACTAAATTGAAAAAATGGGAATTAGTCAGAACCCTTGCTGTTACATCGGTTCGTATCTAACAGTTATATCCGAATTCCACGACCATTGTGATGACATGACACTCCAAAAACATGGTAATTTCCAGATTATAATCATGTTCCGATGATACTCGTGCATGAGCGTTTCACCACAGCATAAGTAACAATCAGCACTGACACTCTGACTGGCGGAAAAAGTTCGCGCACACCCTTTGCGTCGATGAGTCCGCCATTTTGCGAGGTGTCGTCCCGGAATATTGTGTTTGAATTTGTTGAATTCAGGAAGTGAATATTGTGAGAGAGATACAGATAATGTATTGCTGAAAATTTCAGATTTTCCCAAGAACAATGAAGTAGGCTCAGAACCCAAAGAAGTTGTTGATAATCATAAATTTGCTGTAATGCTGATTATCAAACTAATGCAGCAAAATATTATGAAATATATTTGCGGATATTTGATTAAAAAATTATTGAAAATTCATAGTTGCAAAATTTTTTAAAGCTATTCCAAAACACATTGTGATTTAGATGATGAATCTATGTATTGTTATTTTAGAGCATTTCAAAGTGGAAGTCTTGACACCTTTGGGAACTTACGGATGCCCAATAATGATTTTGTTCATTTCATTTCCTCCTTGGAATAAGTATGCTTTCAAAGCAATTTTGAAGAATTGATTGTAGGAAAATATGTCTTGAGGTTATATGCTAGAGTAAGATTATTTTTTACATTAGAGTATATTAATAGGAATTTCAAATGTCAGAGAAATATTGAGAAAAAAAGAAGAAAGAACAAAATTATAATATGGAGACATGAATAAATATCTGAAAACGGACTATTGGTATTTATATTTTATTTTTCTTTGATAGTTGCTATCAGCTGGCTACCTTCGAAAACCTGAAAGCATCCCTACTACTGAAATATTTCATTCGGGGGTCGATCAGATTCTATGAATATTAAAAAAGCACCCCACAAAGAATGTGTAAAAGCTACTTAGATTCATTACAGTTCAGTTTTGTTTCGATAACTTATGTTTCTGAAATAAAAATGGGAATCTATTAAATGAAAAAAGCCTTATATGCAAATAAATCACACGAATTATTACATCAAACGAAATTCCTTCTAATATTCCATGATTAGAAATGAATACATTTCATCAGTCATATCGATGCACTTTTATTGTTTTTGCCGCCTTATATAAATTTCCGGAAAAATAGGTGGTTCCATCGCTGCTGACATGCAGTGTATATCACGTAGAATGACCCCTTTTGTCCTGAAAATTTCATGATTTTTTGTCAAAAATTACGGAACATACGAGTTTGTTTTCATGAGAAGTGAAACACACTGTATATTTCAAAAGACTTTGGTGAACTGCAACTCAAAGTGAAGTCACAATCATACGTACATTTAATTCAAAGAATAATGCTGATTATGAACTTGTCCCTGAATACCATTGCAAAATAAAACAACCTGTTTTTAAATACAAAACATTATTGGCCCAGGAAAATTATCGACATAAGAATTACTTTTATTGATTTTGGATCCTTTCATATATTTAGTGAGATTTATCGATTTTTTTTTCTTTCAAATCGTATCTGGAGAATTTCGAGTGCGGATCTGCCCGAAATCATTGCGCGAGTCCTGCCCTCACAACAGCACTTCCCAACATGGCGTCTAGATACTTTTCAACATCAAAGGCGGCATGGTCGAGTGTCAGTGCTGATTGTTACTTATGCTGTGGTTTCACTTCGCACATAAACTTGAAAATAGTGCGTCAAATTAAAGATTCTTAAAGTTTATGTGCAAAGTAAAACGCTCATACAGCATTATTATTGAAACTTGAATAAAATCAGGAAACATGGTGTTTCTAGATTGCCATATCAACACCATAGTCTTGGAATTCTGATATAACTGATAAGAACCAATGTAACAGCGAGGGTTCTGGCAAAAACCAATTTTTTTAATTTAGTGCCCTCTGAGGTGCGTTTCAATTTAACGTCTGTCGTCCGGTAACGGACGATGTATGACGTCATAGTTGTTTCGTCGGGCTATATCTGTCAGATTGAATTTTAAAACGCTCTCCTAAATCGTGGGGTAAATAGTTGACGGTCGGACGTTCCACTCAAGAATTTTGAAACGATGGAATGAAGTTTTCGGACAAGACGTTCTAATATCGAAACGCTTCATAAGAAAAGTTAAACGTCGGACGCAGGTCGGACGTAATATTGAAACGCACCTCAGGTGTGGAGAAAATGAGAAAGTTTTGTCATTATCATTAAAATGCAAATGTTTCAGTATAGTCAAGCTATTCATAAGAAAAAAAAATATTTTTAAATAGATGGGAAAATATTTTTAAAAAATTGCTATTTTCAATTTTTTTGAATTATTTCTTGAAACTTCGTTTATGTGTATAAAATTGAATTCTAAGTGACTTTTTCAAATAACTTTTTTTGATATCTTGCCATCTTACCCCTTTTTTTGCCTATGTATTGCAATTTTTTTCATTTTGCCGCCATTCTAGCGATCACGTGACATGTGTCAAAATCGATTTTTAGGTTATCGGACATGCACAAACTTTTCCCCAGAATATTTTTTCCAATACTCCAATAATAAAAATGTTTCTCATATGGTACATACTTTTTGGCGGTCACTGTACATATATAATTTTTCAAGTTATCAAACTGAAAACTGAGGTGACAATAATTTTGGCCAAGTTTTTGGGTCAAATACCCATCGGACAGAAACCATCTTGCGCACAGCTGAACCACATGTTATTATCTAACAGTTTCCGCAATATTGTTTGTCCAGCTTCAGATTTATAAAAATTATGAATTTTTGAAAAATGGTCTCTTTTTCGAGATTTTCTCAGATTTTCTCATTCAAAAATGCACCAATCTGGTCGTATAAAAAACCATTTTGTAAGTTTTATAATTTTCTACAAAAGTAAAACGATTCTTCTGATACTCCTTTAGATATTCGCAAAATTACAAAAAGTTGTAATTTTTTTACTATTTCTTGTTAAAAAAATTTCACAAAGCGAATTTTCTGGGACTAAAACCGGGTTTACTTTTCATTCACGAAATATCTTATAAAAAGAAGTATAGGCCGTTTGCGTCTTTTATTTTGTGTGAAAAGAGCCACTTATTTTTTTATCTACAGCTTGGCCTATTAGCACATTCAACAAATCGATGTACTTTCATTTTTTACCCCCATAACGATGAAGTTATACGAAAAACTCTTTGCATTTCGTCTAATCAAAAATGGAATTATCAGAGCACAAAGCAAAAGCATCGCAATTAATTTTTGTTACTGAAAGACCTAGGATTAAAAGTAATAAAATAAAATTCGACATTTAATAAGTATCTTAAGGATACGATGGAAGAAAACGCTTTCCTTATAAAAATATACATCAAAGCGCCATTGTCCGTGACAGATTTCCCTTTGAAGTTCTCAACTTGCTCTTCTACTGGTTAATAATTAACGAGAAAGCTTTATGATGCTCGGAATCCAGCGGCGCCGGCGTCGATAACGTTCAATATTGAGAAATATTTCAAGTGAAAATATGCAAATATAGCTCACTAGATATACAATAATCAAATTTCTGTAATAAGTTTTTAACAAGATATCTTTTAGTTCATACTGTTAGGAAAATTATGTTATGATCAGAGAATATCGTGGGTTTTTTTAAGTGGAAAAACACCTTGCGGTAAAAAGATCCAAAACTTTGTCATACAGAAGAATGATATATGAGAGAGAGAGAGAGAGAGAGAGGTGCTCAGCAGGTTACTGAAGGGGTTCTGCTGAAAAGGGTGGGAAGACGCAAATTGTCCTACGGGTCTCAGTGAAACTTCTAGAGGTAGAAAAATTGATTATACTTCAGGAAGGGCATCGATCAAGAAATGAACTTTCGAAGACAGGTCGCCATTTTTGATTTGATATTTTCTCCGCATGGAATCCTAATACTCCGGTTCATAATTTTCATCAACAATTATAACAAGCTCTATTTTTTCTTAGTTGCTCAACTTATTATTCATTTTTGTGGGTCAATTTCACTTCGAAAAATACTTGCAGATAATAGTGACGCCGTTCAGTTTTAGAAGAAAACAATCATTAGCCATCTCAAATTATGTTACGTTGTCAATTACCCGGTTGTGGAATCGTGGAATTACGAAGATCCCTTATTTCATAGCCAATTGTAGATTTTCACGATCTTTGTGATTGTAATTCAATGGCAGAGATCGATTAGAGTTTTTAAAAGCCATTTGAATGGGAATCAATCAGTTATGGAAGGTAGTTTGCCAAAAAAGTGCCTTGCAACAAAAACCTTACATTTTTGCACAAAATTTACACTCGAATGAATTCTATGAAACTTAAAGAAATAATTGACAGTTTTCAATGGGTTTTCCAATTATGACATCGCTGAGGTCATCCTGAAAAACAAATGAAGTTTTCAA
The DNA here is from genome assembly GCA_944452925.2 of Chrysolina oricalcia. NCBI lineage: Eukaryota > Metazoa > Arthropoda > Insecta > Coleoptera > Chrysomelidae > Chrysolina > Chrysolina oricalcia. Next base: position 49,927,416 of record OX101825.2, on the reverse strand, counting down.
ATCAATTCGCGATATACCAAGATTTGTAATTATAATATTCAGAAATGTGAAATAGAGAAAGCATTTTCTAATGAACTGGCGAATGATATGGAGGTGCCCCAGGGCAGTGTCTTGGGGCCTCTCCTATTCATTATTTACTTGAATTATATCAATTTTGTAAGAGGCTATGATTTCCTTAACCTTTTTGCGGATGATACTTTAGTAGCATGTTATGGTAGGGACTTAGGTGAAACGGTAACGAGACTAAATCATGTTTTAAACTCATTCCAATCATTTTTGAAAACTAATAAAATGAAATTAAATTCAAAGAAAACGAAAGCAATGGTTCTGAGTACAAAATACAAATTAAAAAGCGTAAAGTATCAACGTTCACACATAAAAATAGAAGGTGAAAATCTCGAATGGGTTAAGGAATTCAAATATCTAGGTTTCATGATAGATGACACACTAAGTTTCAAAAGTCACAGCGAATACATCTGTAAAAAAATATCAAAAAAGCTATTCTTTCTCTCTAGAGTATCCCATAACATGTCTCTCTTTTCCAGAATTACCATTCATAGGACGATAATACAACCCCACTTTGACTATTGTGCTAGCTTACTGTACCTGTTGGACAAAAACTGTTTAATGACTTTACAAAAACTTCAAAATAGGGGTATGAGAATCATTCTGCAATGCAATAAATATGTTCCACTTGATCTGATGTTAAGAACTTTGAACTGGCACAATATAAACAAACGCCTGTTTTTCATGACAATGGTGCTCATTTATAAAATAACAAAAAATTTAGTCCCAAGTTATCTCAGTTCATTAATCACGTATAACAATGAGATCCACACTTATCCTACAAGAAACGTGAACAATTTCCATGTAGCTCGAACTCGAAATGTAAGCTCAATGAAAACATTATTCTTCAAGGGCTTAAATGATTTCAATAACCTCTCAAATGAAGTGAAAAATTCACCGTCTGTAAACACATTCAAAATTCGTTTAAATGAATTTATTTCACCACGGTACATATAAGAGAATGAATGATGGAAGGCATGAATGTGTGTGGGTGTGTGGGTTGCGTGAGTGTGTTGTGATGCTCATGTATACTGAGTGTACATGAGTATAATATATGTATATTTTAATCTTTGAATGTAAAACTATAAGTAGGTGTATTTTTTGTTTTTAGCATTTTTTTTTGTTTAGCAATAAGTATTCTTATTTTAATTACGAGTATTAAAATGTCTGAAATTAGGATGTTCCTATTTCAAATAAATATATCATATCATACTCCCTCATAAACACTCCCCCAGGCTTAGCGTGTGCGGATAGAGGACGGTTGCCGTTAATTATAAAAATTGAATGAATAGAAAAAATTCGAATTTTTCTCACATTCACTTTGTCGAGCTCCAACAAAGATCTCCTTGAAAAATTTCATCCAAATGGTGCTCATTTTCTGAAAAATACAACTTCTGAGATTATGCTAATTTTGAAAAATGCATTTTTTTAAGAAACTGATAATCACCCAGTATATCTGATAGGAGCCGAGTAGGTTTCAAAACGAGCCTTAGTTTATGACAGATTTTTTTAAAATAACGAATGAAGATTTTTTCCATTGGTTTCGTTCTTTATGAACGTCACTGTATATGAGACATATCAGATCAGTATCTTAATAATCTTGAGAAATTACTTATGGTACGAAATACATAGCTTAGGAAACAAAGTCTGTTTTGGTGATGAACCTTATATTATGGTATTCTCATGAAATAAATCGCGACTAGTGATATGCACCAGAAAATTTATAACCGCACCGCACCGCACCGCACCGCACCGCACCGCACCGCACCGCACCGCACCGCACCGCACCGCATCGCACCGCACTGCACGTTCTTCAAAACGACTAAAACCTTTCCCAGCGAATCCACCAAAAATATAAAAAGAATTTTATCCACAATCACCTTATAATTGAAGTTTTATCCACACTTATGAACCGTATAAAGTACCACTTTATCCACTAGTGGAATAATGAAATTACTTTATTCCACTAGTGGAATAATGAAAAATACAATCTTGAATATCAATCACATTTTACTTATTTTCACCAACTTCACAAATTTTCACAAATGGAGTCGATAAACAATCGAAAATACATAGCAACCATTCAACACCTCCCGATATTTTTGTATGTTATTTCAATGATTTTTGAGGAGGTGACAGCCGCTGTCAGAGCAAAACGTCAAATCATTTTGTGATGAAAAATTTCCGCGATTCTGATTCTAAATGAATGTGATTGTGAATAAAACGTTGAATTGCATGCGTGTTTTTGATACATTTTATTTGCTTAAGAAATGTAAACGCTCGAGCTTCACTCTCGCGTTTAAACATTCTTGCGCAAATAAAATGATATCTAAAACACTTATACAATAAATAACTATTATTCCCTCCTGGACTCGGAAACGTACTCAAAACTATCTATTTATTGCAAAGAATTGTAGAATTCTGTCGAAAAATAAAATTATTAACAGAATCCTATTTGTTGTAATATGTTACTGAACAGTATCCAATATTATTTATAGTTTAGTAATTACCGAATTCGGATCGTCTACTAATTTTAAGTAGATAGAGAGACCACCGCACTTGCAACATAAATGAGTTTGTGAAGTAGAAAAGACTGCACTCATGCAAGAAAAATACCGAACTTTGTCCTCGTAGAGATTATTAAGAAAAGCAATTATTGCTGCAGTTTTGTACTGGTAAAAATTCATTAGTATTCGGAGAACATAATCATATTTGGGTTTTCAAGTTGTCAGCTTTGAGATACTCTAAATATCAACTGTTCATTGATAGAACGAGGCGTGAGACAAAGATGGCCATCAAATCCAAGTTGGTAACAGACTTGTCGAGACTTGTCGAGTTGGTAACAGACTTGTCGAGTTGGTATCACTGATGATGTTTCAGTGTATGAATACACTGAGTTCATTATCATAAAAGCGTCGAAATGAAATTGTATATTAGTAAAACTGCTCTTAGGATTTTCATAAAATATACCAAACAATATTGATTATTATATCCTAGGTTGCATTTACTTGCCTTTTTATATTCATGGTTCTCAGCAACCCAAAAGTAATGATATACGCTTTGACGAATTCAACAGGTAGGTAATAGATAAGTATATTTTTTCCAAAAAAAAGTGTAACGCGCCTATATCCCCGAAACGAGAGGACATCTATCAGAAGGTTTTAGAAACAAATGGTTGATGGTTGCTTTGGAGAAGATACGCGTTTTGATTTTGGTTTTCAGGTCAGCTTTCAAAGCAAGACAACAAAACCAATATCACTAAAACAATATTGTCTACATATTGTTTCCAAAATTTATAATCAATACTGCAATCCCAATATTCCTCTCATATCTATTTCAAAGATAAAAAACAAAAATGAATATCGAAGTAACACATTGGCTGAATATTATTTGGCCAATTTTCAACAAATCATAATAACCTATAATAATTAAAATTGTTACAAAAACCTCATGCCATCTTAGAAATACTATTATTGATTCAATATTTGAGTATTGGCTGAATATTCAACAAACAATATTGAAATTAATAATTTTCAAGCCGGGGTGAAAAACTGCTGAAAATATTTCACCATTGTTTTCAAGGCACATTGCAACCATATTTTCTAAAAAGTTAAATAAAAAGGAGCAATGCAGTCGGCAGCTCTTCGTCGGTTGGCACTATGGGTTTGTTTATAACTGAATTATAACATTAAACAGTAACAGAATGGTCACAAAAATGAGAGGAGGCGCCACAGCAACTTTTAATATGTCAATGTGCAAGAGTACATACTTAATAATGACAAATTCAGATGTTATACCCAAAACTATAAGAGACTTTACTAAACAATGTTGTCAAGTTGACGAGGATTAATCAATAAATAAATAAAACATAAATAAACACACAAATATTTAATATGAATGAATTGTCACTGGTCGGGGTAACAGTCTCCCGAAATAAGATTGTGATTCTAATAATATTCAATTTCAGATATCTGTTGAATATGAGGTTAAATTTATTACTTGTAAAATTTCATTAGGAAATCTATTTTCAAGGGCATAGTACTATGTGGTGCTTTACATATAGTCGTTGAAAGATATAAACTTCAACCTGAAATTATCAATATGGAATAAGAATTGATAATAAAAGATTTTAAATGGTAGGATTTCATCCCATTTTAAAAATGTGAGCGAATTCTGTTCGGCTGGTGACACCACCGCACCGTGGAGATTCTTGACCAACAAGGAATGGAATGATGAGAGAAGGGAGTCTACAAAGACTTTCAATGAAGAAGGCATCATACCCACGCGGCAGAGACCTATCTGACAACTTACTACCAGAATTTGACAAAATTGCAGTGAGGGCGACACACGAACTTACTCAGTATCCTGGGAGGGAAGACAACACCCGGACATTCTGGACATAGCCCTCATACAGAGTATTCCAACTCTGGTGGACATCTATGTACTGGACGAGGGATCATCAGACTACAATCCAATCCTACTAACAATAGGGGAGGAAGAAGCGGAAATCGTTCACACGACAAAGCGGATAGTGGACTGGTCACGATTCCAAAGGGCAGTCCACAACGAAATTAACATCCCCAGGATCGACACACCACGCCAACTAGAGGCGGCGGTGACCGAACTCAGACAAGGAATACTGACAGCAATGGAACGGTGCTCCAGAGACATACAGACGACAAACTTCGACTTCCAAGGAGGGATCCCACCTGAGGTCAGTGAGTTGATCAGGCTGAGACGACGTCAGAAAAAACGTTACCAGAGAACGATGTCGCCCTATGACAGGCGACAGCTCAACCACGTGTCTCGACGGTTGGGAGAAGAGCTGAAGCTACTCAGAGAGTGACAAAGGTCTGAACGTTTGGACGAACTCGACGCCGAAGACAACTCCCTATGGAGGACGCAGAAAGTCCTCAGACACGGCCGAAGGAAACCGTGCCCCCCACTTCATGGTGAGATGAGCATCGTTTTCACGGAGACGGACAAGGCAGAAGCTTTTGCGGACTCCTTCGAACGTCAGTGCCGTGAGAACGAGGTCGATTACACCGATGAGGTCGAGGACTCGGAAACGCACGTAGACCAGAAGATCCGACGGCTCAGAAGAACTGACGACTCAGTCATTCTTCTAGAGCCGACATCTCCGGAGGAAATCAAGGCCATACTTAGACACGCCAAGACCAGGAAAGCACCGGGCCCAGACGACATTCCAGTCAGGACACTAAAAGCCTTACCTAGGAAAGAACTAGCAGCCCTGACAAACATCTTAAACGCTGCACTCAGACTTAGATACTTTCCATCCAGCTGGAAAGAAGCAACGGTCATCATGATTCCGAAACCCAACAAGAACCACACGTTCCCGCAAAACCACCGCCCCATCAGCCTAACACCAGCCATGTCGCAGAAAGGGTGATCAGGACTCGACTTGAGACAATGTCTGAAGAATTGAACATCCTACCATATGAGCAATTCGGCTTCAGACAGGAACACTCAACAGAACTCCAAGTCACCCGGATAGTGGACGCCACCATCCAGAGCTGGAACCGCACGAGAAGAGGACATCTTACAGGAGCAGTCTTCCTTGACGTCTCCAAGGCCTTCGATAGAGTTTGGCACGATGGGCTGATCGCAAAACTGGTTGATGCCGGATACTCCATACCAATGGTCAAGCTGATAAACTCCTTCCTAAGGGGTAGACATTACCGATGCAAAGTCGGAAATGCTCTCTCTTCACGAAGGAGGCTAGAAGCAGGAGTACCACAGGGAGCAGTACTGTCGCCACACCTGTTTTCGATCTACACTGCAGACATGCCTATGTCGGACAACCCCATGACCAAACTTGCTCTCTATGCAGATGACACGGCAATCTTTGCTGAGTCATCTCATGAGAGAGGAGTAACATCGAAGCTGCAACTTCAGATAAACAAGCTGGAACCGTGGTTCAATCGTTGGAAGATCGGAATCAATGCAGACAAAAGCAAGGCCATACTGTTCACGAGGCGACGTAGGACACCCGAGGGCCATGTTACTATGAACGACGAGAGAATTCCATGTGTAGACGAAGCGGTTTACCTAGGAGTAACCCTGGACAAGAAACTCACGTTTCAGAGGCACGTCTCCCACAGATTAGCTATAGCGAAAGCCACAAGGCATAAGCTGTACCCACTCATCGGACGTAGGAGCAACATGGCACTCGAGTTGAAACTACGCCTCATCAAGACAATTCTTCTGCCTATCATATTGTACGCATTTACTGCTTGGGGGCAGTGTGCGAACAGTTATAGGCAGAGGATACAGGCCTTCTTCAACGTCTGCCTGAGGACGGCAACAGACGCACCACAATATATGCCCAACAGGTTCATATATCGAGACTTAGACATCCACCCAGACTATATCGACAGACTAATCAGACAACATGTGGGGACCACTCTAGACAGAGTAGAGACCCACACGAACCCGCTGCTCACGGAGCTCCACGAGAACAGACGTGAGCAAGACGACAGAGACAGACAAATACAGACGTCCAGTAAACCAAGGAGACAACGACACCCCTGAAGAAGTACGGCGGAGGCGAGACCTTCGGCGACGCCAACGTCTACTTCAACAGGCACCAAATCACGATTAATCATGCTTTTATGTTTCAGATACCAAGAAGAACCGACCAAGTAGTAATTTCAATTTCAGTTAACTCAGTACACAGCACTCGGCCCTCAGCCGAGAGTTTTTTCAGGCCTTCAGCCAGTTTCAGGGGGGCACCATGCACATAAAGTAAAGTCATTGTTTTAAACGTCAAACTCATGTCAGATATAAGGGAGCTTCAAGCCGAGAATTGGCTTGGCACTCCATATCAAACAGTCAGATTTTATTCTGCTGATCGCCAGTCATCAGGATGAGGAACCGCTTTAACGAGCGGGGGTGGTGGATAGGGGGGGTGAGCTTTCGAGTACGTACGAGTGCTGGGGAGTTCATCCTTCCGGGCCTCAACCTTAGGGGGTGCATGGGCATCATCTTATCTGACGGCAATCAGCAATTCATCAGGCAAAACCAGGTAGTCTACACCTCGGGCAAATGAGTTATACTGGAGCCATAATGCCAGAAATATCCACAACAGAAAGACGTGGGGCTCAACTAAAGCTTGGGAGATACTCATCCAGAACAGGAACCGTGACAATTCCCTGGGTGAAAATCCTCCGGTTACAACAACCCTATAAGTGTTTTTGGTAAATAACTGTTCCATACAGTCGATAGCTTGAAAACGATGAAAAGGAAAGTTGGAAAACTCACCTTTCGTATAGGGTTTCATCTTGTAGAAAACAGGTGTTGCCGTGGTACAAGGTTTCCAAACGCCAAATTGTCGTAACTGTTTGAGATAGGCTTCTATCAAAAGCCAGGATTTTGGAATTGATGGTGAGATGGGTAAAACGGATTATCCACGAAGGATCACTTTACAAATTCAGGATTCGTCAGCCGAACAAAACCAGTAACCCTGTAGCTTCCACGAATTCTACCATCAAACTCCCTCGGAAACGAAATCCACTTTGTTTTCCTTATTTTCTGAAGTTAGAGTATCAACATTCAGATGTTTCAATATTTGCATGTTCCATGCATAACCGACCAATCTGACCAGTTTAAAAATAATTATGTGTTTGGTTGTCTATGGTCAGACACCATCAGATAAACAAGCTGGTTCAATCGTTGGAAGATCGGAATCAGTGCAGACAAAAGCAAGGCCATACTGTTCACGAGGCGACGTAGGACACCCGAGGGCCATGTTACTATGAACGATGCGAGAATTCCATGGGTAGACGAAGCCGTATACCTAGGAGTAACCCTGGACAAGAAACTCACGTTTCAGAAGCACGTCTCCCACAGATTGGCTATAGCGAAAGCCGCGAGGCATAAGCTGTATCCACTCATCGGGCGTAGGAGCAACATGGCACTCGAGTTGAAACTACGCCTCATCAGGACAATCCTTCTGCCAATCATGATGTACGCGTCTACTGCTTGGGGGCAATGCGCGAACAGTTACAGGCAGAGGATGCAGGCCTTCTTCAATGTCTGCCTGAGAATGGCAACAGACGCACCACGATATATGCCAAACAGGTTTATATATCGAGACTTAGACATCCACCCGGACTACATTGACAGACTGATCAGGAATCACGTGGGGACTACTCTAGACAGAGTAGAGACCCACACGAACCCGTTGCTCACGGAGCTCCTCGAGAACAGACGTGAGCAAGACGATAGAGACAGAGACAAATACAGACGACCAGTGAACCAGGGAGACAACGACACCCCTGAAGAAGTAAGACGGAAGCGAAACCTTCGGCGACGTCAACAGGCTTAAAATTTCGATAATCATGCTTTTATGTTTCAGATTCCAAGAAGAACCGACCAAGTGGTAAACTCAGTAAATTCAATACACAACACTTGGCCCTCAGCCAAGTGTTTTTCAGGCCTTCAGCCAGTTTCAGGGGGGCACCATGCACATTAAGTAAAATCAAATTAAACTCATGTCAGATATAAGAGAGTTTCAGGCCGAGAATTGGCCGAGCACTCCATATCAAACGATCAGATTTTATTCTGCTGATCGCCAATCATCAGGATGAGGAACCGCTTTAACGAGCGGGGGTGGTGGATAGGGGGGGTGTGCTTTCGAGTACGTACGAGTGCTGGGGCGTTCATCCTTCTGGGCCTCAACCTTAGGGGGTGCATGGTGGGGTCAGACACCACAAAAGCTAATTTGGCTACAGTGATAGCTCGAAAAATGGAATAGTTGACAGTTAACAGCTGACAGTTGAAATATCATCGGACAGCTGATAAAAAAACATAAACGAAAACAACCAAACATTTGGTTTATAATCACAGTAAATCCAAAAAATTAATACAGAGACTATAATTCGAAAATTCGGTTGAAGACAACATTGGCTTGCTACAGAAGTGATTTTTTGAAGTGAAAACTACAACTTGAAGTACAAAAGCAAATACTCTATTTAATCATACCACCCATTGACTCATCCAACTTTTACTTCAGAGATGTACCGTCGATGCTCGTCAAGGAAAAACTACAATGTTATTATATCTACGGACAAGCTCGGAAAATTAGGATTGAACTTCCTACAGGTAAGTCGATTAATCTAATAAGTTTCATTGCGATATAGAAACTAAACTATAAGATGTCACCTTCATGAATAGTGAATTTCACGTCAAAATCTGAAATTATCCACTCATTTTTCGTACTTTCATAGAGAAGGGTTCTCTGAGAAAAACTTCACTTATGGGCCGTGGTGGTCGGCAGGTAGTGCGTTCGCCTCGCATGCGTTGGGTCGTGGGTTCGATCCATCGATTCACCGGTCTCGTGCATGGCATCACACGTTAAAAGGTAAGAGCTGCGTCTTCCCTAGCTTAGACAAGTCTCTCGAAGACATTGGCTTACTAGAGAAGTGTAGTAAGCAGAAATACAAGTTGTTACTCTTAAAAACAATTAGGACTATAAAGTATGCAGTTTCAATGAGAACAAGTAGAAAATATAAAAGTTATTAATTATTCTGATGGTGCATCCAGAACTTAATTATTCTTTTTGTAGTGACAACTTGTAAAATGTGAACTGATTATTGAATGTGGTTTTTGAATTGAAATTAGCGTGGGAATGTTGATAGACAACCAAGTATAAACATATATGTATGTTACGTTAAGGCCCATTGAAAGTAGGTCACCACATGGTGAAGTCTATATTACTCTAAAGCTTTCCAAAAATTAATAAAATACAGTAGCGAAAATGTACATGCAACAACATTCACATTGAATATTCTACCAATTTATTAAAATTTTAATTTACCAATATCACTGAATATTTTGAGGCCAATATTGATTCAAATATATTATACTAATTTTATTCCAATACCACGAAATATTAGGTAAGCTCTATTGTCTTTATTTAAAATGTTTTATAAGACATGCAGGATACAAGTTTGAATTCTAAAATAATAAAAGCATATATAGAAAACATTTCAACAATGATTCAAACACTACGAAGTCTGTTAGTTACCTTCCATTCCTGTTTGCTACCTTCTTGAAAATTAACTTCTCTGTTGCTGCCTCATCATAAACGAGTCTGTTTTTGACATAGCGGAAAAAATATATTCTGTAAATTTGCAACATCCAATGATCAAAGTGAAAGTATGAAATAATCTCGAAGGAAATTATATTTCAGAATATATTAAAGATGAAACAGATCTTATGCTATTCGCATTTATGTCATATACATTGTAACGATTAGTGGAGTTGGAAAGGAAAATACTTAATATACAGGGTCATTCACGACGAGCGTTTGTTGGGAATATATGGACAACCACCGCAAATGAAAACTTGAAATTTGGTGGTAGTGAGATTCACAATATGGCCTTCTCAACTAAACTATTTTCAACTTCCGGTATATCTCCATTAAACCGGAAGTAGAGGACAAATTCTTTATTTCCAATAGAATACCCTGTATCTCATTGTATTTTTGAACTTCTCAGTGGACTTTAGGCCCGCACTTTGTCTAAGAATGCCTTTACCCAAATTTTTAAGTTTTCGAGATATTATTTTTTTCTGAAAAATTTGATTGTTACAGCACTACTCCGAAAAAATCATAACTTATAGACAGTAACAGCTGAAAATGTGGAATTTCACAGAATCACACCTGAAGCAGCAAGTCATGAACAGGTCTGAAAAAGATCTGAAATCACTGCAGTTTCTTAGAAATTTTCTCAGAATATCTTTATTGTCTAAGATTTGGGAATCTTTCTGCCAAAACACGAGTTCTGTTGATTATCTTATTGCATTCGCTATAAATAGTTTTTGTATTCAGGGAATCTTCATTAAAATACTTCAAACGAGGCATTTTGCACACAAATACAGAACTAGGAAATATAGTTCAATTAGCATCAAATTCTGGCATATTTACCAAGGGAGTATTCTAGGCATAGGGTATTCTTCATGAATTTGATATTTTTTTAAGTAGTATCCAAAAGTAATAGGATAGTGTTTGGTTTCCATTTAAAAAAATCGTGTTTAATCAGTTTTCTCGATGATATGATTTAGGTGGATATTTTTACCATTCTGTAAATTAGTTTTGAAAATTCGATGAACCTGTTCATTAATTGATGCTTCAGGTGTGATTCTGTAAACTTTCACATTTCTTACTGTTACTGTCTATGAGTTTTGATTTTTTCGGTGTAAATGTCAAATTCTTCAGAAAAAAAATGTATATAGGTATCGAAAACTTACAAAATTGGGTATCGGTACTTTCACATTAATGTGATATAAATAAATAATACATATGTAAGAAAGACACCTGGAATATACAATTTAAAAGTATGAAAACTATAAAAGTGTAAATGATGTAAAATTGCAAAAAATTAAAATATAGATTTGTAAACGTGCAGAGATATCAAATTTTGAATGCTTGAATGTTAGTAAGAATGTTAAAATATATCTGAATATTGGAAGATTAATTCAGTAGAACTTATTCATGGTATTGTTATATTTTTGTTTTTGAGTCTTTTGTTCACTAAACTTTTGAGTATCTCAAACACTCGTTCGGTTTTTATTTATTGGATCTGGATGTTTGGTATATCTGTTATTGGCTTTCAGGCGGGTTCCATGTCCATGCTGATGATTCTTGAATTTATTTCTGTTTTGGGAAATGAATATTAGTGCTGCTTGTAAGAAATAAAGATATTTCAAACTCATCAACTAACAATATTGGAATATATGTGCCGATGGGAAACGATAATCTAAGTTATAGATGATTTTTGGAAATTGTTTCTGGAGTGCCATAGGCGGTTGTGTACTTATATTAAAGACCCCACCCTATCCTAGATTTCCGCACATAAAGAGAGACTTGATTAACGAAAAATAAATACTGCGCAAATCATTTACACCCAGTACGTTTTTAAGTGTTTTAAAAATATACAGAAGTGCTCTGAGTAAAACCAAAAGTACAGATGAACGTAGAAAAACCTGTACATAAAGTAGATAGTAGAATAAAAAGTATAAAGAGAGTTGTGGATACGATGTGTTATGAATCGAGACTATAGATAAAATTGTAGACAAAATTCAGACATATTTATACATAGAACATAGAGTCGCCCTAATAGTATAAATAAAATTATAGATAAAATGTACGATATATTTGCCCAGGATAATTATAGGTATAGATGTATCTACCTAAGTATATACAATTATTGGTAATATGTGAAATGAAGCATTTCTTTGAAATATAGGTTAAAATCAAAAGTATAGATTAAATTCTATATTAAATGTAGGAAATATATACTTTTTTATTATTTATGACTGCATATCTTTAATGTTGATAAGTTCATCTCTTAGGTATTGGGCAATTAATTTGTTTTATTTCATCTTGAATTATTGAAGATTATCCGTTTCTGTTATAATCCGGGAGCCAGTGACAGATTTCCATGACCAAGTTCATCTCAAGCGAAAATTAGTGGAATGCATCAGAGAGTTATATTATAAAGCTTCGTGAACGTCAGCTGCGGTTCCGTGGGGGGGATGAGCGGTGGTAGCCTCCCACGCACAAAGAAAAAGAAATATAATCAATTTTGTTTTCCTACCTGAAAACATATTAAATTATCGCTAAAGCAATATCTTGAAGAAAGAAAAAATCAGCTGACTATAGTATGGTGTATTATACGACAGCTAGTTGGTCGAACACAAAAAAAATTGTACCTTCTATGATTTCCTCTCAAATAAAATTTTACCTTATATTCGGATTGCGTCAATTTAATTTAACATGTTTCCGGGAAGGAGGACATAATTGAATATATTTTTTTTCTTCGTGCGTAGGAAGCTACTGTGCTGATCATCCCCCCCCCCCACCAACGGAATCGCAGCTGACGTTCACGAATCTTTATAATACGACTCTCTGATGCATTCCACTAAATATCGCTTGAGAGAAAATGACTGACCAAATTTTTACCGGGCTCCTGGACTATTAGACATTCTGGTAGAATTTGAAATATTCTTTTTAATTAATACATAGGCGCCTGTGACAATAACTGTCATTTGCTGTTGTCAAATTAATTATTTACGAAATCCGCTAGATTTTACGTGTAAATTTAGACCGTGGTGTGAATATTAGTGTTCATAATAATCAAGAATGGATAGTGATAGCGATATGGATATCAGTAACACTCCTCCGGAGCTGCGGGAATTGGCAACTACGGCCACGTTGGATTTGCTCCCCCAGAAATCACGAATTTTATACGAAAAACAATACAACACATTCAAAAACTGGTGTCAGGAACATAATGTCGAGAATCTCTCAGAAAATATTCTTCTGGCCTATTTTTCTAGTAAAGCTAGCAATAATAATTATAAGTCATCAACGCTATGGTCAATATACTCTATGCTCAAATCCACATTAGCCATTAAGGAAAACGTTAACATATCCAAATTTCAGAAACTTATTGCATTTTTGAAAAAACAAAGCGTTGGGTACAAAGCGAAAAAATCTAGAGTATTTAGTCGAGATGAGATAAACAGATTTCTTCGTGATGCCCCTGATGAAACTTATCTTTTGCACAAGGTAAAATGTTTCAATTTATTTTGCTGGTGTATTTATTGCTATATTATTACAGCTCTGTTTAATTATTGGAATTGCTGGGGCTTGTCGAAGAGACGAACTCCGTAAAATAACGACCAAAGATATTGTTGATCAAGGCGACATGCTTGTAATAACCATTCCAGACTCAAAAAATGGTAAAAGGCGAGTTTTTACAGTTACAGACGAACTTTGCGACGGAGTGAATCCTTTAGAAATATTTCGACAATACACCAACTTAAGACCGAATCATTGTAATCATAATATATTTTTTATCAATTATAAATTAAGAAAGTGTACAGTGCAAGTGGTTGGTGTGCATACATTTGCGAAGATTCCTAGCTTGATCGCAAAATACTTAAAATTGCCAAACGAACTAGAGTACACCGGTCATTGTTATCGGCATACATCTGCAACACTTTTGGTCAATGCCGGCGCAGATATTCTGTCATTAAAACAGCACGGCGGATGGAAATCCTCAACAGTCGCCGAGGGATACATAAGGGATTCCTTCCCCAATAAAATAAACGTATCAAAAAGCATTTTAACAGGCAAAGCACTTCAAGAGAGAAGTTTTGGAAATGGTGCTGTTGGAGCATCTGCATCTGAAGTTGCATCAACAAGTACCCAAAATCAAAACTTGTCTCTTGCATCTTCTTCGACAGCAGGAATTAATATCAATAATTGCACTAACTGTACGTTCAATATTCATCTTCGAGATTGATTTAATTTTGTAGTATAATTGAAATAGAGAGTTGTTACACTTCAAATACATTTTGTTTATATTCATTAAAATTATGATCGAGTCTGCAGTTCGAAGAGTTGGACGTAGCTGAGGCCAGCAAACATGCGAGTACTTACTTTCATAAAGGTATGTAGAGGTCGACGAAAAAATGTAATATGCACCTCGGCGAAAAACTGTCTACTGTCTCGCCTGCTTGCTATCCTCGGCTGCGCCTCGGCTATCAATTTGCAGGCTCGACTATAATAGACAGTTTTTCGTCCTTGGTACATAAATAACTATTTTCCCATATACTACATACTTTTTGGCGGTTATGTATGTGTAACATTTGGTAGTTCCGATTTATTTTTGAATTGATTTATCACGATGGAACGGTAAAATGATTGCTTTATATCGAAAACCTGTGTTGATTAAGTTCATATAAAATCCCTCTTCATCAATCACACAAAAAAAAATATGGTGTTGAAAATCTTGGAAGCAGGTCCCCGAAAATGGCGAGATAGGTATTATAAAAAAACAATCGGTGTGCTGTATGTATATATTACAGTTGGTATATGTAGCACATTGTATTATGTTTTAAGGTGGATGATACTTATAAGTAAATGTATATTTAAACAGAAAAGTAATCAATAAATATTAAAATATAAAAATATAAAACAACAACAAAAATAAATTGGCGCTCCGGGGCGACTTGATTGATTCCAGTGGCGCATTTGCTTTTTCAGCTGCAGGAAAACCCGGAAAAACCTGCAGCACTACATCATCTGAAGATCTTGATCTGCCAATGTCTCTCATAAAATAGAATGTAGGGTGTCTCCAGAGGTTCCAATAAACCCAAGATATCGTCAGAGCATTTAGAAACAAAACTATCGTCAAACTTAAACCAGTTCGTTCCATCTTTCGCCAATGCGTAATTATGGCCACATTAAGGTTATCTTAATTTTAAAGATGATATTTTGACTATTCGGAATACAGTTAGTTGTAGGGTTCATGTTTCTGACGATAATGAACATAACTATTTATATCAACATAGTCAGATGAATTCATGAAATAAATACTAATTTGAGTTGTTGGATTGCATCACTCATCTGAGTAAGTGAATTAATTGATTTGATGAATCAGAATTATGATTCAATTGAATACTTGAACTGACAGAAGTAATTTGTCACAATAATGGAGGAAAAGAAATACCTATCAAGTGGAGATATAACAACTCTGGAAAATTCATGAAGTCACTTATTGTTAGAATACATTTTTTAGCTGGTGTTGATTTTTTCTATTGATTCAGATGAATCCTATGGCAAAAATGAACGACACACAACATATGATTAATTTGAGAATTATTGATGATTTTGCGAGTTTCATACTCGAAAGTATAACTTATCTTCATTTGATCTTGAATTACCTTGTCGAAATGCCATTCACCAATTACAAATTTTTGTACATACTTTACACAAAGTTAACAAAATGTATACAGAGTTACGAATATATGGAGAACTATTCGAAATAGAAACTAAATTTTGTGGTAGTGGGTTTTATAATATGGCCTTCTAAACTAAAATATTTTCAACTTCCGGTCTCTTTCTGTTATACCGGAAGAAGAGGGTGGATTCCTTTTTTCAAATGGGACTCCCTGTATTTCATTACAGTTTTGAATTTCCTTGCAGATTATAGGCCCAGCACTTGTGTATTAATAGTTATTTAAGTAACAAGGAATGTAAAGACGTGTTAACATTCGAGGTGAGCGAGTACGAGCCGAGGCAAAGCCGAGGCTTGTCGCTTGCCGAGGATGATAACAGTCGATACATTCCGTGTTACTTATTACGTTTTTCCCGCTGCTTGTTGACGTTTCTCAAAATTTGCCTGAATTGAAGTTTGTTTTCTTACCCTTCCTTCATTATTATTCGTTCGCTATTTCATTCTAAGTTGCTTGTGCGTGTAACTAAGTTACCGAATAAGCAGACAACAATAATATTCAAAAGGTCTCATAACCTAAAAATTGATATGAATGAAGCTGAAGGTATTACTTGTCAAAGTCAAAGTCATTATTACCCTAGGCATGTAAATGACACTATTAAGTTCCGTTGTCAAGATGAATTAGTAAACGAATGATATAGGCCATTTACCTGTTTTGTTGCTAAGCATGTATGGACTATTTACAGTGTCGGCAGCGGGAAAAAATATTATCACTACCGTTGATCACCACATAAATTACTGGTAACTTGTAGAAAAATATCTAAATTTTACTATTATTACTGATGAAATTAATACCTTCAGAAAATATATCATATCATGTCCATCTTCGGAAGAAGGATTTTTAATATTGATGTTTCACATACAAGTTTTCTAAAAACTTAAGTGAATCATCAATACCTATACCGCTAATGAAAATCAATCAATATGAAATATTCTTTCTTCTGCTTGTATATCAATCGCCCATTTTCTATTGTATGCTTCAATAAATTTATGTAATTTGGTGATTAAGAAATACCTACTACTACTAAACACTACTCTATATTAAAAGCAAAAAGCTATATTTCACACATATTTTATCTACAGTGTTTCCCGCTTTTCTTGAATACACCCTAATATATCAGTTATTAATAATGCGATTTTCTTGAAATTTTGGTGGTGATTATATGTTAGGTTAATAAAGTATTTGGCATAGTGAACATTTTCATAGACCATTGGCGTGCGGTGTTGGGGGGTGAAAAAAAGCAGTTTTTTGGGAAAATGATAACTTTTTTCATCAGATTGAGAATCAGCATCCCCAAAAACCCCTCAATACATATTTTCGAAATCTCAAGAACTGATTTGACCAGAAAAAAAATTAAACTAACTTTTTTCATGAATACACCCGAATAGCTGTTATTATAAATGTGATTTTTTTTTAATTTTGGTGGTGATTGTATGTTAGAAAAATGAAGTATTTGACATATGCATTTACCATTGGCGTGCGGTGTTGGGGCGAGTAAAAAGGCGTTTCTTGAGAAAAGGATATTAGGGCTTATTTTAGACAACTTTTCTTATCAGATTCAGTATGAGTATCCCCCAAAACCCTATAATTCATATTTTCAAAATCTCAAGAGCTGATTTAAACAGAAAAAAAATATTAAATTCACTTTTTTCTTGAATACACCCGAATATCTGTTATTATAAATGCGCTTTTCTTGAGTTTTTGTGGTGATTGTATGTTAGGAAAATAAAGGATTTGGCAGAGTGAACATATGCATTTACCATTTGCGTGCGGTGTTGGAGGGAGAAAAAAGGCGTTTTTGAGAAAAGGATATTAGGGCTTATTTTAGACTACTGTTTTTATAAGATCTAGAATCAGCATCCTCAAAAACCCCTCAATTCATATTTTCGAAATCTCAAGAGCTGATTTGAGCAGAAAAAATTGTTTATTTCCATCTTTTTAGTTCAAATACCTTGATCCTATTGAATATCAAACACATCCGTTTCGTTATTTTCAGTATCCTTTGCAACTGCCCTTATACTACAATTTAGGTATTTTCGAAGATACGCGCTCTTTGTTACCGTTGTATGTCCCTAGTATATTTATTTTGATGTTCAAATAATATATTACTTTTCATAGTTACCTACATGTTGACGATAGCAATTTTTATGTACACAAAAAGTAGTTTGTCAATAAAAAGTCATTCGAATTGAAAAACTTATTTCATACATAATTACAGTACTTGTTAGCAAATTACAGCTAATAGCCAAAGGCGATGATTTGTATAAAAGAACCGTCAAAATGTTTTATACTCCTTTCCACATCAACTTATTGTTCACGAAAAAATATTGTCATAAAACTGCAATCTCTTTCTCCAGTTTTTCTTGAGTAGTGTATTTTGCTAGCCTGTATACGCCATGCAAGTAAGTTTTCTTATAGTATAAACTGAATATTTGCTACTTTGGTGCAACCGAACCTTTCATATAATTTTAAATTTAAGAATGTAATTAATGTATTGAAAATAAGGCTAATAACTCTAAACTGAGGGCAAGTGGATATTTCAATTGAATCCGATGTATCCTGATACCAAAGATGGAATAAAAGTTATTAAAGGTAAGACAATAATCAACTACCCAAAAGTGAGTCATTTGATAAGGCCAAGTAAACTAAAATTACTATAATAATCTAAAGATATTGGTGCAGTAGAATACTGTACAGTAGCAATTAATATATTTTTTAGTAGATTTGAATATATGAGTTACTTGAGAGTAAATCAATGGTAAATTTACTTGTCACTAGTAGTTATCAAACTGAGCATCTACTGCAAATAAAACGTAGATTGAGGCTTATGAAATAAAAAGTTTTCTTCTAGTAAAGAGTTTAATATCGTTAGGTTACATTGCGTTCCTGAAATTACATCAATAACAGCAAGTGATCAAATTCAGGAATCTAATTTTTCTTGTGGCTAATAAAGCGTGTACTTGTCCCATATAGTATGCAAACTTTCACTTGGTGGTATGCAAATTTTACTTGCTACTATTAATTTTTTTCAGTGTACTCTTTTCCATTAAAAATAAGAAAAACTGCTTTTTTCATACTGAAGTAGGTACCTATACCTTCTCCAACGTTTCGAAACTGTCTGTCTTTACCTGTTATATCTCAATAAATTTTTGAATTGCTATTTATGATACAAGTTCGTAAAGTAAGACTTTTTTGTATGAGCGTGAAGTTTGTTGAATGAGGCGCAGCCCAGTTCAACAAACACGCGAATACAAAAAAGCCCTTTACGAAAGTGATGCATGTAAAGTTCTTTCTTCGACAGTTATTATATTGCCAAATTGTAGCAATTATATCATTAATTTGAATGTTCAATGATATGAATTGTCGTATTATCAAATAAAGTCTCCGAGTTATATTTGACGCAAAACACTGTATTTTTCAAAAATGCACAAATGTATGAACAGTGTGTAAAAAATTACTTTATGCACTAGCGGGCGGTAAAGTACACTTTACCGCCCTGTTCGCCGGGCGTAAAAAAATTCTCAAATTGTCTATACTCACACATCATTTCATGCAATTCCTAACACGAATTAGAATCATTTCAGTTCAATAGAGCAATACTCTTTCTAACATTTGATCATAATCGTTGGCAATTTTTTCGGTGATGATCTATTTATTTCAAATAGATTCTCCAATATAGCACTCAGCTACTATAGTTTCACTTTCCTCATATTATGTTACCCTTAATTATTGTATGCATAAGGTATGAAACGTGTAGACCATTGCAATTCAAGTCAGTATTTGTGATTCGCGCTATAAAACCGCTAGTGCATAAAATTTTGTATGTATCACGTGCGTAAAATGCATTTAAGGCCTTCGGCGTGTGATGGCCCTCGGCTAACGCTATCGGGCCATCATCCACGCCGCAGGCCATAAACGCCTACTTTACGCCCTTGATACATAAATAACTATTATGCACAGTTTTTTACTCATTTGTGCGAAAAAGTATCTCTTTACGAACTGCCAGCAGTGCGTAAAAGCTTAGTTTGCGCACTGTCGTTGAAAAAGTCTGTTTTGCCTCTCAGATATCAATACATTTCTAAAAGTATATTCGTTTCAATGAAGAACCTAATAGGGATAGATACCTGTCGGCAAAAGCTTTTCTTATTTGTTGACCAGTTTTTTTTTACTTGAAAATCTCTTTACGTTCAAAAGTCATCCGAGTTTTTACAAAAGTATCAAAGACAATAATTATGCCCGCCTACGATACATTTGCCGAGTACTTAAATATTATACCCTCTAAAGACAAAAGACATTTTAATATTCTGCGGAACCGATCAAATTCTATCCTCGCATTCATTATGCAAACATTGCCCAAGATCCACCTTAATGAAGCACCTAACCTTGTCGTCTGCGGAAGGATCGTATACTTCCTTGTCTAAGGGGTTGCTCCATATCTCCCCACCACTCACCCCACTCGTTGAGGGTGGTGGAAAGCACGTTGGGATAGGTTAGGTTTACCCTCGTGTGTTGAGCAATTTCTCTCAGTAGTATACGATTCACTGTCAGTAGATGTAGTAATAGAATTCTGAAGTTTACGTAAGAATTCGATTTGTTTGTTGATATTCAAGGGAATTGGGCAAGTTTGATTTGAACTGGAATTGTGAGTGACGAGTGATTATGAAGTGAAGGATTTTCGTGGTTTTATTTATGTTGACTGAGATGCCGCTGCTTCAAGAAAATACCCCAAAAAGAGGTACATATTTTTTGTTGTTTTTTGTAAAGAAAATTCAGGAATTTTGCGATAATAATATTCAGGGCTTACAAGCACTTAAGAATGAACCAGTGTCATCACAACGTAAAATACGTGAAGATGTTAGATGAACCGTGATTATGGTCCAAATAACTTTCTGAAAGATTCTGAAGATCATGAAAATTCTCATCCAAAAATAAATTGCTTTTAATTTCTATTATATTCCAATTAAATCAAAAAAATGAACTCTAGTAATGTCGAAGCAATGTCCAAAGCTATAGTTTTTTACTTCGTTATATTCAACACAATTGCCAGATTATAACCTACAACACAACACTACGCTTTACTTGAACACTACAACGTTTTGTCAATCGAGTCACCTTCATCAGGAAATTAAAATAATATGTTATTTTATTATTTATTGTTTTTTCTCTTTGCCACTGTTTCTAGTTTTGACAAGTGTCCAATCACTTGCCAAAACACGTCAAAGAAATGATATACCTAGAAAAATTCAGGAAGGGAGTAAAGGCACATGAACCCTATTATAACTTAGTTTACAGGAATTTTGTGATGACGCATTTTAACTCAATCTCAATAATAACAATAAATGTGTTTATTACCAATTAATGAAAAATTAATTTACATTTTGTTTATACGGTTAGGGTGGGATTCAGTTTGTATGTAATAATAAGTATAATACAATATGAAATATAAATTTGACAATTAACTTACATCTGCTCTTCTTGTTTTTAATATGTTGTAAAGTGTTTCTCATGCGCTAACATGTATGTTGTTTTATATTATGACATTTTAATACTATTTTACCAACTATGATTTTACTATGTTGTTGGTGTTTCTAACGATTTGCTTCTTTTTTCTGTGCATTAATATCACTTTAATTTAAGGTTAGTTTTAAGCCCTTTCCTGTCAACAAGATTTTTTATCTTTCGACAGTAAAGCATATTCTATCTCTCTCTCAATCTCTCTCTCTCCAGTATTTTTCTAAGAATGTATCATTTTGAAGGAATTAACGATGTGTAGGTATCAATCTTTAACAATTGTTCAAGTGAAAGGTGATCAAGAAAATGGCTGGAACAAGACATTTTCTAATTGGTGATTTTTTTGGATATTTTTCACTGATCTCCGTTATGTACGAATTCATATTTTTCTTTACTATCTCAATCTTTATTTGTCGAGGTAAACTATTATTAATGATAACTTCCAAGGGGTCATATGAGAAGGAAGAGGGCTGCATTTATGTTTGCGATATATCTACTTATGGTAGGTAGATTTCTTGGCTGTAGTTGAAATCTCTTATTGTACCTATCATGTTAATCTCAATATTTCGCGTGTCACATTTATTGAACAGCAATGGACAATCATTAAAACAGTAATAAAAAAATCGTGCCATTAACTAAACTATTTCTAGACCTCATTTGTGTAGTGAACAAGACAACGATTCACTTTCGAATTTTTTCGTTTCCAAATCGAAATCCGTTCACTTAATAAAAAAGCAATTATACAATTTTAACACGCCAAATTACCCTATTACCTGGTACGTAACACCTTAATACCTTTCAAGTCAAATATCACGTATTTCGAAGTTGACCAGCTTCGCAACAATTTTAATCGTAGGAACCAGAATGTTGATTGAGAATTTTTTATCATAGACATGCATTTTATATTGATTAGAAGGTCGAAACTTTATCACTATACAGTGCGAGTCTTCATAAAGTGCACATATTGAACTGAGGGAAACTATTCTTAATTTTTTCGACGGAAAACGGATTGAAAAATCTAAAAATAAAATATGTAATTTTTTAAATTACTGTTCGATACCGTTATCCCTGTGTGAACAAAACGGTGTAACTTCTGAACTAAATTATCCATCTCGATGAAACAAACTCCATAATAATTGGAGGTAATTAGGCCTCCTCATAAAATGAAAATTGCTGAAAAAAACTACCCCTAATTGAAAATACACATGTTTATTTAGCAAAAATCTGTTTGTTTTATCAATTTTTACAATAATTGTAAAAATTTTCAATAAAACGCACACAATACCTTTATTTTCTATTACTTTGAGTTATTCTTCATTTTATTAGCTACCGAATGGTAAATCTGATGTCAATATTAACATTTTCTATCTACTGTTTAAGAAGTTAATTATTTCCCCAAATGAAGCATGCCTTAAGAGTGCCTTCTTTTAACAGTTGATATTAAATGTAACGATTGAGTTATAAACATGCAATTTTTATCATCAGGTAACTATTACGATGAAGAATAATCTAAACTAATAAAACCAATAGAAATTTTACGATTATTTTAAAAATTTATGAATAACAAACATACTTTTGCTGAAACATGTTTATTTTCAATCGGGGGCAGTGTTTTTCCACATTTTATAAGAACGCCCTATTACTTCGAATCAATATGGAGTTTGTTCCATCATGATAAACCATTTAGTTCGAAAGTTACACTGTTTCGTTCACACAGGGGTCACGGCAGCGAACAAAATTAAAAAAAAAAAATCCATAATTTTTTTTTAGATTTTTTCAATACAAATTTATCATAGTTTTTCTCGTTTCATTATGTGCACTTTATAAAGACTCACACTGTATAAATATCTATAGGTACCTACATGTAATGTTGGCACAAGAACTTACGAGAATTTTGCATGTTTACGAAATGAACAAATTTTTCTACGTCAGTGCGTGAACTAAGGTTTTACGCACTGTTTATAATAATAATAATAATGTTTTTATTCCTTTAAATGATCATTTTACAATGATATAGGAAACGTCAATTAAAAGAAACATATATAGTACGGAGTTAATAAAACATATATCATACACATTACAAACATTGAACACAGTTACTTGGAAGTATACACAAAATATTCATTGATAGAATAAAAGCATCCCTCTAAAAGGAATTATTTAAGTTTCCTTTTGAAAGTAGATATTATTGAGATACTCTTTATTTCTGAAGGCAGACAATTGAATAGCTTGGAAGCTGCTAGAGAGGGCGATTTTTGAAATAGTCTCGTACGATGTTGTTGCAGTTTAATTAGGTTTCCGTTTCTTGTTGAGTAGTTGTGACACTTCGAATTCGTTTCGAACTCAGACTCCCGTGTTTTTACAAAAAGCAAACAATTATAAATGTATATTGATGGTAGTGTTAAAATTTTTCTTTCCCTAAAAATTGGCCTACAGGAGTCTGTGTGTCGAAGACCATACATCATACGTACAATCCTTTTTTGAGAGATGAAAGCTCGGCTAATATTGATTCCTTCTCCCCACAAAAGCACATTGTAAGAAAGTACTGAATAAACCATTGCATAGTAAATGTTCAACAAATGCTCTTCATTCATAACCTTTTTGAGTTGTACCAATGCGTAAAAACTGGTGTTTATTCTCTTGCAAACTTGATTTATGTGAACTTTCCAACTCAACCCAGAATCTATATGAAGTCCTAAAAATTTTGAGGTTTCCGACGGATAGATAGTCACATTATTGATATCAACCTGTATAGGTTGCTCCAAGTATCTTCGGTTGAAAAATTGAACTAGGTAGTACCGTTTTATCGGCATTAACTATGAGTTTGTTTGTGTGACACCATTTCGAAAATTCGCGACTTATTGTGTTCAGCTTCAACTGGAGTTCTGCAGGACTATAAGCTTCTTCTGAAATTGCAGTATCGTTGGCAAAAAGTGACACTGACTTTGTACCTAAATGTTGTGGTAAGTCATTGATATAAATCAGAAAAATCAACGGTCCCAAAACTGAGCCCTGTGTAAAAAGTGCGTAAAATGATACTTTTTAGCACAAATGCGTAAAAACGTCAACTGTGCGTAATTTAATGTTTTATGCACTGTTTATACATTCACGCATTCTTTAAAAGGACATTGTTTTGCGTCAGATTTTTTTTACCAGTTATCAATTGATTATTCGACGAAAATAGGAATGTCCATGCCATAAAACATTCTATAATTGCTACACTTTGTCAATATAACTGTCTTAAAAAAATGTTACATTTTTTAAAGAGATGGTTTTGCCTCACGCTAGTACAAAAAAGTCCTACTTCACGAACTTGTATCATAAATTACTATTTTCTGCGACCGCTTACCAAGGTAGCCTTCGGCATTTTTAGATCTCATCGCAAAGTTGACATTTTCTGAGAAATGTCATTATAAGACAGTATTTCCGTTCTAGAGCGGTGAGTTTGAAAACGCGCTATTTAGTGTTAATTTTCTCATAGGTCGTTTTATGTGCCTACCTATATGTTTAATGAATTATCAATCGTTTTTTTTGTCTAAGAGCTGCATTTGTAGAAAAAATGTTGTGTATTTCGAGCTCTCCAGAGCTCTCCAGAGATTACCGTGCTTCGTTTTGCGTCGCGCGTTAACTCTCTGTCGAGCAGCAATCTACCACTTTGAGCTCTAAATACACAAATAGCGCTTTGAGTTTTTGTTTTGCTTTGGTTTCGAACTTACATAACGTTAATTCTATTGAAGTGTTTAACCGGAGAACTGAAATACATATATCGTTTATTATAACAAATTTTACTACAAGGTCATATATCACTTTGTCCTCCGTTGCTAGCAAGTTTTGAATACTGGTGGGAAATTTTGCAGGTTCAATTGTAGGAGTTTGTTGATGAAAATATCAATTTCGGGAATGTTTTTACAGTTAAAAAATAGGTGATTCAAATCAGCAGTTTCATTATCACATTGGCATAGAGGTTAATCAAGGATCCCAATTTTATGTATAAGGGTTAGAAAGCAACCATGACTGGATTTGAGTCTTGTTTTAATGGCGGAATATTTTTTGGGGACATCAAATAGGAATATGTGGGGTACCTACTTATTTAAGGGTTGGTGGACTTTCCTACTATTTCTGACCACTTTCCATCTAGCGCTTTGATGTTTTCTGAATAATCTCTAAACTCATGGTATTTATGAGCACCAGTAGAACTCATGAGCTCTTATCATACGATAAAAAGAAACTTTCGTTTAGGTATGGAAAAATTAATTATTAAAAAAAAATATGAAAGGACGGTATGCTTCTTTGGGTCACATTCTTCCGGTTATAAGATTTTGCACAATTATAGATCTATAAAATAGAAACATTCACCCAAAATTTTAACTTTCAAACCATTCCTGAACATCTTCAAAGTTATTTTAGAGCTGAGTTTGTGAATGAAAAAAATTATAAAATAGACATTTTCGCAACACAGTTTATTTGAGTTTCCTGGGTTTCGAAATAATAAATACATATGTATACTTGCTGAACCGATAAAGTACAGTCAGTCATCAAAATGATAAAAAAGTAATGTTGCCACTTCGCATTCTCTTGACAATAATTGATAGGAACTTATTATAAAAGATGAATTACTCTAGACTGAAAAAATGAAAATGTACTACCACATTATTTATTTCTAGGTAGGTATTTGAAACGATTCAATATTTTTTCCAAGACCCGCCCAAATAACTAATTATTTCAATCCTGCGAGAAGTGTTGCCGACTCTGGCTTCTCCTACAGCTGAAAACTGAATGCGTGGTGAGTCGTCCCGGAGCGCTACGGCAAATATAATAATAACCTCCCTTCTAATACCCGCACATACGACTTTCGATATAATAAGATAATAAGAGTGTTTATGAGAGAGTATTATTATTATGGTTAATTTGTTTTTCGTCTGTTTCCCTAGCCAATATCGCATTTTCTAGCAGAATTCTACTAACTGCTCTCCATCACCGGTATCTTTGTAAGTCATCCAACCTCGCTTGAAATTTGGGAACAGATATTCTATCGTTTGTTAAAAAAACTCAAGTCAAAAATTAAAAATATTTGCAAGTGAAGGACTATCACACTTCAATCCAGGGTTTGAAGAATATTTGTCATGATATATATTATTTTGTTGTACTATTTTGTTAAAATTGTATTTTCGACAACCGGTTGCACCCCTACGCGCAACCCTCAGAAGTCTTCGAGAGACTTGTGAGAGCTAGGAAAGACGCAGCCTTTACCTTTTATCATGTGAGGCCATGCACGAGACCGATGACTATGCTGGGAATTGACACTACGACCCTATGCTTGAGAAGCGAACGCTCTACCAGCACGACCACTACGATCCATATATCACCATCTATATCATGATTTTTACAGCTTGATATATGTCCGATATATTCGATTATTTCATTATTAATGAAAGAATTTTCTTTAACGGTTCATAACATCAGAATTTTAAGTATTTATACACAATAAATATTAAAAGTCTTTTTGTTCAATTTGACTTGTCTCTTACATAAAAATTGAGTCAATGTTCTCAACGTGGTGAAAATCATTTCCTGTTTTAGACACAGACTTATAGAATTATGTGACGAGTTACACACTGCAGAGGCACCTATACGGCAGGAATTGAAAAGGTTTTTTCTTCTTTTGAGTTGGATCAATCTGATCTTCGTAATAGCTTGAGAAACCAAAAGGCTAGTAGACTGGTTTCCATCCCAAGTAGCAATTTAACGTTGCGGCGAAGTGTTTAAAAAAGTTGCGCAACCAAACACAAGTTGCGTTGTCGACCTCAACACAACGTTTTCACAACCCTGTTTTGCACCAATTTGGTCAATCATTTTTGGGTTTTTAAAACGTTTCAGCTGCAACTGTAGGTAGCTGATGGTCGATTTCTAAACGTTGCTGGGTTTACTTAAAAACAACTACACACCAGCGCCCTCTCGCGCAGCGATGACAGTTTACTTTTCATTATGTTTAAAACATAGTTAATTTATTAATCAAATAATTACTGTTGGAGAATTCCACACCTGTCAGATTACATTCTGAGCAGGAAAAAAGCAGTCACCATAACAAGACTTAAACTAAATCACGGCAGATTTCCAGCCCATTTATATAAAATCGGTTTATCCCAAACACCTTATTGCACATGCGATGACTCATCGATCTGTGACTTAAATCACATATTCTTTTCCTGCTTGAATCACACTCCAGAAATAACACGACTCCTTAATCTACTGCAAATACATACTATTTCATTTCCGTTAAATATAACATATCTACTCAATATGCAGAATAAAGATATATTTGACATTTTGGTAACATTTTTGGAAAATATTGGTCTAGATCTCTAAAGCTATAAGCTAACAAAAGTCTGTGGTAAATGGATTCATCCAATGCCAACCCACCCCTTTTACATACATACATACTGTTGGCCAAAATGGACACTTAAAGAAATCTTTCTGGTTACTCCTATCGTTAATATCAAAATGACATATTTTTATGCTCAAGATACCTGAAAAATAACGATTTCGAAACAGAAATTTGCAACGCATTTCATTTTACAGTCAAATATACTATTGTTTCATGCCAAAAAACACGCGGGCTTTTAATTTTTCTAAACTCAGGAATAAAAAAAATCACTTCGATGAACAATATTTAATCTAGATATTGATTAGATCTCGAACTAAATGGAATCCACATGAATTATTTCTAGAAAACTAAAATAAGGCTTCATAATCTTTTGTTTATGCTTGTTTATGTCCAAAACTTGAATTACCGGCCAAGTTTCCAAATATAATTACACTTCCAACATGGCGTAGGAGTATAAAAGTCGTCAACACTACTTTGCATATCAGATAACTGAAAATATACCAACTTTCAACGTTAGTCTACCAGGCAACTAACTTTATACCCGGAGCGCGTCTGAAGTTGCTTATCCGACCAAAAACTGAACTAAGTACAACTAACGAAAAATTTAAACTCAAGCTTTAACCTTCAGCTCTCCAAACTGTCTGACTTCATGAGGGCTTGTGTCTGTGAAGTTTCTTCACTACGTAATCTGTTTTTTTTTGGCCTGTAATAGGAGGCAGTGTATTAGAAGTTATATAATGATATAATGATATTTTGATATGTTTATACAAATACTGCCCTGCTTCAATCTGTATGTCTCAACATTCATGGCAAAAGTCATAAACAAAGCTCATCAACTACCTGGATGGTGCAATTGTGAATGCTTGACAATAAAGTGCCCGTCGCCATAAATAGACGTTCACGTTGCCGTAATTTGTTTTTCGCATTAAGCTGCCTCAAAGTAGCTCCGTGATTGGCTCATAAGGGCAAATATGATGATGGCGTTTTGTTATGTTTTGCATCTCAAATCCTCATATCCAAGTTGATATTTGAGGACAAACAACCAATCAGACAAGAGCGCGAGTTAATAAAAACGTTGTAAAACCGCAAAATTATTTCATTCTATAACTAGACATTTTCAAATTTATTTTTTATGGAACCACAGATTTTCGTAGGAACTTCTCATTAAGCCCAATCATGCTTGGTGGCAGACACCAGAGTTGAATGCGTGTTGTCTGTGTGAACGGCAAAGGCTCAGACACTACAACTATTTCATCATCTTAGACTGATGAAATAGTTTAGTTGCTAGTTTTCTTTCTTCTTCCCTCCCTAGTCCCCTACTCTCTCTCTCTCTCTCCTCCTTATTTCTAATTTATATATCTCTGTGTTTCTTTCTCACATCACTCTCTCCTCTGTTGTTGTTTTCTTGCGTAGGGAATTGCAGACGAAGTAACGAAAAATATCCGCTCGAAAAAAGACTAAAAGATTGAAAGTCCCAAAACAAAAACTTGAACCGATAACTGAAAGACTGAGGCGAAGATTAGGGAACTGAAAATTTGCTCAAATGACTCAAAATTTCTAATTATAAAAGATCTGAAGTAGATGTTTCCCCTTAGAAATTCCATAACTGCCGCAGAGAAATGATTTCTCCCTCAAAATATATTTTTTCATGGAAGTTCCATTATAAGAGTGAGACCAGTTTTCCAAAAGTTAGATAAAATATGTAGACTTTCGAATCACCGCCGACCAAAAAAACATTTTCAGTGGTGTGGTACCAGCGATGGTACCAGTCATGTTAACTCCCAAGTA
Organism: Chrysolina oricalcia; assembly: GCA_944452925.2. Taxonomy (NCBI): domain Eukaryota; kingdom Metazoa; phylum Arthropoda; class Insecta; order Coleoptera; family Chrysomelidae; genus Chrysolina; species Chrysolina oricalcia. Next base: position 49,897,838 of record OX101825.2, on the reverse strand, counting down.
ACAATTTAAATGTTATTTGGATTTATCCTAGTTTTATGAAAGTTTTATGAAGGTTAGGTAATGCCCAATTTGATTTATGCAGGTCATATATTATTCCTAATACGCTAAGAGAGCAAACAGATTTATGAATCAGTTTCAAAACACTCCTGAAGGCTATAAGATAAAACCATTAAGCATTTAAGTATATTTGTTTTTATGATGGTTTTACAATGGCTTATACACATACACGATAAATCTTTTTGGTATTAAAATAATCCACATAGAAACTTAGTTTTGTTATGGTTTTATAGCACTCCTCAAGTCCATGCAATGGTTCTGTAATAAAACTCACGATGAGGTTTTATCAAGGTTTTGAGATGTACTCTCGAGAACCGCTATAAAATCAAAGCATAAAACTATTTCTACTTAAATGCTAGTAGCTCCCCCTAACCGGTAATAAATAAATCACATTGGTGAAGATAACTAGAAAAAATAAATAGTAATTAAACGTTTCACAAGACTTAAACACCAAATACTTATCACGGGAATATAGACACTGAGTATACTGACCACGTCGATCACGAAAAGACGAATGTCAGGCGGGATTGACAATTGACAGTCGAAATATTTTGGAAATTGGATTAAATAATACCAAACGTACTTTTTTAGGATAAAATGGTTTCAAAATGGTTTATTTTGAGGAGAAACGACTTTATGACGGCAATATGTGCAGCTAAATAGAATAAAGGTAGGGTAGCCATATTTTATTACAACCAGAGGGAACAACTAAAGAGATCCTAATTTCAATTCATGTTTCTTGCAATTTGGTGTGTATGACGGAAAGGAAATACACAATTATTGGTATTCATTTGTATTTAGATATAGTACAAATCATTCCGGGAAAGATTTGAGTCAAAATATTTTTTTAATTTTATGTTGTATTTTGTTTACTTTCTTAATTTCGCGTTGTTATTGGGGCGCGTTGCAGATTTACCACCTAACTGATGTCATTTTGTCAAAAAAAATTCATTCGCAGATGATATTAGACATTTCACGTTGTTGAATACTAATATATTCTTCATATATCACTGCCAGGACGCCATCATTATATTTTTGCTTGTAAATTAGTCGCCCTATTTTTCGCAACTGAAGAATTAGATTAATTTAAGTCCGTTTTGGCTGTAGTTATTTATGGAATATTTTCTAACCTCAATTAATGACATACAGGTTTATAACAGCCCCATGATTTGGTTTTATAATGATCCTCAGGAGGTTATTGAGAATCCTGCGAATAGGGCAAGCAGGTTTTATGCTTGCATTTCAAAATAGCCCTGAGAACCTTCATAGGAGTGGGCCCTCGTAGATTTATAGCAGCTTTAAGGAGGTTTTATGGATGTCGTAACAGCAAAATAGTTTTATCGATGCTGTGATTGTTATGGTCTTCAGAACCTTCTGAGGGCTATCACAAAACTGAAATTGTTACTTGGGCTCACACGCTTTTACTGAAACTTTCGTGGTTTAGGCACTTTTGGTATTATGGAGAAATGAATATCGAGCATATGGATTTTCAACCAACTAAACGGAACGTTATTATTACATTCGATAAAAGCCAAGAAAACATTTCATTTTCATCCCAATACCTTCTCCAAAATCGCGCATATTACAAAGCGAACCTGAAACGAGAAACAGTTTTCAAGCGAGATGCTTCTGTGTGCTGAATAATAAACGCTTTCCATTCTCTTGGAAAACCATCAAAGCCAGGAATAATGGCCACGGCATATCCATTAAAACTCGGTCATAATAAAATAAAGCAAAAAAGATAATATAATGAATCCTCAAGACTTATCCTTCAACTCCTCCCCGTTATACTTGCTCAAGGATCGCGCAGAAGCGAGCCATTATCCTTTGCCATTATCTCCTCCCTTTCGTTCATTAGGAACGTCTTCCGTGATAACCCTTCTCTTGCCGAAAATCTTTGATGGCACCCCTTCACGTCCCGCTCATTCCCTTTTGGTGGGGTGGGAGGGGAGGAAGACTCGAGACCGGAGTGATATCGGCCTTCCTCTTTTTTAATTTATTTTTTAATTATTTCCATACTTTGAACGGAAAGGATTATAGAAATGAGAGAGTATTGAAGCCTTTGATGTACTTTATTTATTGAATATGGAATCTTTCATCATTTTCTCTTTGTGAGGACTCGAACAAAGGATTTAGAAGGAGCGTTGGTATTAGGTATACAGGATAAATTTTTGTTCGGCTATTATATAAACTAATTTTGGTTAATTTTTTGTATATTTTCCATCAACTGATGCTCATAGACAGTCCTTTTCGCCCTGTTTGATGTATAGATTAGGAGTAGGACAAACAATATTACGGAAATGATAGATAATAATGTGGTTCAACTGTGCGCAAGATTGTTTCTGTCCGATGTGTAGTTTTTGCGCAATCGCGTTATAAACAATTCAAGGGCACATCTTGCAAGATGCGCCGATTTAAGGGAAATTTAAATCAAATTCTGTGAACGGATTTGGAAGTAGAGATCAATATCTACAATTTTTATATTTTGGATTTTCACCTAAGAGGTGGGAAATGTGTTGAAAATGTCACTGAAAGTGGATCAAAACGCTTCAAAGTGCGTCGAAAGTCACCCGAAGTCACACTGAAGTTAACTCGAGTTGAGTTCGGGCGACTTCGGGTGCACTTTGAAGCATTTAGAGTAACTCCCAGTGACATTTTCAACACATTTCCCACCTATCAGGTGAAAATCCAAAATATACGAAGAGTAGATATTGTAATCAAATGCCGTTTATAGAATTTGAATAAGATGGTTTCCCTTAAATCGCCGCATTTAGAAAGATTTGCCCTTAAATTGTTTATAACGCGATTGTGCAAAAACTACACATCAGACAGAAATAATCTTGCGCCTTTGAAGCACATGTCTTTTAAACAAAGCTTGTAAATGTAAATATAAAATACAAAGTGTTAATACGTCTAAAATACAGAGTCAATTTTGTAAAACACAGTTAAAATAATCGTTTTTTTAAAATTAAAGTAAATTTACATAAATATACAAAAATACACACACATATATACATATAAATCTACACATTTGCACAAAATTGAGATAAAACACAAAATATTTTCAAACTCTACAGTTTACAGTCAATTTTGTAACAGCACAGTTGAAATAGTCAGTTTTGAAAAATTAATAATATACAGTCACATGAACACCCATACATACAGTGCGGCTTTTTTTGGTCCCCCCCCCTGTTAACTTTTGAACGGTTTGACGTACAAACATGAATAAAAAACCGTTTGGAGGGTTTCACCGATATTACTTTTTGAATAAAAAAATATGGTGATTTCTCGACAGGGGGCGCGGGGTGGCACATTAATTAAAAATTTTTAAATGGCATGGGGGGTCGAGTGTCACATCGTTGAAAAGAGAATTCAATTCTCTTTACAACCGTCTCCAGATCTCCAGATGCGGACCACATGGTCTTGTGTTAGGACCAAAATTTTAGTTTAAGAAAAAAAATTTTTAAAAAACCTTTTTCCCATTGAATGTGATTTTTCCACCATAATATGATCGACTTGTAACTAACTCATATATTTTGCTGAAGATGAAGGTTTAATCCTTCGAAACATGTCCTCCCCCTTAATGTTAGTCTTCTTACTACATGATATCAACGTGATGTCAATCTTCTGACTGCATGACAGCTGCAATAAAGAATATTTTTGGTGGAGATAGACTGTAAGTTTTTTCAATTTCCTACCATCTATTTTTTTTTTAAATTCGTTAATATTTTTTTTGCAATTCAACTTCGAAATATCAAATATAAATGCGGATCTGAAAACTAGTCATACCTTGATAAATTTGAACGGTTTGTTGTGGAATAATGAAACCAAAAACATTGCGAAGGGTATTATCGATACTACTTTTTGAGAGAAGAAATATTGCAATTACACTACAGATGGCGCTGGAGGCACACCAACTAGAAAATTTCGATAGGCATAAAAATCGAAATTGGGAAAAAATTCCTCAACTAAATTCAAAAATATTTAGATGGTTGTAAAGAAAATTGAATTCTCTTTTCAACGATGTGACACTCGACCCCCCATGCCATTTAAAAATTTTGAGTTGATGTGTCCCCCCGCGCCCCCTGTGGAGCAATAACCATATTTTTTGTTTCAAAAAGTAGTATTAGTGAAACCCTCCAAACGATTTTTTTTCATGTTTGTACGTCGAACCGTTCAAAAGTTAACAGGGGGGGGGACTAAAAAAAGCCGCACTGTATACACATATACATATGTACTATTGTTATTGTTGTATATTGTTTCTCCAGCTTCAGATTTATAAAAATTATGAACTTTTGAAAAATGGTCTCTTTTTCGGCAAAATTATTGAAAATATATGTTATAAACAATTCTGGTTATTTTATACAGAAAGAATGCAAAAGTGTGGCAAAATGACGAAAACAAAGAAGAAAGGATGATATTCCTTCATCGTTTCCCGATTTTGCGACCATTTCTAAGTTTGGCATCAGAATAAATAAATTATATATTCATACTTTTGTTAATAACTCTGGCATAAAAAATCTGAAAGTGCGGAAAACGCGAAATGTTTCTCTCTGTCATAAGTATCGCCGAAACTTTGCCATCCCCGCAACATTTTATTGTTTATTTTACAATAAAAAATTTTGTTTGCAACCTCAATTGATTATGGAAATAATTCAAAACTTTTTTAAAATGGTCGGGAACGTAAGGAATAATTTCCCAGAAAACTTAATTTGCCACCACCAGTGATATCGGAAACTTTATCTTATTTGAAATGAATGAAAAAATGCAAAATTGTTTTTTTTTTTCAACTTAGGCATTATTTCCATAATCAATTCTGGTTGCAAACAAAATATTATGGTGTAAAATAAACAAAAAAAAAATATGTTGCTGAAATAATAAAAGTACTTATTTTGAGTTGGTCGGTAACGTAGGTAGTAATTTTCTTGAAAAATATAAAATTTGCCATCATCACAGATTTTGGGAACATTGTCATATAAAAAAAGTATGGAATTTTTTTTCATTCTGTTCAAATTTGGCAAAGTTAATATGTTTTCTGAGAAATTACTCAACATTCCCGATTCACTATTCACTAGAGAAAGAGAGAGAGAGGGAGAAAATGTACTTTATTGTCATAAGAAATATCTTGTTGACAAAGTTTCACTTAACGCAGATATAAAGTCACTTTGTACATATATCTAAAATTATATAAATTGTTTAAAAAAAACATATAAAGTAATGATGTTTGACTCAATCTATGAAATTAGTTTGTTTGTATAGAAAAGTCATAAAAAATCTACGTAAAACAAACAAGTTTGACTTAAAAAATATAAGTCGTACAAAATTGCATTCAAAATAAAATTTAAAATCACAATATTGCGAACAGATTTTTTTTTAATTATCATTAAAAATCACATTATTGCGAACAGATTTTTTTTAAATTATCACTTGTAATCTCCCAAGTGCTTGAATTATTGCCGGAAATTTTTCGAGTACATGAATTTTTTGACCAAAATATATCCAACAATTCATAAGAAATAACTAACTATGGTTCACCTGAACTATTTATATGCATAGTACAAAAAAGATACATGAAAATATTGATATGTAAAACACACTTAACAAAATTTCAATTTGATTTTTTTAAATTTAATCAAAAAAAAAATTGAACTAGTGACCACACGACCACGAGGCGGACACTTTACCGACTCGCCACGGGGCCTTTGATTTACATGTAGACAACTGGTGTATTGAAGTGTTTCTGAAATTTGATTTCAGAATTTGCAAATTCTGCGATTATCGTGAAGAAAATATTCAGACACATTCGAAATATTTAATAAATACATAAATATGAAATATTATCTCATTTCAAATGAAAAATACAGTTCCATTTGTACATCAAAGCAAAATATAAACTATCACCTGTCAAATATTTGACAGAAAAATTTCCACTTATTAATTTCGGCCAGGGTACCCAGGAGGATAAAAATTTCCGGAAATTTTTTGGGTTGCCATGGCATCTAAATAAGAACGAATGCTTTGGTTCTCTCTAGAAGTGAGGTGTGAAATTTTCATTAAAAAATTCTTGTATCTTGTAGTAAGGCCTCACTTGAAAAACATTCCACGGTCTTCCTGAAGCGTTGTGAAAATTTGATTACTCTCATATCATTTGGCAGATGGTTGAACATTTTACGACCATCAGAACAATGGAATCCTTTATGACTGATGTCATTGGTATTGGAATTGAGATTGCCTTGTCACATAATGGGATGGTGAAAATTGAACTTGAGTCAAATGTCTTTTAATTGAATTCTGTTAGAATTCTATGAGTAGTAAAAGGTAGTCCACAAGAGTATCTACGCTTTGATTGGCACATATATCTTATGGCTCGTTTTTGCAAAATTTTAATATTTTGTAGTAGATATCGGTACATACGATCCAAAATGAAATACCATATCTCAGGTGAGATTCCACCAAAGAAAAATAAACAGTCTTGACTGCTGATAAACTCAGCTCATTTGCGCCTACTCTGACTGCATAACAACCAGATGACACTTTGTTACACAATGCACGAACGGTCTTCAAATTTTAATTTAGGGTCGATGTGCATTCCTAAAAATTTTAAACTGCTTTTATGTCCAATGATATCATTCGCAATCGGTATATTAATTATTGTCAAGCTCACATCAAGTTACTATATTAGTTTTCGAGATATTGAGAGAAAGGCGATTTGAATCATACCAACTCTTCACTTTCTTCATATCAATAGATATGATTCTAGTTAAATCATTTGCATTGTCAGAGTTCCAAAAAATGGTAGTATCTTCCGCAAAGACCATATTAATACTAGTCAAATCGTTGATGTAAATAATAACACCGAATGGATCTCACTTTGGACCTATTTTCAAACTAAAATTAATTGGTATGCGATATCCATCTCTGCATCAACTATGCGACAGCCATCAACAAAAAAAACCCTGATGACGATGACTGGGCTACTTCTTAAGTACCTACCCACTGTACCTACATAATGGCACAAAATGCTTCGAATTCTGTAATGTTTGGACAAACGATCGAAAATGTGCCAAAGGCCATTGAAATTCTGCAACACTCGTATACATAACACGATAAATATAGGCATATGTGCCGATCATTGCTTCATTCATGTTTGCTCTAGCGGAATGTATCCCGAAAGTGTCCTTCCTCTAAGACGTCTCACAATGCCAAAAGACGTTCAATGGGCCTGTATAACAGTGTTCCGTGTTTTCCGCAAGAATGGAGCCACGACACACGTGGATGATACATTGGCGTAGCACAGGGATTTTTATTTTTGTACATAGAGCACAGACTATCAGTTGAATCAAATGAATTTTTATTCGAAATGGTCTTGAGAATGAAATGAATAGGTTTTTTTTCTTCATGATGTCGGTTGCGGGTTTCCGCAAACATAATGTAATAATAATAATGTGATACCGTTATGCCCGGATTTCGAGCTCCACCATGGGGTTATCCATCTCAGTTATTATAAGAGATGCGAGGTCGGTTAAATTAGAGAAAAGTTGTGCGTTGTCATGCTGAATAATTATCTGAAAGAAAACTTGATGTGTCATTTTTAGTTTTGGAATTATTGGAGAAAAATAGAAATTTGTAATTTTTGTTTTCATTTTTTCAAGCGAAAACCAAAAGCACTAGACGCTTTTAAATAAGACGCTCATGAGGCACTTTTTACAAGGAATCTAAATCTGTCGTCGTATTTTTCTAGTCGTTCTTGGTGCCAGGGTTACAACATTTAACTTTGGTTTTTCTCATGGGCGCCATATTGGATCTTTGCATTTTGGAAAAGTATTTTTTTTCCTGATTACAACGATGTATCACACGATACAATTGAATCTCATATGCTGATCAAAGTAAGGAAAAATCGTGTTTGTGAAGAGTGCTTTGAAAAGAACGCAAACAATTTTGGTTAACAAACTAAATTTTGTCATTTCAATTGAATTGGGATCTAGGACGTTCACATTTCCCTCAAGGTTACCTACCTAAAAACTGAGATTTTGAATTAGGAACGACATGATGAGTTAGAAGTTTATTCTCCGCAAAACAAAGCAAACTTATAAAAGATCGAATACTCCACCTTCTACTTCTAAGCACAATTCTACTCGTATCCTCAGATTCTGAATAGCTCACGAGAGGTAATGTCTTCTTATCTTAGTTCTAATAGTGGTGATTACGGTTTTTCTCAGCTCATCATTATCGATGGATACGTGAATATTACATTACGAAAAAAAATTGGATTTGGCTTCAACTAGTTCATTACAAATCTACAAAACTGCACTCGTCGTCTAGGATTTCTGGGATGGAGAACTTGGGTGTTGTGAATTTTGAATGGGCGGTATTTGTGTTTCTTCAGTATCCTCCACACCAATTCATGCGATATTCCAAGATTTTTGTAACTTTCCGTATGGAAACGGAACGATTATCTTGAACCTAAAGGAAAAAGATTCGATCCGAGGTAGTTATTTATTTCTATTTCACTCACTGCACCGCTTACAAAATTAATATTTCGTTTACAGTCTCTCTATTAGACCAAAAGCCACCAATATGAACCCCCCCCCCCCACCCCCCGTGGTGGTAATTTATGACTTATACTTTTCTTTGTTGGTAGTACCGACCGGATGAAGAATTGAGTTGTTTGCCTCTCTTAAATTACAGCATATTCCGGAAAATAAAGAAAAACTGAAGAATTAAAAAAAATTGTTTTGTTTAAGTTTAATTTTACAAAAGGGTAGGTACATTAGTTACCATGTTTTTTATGAACTTATTTGGTATTCATTTAAGGTCTAGTAATGAAAAAAAAATTTAAAAATCTCAACAGCATATGATTTTATAGTATCTTTTATAATCAACTGTCATTTTCTTCATCCTCGTATATTATGTCGTCTAAGTTTTGTACTTCTGGTTCATCTTCATCTTCAAATTCGTCTGGCTCGAAGGTTTCTGGAACGTCAAGCCACTCAACGGATCTCCTTTAATCCAATCGAATTTGAGTTCACCATTTTCCAATTTCCACCCATGTCCCACTGGAGTTGGTGTTGAGGGCTTAGCTACATGTGCGTTATTCCATAAGTAACATTGGTAGTTGACACGTTTTATGTGGTTTTCTAATGACGTTTTGCATGGAGGAAGTAGACTTAAATCCATACCTTGATTGTTGGGCAGAGAAAATGCAGTTGTGGGAGAATACTTTTGTATTTAAAATTATTATTATTTATTTTTCCGGTATGTGCTGTAATTCGCAAGTGACAAACACCTAAAAGTAAATGTCAATACAAACAAAAAAATGTATGTGTCGAAAATTCCCACGGGGGGAGGGGGGGTATACAATAGCCTCCGCTCTATATCATTGTACAGTCGTCTAGGCTTTAGAAACGAACCATAATAGGCTAAATTTCGATAGAACAATAGAAAATTATTCCGAGCTCTCTCTCTGGATGCCGCTGGAGATACTATTCGGAAGTAATCGCGCATTTCGATACAATGAAACTAGGTAAAGGTAAGCTTACCGGGCTCATTCTCGAAACAAAAAGAAAAGTGGTGTTACTAACGTAGTTTTATCTCCTGAACACGAATCTGAAAGAATTTCGTGGGGTCTCTTATACTTTTCGAGTTATGACCTTTTGAATCTTGAAAATCGACCATTTTCAAACACGATTTGTTAAAAAATCGCAGAAAGTGCCTCCTTCTTTTTGTTGACACATATTTCATTTCCTAATCAACTCTTTTTTCACAATTACAAGCACCAAAACCAAACGATTTACAAAAAAAAATAACCTTCTGATATTACACTATACTTAACCTCACTCTTCATTGGCGTTCATTCTAGAAGTTTTGTGTACAACGTTTGGTTTTAGTGTTTGTAATTGTGAAATATGAGTTGATTAGGGTCTTGAAAAAGTTTCAACAAAGAGAAGGAGGCATTTTGTGCAATTTTTCGCGGAGAAAATCAAGTTAGAAAATGGTCGATTTTCAAGATTCAAATGGTCATAACTCGAAAAGTATAAGAGACCCCCACGAAATTCTTTCGGGTTCGTGTTCAGGAGATAAAACTACGTAAGTAACACCACTTTTCTTTTTGTTTCGAGAATGAGCCCGATAAGCTTACCTAAATCTGAAGCATATCACGTTTTTCTTCATTTGAAAATGGCATTCTTGTGGATAAACTTGAAAGAATTCAACAGTTCTCGAATATTACACTGAACTGTCAAAATTTTGTTTGTTTAACGTCGTATACAAGAATACATAAAACTTAGAATAAAAGAAAAGAGAGTTTTTGTATTTTGTTGTCTTGTGACTTGGAATACACAAAAGATCACAATGACGTATATTGTAGATGTGGCCGTAGCATTTGTTTTATAATGACCGATATCCCCATGTTGGAGCTCGAAATGCGGATACCCGGTTTAATTTTTCAGACTTTAATTTAGTGTGAAATAGATTTTTAGAAGAATTACACCCGCCATCTACTGGTGATCTATGTTCGATGATCCGGATAGAGTCAGAAAGAAATAGGCGCATTACTTTTAGAAAACAGCTACTTCCCGTGATAATACCACGGCGGACATTGAACTGTATATAACCCGTGCACCGTCTTCTAAAAGGACTCTACCGAAAACTCTTTTTTTTAATTGACTGATCTGTAATTGTCTTTGAATTCTGATGATATGCAAGTAAATAGACTTTAGTGAGTGATCCTCAAATAGCGTTTCCAAAATATCTTTCCTGCAGTGGTTTTGACGGAGGATGTGAGTTTCCGCTAACATTTAGTTTTGATTCACTGGTCAGTCTCACGTTACGTTACCTGAATGTATCGAGCTATTGAAATAAAAGTCAATTTGAATAGAACAATTAGCCCTTTACCCGTGCGAGGTGACAGAGCCTTGTGACGTTTCCCGGATCGTCTTCAGTCCTTATCTAATTCATGTAGATTTTAAACGGATCATCTTGGTTTCGGGAGAAACTCGTCTTGAGCCTATCTAAAAGCGATTAGGAGTTAGCAGGGATCTACAACTTTTGTAAGAGCACGTAGATTCAGAACCTTTCATACTTTAGAATCCTATACTGATGAAGATTTTTTGAGCATTTGTAACACTTCATAAATGATTTTACCTACGCCACTGTCAACCCACCAGGCCATGCGCCATCCGCCTTATTTATACAACATTAGATAGAAAAATGTTTCATCTCTTTCAATGGCTGGTATCGTTTCACTAGAGTTCTTTCGAACGACAATGCAATTCTATCGCTTTCACGCGTCTGACTCGGCATGTTTACCATTCAAATTTAGCGGGAATTCCATACTTTCAACGAATTATGGCGGATGGTTTTCATGGTAGGGAAAAAATTGCAGACAAAAACTTGACTTCAGGAAGCCCTGAAATAAATCGCAAGCTCTAATCGAATCGGACAATTTTGATCAATTAGTTGTAATCCTGTTTGACTATAACTTTAGTATACGAGGGCTGTTTGGTAACTCCGTGACTATTTGAATAAAGAAAAAAAAAATTGGCAAATAAGCATTTTATTTTTCAACATAATCTCCTTTTAGATCAATACATTTAGTCCAGCGTTTTTCCAGTTTTTTTATTCCTTCCAAATAATAGGTTTTCTCAAGGCCCTCAAAATAGGCGTTTGTTTCGGTTATAACCTCTTCATTCGACCCAAATCTCTTACCACCCAGCCATTTCTTCAGGTTTGGGAAAAGAAAATAGTCGCAAGGGGCTAAATCTGGAGAATATGCTGGATGGGGTAGTAGTTCGTAGCCCAATTTATGAATTTTTGCCATAGTGACTACACACGTGTGCACTCGTGCATTGTCTTGATGAAGCAGCACTTTTTTTTTCGCTAAATGTGGTCGTTTTTGCCTCAAATCAATATCGAATCTGTCTAAAAGCTCTGAATAATATTCGCCGTTGATCGTTCTACCCTTCTCTAAGTAATCTATATGAATGACACCGCGTGCATCCCAAAAAACTGTGGCCATAACCTTGTTGGCTGACAGACGCACCTTAGCCTTCTTTGGTGCACGTTCACCAGTTGACACCCACTGTTTTGATTGTTCCTTGGTCTCTGGGGTATTGTGATGGATCCATGTTTCGTCTACGGTTATATAACGGCGTAAAAACTCGCCCGGATTGCGATTGAACTTTGCCAAACACTCCTTTGAAGTGGTCACACGGTTGCGCTTGTGGTCGAGTGTGAGCAATCGCGGCACCCATCTCGCGGATAGCTTCTTCATGTCCAAATATTCATGTAAAATGTGATGTACTCGCTCAGTTGAGATGCCTACAGCCTCAGCTACCTCACGTACTTTTATTCTCCGATCGTCCAATATCATTCCATGGATTTTATCGACGATTTCTGGCGTGATGACCTCTTTTGGGCGACCTGAACGTACGGCGTCACTTGTGCTGGTACGACCACAACGGAACTCAGTAAACCACTTCTTAACCATTGAAATTGATGGTGCAGAGTTCCCATAGTATTTATCAAGTCTTTCCTTGGTTTCAGTTATGGTTTTTTTACGCAAAAAATAATGCTTAATCAACACACGAAATTCACTTTTTTCCATTTTTGTTAAAATTCACGAGGTTGTCTGCTTCTAATTGCTGTCAAACACAAACCAAATGTCGCAGCTTGCTCAAAATTTGACAGTAGTCTATTGAAAGATGGTGGTTGACAGCAGCAGTGTTGCATTTAAAGTTACTGCGCGGGAAATTTAAAAAGTCACGGACTTACCAAACAAGCCTCGTATTTATACAGAGTGGCATTCAGATAGTATGCAACTAATGGAAATATTCTTTATTCGTGATTTAAAAAAAAAATTATTTGTCATCAACTTAGGCTTGTCTTGAAACCTACTTAGTTCGTATTAAATATACTGAGTGATATTCAGTTTCTTAAAAAAATGCATTTTTCAAAATCAGCAAACTTTCAAAAGTTATATATAGGTATATAACATTTGGATGATCTTTGTTGGAGCTTATTGAACAATGTGAAGGAAAGAAAAATTTGAATTTTTCGTGAAATTATACAATAATAGATTTTTTCAATTTTTTAAAATTAATTACAAATTTCGTCAGGGATTGATTTTAAAACTCCATTTGTTTTTTGTGATGACCTCAGCGATGTAATTATTGGCAAAACCATTGAAAACTGTCAATTACTCTATTACAGTTCATAGAATTCATTCAAGAGTAATTTTTTTGCAAAAAAGGTTTTTGTTGCAAGGCACTATTTTGCAAATACCTTCCATTTGTGACTGATTCCCACTCAAATGGCTTGTAAAAACTATGTTTTCCTGTAAAATTGAGAGACAATTATTTGCAAGTTTAACAATTCGATCTGGGTTTTTTCAATAAGTGAATCCGTTAAGAAAAGTATTTTTAAAGTTGTTTTTTTGAAATGAAACTTCACTCAAAAAAGAATAAGAAGTTCATCAACGAAGAAAAAATAGAGCTTGTTATAATTGTTGGTGAAAATTATAAGACATACAGGGAAGCCGGGAGGATATTCAACGAACGGCTCTGTGGCACCGCTATCTAACCACCATTCAGTATTTATCCCACTTATGCCAACATATTTTTATCTTCCAACAGACTTGACATTCCTATAAGAGCTTGGGTATCTCGTGAAGTAGAACTTCGTGGGTCTTTTATTTTTATTTTCCGTACTTTTATTGGCCGTACTTTTTATTGTACAGGCATGACTTTTTAGCTCTTAGTTTTGGACAAAATCTTTTCATGTGGCCAGTTTTGTCACATAAAAAACATTTAACTTCTTTCTGATTTGTCACTAATGTGCTTTAGCTAGTTAAGGCCGTCACATTTTCTACACCTTTCTTCTACCATCAACCGGGATGATGGTTCTTGGTTCTTTGGTTTTTTGGTTATCACTGGGTGTCGATTCTCATGCAGAAACGAAGTGTTTTGAGCTTTCTGGCAGAGACATGAGAATTTTAGTGATAACCATCTTGTCACTAATCGCTTCTCCCAAACTCTTCAAATCAGTTTGAATCTCTTCAAGCTGAGATACAAATTCTGCTACGCTTTTGTTATATTGAAGATTGAAAATTCGTTGTTGTAATAAATATATACTTTTGCCCGCATTTCGTCTGCTATATCACATGCCAGAATATGTGTAAGAAGTTTTTCCTCCATCCGAACAACAATTATTTCTTGGGCTCTCGCATCATTTTTACTCCACTCAGATATTGTATTTTCGTCAGTGGGCTTGACACATTTTCCAGTAGTTATGTCAAATAATCCTTTCGACTTCAGGATCACCTGGACTTGAAACTTGCATGTGGTCCAGTTTTCGCCGATGAATTTCATTAATCCATGTTAATTTTCGTACTTTTTCAACTTCCAATTCCAACGATCCAACCAACCTCAAAATAATTTTTTGCGGTACTTCTTCTTAACCCTCAAAATTCCTTCTGTCATCTTACAACTTGAAACCGACGAAACTGGGCCCATAACCTGTCTTCAGGGGTCGCAGAAGATATGGATTGAAACACAATAATGCTTTTCCACTCTCAATGAATATTGAGGAAACCGGTGAACATCGACAATGAAGAAAAAACTCATACTTTTCTAAAATTACAACGCAATAACTCATTACATGAAACGACAGAACTAACTGAAAATCGTGCAGCGTGAGTCCTATCACGGAAAATACTGGAACTACAGTTCTGTCAAAATACAAGTTGTTGCCAACCTAAAATATATACCCAACATGGTTGCCAAACTATAATAATCTGATTGATTGTAACAATTATCATTATTCATAAATTATTCTGATTTAGAAATTCATTACAGTGAAATCGAACACGTACTAATCTCATAATTTCAGTGTAGCTCGCTCTATTTGGTTCCATTTCCCATGCATTATTATTAGATTTTTTTTAAATTTATGTTTGGGAATAAATAAACCATTATATTTATTATCATTATTGTATTACTGCATTCCTGTTAATGGGATTACATTAATAAAAGATAATATTTCTAGAAAATTACTTATTATCATAGTCATTATAATGTTGTGTTTCTGTTGCAGATATTCTAACCTCCAGAGGGATGAAAGTCGAAGAAGAACCCCCAATCAAACCCCACCAGAACAATTATGGATACCCAGCATTCCACAACCCGGCAATGTTCACCCCTTCCCAAATCCTCATGGCTAGTCAGCTGATGGCCGCCTCTGGCCTGACTTTACCCAACAGCCATGGTTTTTTTCACCCCGGACTGCTCCCCATGCCATGGGCGGCGAACTCTCCCCCCTCGAACTCACCCCCTTCACCGCCAACCAGCAACGAAACGCTTTCACCGGCTTTAACTTCGAGAAAAATCAACAATAATAATAACGTTGTCAGCAGTAGTACCACAACAGATGTCAGAAAAAGAAAATATAAGATCGAGGAAGAAAGTGGAAATGTTCCTTTACCCTCACCCACGTCTAGTGTGTCCCCACCGTCTGGATCTGACGTGAAGGATCCAAACAGGGATAAGCAGTTCACCTGTGGAGTTTGTAACAGGTAGGGTTTGAAATGAATATAAAACCATGAAAACACTAAATCGGTGATAAATTTTTTGCTGTCAGATTGGTAATCAAGTTTGTTTTTGCATTGGTACACTGACATGTGTCAACAGTGTCAAGTGTCAAATTCATATTTTTTCAATTTGCATTTATTGAAAACGTATTTGCAAAAAATGTCATAGGTTAAATATTGAGCCTGTTGGACATGCTGTGTTCCATATTTCGGGAATGTGTACGATAAAACAAAAAATTAACATTTCACAGATATCCGAAAACTAGACGAACTAGAATTATTTTATTGTGAAAGAATTTGTGGAGATCATTTCCTGAAAAGTGAAAGGTTGAAGAAGCGGAAGACACCGTTTGGAAAAAATAGCGAATGTAGACATGAGCCCGATTTTCATGAAACTTGCAAAGATTGTGTAACATGATAAAATTACATCACCAATCGAAATTTTTACGCGGAAATATCTGTTAGAACCTTTTTTGGGAGAAAATCCTTCATAATGGTCACTTCACAAATACTCCCCAGTCCAAGAAAATTCACGTAATTTCCAATCCAAATAACTGGTCATTAACTATAAGTAAACATCAACTCTCAGAAGTATAAAGGAGAATAATTGACTGAATGAAGCTCAAGAAATTACGGAGTTCACATTTTAAACTCGATTTTCAAAAACATTTGACAAATTCAATGCCAGCTCTCATGAACTTGACCGGATCGGGTGTATACATGCAAATGCAACGTTGCCAACTTTGACTTTCTTAGCGTGCGTCCACCTCCTAAAGGCTCGTTCATATCCTTGCGAATATTCGCAATTTTCTTCCGATTCGACTCACACGGCGAAAAACTTGAGCTGAATGATGAATGATAACATGTAATTTTTCAGTATCTGGAGTTAGATATTACTACATAACAGTTATTTTTTCGCAACATGAGTCGAATCGCAAAAAAATTGCGAATATTTCCAAAGGTATGGTTGAAATTTAGGTTAGGTGATTTTCCCTTCTTTTGCGAAGATTGAATCTGTGAGCAGTTATCGAGGCAGAATAGGAGCGAGCGAAGCGAGCATAATGACGGCGAACGCAGCGAGCAACTATATATTTATTTACGTTTTCAACGCTAAAAAGTGATCGGCTCGTAAGATACTTCTGTAACAAATGTGCCAAAGTTAGGTTAGGTTAGGTTGTTTTCCATTCTTTTACGTTAGAAGTTTAGATCTGTCCACAGTAAGGTCGGGACGTAATAGGGGCGAGCGAAGCGAGCATAATGACGATGAGCGTAGTGACGTTTTAAACGCTTTAGAGTGATAGAATCGTGAGTAACTTTCTCCAACACCACCTTCTTTCAATTCAAAATATTAGATCTGAGTGAAAAGGAAATAAACTGATGTTTCCGCTTACGTTCTCACGCCAACCGCTGAGGATTCCTCCTTCTTTTCATCAACACAGAATACAGCCTCAAATTCAACAATTTTTCAGATATTTTCAACATATTTTCAAAAAAGAATCTCATGCAAACTGATCCCGGTATGCAGGAATTAAAAGAAAACTGACCACGTCGCTTTGTTCTCTTTTTAGTCTTTTCGCTTGTTTGACATTTGACACTTGTATCAATATTACTGTTATGAATTTCAATTTCAAATTCATTGAAAATAATGATATTTAAAACCGTTCCCCTATATGAATGGTTTCTTGTATGGCTTGGAATGACCATTTTAAAGTTATTGGCATTTGTTGGAAGTGAAGAAACAGCAGAGAAGCAGTCAGTTAGTTTAACTTAAACTGGTTATAATTTATATATTTGTAGGGTACGTACTGCCACCCATTTTATCGAAAAAAAAAACAAAAAAAACATGATTACCTCAAAAATTATCTCGGTATTAATTATTCGCTGTTTTAAGGCATCTGTGAAAATTCCGTTGAAAACGTTTTTCCAAATTTGAGAAGACACTTTAACTATGTGTCCTTTCCAAACTACATTACCTGAAAATGATCCCTTCACTTCAACCAAAGAAGATGAAAGACGAATTGATAATTCCGCTTATTGTAACTCTGAAGTTGGTAAGATTTACTTTTGTAACTCTGGTATTGGTTAGTTCACTATATTTGAGGTATTTTCTGTTAGGATCTATTACTGAAGAATACATACTATTGGTAATATAAATGAAGATAGCCCATATCAAACTGAACCCATGGATGAGTCGGTTGTCTTTCTGAAAATGGTTATAATTATGCAGAGTTACTGGATAGATGTGAATGAAGCTCATAATATAGAAAAGAAAATAAAAACCCCAGAATGTGTCTCAAATTTGTAGAAGAAAACGAATGATGAGATTACATCTTCCAAATTTGGATCAATGATTTTAATATTTCAAATCCAATTGTGGCTTTATGCAATCATCGTTCACTGTGGTTCTGGAATTGATTCTGTCCACTACTACAGTTTGGACAAGGGCAGAACAAACTGGTACAAACGTGATGACAGTCATGTAAATAGAATGTTCACTTTCTAATTGGATCTTCAGGTGCTTCTGGAGACACCATACGTCCTTTTTTACCGCAAATCAGACAAACCACTTTAAGTAGGAGTTTTTATTCAAATAATTCCAACTCTTGTGGTGTTGCAGGTTTTTCCGGGTTTTCGTGCAGATGTAAAAACGAATGCGCCACAGAATCAATTTAGACCGCCGATAAATAATTTTTTCATTGTTGCTTTGTTATTATTGTATTCAATATTTTAATAAAAGTTGTACTTGTCAATTTTAATGGAAGTAAAATTCTTCTTACTGGAAATCGATGTTTCAGATGTGATCCTAGTTTTCTAGCTGCTATATCATAAAAAAACCTTTCGAAAGAGCAATGACCGATTCATATTAAGATTTTTAGAAAGTAAAGAATAAAATGCAACTTGGCGCCAAGTTGCATGGTGATACCGATATATTTCTGAAACTGTCCTTTGTTCTAATTTTTTGGGGGTCTACCCTTCATTTCATAAAATGTTATTCACACTACGGGCAGTATGAGCCCATATTGTTAGTCTTTTTTCTCCACTCCATCTTCCTTCATCATATTGTATACGTACTCTAAAATGAAGATGAACATGTTTCGAAAATATACAGTGACCGCCAAAAATTATGTACCATATAAGAAAAAAGTTTATTGTTAGAGTATTTAAAAAACTTTTCTGGTGAAAAGTGTGTGCATGTCCGATTACGTAATAATCGATTGTGACTCATGTCATGTGACTACTAGTATGACGGCAAATTGGAAAAATTCATCAAGAGGCCAAAAGTGATGTATGATGTCAATATATCGAAAAAAGTAATTTGAAAACTTGCTTGGAATTTAATTTTATACTAACATACAGAGTTTCAAGCAATAAATCCGAAAAATGTGAAATAGCTATTTTTTTGAATATTTGGCTTGACCATAGTGAAACATTTGTATTCTGGTGATAATGACAACAGTTTCTCATATTCTTAGCACCAGATGGCACTAAATTGAAAAAATATATTTTTGTCAGAACCCTCGCTGTTACATTGGTTCGTTATGTCAGAATTCCAAGATTATTGTGATAATTTGGCAATCCAGAAACATCATATTGCCTGATCATTATCAATTTTTAATGATTATGCTGCATGAGCGTTTCACTTTGCACATAAACTTTAAGCCTCTTCAATTTGACGCACTGTTTTCATGTTTATGTGCGAAGTGAAACGTACATGCACGATTATCATCGAAACTTGATTATAGTCAGGGAACCAGAATGTTTTTAGATTGCTATATCACCACAATAGTCTTGGAATTCTGATGTAACTGTTAGATGTTGACAAGTTGACGAGGGTTTTGGAAAAAAACATATTTTTCAATTTAGTGCCATCTGGAAAGGAGAAAATGAAAAAGTTTTGTCATTATCATCAAAATACAAATGTTCTACTATAGTAAATCCACCCATAAAAAAACATTGACATGGAAAGTATTTAAAAAAATTGCAATTTAAAATTTTCGATATCTTGCCATCTTACCCCACTTTTGGACTCTTCATGGTATTTTTTTCCCATTTGCCGCCATACTAGTGGTCACTTGACATGTATCAAAATCAATTTTTAGGTTTTCAGATATGCACAAACTTTTCCCCAGAAGTGTTTTTCCAATACTCTTAAAATAAACTTTTTCCCGTATGGTACATACTTTTTGGCGGTCACTGCATATGTTCAAAACATGTCTTAAGTATGATCTCTATCCAGAACTTCAGATTAAACTATACGTGGAGACAACTTTGTCTTAGTCTTCATTCAAAAAAAAATTATAATTGACTTGAATCAGTGTTTCCAATATTAAAAAAAAATTATTACCATCTTGACAGCGAAAAACCGATCACCGATAGCATGTGGAATATTGTCAACTCCTCCGTAACTGCAAAGTCTTGTACAATTCATCTAGAGAACAAGATTTGCATTTTGCTGACAGTTAATGTTTCTTGCAGGTCTTTCGGCTACAAACACGTCCTCCAAAACCATGAGAGGACCCACACTGGCGAGAAACCCTTCGAATGCCCGGAATGCCACAAAAGGTTCACCAGAGACCACCACCTGAAGACCCACATGAGGCTCCACACGGGAGAACGCCCCTACCATTGCGAACACTGCGACAGACAGTTCGTACAGGTCGCCAACCTGCGCAGACATCTCAGAGTCCACACCGGGGAGCGACCCTACTCCTGTGAGCATTGCAGCGCCAAATTCTCCGACTCTAACCAGCTCAAGGCTCACATCTTGATTCACACCAACGAAAAACCCTTTTCCTGCGAAAGGTGCCAAAGCAGATTCAGAAGAAGGCATCACCTGCTCCACCACAAGTGCGGTGTTTCCGACAAGGAAATGACGCCAGACTCCGAAGAGGAAGAGATGAAGAGGAGAAGGATGCTGCACGCTCCTTCAACGCCTCTCATATCGCTGCCTCTTCAAGTGGCTCTTCCCGAGCAAACCGAGCCGGAAGATCTCAGTATGAGCACCGGGCTGCACTCCAACAGCTCCAGTGGGGGCTCGCCCATGAGGAGTCCCAGCTCGAGGGAGGAAGTTGAGGAGGACGAGCTGGATCCTCAAGAATCGGCCGCGATATTTTTACAGAGGAGGCCAATGGGTATGTCCTAGTCTCGTTGTCCTAGCGGAAAAAATGTACGGGTATATTAAAGTCAAATTATCATTCGGATATATAACTTCAGGGATTTCGTATGATTTTTTTTAGTTGTATTATAATCTTGGTATGCAAGTTCCTCAAACAATAGTCGTAGTTCATTGTTAGGAGTGAATGGGATTTTGTTTCGATCAAAAACAGGCAATTGATGGTGAGTTGTAAAAATTGCGGAGAATAATACAAGGAATTTCTCTAGGATAGAGTTTTGAAATTGAGTTTTTTGGGCATCATTAATAGGAAAAAATGTTGTTCTCTAAAAATTAAATATCGTTCTTTATCGATCTAAAATTAAGTTTCACAAATCATCTATAATTTATTTCGCGAGTTAAATCGTCGCAAAAACCACATAATATGTATATGGAAAACTACTAAAAGTGTTTTTATTAAAATTTGTATACCGGAGTTTTTCGAGAAGCACGTTTCAGTTGAAATATTTTCAGTTGTCAACGATTTCCGGTTATACCAGAAAGGGACCCCAACTTTATTTTTTTTGAAAGGAACACCCTGTTTTTTATTGAATTTTTATAATCTACGATGAATTTCAATATAACTTTATTTGGAAACAAAGATAGTCCTGTCAAAAATTGCCAGAATTTGCCTGAATGAGACCTGAAGCTTCCTAAATCTTTGGAAACTTTTCAACAAAATATTACGGGGTGCTTAGAAATTGGCGCCGAATTCGGCTATTTCGATTTTTTTTTTCAAATGCCAGTCCCATTTTATCTCAACGCCAGTGGATTCTACTCTAAAAAATAGGGTAAGTTACCAAATTCATTCCGACTGGATAAATATTGCTTCAAATTTCAATGAAAAAGCATCGTGAGGTGCTGCCGAAGGTACATAGAATCGAACGTCATCTAGAAGCCTGTCCTTGTTTGAAACCGATACGACGAACCATTTTTGAGTTATCGACTCTTTTACCAAAAAAACTGTCCCAAATATTATAGCGCTCATGACCTCTTAACAAACTGCCCGTCAGTGTTGCCAGATCCGAAATCCCAAATTATCCAATGGTTCCAAAAATTATCCGAAATTATCCGATTTTGAGAAATAAAAATCGCTATTTTAAGAATGCATTCGTTTCTAGGAATAACATTATTATCAGGGCGGGGATTAGCACAGTGGTTAAGCGCTCGCCTGGTAACCGAGAGGTTACAGGTTCGATTCCCAGACGGTGCGATCTTTTTCTGCTCCTAAAGTGGCGTATGGATTTAGTAACAAGGCCTATCCAGAACACATGGCTAATGACCATAGCAGTCGATGCCAAAACGTCAAGGAAAAAAACACTACTATCGTTAGCTTATTCTTTAATCTTTCGTAAAATTCACATTTGCATCTTAATGACTCATTCATACCCTTGCGAATATTTGCAAATTTTTTGCGATTCGACGGTGAATGATGAATCATCATGTAATTTTTCGGTTATGTAGTAATATCTAACCCTATACTACTGAAAAATAACATGTTGTGATTCATCATTGACTGCAATTTTGTCACCGTTTGAGTTGAATCGCAAATTTTTTTCGAATATTCGCAAGGGTATGAACGAGCCTTAAGGCCCCTGGCTCACGTCCAAATAGTTCGATGACATTGCCTTGAAGTGACGTCATTTCGAATGATTTGTTTTACACAATTGGAAAAAGACCAATAGAAATGATGTCACTTCAAGGCAGTTGATCAACCTATCCAATAGTAACCAACCAAATTATAGAATGTCTTTGGGAGATGTATTCTGTGAACCATGCCAATAACACCCCATACTGCTTACATAAATCACAAGCAGATGACGTATCGCTTAAAATTCATCAGGAAAATTCAAAGGCTTCCGTCGAACATTTTAAACTAATTTATAATATTGCTGTCAATTGTATGGTGTCCAGAAAATAGAAGAAATGTGCGGGCATTGGATCTCAGAATACAAAGAAATTAGTCTGAACCGATTTTTTGTTCCATGACAGAAAAGAAAAAAACCTGGTTGAGAGCTGGATATTGTCCGAAAATTATCCAGTAAATTTTTGGATCCGACAATTGTCTGCCGGCACCTGAAATTATCCGAAAATCGGATAAATATCCGGTAAACGGCAAAAGTGACCGTGTGTTTTGCAATTGTGTATGAGCCGATTCAGCGTTATGAGTGGGTGTTGGTCTATCCGGGATCGCGAACGGAAAGTTTCACAGGCTCTTTTAATGACCTTGTCACATACCCCGTATATTATTAACAAATTGAAGTAATTTTCGTTACTGAATCCTCAACGAGACATGATGAATGCTCCAACGTCAAATTATTAGAAAATATTGTTCATTGACACTTCAGCATTTGTTTCTTGTCGATTCTTCTAAAAAATCCTAGTGATAATTCAGATATATCTAATAACCACACGGACATTTTAGTTTTCTACAAAAACCGTTCAATTTAGAGATAGGGTTGTAACCTCCTCCTCCTATTTTTTAGAGTAGAATCCACTGGCGCTGAGAAAAAACGGATTTCCATTTGAAAATAATTAGTAGCACAATTTTCGAGATGGCTGAATTCGGCGCCAATTTATTTTTTTTGGAAAGTTTCCAAAGCTTATTCAGGCAAATTCTGGCAATTTTTAATCAGTCTCTTTGTTTTCAAAAATATTGTTATAACTGATAACTGGAGCAATAAAAAACAGGGAATTTCATTCAAAATAACAATAAAGAAATTTAGGGTCCACTCCTGGTATAACCGAAAGTCTTTGACAACTGAAAATAATTCAAATGAAACGAGCTCAGCTCATCGTGGTATACCCTGTATATTTAATACCCTGTCAAAAAATATTCAGATTTCTGGTTCTGGATTTACCGACTTCAGATCTTTTTACAATTTCCGAGAAAAGTGTGGCGGGTATTTTTCAACTACGTTCTAACAAAACAGTAAGACTTTAAGTTTCAGTTTTTTCACAGTGTTGTGAACGATTTTACCCAGTGAAATTTTCAATTTTATGTCACTTCTAGGAAGTTCAGAGGTATTGCATAAAAGGCAAATTTTTGGGTAGCGTACAGTTAGGTCCATCTCCATCTGTGGTATTGTTTTTTTACCTGCAAGCCGCCTCAAATTTGCATACAATAAAATTTGCGATAGTCCGAATTTTTATAGCACCCACTATACAAGGTCAGAACCCATTGTGCTTGTGCTCCAGATAACTGTAACCATCCTTTGGAGAAATTTGCCAAGCTCATATTTTATGGTTTTCAGACAAATGACGCTTTGTAGACAAGGCCCTACTGACACCGGAGGCATGACGAGGGTTCTTTCTGTCTAATCCCTCAAAAATGACTTAAAATCTATTAACTAGAAAATATTTAAAAATTTACACTATCATCGTCATTATTTCTTGAATTTCGAATCCGTTAACTGGTATGAAATTAACTTCCTTTTGTGTTGAAGGACTCGAGGGCCAAACTTGTTTTTAAAGAAAATTTGTTGAAATTTGATACAAAAAGGGGTCTATTGACGTGACCAGAACAGAACTAGTATGGAACTGTGACTTTGTCTCCGACATACTGTACAGGGTGGTACGACTAAATCTGTTTTTGTTTGGGAATGCAAAAATAAGAATTGAATTTTAAAGTCATTTAGTGGACACTTATTTCTGCATTATCATGTTGACATAAATACTCTTGAACTTCCACGGATTGTTCTCATTGATTAATCGAAAATATCGATATTTGGTTGACATATTTGAAAATATCATAGCGAATAGCAAAATTTTGCATTTTACCAAACTAACGAAAAGGACAACACACATAGTTCTTATGCAAAAAGTTTTTCGGTCAAATTGTCCAAAATTTCAATGTTATTGAACTCGATATAATGAACAAAAGTTACCATGGGCACACAAAAATTCTATGTATAGTTTACAAGATACAGAGTGTTGAAGTTGTAATAAATTGTCACTTTCAGGAACTTTATTGCTGTTAATTTCACAGAATTATTGATGGTTTTTCATCTACACCACAGTATTGCACTTGGTCAGTGCAACAGTATGTTTTCCAGTCATTTTTAAAAACAATGTACAGGCTAAACCATGTCTTTTTCTGATTTACACAAAATGAAAATTAATTCAGAATGAAGCATCAACGTCATGAGTCGGATCATATGAGAATTGAAGTTTCTGTGTTGGTATATCCGATAAAATGGGCCAAATCCAAGAAATATGTATTTTTTCATATATACAAAGGAGATTGAAAGTACAGTCTCTGTTACATTTTCTTTGAATTACGTGATTTGATCAATTCGGTGCTACAATTATATGTGCCTTGTAGCCAATTGACAGAACTAAAATCATGAATATTATACAGTGTGACTTGAGAATACTCGAGACTAATATTACCAAAAATTACCGAAATACCCTCTATAAAGAAAACTGATAGTTTAATTTTCCCTATTTCTCCTCATTTTACAGAGGAAATATCATATTATGAACTTTTGTGGGAAATACAGAATTTTTTTATGTCTAGTTTTCGTTTAATGGATGGATGAAAATACGAATGATTATTCATTTGAAGGATAATTCAAATTAATTCCTCCCATATTTTCTCCCCACTGAGAGTATGCAGAATAACGATATGAATAGGGCTAGTCAAAAGTAAGAAATACGGGGTCAGTCAGTATAAGTATTCACCTAAATACCAAGGATGGATAAATTCACACTATGGACAAATTCAAGAGGATCCACCAATATTGGGACATCATTGCACTTGCAAATCTGGTTCGAGAACTGTGGGTACTTGTGCACACATTTGTAGTGTTCTATGGTTTTTGGGATATGCTGTTAATTTCGGAGCTGTTGGATATCCGTCGATAAAAATTAAACATTTCAATGAGAGTACATTAAATATCTCATTTCAAAAATGCTTCAAAACAATAATTAATTGAATCTTCATCCTAGAAACGAAAACCAGACTTAGAAAAATTCTCTATTTGATACACAAGTTCATATTATATCTAGTCTAATGTAAAATGAAAAGAAATCAGAAAACTGAACAGATCAGATTTTTTTATACAGGGTATTTCTGTAATTTTTGGTAATATTGGTTTCGTTAGTTCTTTTGTCTCAATGTATACTACTCAAAATGCATGTTCTTTCAAGTCGCCTTATGGCAGATATAATCGGTGCTCAGAATAGATTTTATCAAATATAACGGAAATACAAATACTTTCAATCCCCTCTGTATGTAAAATAAATTTTCATATATTATGGGTTCATCCGATCTTATTGAATATATCCAACACAAACACTACTATTTCCATACGTCTGACTTGAAAACGTGATGCTACTTTATGAAAATATTTTCATTTTCCGCAACTAAGACAAAGTCATGATTTACCATGACAGTTTCAAAAATGCTTAAAAACATATCGTTGCACTGGCCAACTGTAAAAATATGGTGTAGATGGAAAACTAATAATTCTGTGATATTACCTACAATAAAGTTCAGCCAATAATGGTCTGAAGTGCCATTTTATAACTTCAACAATTTGTATCTCTTTAACCACATGTATACTTTTTGTGTGCCTCTGGTAACTTGTTCAGGAAGCCAGGTTTAACAATATATTGAAAATTTGGGCAATTTGACCAAAAGACTCCTTGCATAAGGAGTGTGCGTGGTCCTTTGAGGTAGTAGGCTGGTGCAAAAACCAATTTTGAACGCTTTAAATAAGAAAAAAAACAGGCAAGGGGATGTGTTTAGGGGTTGAAAAAGTTTTTTTGTGATTTGCTGCGAAACGTGACGTCTTAGCGGAAAATGTTCGATGGAAAAGTTGTAGATAATAAAGTAATCTAAAACTTTTATATCGAATACTTTTTGATATAACCTCAAATTATCCGTCAAAATGGCGGAAAACTGATTTTTCAGTAATTAATTTTTTTCTCTCGAGTAAATGATTCAATTCACATGAAAATTTGCAGGAATATGTCTTTTTTGGTGTCGAATGAGCATGATTTTTTCGCAATTCAGACGCCGACTAGTATGTAGTATGTAGTATGTATATTTTTCGAAAAAAAAGATCCATGAGTAATCATTTCAATTGTTGACATGTCTTTGTTCAAATGGTGTATGTAACTGGGTGGTTCATTTATCGTTAAGCCACTTAAAATTGAGACAAACCGACAAGTCTCTCCGAATCATGATTTTCTCAATATTTTCAATGATTTTCAATAGTTGTAGAAACAAAGTAACAGGCAAGGACCAGGGGGAGAATGTTGTTGAGGTTCCAACTTCAGGGAAAAAAATATTTAAACTCGAAAACACTCAAAATGGTGAAATGGGGATGCAGTTTAGGGGTTGAAAACGTATTTTTGCGATTTGCGGTGAAACATAACCTCCTAGCAAAATATGTTTAACGAAAAAGTTGTAGATAATAAAAAATCTAAAACTTCTTTTTCAACACTTTTTGGCAACCTCATATGGCAAAAAACCATTGAAAATATTGAGAAAATCATGATTCAGAGACACTTGTCGGTTTTTCTCTATTTTAAGCGGTTTAACTATCAATAAACCACCAAGTTACATGGAACATTTGAAAGTGGAAATTTCAACAACTAAAATGATCACTTATAAACCTTCGAAATACAAAAAAAAACAGAACAATTCTTCGTGGAAGATAGGGGTATTTTTGTCGAAAATGTACCTAACTCGAAAACTGAATTGCGAAAAAATCATGATCATTCGACACCAGAAAAGACATACGCTTACTCAATTTCATGTAAGTTAAATAATTTATACGCGACAAAAAAAATTAAAAGCTGAAAAATCGATTTTTCACCATTTTGACGATTAATTTGAGTTTATGTCGAAAAGTGGTGAATATAAAAGTTTTCTATTTTTTTATTATCTACAACTTTGCCATCGAACATTTTCCGCTGAGAGGTCTCGTTTCGGCGCAAATCACAAACAAACGTTTTCAACCCCTAAACTGCATCCCCATTTCACCATTTTGTGTGGTTCAGTGTATTTTTTTACCCTTAAAGTTGGAACCTCAACAACATTTCCCACCTGTTACTTTTTTTCACAAAATTTATAGGCACCATTCTATATGAGTACGATTATTATCATAGTTGTAAGTTACAGTTGAAAATAAAAATTTATAATAACTCTTCAAGAAAATAAGTGAAAGAAAGTTGTATTTTAGAGACAAGTTTTCTTTTTTGGGTCATGAAATATAGACAAATTTTCAATTTCCAAAGACATTAAAAGAAATATGGGATTGTAAATAAATGCAAGAGACCAATGTTTTCAGCCTAGATCAGAAATATTATTCCATAATGTTTTTTTACTGTTTATTTTGTAAACGATCGAAGACATGAAATTAGTAGATTTCCCTAAAACATTTTTCACTCGTTGTATGTGAATCTGTCCTTAATATCTACAACTCTTGGAGGTTCATACCGAGGTACGTCAGAAATTCTACACTAGCCCTGGGTGTAACCCAAGAATTTGCTCTTTGAAATTTGATTCCTCAATTCAACATCAACTCGTTCCCAAACAGGTTTATTAGGGGCATTCTTTCTTGATAATAATATCTCTAGCTGTAATTGAAACTTCCTTCTGCCGGACTTTTTACAACTCACCTTTTATGAATACGATATCTTCAGTGGCATATTTTTTGTAAATAGTACATATACATATCGATTTTTATAATGAATGTGTGTATAGGTGTGGTTGGTTGTTTCTTTCATATACAGGGTGGGCGGAAAGTCATTTCGAAGATCGTTACATCTGCCCTTCTTGAAGTTTTGTCGAGATAATTATAAAACGTGGCTGTTTTTATTTTTAATTGTTATGATTTGAGTTGTTACTCTATTAGACGTAAGATACACTGTATATGGTCCAAAACGTATTATGATAAAACCTTTTGTCCGCTCCTTCGTGTCATATTCCTAAAAACTATTTAATTGATTTGTTTTTATGCATAGTTTCTACATTATCACGGGTATGCTAGTTAAGTTATATTATAGTAATACAGGGTTACCAAAACAAAATATATTTAGTTGATATTTCTTTATTTTTTAACTTCTCACTTCTTCATTACATTCTCCGCGCGATTTCATGCAAAAATCATATATTTTTATTTTTGTAAATAGTTCAGAATAGTTTTGGAGGAAATTCTTTGAAATTTGAAGCCAATTCAGCAAAATTAAGCTGTGAATATGCCGATCCGAAACAACGGCATTTCAAAACACGTCATTTTTAATATGACATGATCAAATGTTTGATTTACCTCACCTGGTACAGAAAAAGCAACTTTCGGCTTACTGGTCTGACTAATTCAAAGAAAATATGTTATTTCTATCAAGTGAACACAAAACATTGCTTCAGATGTTTGCCAAAATTCTAAGAATTAATTTGTACCAAGTCATGTATTCAATTGCCAAAATGAGTTCAAGGCGTAACTTCAAACTGCCGTTTTGTTGTCTTCTAAGTAAAAATTTTAAATTGAAAAACATACAATCAGTATTTTTTTGGATTTTTAGATTGTTAAATTGAAAGTTGCCAACAAAATCTACTCCCATGTACCTATGACGAATCTTTTCCACAAGAAATGAAAAAGACTGATTTTAACTAGATTTCTAAAATATATAGATATAAACAGAGATTGAGCAAGAAATAATTATAATCTACCCACGAAATACGAGATGAATATCGAAATCAAGAGATTGTACAATATATTTTTGGATTTTATAATTTTCAATCAAGACATCTAATGACAATCGAATTCAATCACCAGAAAAACAGTGTCATAGAAAGAATGCTTGAAAATCGATTAGAATTTGAGTTCTCCTGAAATGCAAAAATGTTTTCGTATCCACCTCGTATATTATGTATCGAATTACTACCTCAAGGCAAGTACAAAAATAGCATAATTGTTTCCCTCTAAAAAGGTTTCCTAATCCGTTTTTCGAAGGTGAAATGAAAGGTTTCCCTTTCATTTGTTTTTCGGGAAAATTGGATCAAAGTTTACTGAATGTACGTGTTGTAGTGTTCTCTCTCTTTGATGTATATTTTTCATAAATGAATGGTGTTTTCCTCGCCCCAAAACCAATGTGATCTATTTTGATCTGTGTAAATTATTGTAAATGTACTTTCACGGTCAATACCTATTTTATTATTAAAAAATGTTCGTTAAACATAATACTTGTTTCATTTTTATAAGTACCTACTTTTCTTTATCGTTGATTTTTTTTTGTTCTTTCCGCCAACCGGCTGCACCCTAACAAGCCACCCGCAAACGTCTTTGGGAAACTCTAGGGTTGACGAGGACCCTGCTTTTAGCATGCGATCTCAAACGCTGTCTAGAATTTTACTGAAAATATAAACGCAGCATGCACATATTATGGCATCTTATAGGAACCAAACTAACATTTGCTGCTGAAAAGGGAAACGATATCAATTTAAAATTGAAAAACATTACTCCTCTGGAAAGAGAAAAACTCTAAGACAAAAATTAAGCTTTGTAATATCTCACAGAAAAAAACTACTTCCCCAGCTAAAGCCACGCTGGACATTGATCTATACAGCTGACAGATATTAAGACCCTAACTTGAAATAAAAAATCCGGTATTTTGGATTGCCGTGGCCTTTACTTGATGGAAATTCATAGTATATAACACTAAGGTAAACACGATTACATTTCCACAGATTTATTGTCTACGCGACATGTTTCGATACACTGTATCTTTTTCAAGCGAATGTAATACAAAATCCGGTAAGTGAAAATTTGCATTTTTATTCAGGTAGTTGAAATGAAATGAAGATATTTTTTGAAATATCTAACAGATAACAACTACTTTCCTGGATAAGGCCACACTGGACATTAAACTACATCTGATAGATATTTTGAATACCCTCACTTGAAAGAAAAAATCCGAAAGTGAAAAGTTGCATTTTCATTCAGAAAGTTGATGTTTTAATTTCCAGTTTCCATTGCAGATTCATATGGATAAATGGGATAAGGGAGAATTTTAATCGGACAAATCATCGCACATTGAGAGAACAGTTTGTTAGTAATAAAGAAATTTTATTTAATGGTAACAAATTATGCTTTTGAATATATGGCCAAACATATGATTTGTTTGAACCTTTCTAATAAATCAGTAGGTTGATACTAATTCAATATGTTTCAACTCAACTCAACAAGAAACCTATTATTTCATCATAAACTAATATTTTTTGTTATTTGAAGGTGTTTGAAGTTTACTATTGAAAGGCAAGTATTAACAAAAAAATAATATTAATTTGAACGTAACTTATTTGATATTATTTGAGTATACAGGGTGATTCATAATAAATGCGCAGGACTTCAGGATGTGATAGCTCGTCCAAAAATATGAAAAAAAGTCTCTATCAACTTACCCTCTAAAATGCACCATTTTCGAGATACAGGGTGTTGAAATTTAAAAAAAATAATCGTTTTTTGCGAATATCTCTGGAACCGTTTATCGCACAGAAAACAGATTTCGTAGGCATTTTCTACTCATAATAAGCTATGTTTTGTGCGGATTTTTTATTTTTTAAAATTCATAATTGGTGAAGATTTTGAAGGGCTAGTGGGTGTTTTTTTCTCCAACTTCTACGCCACTGGAAAAAGTACAGTTGTGAGCCTCCTATATGAACCGCCAATGTTTTCTACACAAAAAAGGTACTCTTGGTCATAAGCTCTAAAGTTGACCGTTTTCAAGAAAAATCAACTTTCATGTTGTTTAAATGATGTTTTTTCTTCGAAAAAATGCTGCGTGCATTGAAGCTAACGGCGGACATTTCCAACAATTCAACTGAGAATGATTGTTATTGTTTTTTTTTTATTATTTTGCAATTAGGAAGTCAACGTTTGGTTTTGTTACTTGTTTAACGTTTAAATAAATTTTGTATTATTAGGAAAAAAATTATTTAAAAAAATTTACCATGTTTTTCAACATGAAAGTTGATTTTTCTTGAAAACGGTCAACTTTAGAGCTTATGACCAAGAGTACCTTTTTTGTGTAGAAAACATTGGCGGTTCAAATGGGTTCAAAATCATACTTTTTCCAGTGGCGTAGAAGTTGGAGAAATAAACACACACTACCCCTTTCACCAATTATGAATTTGAAAAAATAAAAAATCCTCACAAAACATAGCTTATTACGAGTAGAAAATGCCTACGAAATCTGTTTTCTGTGCGATGAACGGTTCCAGAGATATTCGCAAAAAACGATTATTTTTTTTAAATTTCAACACCCTGTATCTCGAAAATGGTGCATTTTAGAGGGTAAGTTAATAGAAACTTTTTTTCATATTTTTGGATGAGCTATCACATCCTGAAGTCCTGCGCATTTATTATGAAACATCCTGTATATACCTTACCAATTAGAAACGTGTGATTAGAATACTGATTTATTATCATTGAATGTTCTGTTCAGTGAACAGTAAGAAACAACTCTGTTTCACCAACACTCAACAATTGTGTTTAAATTGAAAGGTTTTTAATAACCAGTTTAGTCCTGACAATTACAAAATAACTGTGAATTGCATGTGGTTGTTGAAGAAAAGAACAAATCAAGCATTTTACCCAAGAAAACACCAGATAAGTATAAAAAAAACAGGCGGAAGTATATGATAGTTACAATGATTTTCTTATCAGGTGTGTAAAAAAAACTACAAATGGGTGCAGATGCTATAATTCTCTGGCAGAGCATTTACAGAATGCAGCCTCTATAACAATTTTTTAAAATTGACTGAAAAAACATTTACTCCTCAAAAACTGCTACACCATAGAACAAATTTTCAATTGGGGAATAATATAATTCAAGTATGATATATAGTTCACATTTTTATTTATTAATGTATATTACAATGTTTTAGTTTGTAGTATGTTGTGCTTTGTTATACAGGGTGTTTCTTAAGTATGTGTTGAAACTTTAGGAGCATGTTGCTGACGTCGATATAAGACAAAAAGTTCCCATAAACACCTGTCCGCAAGTCATTCGTTTCTAAGATACAGAGTGTCAAAGTTTAATTCTTATATTTGTTTTTTGTGAATAAATTCCAAAATATTTGTGGTATTCGAGGAAAGTCTGGTACCTGGGATTATTTTTCAATGACAAAATCAAATTTTATGTTAATGGCAGGGATGTACGAAATTGCTAACGCATGGCGGCGCTGAAGTAGTTGGAGTCCTTTCGTTTTTTACAGCCTGTGTTATTCATATGACAATTATTGTGTTTACTAGTATTTTGATTTATTTTCGTTGTTTGTGAGTGTTTTTTTAGTAATGTGAGTGATAAATATGGTGGTTGGGCTATAAATCAGTTGAAAATGAGTTGAGAAATAGGAATGCGAAAATTATTGGGAAAAAAGACGACTTAAGGCTCGTTCATACCCTTGCGGATACTTTTTTGTGATTTAACTCATACGGCGAAAATATTGCGGTGAATAATGAATTATACATGTAATTTTTCAGTATTTGGGGTTAGTTATTAGCTACTGCATTACTGATTCATCATTCACCGCAATTTTTTCGCTGTGTCTCGAATTGCAAAAAAATTGCGAATATTTGCAAGGGTGTGAACCAGCCTTTAACAGAAAAGTAATCAGTCACACTCATAACCTCCACTAATTCTTGTTTCCAGTCAAGCAATAAACAATGATAAATTGTCATTTTCAGATTGAAATAATGAATGAATTTTATGTGTGTGACAGACACGGTTATTTTGAAACTAGCTTAATAGTTGAAAAATGTGATGAGACTGCTGTCTCGCAGATACTAAGGCCTCCTAATGATTCATTCAGTTTTAGTATTCAGATGACTTGGACCATGGACTGTGCCTTCAATAGATATTGTGCACATCAACACTCATGTGTGTGACAATGACAAACATCAATATTTGAATATTTAAATAAGCTCACATTGACTAATGACAATTGAAAGACTCCAGCCAAACTTGCGCCACCTACTCCAAGCTTTCTAGAATACCGGCCATTGTGAAAAAACTAATTTCTAATTGAATTTATTTTAAATTTAAAAATCTTGTCATTCAAATTCACTTGCATCGATTTCAAATCTCAATAACTTGAAAACAGTTGCTCGCAGTAGCCTTTACCAAGAATATATTTTTTACACAAACTAAATAATAAATATTCCCAGATACTAAACTTTACCCAAATATTAAAATAATTTTGAAATTATTTACAAAAAATAAAAATATGAATTCAACTTTGACACTCTGTATCTCAGAAAGGAATAACTTGCGGACATATGTATATAGGAACTTTTCTTGTTATTTTAAGAAACACCCTGTATACCTAACCGGTTTTTGACATTTTTCACAATTTGTTTGTATTTTTGTACAAATTAATTACTGAAATAAATAAATTATTATTATTATTATTAAATTCTACCAAGTTGTTGGATTCCCATATCAGAATTTGATATTTATATCTGTCACGTTCCTCCTCTATTCATTTAGGCTTTCACGGGCTGATATAGGAGGTTTTGAAGAGAAAGCGGTATGAAGGCTATAAATAGCTACTATCATCTGGGCACAAGGTAGAATAATTTGAATATCACGTAAATCTTTCCATACAGCTAACTCATTTATTAGAAATATCGAAATAGTAGTTGACATAAATACTGCTGAGTTAGGATTGTATAAGGAAAATCTTCAAATGACGCAAGCTGCTCAAAATGGGGATTTTTCAAAGAATATCGCCCCAGAGGTCCGATATGACACTAGAGCTGGAGGCAGAAATGGTAACATACAAAAGTAGTTTGGATGGGTTAATGCCCTTGGTGCCTAAACATTTCCCAGTTCATACACAACTTTACTCGCTTCTTTTAAATTATATATCAATGGTTCAGAAAATACTTCATCGTCATTATGTCATAGAATCAAATACTATAATTAAATGCACGAAAAAAATGTACTGTGCTATTACGAATTTGTAAAATTATGGGTTTAGAAAGGTCGAATAAGTGGAATACGCACTTTTCCGACAGCGTAAGTGGGAATAATTCAAATATGGACAATACATTTTAGCTGTTGAGAAATTAGCCCACTAATATTATTTTCTGGTGGATATCTGAAATATTGAGGTTCTTCGATTGCGTCTATGTGAAAATATCTGTTTTTGGCATATTTTTGGATACAAATGGAAAAAACATTTGAAATTTGTCAAAAAAATTCACACCAACAATTCTGGATTTCTGGATTTTTTTCCCTCCAGGGTACCCTAAAAGTTATTACACTGGAAAATTTTTGACGTTAGTCACATGATTAGACAGCAACACAATATAATTTTGTATGGATTTTAATTTTTTTTTAATATTCACTTTGTAAATGAAAAAAGACATGATGAAAAAATAATGCATATATTAATTTTGAATAAACAAACTATACTTATTCAACAACTATTTACACATATGTCGCTACAAAATCTATTTTTTTTTTATTCAATAAGACTACTGCTAACTAAGCTTATTTAAGAATCTAACAGTGTACTATATAATAATAATATAAATCAGGATGGATTTATCGAGGGGCAATATATAAAAATATAAATAGAAAAGTTATTGGGGATAGCCCTCAAATTGTTGTGCAACCGTAGACACGTGTTTCGAGCTTAAGCATTATTAAACGTTCTACAAACAAAGAGGAATACTGGTATGTTATAAGCCATTATATAAAATAGTCTACACAAAATGGACCCTTACGTGAGAGACTTTACTTTCGAAAAAATAGACAATTTTCAACTCAAAGACGTAAATGAAACAAAACAGGTACTAGATATAAATAAAAAAT
Organism: Chrysolina oricalcia; assembly: GCA_944452925.2. Taxonomy (NCBI): domain Eukaryota; kingdom Metazoa; phylum Arthropoda; class Insecta; order Coleoptera; family Chrysomelidae; genus Chrysolina; species Chrysolina oricalcia. The sequence goes on along the minus strand of OX101825.2, from coordinate 49,862,211 downwards.
TTGCTAATTTCAAAATTGTACATACAAATATTAGAAGTTTGTCAAAGAACCTAGATGAATTTAAATTATTTCTCTTTGAATTAAATTCAAGCATTGATTGCATTGTACTCACTGAAACACATCAAATACCTGATATGTCAATTTTCAAAATACCAAATTATACTTCACTCTATAACAATGGAACATTGAATCGAAACGATGGTGTCGTGGTGTTTATCAAACCTGAGATATTTCGCTCACATGAAATATTTGATGTTAGTGATAGTAGTAAACTGATTCATATAAAGGCAGTAATCGATAATGAAATTGTTGTAATAAACACACTATACAGATCACCGTCAACAAAAAACATAGACAAATTTCTAGAAGATTTAGAAAATATATTAGGAAATACTATAGAAAAGTTTAAATACAGTATCTTAATAGGAGACATGAATATAGATCTTTTACAAACTGACTTATCCCATAACTAATCAACTATCCTAAATGAACTCGGCTACTTATCGGAAATCAACACTGTTACACGGCCCTCGTCCGTAACATACATTGATCATATTTTCCTGAATTCAAAAAATAATGAATATGATACAGTACTTTCTGCAACCATAGAAACTAATGTAACTGACCACTTAACAATAGCATTGCAAATTGTCTTTCCAAACACTAATATAGAAATCGAAAATAATTCTAAAATAATAAAACAAATCAACGAAGAAAAATTTAAACAACTGATAAAAGAAGCAAACTGGTCTGACGTACTTTCCAACGAAGATCTAGACACATCAGCATCCAAATTCATTGACATTATCCAAGATTCTCTCAAATCCTCAGAAAAGAGTAGGAAAATAAACAATAAACAATTTAGGAAAAATGAGTGGACAACGAAACTGTTAGTCAAATCCATCAATGAGAAAAATAAACTGTACAAAAACCTGAAACAACACCCAAACAATGAAATGATAAAAAATGAATATAACAACTATAAAAATACACTTAAAAAACAAATAGAAAATGCTAAAATTCATTATTACAAAACCAGGTTGGCAAAATGTGGAAACTCAAAGAACACATAGAAAACAATAAATGAACTCCTCAAACACACAAAAAATAATAGCTCCATATCCCAAATAAATGTGGAGGGCAACTTAATGAAAAAACCTGAGAATATTGCGGAAACTTTTAATGATTTTTTCGTAAATATAGGCAAAAAATTGTCGAAAAATACCAAACTAGATAAAAATTATAAAGAAAAGAAAATCATAAATAAAAATTCAATTTTCCTGATTCCAACTGAAGAAATAGAAGTTATAAACACAATACTGGGACTTAAAAACAACAAATCTCCAGGCCCTGGAGGCATAAAATCAGAATTAATAAAAGCCATCATACCACAAATCATAAAGCCACTAACACACATTATAAATAACTCACTGAGATCAGGACAGTTTCCCACACTTTTCAAAAATTCAACTGTCATACCTATATTTAAGAATGGAGAACGTACAGAAAGAACAAATTACCGTCCAATTGCATTTATTTCTAGCTTCATTAAAATTTTAGAAAAAATCATTAAAAATAGGTTAACCAACTTTTTAAAGAAGTGTGCAGTCATATCAAACTCACAGTATGGATTTCAAGAAGGAAAATCAACACAAGATGCCATTCTTCACCTAACCAAAAAGAAATATAAGGCAGTTGGTAATAAAAAACCATGTATTGCAGTATTCCTGGACTTGACAAAGGCTTTTGATACCGTAAACCATCAGATCCTACTAGAAACTCTCGAAAGCATAGGTGGTAGAGGTACGGCACAATCACTCTTCGAATCATACCTTACAAACAGAACACAGCAAGTGAAAATACAAAACTGGTACAGCAGCAAAAAAATTGTAGAATGTGGAGTACCACAAGGAACGGTGTTGGGGCCAGTTCTCTTCACAATATACCTGAACAACTTAATCTTGGTGGAATCGGAAGGAAACCTCATAAGTTTCGCTGATGACACGGTCATCCTATATGAAGAAGAATCATGGTCACAATTAAAAATGAAAGTAGAATCTGATCTCCCTCTCATCAAAAGAAGGTTTGATAATAAACTATTATCAATGAATGTACAGAAAACGTTCTATGTGCCTTTTTGCAGTTATAGTTCTCAACTTCCCAACTACAGTAAAATCAGTTTGCAAGATAATTTTCAAATAAATTGCTCGAACTCCATGAAATATTTAGGGATAAAAATAGACAGTCACCTGAAATGGGACCTACAAATCAACTTTCTCCTCAAGAAACTAAGATGCGTGGCGTATAAGATGAAGCAAGTTTCAGGAAAACTCGAAGAAAACCAATTAAAAATGATGTACTTACTATACGCTCTTCGAATCACACTTACAATATGGAATTATCGGTTGGGGAGCAGGAACGAATGTTCACTTGAAAAAAATCGAAGTTATTCAGAAAAGAATAATGGAAATAATATATAAAAAGCCAACACGTTATCCCACAGAACTTCTTTATCTAGAAACCAAAATAATGGACATAAAGCAAATATACTTCTTGAGCCTAGCAACAAATCAGTTTATAAATAAACAATCCCTTTCGTTCTCAAATCGATATGCCAGATGACTTATAGTTATTTAGGACCAATGGTTTTCAATGCATTACCAGAGAGTCCGGAAAACGAGAAACAAAGGAAAAGATTCCAATCACAAATGAAAAAATTTGTACTCGAAAATCCTAGGCAAATAATTCATTAAAATAAATAAAAGGATATTCCCATAATTCTACCTTGTTATACTTTCAAACTTTTCAACATTCAAACTCTACATCTCTATACTGACCATAGGTACATCTTTATATTCTACATTTTATAATAAAAACTCTCACTTTTGAATATCATATCTACATCTACAACACATTTTTTAATTTTAGACAGTCAAGAATTCGTTTTTAACACTCCACAATTTTTACATTTGTATAGTCCTTCATTCACCCTTACATATTTTTTTTTTTTTATTTTACATTTTCACTCCTTACATCTTACATTTTGTTATCTTCAAGTGTTTTTTCTTAATTCTACGCACTTTTGTGCGATTTACATGTTGTATTGTTACATTTTTAATATACCTCTCTCTTTGAGATATTCACATAAGTTATTTTTACAACCAATATTAGTAGACCCTACACTAGTCTCATAAGAATAGTGTAGAATTTTAATTTTCTTTCACTTCACTGTAATAGCAACTTTTACATCCTGAAATTCTTATATCAATGTACATATCGATATTTCTTAAATAATTTATTTTATATATTATTAAGTTACTTAATCTAGCATAGTTTTTTATATAAACCACTGTTGAATACGTCCACAAACAAGCAGTGTCTACTGCTTCGTGGTATATTCTTCATTCACAACCATGTTGTATTTGTCAAATTCATCTCTGTACCAATCTTTTGTGAATAAAATTATTATTATTATATTATTAAGCTCTCATCAGTACGGTAAAATCAAGTGCAAAGGTGTACAACACTTGGATGTGAAAATAGAAACAAAGGAAGTCAACAACAGGAAACCAACCACACATATGTGGCGACGTTAGTTGTTGCCTTGTAAGCTCAAGGTCTTCTAACCGAAGCCACAAATGTGTGGTTGGCTTCCTGTTGTTAACTTCCTTTGTTTCTATTTTCACATCCAAGTGTTGTACATCTCCGCACTTGATTTTACCGTACTGATGAGAGCTTAAGCTCGAAACACGTGTCTACGGTTGCACAACAATTTGAGGGTTATAACCAATAACTTTTCTATTTATATTTTCATAATAATATAATATACAGGGTGATTCAAAAGTACTTTGACGAACTTCAGGAGGTGATTCCTCACAATATTCTAATATGAATTCCCCAAATAAATATATGTCCGGAAACGCTTCGTTTCCAAGTTACAGGGTGTTGAAGTTTTATTTTTATTTTGGTTTTTTTCAAATAACTCTTGAAATACTGAACTTAAACGAAACTTGGTAATAAAATGTTTTTGAGGTGTCGAATTCGAACCTGATGTTATTATTTCTCTTACTCGTAGGGGGCGCCACCTACACGTCTTTTTCTTTTTTGAAGATTCATAACTTTTTGAGTGTTCTTCTAGCACATTTCTCAGTAAAAAATCGATTCCTCTATCATATCTACGTAAAAAAGCTACTTTTGTTAAAAGTCGCTGCAAGCAACCGTTTTCTGAATATTTTGACTTGAAAATTTCAAATCAATTATTTGATAATCGATTCATGTAGTTTTGGTAATTACATATTTTGTGATAGTTAAACGTTTTGTTGAAGTTTCCGTAAGTAGAAGTAGAAAACACTAATTTTGAAAAAATGGATTATTTAAACAATAATGCTCATTTAGCCGATATGCATTTCGGTAGCTTTAACAGGGCAGCTGATATTATTAGAAGACCACGAGCAGTCCTAACCCCAGAATTGGAAGAAGCTGTTTTGAACGCTCTCGACGAGAATCCAGAAACAAGTACAAGAATAATGCTGAAGCTGTCAATTCTACTCAGTCCACAGTTTGGAGGATTATCCACGATCAACAGTTTTATCCATACCATATTCAAAGGGTACAAGCTCTTTTGCCACGAGACTTTCCCCAACGCATTACTATGTGTCAGTGGTTTTTGAGAAAATTGGCTGGAAATCCTCAATTTTTAAGATATGTACTCTTCACGGACGAGTCAAACTTCTCCCGAAATGCTATCACAAACTTTCAAAACAACCATTTTTGGGCTCTCGAAAATCCGCATGCAGTTAGTGAAAGGCATTATCAGTATCAATTTTCTGTAAATGTATGGGCGGCAATAATTGATAATTACTTGATAGGTCCTTTCTTTCTTCCGCTCCGACTGAATGGCGCAACTTACAGACACTTTTTGCCGGGACTACTTGGGAATGTACCATTAGAAATTCGTATCCGCATGTGGTTTATGTATGATGGGGCTCCGGCCCATTTTAGCGTTGTAGCCAGGGAATTCCTTAACACAGTCTATCCAAATCGATGGATCGGTAGGGGTGTAGAAGAACCTAACCAGCCGTGGACACCAAGGTCCCCAGATCTAAACCAGATAGATTTTTATTTTTGGGGACATTTGAAGTCACTAGTTTATAAAACTCCAGTAGCGAACGAGGAAAATCTTAGAAACCGAATAGTAGACGCATGTGAAACAATAAGGAACACACCAATAATTTTTGAGCGGGTACGAGATTCAATGACTAGACGACTGACTGCCTGTATCTTCGCTGAAGGTGGACACTTTCAACAATTTAGTTTCGTTTATTTTAGTTTATTCTACATATTCAAAATTTCCTGAAATAAAATGTTGACATTTCTTGCAAATTTTATTACTATTAATTATTACTATTGAATTATTTTTATTAAATTACTATTTCGCTTAAGGATGTCATAAAGGAACGTACCCAACAGTAATGACCTCTTCAAACGAGTAAAAAGTAATAGAATAGGTGGCGCCCCCTACAAAAAAATCAAAACCACCTACTTAAACGTCAAATTAATGCAAATGCAAATGCAAAATAAAGGTAATTACATGCATAGATTATCAAATAATCCACTTGAAATTTTCAAGTCCTAATATCTAGAAAACGGTTGCTTACAGCAACTTGTAACAAGAGTAGCTTTTTTACGTAGATATGATAGAGGAATCGATTTTTTTTACTGAAAAATGTGCTAGAAGTACGCTCAAAAAAGTTATGAATCTTCAAAAAAGAAAAAGACGTGTTGGTGGCGCCCCCTACGAGTACGAGCAATAATAACATCAGGTTCGAATTCGACACCTCAAAAACCTCTTATTACCAAGTTTCGTTTAATTAAGTTCAGTATTTCAAAAGTTATTTGAAACAAACGAAAATAAAAATAATACTTCAACACCCTATATCTTGGAAACGAAGCGTTTCCGGACATATATTTATTTGGACAATTCATATTAGAATTTTCTGAGGAATCACCTCTTGAAGGTTGTCAAAGTACTTTTGAATCACCCTGTATATAATAGATATAATTAAAGGGTCGAAGGTGGCAGTAGTTGTTTTCTGTTGGATACTTGCTGCTGAAAATACCTATTTATGCGGAAAATTGGGTTACTTACTTATTGATCTTCCGTCAAATAGTGTCTCGTCCACACTTCATGAAATATATCTTAGTAGTCGTGGAAAAAATAACATCTTATTGAATAGTCATTTATTTTTCACAAGTTGTTAATGAATATTTGATATTTCGTATTCCGATAATTTTGCAATGATTTCAGTTGTTGAACACCCTTTCTTTATTCTATTCATTCATACATGAAAGGGTACCGATAGTTCCATTTTAATCCTCAAAACCTTATTGGGTAATGGGATTAGGCAATAACTGAAAGGATTACTGCTCAGAGATGTAAACATAATTATTGTAAATATCGTTTTATCACAGGTACAAATTAGCAGATCTTGCAATTCGAGAAAACCCTATTTGAATAAATTTTATGACAATTATACCTTGTATCTGAAAACCGGTTAAAACATGATATAAAGACTTCTGCCTCGCAAGAAAGGGTCAGTTCGCACATACAGGGGGGCCAAACGAAAGTGGTTGTTTTATATTATAAGTATAAATTGGTTTTGAATAACTATTTGACGTTATTTTTGGAATAATCATTCGTCTTTGGAGTACTAGGCCAAGCTGTAGATTAAAAAAAGAGGCTCTTTTCACACAAAATAAAAGACGTAAACGTAAAAAGTTAGATGAAAAAATTCCGGTGGAAAACTACCGCGGGAAAGGCTCCTGGAAAAAATCCAGTAAAAAAAAATCTGGGAAAAATCCAGGGAAGACAAGTGCAGGAAAGTCTGGGGAAAAGAGTCCAGAATAAAAGTGTAGGGGAAAATAATCCGGTGTAAAAAATTCCTGGGAAGAAAATCCGAGAAGGACAAGTCCGAAGAAATATACAGGGAGCAGAATAAAAGTCCGGATAGAAGGTGTGAAAGAAAAGTCCGGAAAAAGTCTGGGGATGAAGTCATCGGAAAAAGTAAGGAAAAGAGTTCGATGAAAAAATTCCGGGGAAAAAGACCGCGGAAGAAAGTACTGGAAAAAAATCCAGTTAAAAATGTCTGGAAAAAAGTCCGGTAAAAAAGTGCAGTGGAAAAAATTCGGAGTGGACGTCAGGGGAGGAAAAGTTCAAAGCGAAAGTCCAGAGGAAAATAATCCAGTGTAAAAAATTTCGGGAAAAAAGTCCAGGAAAGTAAGTCCAGGGAAAAAGTCTGAAGTAAAGGAAGTCCGTGAAAAAAATTCGGTGTAAGAGACCTGGAAAAATTAGGGAAAATGCCTGGTGTAAAAGTCCGGAGAAAACAAGACCAAGGAAAACAAGACCAGGGAAAGAGTCCTAGAAAAAGTTCGAAGACAAAATCTGTAGAAAAAAGTGTAGGGAAGAATTTTAGGGGATAATGATCACAGTAAAAGTCAGCGGGAGTACAGTTTATCTCATAAATTGATCAGATCAGTATCCGTATGGGGAAGTAGTTGCTTTCTGTCTTTTGCCTCATATATTTCACACCTTTTGGAAATCACTAGAGAGATGGGTAGTTTTGACTATTGTCGAATTATTATTTCTCGAAGAAACATTTTATCGTTATTCTAGGCTTCTAGGTGCTTTCTAGGCTGAAGGCCTGGAAAATACTTGGCTAGGGCCAGGTGTTATGTGGTTGAATTTACTGATTTTATGTTGTAAAGGGAAATATTCTCAATTGAAAATTATAGCAATACATGACTCCTCTGGAAATGGAAAAAAACCTACGATAAAATGAAGTTACTTTTTTTTAATATATAACAGAAAACAACTATTTCCCCGGCTAAAGCCATGCTGGACAATGAACTACATCTGATAGATGTTGTGAAAGCCCCTTTATAACTTGAGAGAAAAAATCTGAAAGTGAAAAAATTTAATTCTCTTTTAACTTGACCACCGATGATATTTAAAATTCTCAAATTGATGTGCACCTCCGATAGAGGGCGATTGCCCGATAGAGAGCGCTATCGGTCGCAATGTCTTTCATTCCAGAAAGTAGTATAGACGATACCATTCAAAATGGATTTTGTTCATGTTTGTACGTCAAGCCGTCAAAAGTTAACAGGGTGGGGGAACTGAAAAAAGCCGCATTGTATAATTGAGATTCAGTTAGTATAAGGTGTTACCTGGAATGCGCCATGCTACCGGGGGGGGGGGGGCTTTATCCCCAACAGCCAGATGAAGTTGGTCGATGAAATGTTGTTGAGCTAGCTCACAAAGACATTCGGAAAAATCATTATTGAAAACTGTTCACGCAAAAATTATAATTTTTGGAAGTTCTATTTTGTTAATGTTTAAGAAAAAACTGATATACCAAGTTATGACGTAAAATGTAGTCAAACGTTAAAGTTTACTCCGAATTTCACACCGACAATTCGCTATTGGAATGACATATTGGGGTTCTGAAAATATTCAGTATCACCCTCGTAAAAGAAGAAGAACTGCATGGATTTTGAAAAATACCAAATACCATTTCTAGTTGTAGTTTGGGCAAAACTCAAATTTTACTGAACCTTCAATACTCCGTGATAAACTGACTGGGCGAATACAGTTTAGTCACATTACACCAGGTAACAGAAAAAATTTCAAATCCGATAGGTTTCTGTTCGTTCGAACATTTTTATGTACCTTGCTCGTAAACAAAAAGACATAATCGAAGTTTTGATAATGAATTTGGAAAGACTTAGGCGTGAATACAATTTTCGAAGAATGTAATTTTTGCGAAGTTTCAAATGAAAAATAAATGTTTTCTATTTATCACGTTCTTATTTTGGAAATAAACACATAGGAACAGCATACAGGAATCGTATAGCAAATGATCACGAAATGAGAGGGTGCAGCAGTTTCAAAATCCAATTAAATCACCCAGAAGGCAATATAACAGATGAATTTGACAAGCCAATAGAAATTCAAGAAGCATGTGACGTAATATTGATAAAAAACCACAAGAAGTTTATTTTGATTGATATGCTGTACAACTACAAGAGAGGGTGCGATACAAATATGAAAATTAGATATCGTTTTTTTCTACTAGAATTCATATTTTTCCTGTTTCTTCGATTTGTAAGTACGTAAAATCAACAACGAACAATTTAAAGATGAATAGAAGTTTCACATTCACTTATCCAAGTAAGAAGATAATTTGGAAAGGGTATTTTTAATAAAATTCCTGAAAATTCCTTGCGAGCGTTTACTAGAATGGGCTTATTTCATTTCATTATGAAAATTACTGAATATTTTGTCTCTGATAATTGAAGTATTGTGCTTCAGAATTCTTTGCGAAAAAGTTAATCAAAATGAAAATACACAGAGTGTTTTTTTGAATTTCACTCGTTTTGTTGGGATTTCATAAACTGTAGTGACTAACAATATACAGGATATACAGTATGTATCATAATAAATTCGACAAATTCCGATATCTGGAAGCAGATTATCTAATGCCATATGGGTCAGTGGACATATTTTGAAATCTGAATAAAAATCATACTTCTAATTTTCAGTATAGGTTTTATCGACAGCAAAGTTCATGGAACTTTGGACATTTGTTTGCAGATTGGACTATTCGGTTACCTTTGTTGGTATTTAGTCCCAACAACCTCACACCTATTGTGTGAAATCCTAAAACCTTGCTAACGATTCTACATTCTTGTTAAATGAACATTCGCCATAGTATGGTATAAATGTGACAACACAATCTCTTTCTGTTTATTGTAGTTGATACCTTGGATCCCATCTGGACAATAATTTGATATGACCTAGATAACTGTTGTTTACTATCACCTCCAGCTGAGTTATCGAGATATAAAAACAAAAACTGAAAAACTAAGCGCTGTGATCTGAAACGCTCATATCCAACGTCAAAGTGGAGTAATAATTTTTTGAGTTCACAAGAATGTTGTTCATAGTGGTGAATGAATTCGAAGTTACTCTAGTGAAATCATTTATTTGTGAATAAAATGGACAAAGTCGAAGTACCCTTCTCTCCAATTTTTCCTGGGGGGTGGCGCTGCGACTGACTTTACTGTAAGTCGCTGCTTCATCCGTAGGGAAATATTAGATGAACAATAGATTGTAATTCATTTGGCAGGGACAAGACCTACCCTTGCACTGATGAGAGGCAAGAACTTCGAAACATGTCGGCAGGTGGTCATCCCCAGTCAAATTAAGGATAATCTTTTGTTTTCTACAATAAGCACTTGCAATTGAGTCTTCTTGGAAGAACGTTGCAAACATATCTGACATATGTAGTTCAATATCCGTCGTGGCATTAGCCAGGGAAGTAGTTGTTTTCTTTCAGATTTGCCTCATATTTTCCACATTGTGGAAATATTTGGAGAGAAGGGTACTTCGATTATATCGATTTTATTCACATTTATTTCTACTCAACGGCAAAACCTTCGAATTTGTTCGAATTATTCAAATCATTTTTTCAAATCGAATGTTTGGATTGTATCACTAAATATGTTAAAATCACCTAATGGACTCCTATATAAGCAGACGATTAGTATTCTTTCTTTTTTATATGTTGTTAAATAAAATTCGAATATTTCTCCAAGGGTTCTGTTTCAATATTATTGACTGGTTGTAGATTTATATGTTTCCTCAAAAATTGCCACTCCGCCGTGTATACAGTGTCATTCAACTAAATGATGAAGCAACTACAGTCAACATAATTAATAGCATCAAAACTAATGCCTATGGAAATGATGGTCTGAATATAATTATTGTGCAATTATGTTGTTTTGTGGAAATATTTGGAGAGAAGGGTACCTACTTCGATTTTATCGATTTTATTCACATTTATTTCTACTCTCCGGCAAAACCTTCGAATTTGTTCGAATTATTCAAATCATTTTTTCAAATCGAATTTTTAGATTGTATCACTGAATATGCTAAAATCACCTAATGGACTCCTATATAAGCAGACGATTAGTATTCTTTCTTATTTATATGTTGTTAAATAAAATTCGAATATTTCTCCAGGGTTCTGTTTCAATGCCAAAACTAGCTCAGAAATTGTTTAAAAATTGTTTAAAATTGTTTTTTCCGTTAACCAGCTGTTAAAAAAAAATTGTTTAAAATTGTTTTTTCGTTAACCAGCTGTCGTCCCCTTACGAACGGCAGCCCTCAAAAGTCGAAACTTGTGCGAGCTAAGGATTAACGAAGTCTTACCTTTTTGCGATTCCTAGCACTTTCTCGGGCCATCAGAAGAAGTTCTGCAGTCGCTAGGGTTTGAACCTTTGACTGGCAGCCAAAAGTGATTGAAACAATGTCGCTTTAACCACTCGGCTACCTGGCCCCGTCTGTCGCCCCCTTACGAACGGCAGCACTCAGAAGTCGAAACTTGTGCGAGCCAAGGATTAGCGAGATCTTACCTTTTTACGTGCGATTCCTAGCACTTTCTTAGGCCATCAGAAAAATGTCTGCAGTCGCCATGGTTTGAACCATCGCCGACTGGCAGCCAGTGACTGAAACAATGTCGCTTTAACCACTCTACCTGACCCTTTGTCCTGTTATAGTTCCTGTTATTACTAATAATATAAATGAGAGTGTATTGAAAAACTGTTTTCCACCAGCATGGAAAATTGCGAAAGCAATACCATTACCCAAAATTAGCTCATATAATAACTATGACGATCTCAGGCTAATAAGTATTTTACTGGGTTTATCAAAAATCAAAATCTTTTGAGAGGGTTGTAGATATACAATTGAGAACATTTTTTTATGATAAAAAAGTATTTTCTATGGAGCAGTCGGGTTTTAGAAGCGGATACAGCTGTCCTACAGCCCTTGTCGAAGTTGTTGGTGAAATAACTACTGCTATCGATTGTGACAAAATAACAATATTGATACTGCTAGATTGCTCAAAAGCGTTTGATATGATGATCCATAATATTTTGTTGGCAATGTTGAAGTATTACCATTTTGATGTCGGGGCATGCTCACTCATTGCATAATATTTTAAAAAGCGAACATAAACTGTAGTTGTTGGTACTGACACATCTGCACCGTTGGAAATCAATTCGGGGGTCCCACAAGGTAGTATATTGGGTCCTTTACTCATTAATTTATATACATCAGATTTTCCAAACTCTATTGAAATTTGTGATTATCACCTATATGCGGACGATTCACGAGCTGTATTTTTCTTTTCAATATTCCGATATATCTGAAGTAATCAATGCTATCAATACAGATCTTGTAGAAATTTTCAATATTTCAATCAAGCATTCCTTGAGAAATAATCCCAATAAATCATCAGCTTTAATAATTTATATTGATAACATTTTGCTCGAAATTGGTGGCACCAAAATACCTATTAAAACACAATGCAAAAATTAAGGTTCATAATTGATACTATATAACGATTTAAAGAACATATAATATCATCTAAACTAAACATAACTTATGCAAATCTGAAGAGGAAATATGTGCTCAAAGGCAATTTACGAGGATATATTGAAAACTTCTTAGCTACTATAGAACCAAACAAAATTTCAATGTCAAAATATTGTGGCGAAGCTGCGGGCGATGCCGGACCTGAACTCTCACGTAGCTAGCGACCGACCGCGGGAGACTGTCGATGCGCTTGCACCGAGATGAATCTGGACGATTCGATGGAAAATTCTAGAGCATTTGGAGAAGTCAACGTCGGATATAAAAAGAACTACGCAGCGGACAGACGGACAGTCAGTGAAGTGAAAGTCGAATATAAATAGTAGAGTGATTGTTATGTAAATTAGAGTACTGTGAATCATTGTATTTCGTTAAATAAATTATTTTAGAGTGAATTGGACTATAAATATATTACAATATTTTATTGCTCAACATATTCTCCTCTTAATTGGATACATTTATTACAGCGAACCTGCAACGTCTCTAGACCTTTCAATAAAAATGCTTCTTCTTGCTCTGCAAACCAGACCTCCACAGCTTTTATTACCTCTTCGTTGGAAGAAAATTTACGACCTTTTAAACTTTTTTTCAGTTAGGAAAGAGATGATAGTCGGACGAAGCCAAATCTGGTGAATAAGGGGGTGTTCTAGTAATTAAAACCCACAAATTTTTTGCATTGCAACATGAGATTTGTGTGCTGGGGCATTGTCCTGCAAAAACAAAACACCTTTGGATAGCTTTCCGCGTCTTTTCCCTTTGATTTTTTCCCGTAGAGTGGTCAGTAATGTTGAATAGTAATCTCCAGTTATTGTTCTCCCTTATCCAAAAAATCAATCATGATTTCTCCATGGCAATCCCAAAAAACTGAAGCAAGAACTTTTCCAGAAGATTTTTGGACACGAAACTTCTTAGGTCTTGGAGAACCGGAGTGTCGCCATTCCATCGATTGTTGCTTTGTTTCCGGATCGTAGAAATATACCCAAGTCTCATCTATAGTAACAATTCGGTTTAAGAAGTCTACATCGTTTTCAAATCGAGCACAAATTGAACGCGATGTTACTACCCTTGCATGCTTTTGGTCAACATTCAAACACTTGGGGATCCATTTTGCAGCAATTTTTCTCATGTCCAAATTGACGTGAACTATATGATGAACGCGTTCGAATGAAATATTCAGTTCTTCAGATATCCGTTTTAGCCCAATTCGACGGTCTGTTAAAATCATGTCATGAACTGCATCGATATTTTCGGGGACTGACACAGAAACTGGCCTTCCCGACCGATCATCTTCAATGTTAAATTTACCTTTTTTGAAGGGTATTAAGCATATATCTTCGTAAATCTGCTTACCTCTTAACCCTTTTAAATACAGGTACTTGATGATGGCTCGATACTAATTTTTCGATTTTCACAATTTCGGTGGACATATTTTTTCTTTTAATTATTGCGTAACTCTGGTTTATTTTTTTGACGTCAAACTTCACACTGCCACTTCTAATAAGTTATTGTTCGTTGCTATGGTAATGCAATATTTTGTTTATGCAGGAAACTGGTCTAGGCTAACTAGATATCAATACATCCTCGTATAACATTAAATGATGTGGAGAAATTGTTATGAGAACCGCTAGTGTAGTCGCAACTGAATCACTGTGATACTGTATATAATGCCATTATTTGCAAAAGTCTCTAATCGACAAATAATCAAAATTCACTTTTTTCGCAAAGTTCATTATATTTTCAATAAGGAATGTATTGTCACCTTCAAAACTATATAAAATCGGTTAAACAAATATCGGTTATTTTCAAAACTCTTCACATTATCAGTACCTATATTTTCAAAACTGCCTATTTGCTCGCCAGCCAATAGGCGTTCTCTGCTTCGGCCTACGTGACTAAGCGTTGTGGATAGTGCACTGGGGGGTTTTATTTACATTTTGAATCAGTCATAATTACAATTAGCCTTCTACAAAATTATTCAAGATCCAGCTGCTAACAGTTCAAAAAAAGTGAAGATGATCCAGACGTGTGTCAAAATGTAAATTTTCGTTTTTGTTCCAAAAATTTGTTACGAGTTGGTTAATAAATTAACGTTCAATTTCAACTGTGTTTACCTTTTTCTTTTCATTATTTTTTCTGAAAAGCTATAGACGATTCGTATTTACGATTATCATATTTAGGTATAAGTCATGCCTATTAATTTATTGGAACAAAAATTGACTGAAAAAATTATTTGCGTTCAAGCTCAAACGTTATTTGTGGCTCCTGAAAAGTGAACCAAATAGCAGAGAGCGAGTTTTGCAAATAATGGCTTCAAATGGACCGTATATAGATAGTATCGAGAGCAGACGAATTCAGAAGCTTCAAAACTCATGTATAAGGCTTATTCACGGAATCAGAAAATATCATAATTTTTCACATAAATTCAAAGAAATGAATTGGCTGAATATGTGCAATCGTAGATGCTTACATATGGAATGTTATCTCATAAAATATACTCTACAAAAATACCCCCTTACTTACATCTGACACTAGATTACCTAGTTAGATTTTATTTCTCAACAAAATGTTCCATTTGTCCCAGTCCATCAGTCATCCAGAAAAGTTGTACAGAATCTTAGAGAATACATTTCAATGAATTTTACTGGTTACAGACTTAAAAAAGTTGGATAAAAAAATACCTGTAATGAAAAAAAAATCTATAGTGAGAATTAAAAAAAACATGAATACCTCAAAATAGTTAGCTTTGATTACCCACAATTTTTGATTGAGTTCTTACTAATTCAGAGACAAAAGATTGATTAACCAACAAACAAAATTGAGAAAGTTTTCAAAAAGTTTAACATGGCTCACAGTAAAATAGTTGATTAAACTACTTTGAACTACGTTGTTTCTGTTAGTTTGTTTGAAACTATTTGGAGAAACTGATGTGCTCCTACACTGATGTCTGTCGCTCACTAATAATTCTGATACCCATTCTGGAACTGATTTGTTTTTAGGATAAAGTAAATCACCTTAGATCCCTTCGAGGAAAAATTCCGTTAACCGGGCGCTACAAGCTACAAAAAAAAATGTTTTGGAACTCACGTAGTTTGACCTCCTGAACAAAAAATCCAAATGAAATTTTTGGCGGTCTCAAGTAATTTAGGAGATACGGATCTTTTTTTGAATGAAAATTGGCATTTTCTGGTACACGTTTCTTCGAAAAACACACTCAAATGACTCCTTATTTTCACCAGCACAATATACAGGGTGTTTCTTAAGTACGTGTAGAAAATTCAGGAGCGTGTTGCTGACATCAAAATAAAAAGAAAAGTTCCTATAAACATATGTCCGCAAGTTATTCGTTTCTAAGATACAGAGTATCAAAGTTGAATTCTTATTTTTATTATTTGTGAATAATTTGAAAATAATTTTGATATTTGGGAAAGTTTTGTATCTGGGAATATTTATTATTTAGTTTGTGTAAAAAATATATTCTTGGTAGAGGTCAGTGCGAGCAACTGGTTTCGAGTTATTGAGATTTGAAATAATCGATGCCAGTGATTTGGAATGACACGATTTTTAAATTTAAAATAAACTCAATTAGAAATTAGTTTTTTCACAATTAACATAAAATTTGAGTTTGTCATTGAAAAATCATCCCAGATACCAAACTTTACTCGAATATCACAAATATTTTGGAATTGATTCACAAAAAAACAAATATAAGAATTAAACTTTGACACTCTGTATCTTAGAAACGAATAACTTGCGGACATGTGTTTATGGGAACTTTTTTTCTCATTTCAACGTCAGCAACATGCTCCCAAAATTTCGACACGTACTTAAGAAACACCTTGTACACACCCTAATTCACCAGTTTTACACTTTTTTTTTCATTGAAAACAGTTTTATATCAACAAATTGTAGCTTTTTCTAGCAAATACAAAATCAACAAATTCATGCTGTTTTGTTTAGTGAATATCTGTCATTTCAGTTGACAGGTTGGTAACAATGGAATTGACGGAAGGGCGTAGCTAATTTTGCAACATTGCCAATGTGATTCCAGAAATATTAAATTCACGTATCACATGGAATATTTTAGTGAATGAGTATGAAAAATGAGTTGATATAACCACAACATTTTCCCATCAACACTCTGACTGCACATTTGAAACAATGGTACTCATACTGTTCCTAAATGACTAGAAAAATTCAAAAGAACGAGACAGATTACGGAAATGTGCGCAAACAAATATGAATATACTTGCGCACAAAAAAATAGAGAACACTTTTCACATAAAATAACCTACTTTAATGACTATAAATCAACCCGACAGACTCGATCTTATGCAAACCTAACCGAGCTTACCCGACTATACGATACGGATAGGTTGCGTCTTTTCTATCTGTTTGCGCATGCGCATTTACCAAAAATGAATGTTTGTGATCCGACACGTTTATTTAGGTGATTATTTGTTCGCAAAAAATGCCTGCTACATGCTCTGTCTATTTAAAAATATCTTTTGTGCATTCAAAATATTAATACCAAGATTTTTTTTCCAATCCAGTTATCTGACAACGAAATGGCTTCTTTCATAACAAAGTAGCTAGTATCAATGTCTTTTACTGACTCAACAACAACAATGAGTCTTAATAACTTTATAAGAGTACAATGCGACGTTGTCAGATTCCCTAAAATTCCTGCATACTGAATACTCATGAATATGAAATGTTTGTAGTGAATAGTTTTTGGAAGTATTGGCGCCCTAGTGACTGGCAATTATTTCATCAATAATAATAATAATAATAGTTCCTAATAAACAATCGAAGAGTAAACCATTCTTAGTGAAGATATTCAGCAAGAAATACGCAAGCAAACCGAGCACGCGCATTCCTATTACTACTTTTGTAACTTCTGTAATATCTGTAATATCTGCGAGAAAGACGCTAGCGAACTTTATCGATTTCTGACAACTTTGAGTAGAAATTTTCATCCCTTATTCGTTAGTGAACAAGACCAGAAAAACGCGAGAGAAGCGAGCGCGGATTTGCGAAATGTCGGGCGAGCGCGCGCATTCATCAATTTCTGACAACTTTCAGTAGAAATTTTTATCCCTTATTCGTTAGCGAAAAATTTTTTGTGTAGCTTGTAGCGCCCGGTTAACGGAATTTTACCAAAACGGGTATGAACCATCCTGTTTTATCTTTTTTAAAGACATTTAAGGTGTTTTCTACTAGAATAACTTAATATATGACATCACTATATTGTTTATTGCACTATAAATTATATAAAATCGATAAGCTAGTATTGAAGCTGATTTTGGTAATAAGGAAACTACTCACCTTTGAAAGCACTGATTAGCGAAATCACGATTAAAATGCTGCTCATGACCTGAACACTACATGTCTCACTTTAAATTAGTTAATTTGAAATTTCTATTCTGATTTTTGCTGTTTTAACTTGAACATGCTCGTTAAATACGTGTTAACGAATATCACAACAAATAAAATAATAACATGACACTTGTCAAAGCGTCATCATGAATCTGTAATTTTGCCGCCATCTGTGTGCTAAAGAGGTGAAACGGTATCAACGCAGTAAAAATATCACGAATCAAGTAGGCCACACCTTAACACTTTTGTATGTCGGTTTCACAGCTATTAGAGATCACACCAGGATTTCTATGTATCTTGTATTGTACCAATATCGATGAATGTTTTGAGGCCATTATTACTTCAAGAATATTTCACCAATACTATTTTTGAAATGTCTAAACAATATTTGACCAATATCACAAAATGTTCACATTCTACGAATAATTTGAGGCTAATATTGCTTCGAGAATATTTCGCCAATATTATTGTAGTAAGTAATATAGACCGGAATCCCACGCCTATTTTCAAAATTGATCAATAACAGGCTGAATCTTCTTGAGTAGCTTCATTTTGCCGAGACGCCCAACTTTTTCCTCTACGAAAATTCTCGATAGTGGTAGCTAATGAAATGCGCAGGCGTCAATCATGTCGATTTGGTGAGTGAAAAAAATTCGTTAATAACAGTTAGTTTTTCAGTTGAACCTCAAGATAATTCCATAAAGTACTCGAAAAAACTTTTGTCCTACAAAATGGATGGTAGGACTGAAGAGTCCCCCACTCCCAACATGTACCAATGACGTGGTCATAAAAATTCATTAATAACCAGCGGATTTTTTTACCGTTACTTGGTTAATATTTGTATAATTGAATGGTCATATTGTCCTACAAATTGAATGGTAGGTGTTCCCAGTCCTAGGCTCCGAAATTGTCAATTCCATATGGTAAAAACAAATTTATTAATAACAGGCTGAATCTTCCTGAGTAGCTTCATTTTGCCGAGACGCCCAACTTTTTCCTCTACGAAAATTCTCGATAGTGGTAGCTAATGAAATGCGCAGGCGTCAATCATGTCGATTTGGTGAGTGAAAAAAATTCATTAATAACAGTTAGTTTTTCAGTTGAACCTCAAGATAATTCCATAAAGTACTCGAAAAAACTTTTGTCCTACAAAATGGATGGTAGGACTGAAGAGTCCCCCACTCCCAACATGTACCAATGACGTGGTCATAAAAATTCATTAATAACCAGCGGATTTTTTTACCGTTGCTTGCTTAATATTTGTATCATTGAATGGTCATATTGTCCTACAAATTGAATGGTAGGTGTTCCCAGTCCTACGCTACGAACATGTCAATTCCATGGTAAAAAAAAAATGTATTAGTAACTGTAGGACAATGACAACACATGGAAGGTAAGTGTATTCTTCACCTAAATAATACAGTGTCCTACAAAAAAACGGGTATGTATCGCTAGTCCTACAAAAATTATTCAAAATAACGAATTATGTTGAAATTGTGGTTTAGCTCATTTAATATACTTTTATTCGTGAAGTAATGTTACTTTCAATGTATAATTGTTTGTTCAATTCAAAAATATCATAATTCACGTGAAAAGTTTATGATATAAGTGGGTAATTTTGTTTAGCTTTCATAATTTTTATAAACATATTGAAAACAACAATAACAAAGTAAAAACGTTGAAATAATCAATCTGCCCTCCGGGGCGGCTTAAATGAAGTCGCATGCGCTTCAACAGATGCAGGGTAACCCGGAAAAACCTGCAACACCACATCGTCGTATGAAGAGCAGAAATTTATAATTGAAAACTCTCAAAGAGATCAGACGAATTGTGAAATTCTACTCTACAGTAAAATAGGATGTATGGTATATCCAGAGGCCTCAAAAAGTCCAGTTCGAAAGAGATATTATAAACTACTCAACACTAATTTCGTCGCACCCCAAAATTTTGACCATATTAAAATCTGAATAACTTTTTTCTGCATTGGACAATTTGAATCCTGTAAACACTGTTCGCTAGCCCAGTCCTCCAGCTATAATCTCGTACTTTTTCAAAACATAAGGTTGTCCGTATAAAATCGCTACAGGGTATTATCTGAAACTGTGCAAAATTTCTGAATTTTCAAAAGGATCCCAAATGAAGAAAAAAATTTTTTTTTTCAAATTTGACAGCAGTGGCATGAAGATGAACTCATTACCTCAAGATATTTTTCGAATTGTCTTATTATCTCTTTTGTTTACAGGGTGATCTCAAAAATTTAACTTTTTGGTTTTGCAGTCATAACTTTTTTCCTCTTCAACCGATTTTCAAAATCTCCGGCTCATTTTGAAGCTGAAACTTTAGATGAAGAGATATGAGGATCAGAATGGACTCAAGATGAAGATTGAAGATCAAGGGTTTCCTCAAAGGTGACCTAAATCTGAAACACCCTCAAAATCAGGTTGGTAGGAGAATCAAAAGAAAATCAACTTGTTTTGGGAATGATCATCCATTCTGAATACGTCCTGATCTTTCTTGCTGTCAGTAGTCAAGAATTGTGCATGAAACAACCTAATTGTAACGGCAGGATTTTGAAAAAAAAAAAAATTAACCCATTGTTCGCCTGAAAGGCATGGTCCGTAACCAAGGTAACAAGAATCACATACAGTGACTGACAAGCCTGACCAACTGAGGCTCATTTCACAATAGCGGTTTTTTTCTCAATCGTGGAGCATTAATCGTGTTAGTAAGCAAGAACAAGAAAACAAGTTTTATTGAGTTTTTATTGAACAACAACAAAGAGAAAATAACTTGAATAACTTTAGAACTAAAAAATCTTTTTGATATTCAGTATTTAGTGGGGCCTCCCCTTTTGGCAATTACTTCATTGACCCTTTCCGGCATGCTGTCTATCAGACTATCAATGAACTCCTGTGGTACAGCTGTCCATTCTTGCTGTACCGCATTCACCAAGTCATCCAAATTTTCCATTCGCCCTTCCCTTTCTTTCAATTTCAATTTCATACGACTCCAGACATGTTCCATCGGATTCATATCCGGAGAGAAAGGCGGCCAGTTCATTCGCTCAATACCGTGATTCCTCAAAAACTCGTTGACAATGTGAGCCCTATGCGGTCTCGCATTGTCATCAACGAGAAGAAAGTTGTTGCCGATATTTGCGGCGTAAGGGACCACGATTTCTCTAATACATAAATCTCTATACCTCTCACCGTTCATACTATCTCCTCTCAGAATCACCAATTCACTCCTCCCATTCATCGATATTCCACCCCACACAGTCACTCCTCCACCTCCAAAAGCCACCCTCGCCTCCATATTTCCTTCCAAAAACCTTTCATTCCTCCCTCTCCAAACCAACACACGACCATCCTTTCGAAACAAGTTGAACCTACTCTCATCCGTAAACATACACCTACTCCACTCTGCTATTCCCCAGTTTTGATGTTCTTCCCCCCATAATCGTCTTGCTGCTTGATGTACAGGTTTCTTTAGGGGCAGGCAGCTCGTCTCCTTGCGTGTAATCCAAGATCGTGGATCCGGCGTCGGATTGTCTGACTTGAAACCTGAATTCCCGTAGCATCGATCAATTCACGACGAATTTTGGGGGCGGTTGAAGTCCGAGTCCGCCGTACCAATCTTCCAATAAGGCGGTCTTGAGCGGGAGTTGTTCTTCTTCTTGTACCCCTTCTTGGCCCCCTAGGTCGATACTGAATATCCCCAGCGTTAGCTCGGACGTGGGCCCTTTGGACGGATCTAACTGTTGTTCCAAGCAGATTGGCAATTTGGAGGGTAGATAATCCTTGTTCCGTCATTCGTGGAATCAATTCCAGCTGGTCGGGCGTTAGATGCGGCATCGATATGATAATTTTTTTTGCAAACGAATCAAAATTGACGTCTAACCTAGCTTGTCAGTCATTGATTGTGATTCTTGTTACCTTGGTTACGGGCCATTCATTTCAGGCGAACAATGGGTTGATTTTATTTTTTTCAAAATCTTGCCGTTACAATTGGGTTTTTTCATGCCCAATTCTTGACTACTGACAGCAAGAAAGATCTGGACGTATTCAGAATGCATGATCATTCCGAAATCAAGTTGATTTTCATTTAATTCTCCTACCAACCGGATTTTGAGGGTGTTTCAGATTTAGGTCACCTTTGAGGAAACCCTTGATCTTCAATCTTCATCTTGAGTCTATTCTGATCTTCATATCTCTTCATCTAAAGTTTCAGCTTCAAAATGAGCCGGAGATTTTGAAAATCGGTTGAAGAGGAAAAAAGTTATGACTGCAAAACCAAAAAGTTAAATTTTTGAGATCACCCTGTAAACAAAAGAGATAATAAGACAATTCGATAAATATCTTGAGGTAATGAGTTCATCTTCATGCCACTGCTGTCAAATTTGAAAAAAAAAATTTTTTCTTCATTTGGGATCCTTTTGAAAATTCAGAAATTTTGCACAGTTTCAGATAATACCCTGTAGTGATTCTATACGGAAAACCTTATGTTTTGAAGAAGTACGAGATTATAGCTAGAAGACTGGGCTAGCGAACAGTGTTTACAGCATTCAAATTTTCCTATGCAGAAAAAAGTTATTCAGATTTTAATATGGTCAAAATTTTGGGGTGCGACGAAATTAGTGTTGAGTAGTTTATTTGACGGGGGTCAAGTGGCCAAGTAGTTAAAATACCGATCTTTTATCCACTCTGGTAGTCGGTCGTGGGTTCGAAGCCTAGCGACTGCTTATATTTCTCTGATGGCCCGAGAAAGTGGAAAAACACGTAAAAAGTGAGAATTCATTAATCCTTGGCTCTCACAAGTTTCGTCTTTTGAGGGCTTTCCTTCGTAAGGGAACGACATCTGGTTAACGAAAAAATTAATTTTAAACACAAATCTATGCAACTATCATCAAAGGACTCCGCACACTTTTAATGAAAAAAAGTCTTACTGTGAAAATGGCTTAATTTTTGGTATGCTGTAACTGAAGCTATCCTGAGTAAAAGTCTCCATTGGCCCTACCCGATCGTATTACCATATTCAGCGCTAGAGGGCGACACATCATCAATTTTGAGATTTTTGGAAGAATTTGAATGTATAAAAAATATCAATATACCATTCATATCCAATATTGAACTAGTGAGCGACTGGTCATTACTGACATTCGTGAGAAATATGTTTCATAATACAAAAAAAACCAAACTGTTTTTCTACAAGGTAGTCAATAATATAATCAATTCTCCTGTGCATGAATAGAATTTGTAAAATAAAAATGATAATGTTATTGATATTCATCTATTTCTTTGAACAGTGTCTTGTCATGCAATGAAATGCAAACACCCTTTGTGAAATATAATTTCTCATTCGAATGGAAGGACTTACGAGCTAAAAATAGGATTTAATGTGTAAAAAAAATCGATTTCGAATTAAAGCAAAAAAATCAAATCGATTCATAATATCATATCAAAAATGAGGATAAATGTGCCTAATTACAAAATATTTTGATTTTTTATTTCAGAAGGTATGATCGAAATATCTGTAGGCTTGTTTAGACGGTGGCTACGGTCAAATAGATTGATTTTACCGCCTTCAAATGAAGTTAATTCAATTGGTTTGTTTTACCATGAGCCATGAGCTTCAGATTTGGGAAAACTAATGGTTAACCATATAATTTTTGCGCTCACCAAATCAACATAACTTTCGCCCACGCAGTTCATTAGCTACTGAAATCAAGAATTTTCGTGGAATTGACAATTTCGGAGCGTAGGACTGAGAACACCTACCATTCAATTTGTAGGACAATATGACCATTCAATTATACAAATATTAACCAAGTAACGGTAAAAAAATCCGCTGGTTGTTAATGAATTTTTATGACCACGTCATTGGTACATGTTGGGAGTGGGGGACTCTTCAGTCCTACCATCCATTTTGTAGGACAAAAGTTTTTTCGAGTACTTTATGGAATTATCTTGAGGTTCAACTGAAAAACTAACTGTTATTAATGACTTTTTTTCACTCACCAAATCGACATGATTGACGCCTGCGCATTTCATTAGCTACCACTATCGAGAATTTTCGTAGAGGAAAAAGTTGGGCGTCTCGGCAAAATGAAGCTACTCAGGAAGATTCAGCCTGTTATTAATAAATTTGTTTTTACCATATGGAATTGACATGTTCGGAGCGTAGAACTGGGAACACCTACCATTCAATTTGTAGGACAATATGACCATTCAATTATACAAATATTAACCAAGCAACGGTAAAAAAAATCCGCTGGTTATTAATGAATTTTTATGACCACGTCATTGGTACATGTTGGGAGTGGGGGACTCTTCAGTCCTACCATCCATTTTGTAGGACAAAAGTTTTTTCGAGTACTTTATCGAATTATCTTGAGGTTCAACTAAAAAACTAACTGTTATTAATGAATTTTTTTCACTCACCAAATCGACATGATTGACGCCTGCGCATTTCATTAGCTACCACTATCGAGAATTTTCGTAGAGGAAAAAGGGCGTCTCGGCAAAATGAAGCTACTCAAGAAGATTCAGCCTGTTATTAATCAATTTTGAAAATAGGCGTGAGATTCCGGTCTAATATTGGACCATTATCGACGAATGTCACATTTTTTTTCTCGCCAATATTGCTTTTCAAATATTTCGCCAATGTGTTCACAATATTCTACCAATATTTTACCAATATAGGAGTGCTACTTGGGACCTTGCTATACTTTTAAACTTTTTAACATTCAAACTTTACTTTAAGATGACGATTACAAGATGATGACAAATAATTTTTTTTGACAAATCTCAAATAAAGATTTCCTTCATTTGTTGCATACTGTTGGAACGTTACTGAATATTTTGCCTATCAGAAACTACTTACTAAATTGAAATCCTTCAGCATGACTTTCTTAGTCCTTATGCATCTCATGTTCTTAGGGCTAATTTATGCAACATATCATTATCATAGTCATAATCACAGTCCTTCTCTTAGTCGTTGTCATAAGAAATTTTTATATTTATTCATCACAGTCATTACCTTGCAAATTCAAATTTGACAGATGACAAAACTGGCATTAGCGCCTTTTTATTCCAAAGATGGGGACTTTTTCAATTACTTCCATAAGAGTACTCTCTTCCTGGCTCATTTTCTTCCGAAACACAATAAACAATAACAAATAACAAGGATAACAAATAAACAAATAATTATTTATGTCATTTGTCAAATAGGTATCGACGCACATGCGCGTTGTGCATGTCGTCCTAATCATAATCATAAAAATTGAAAATTGCTAATAGACCGGGGGATGGTGACAGATTTTGAGACATGATTTTACTCAGTATGCCTTTTGGAGGACAGTATTGTCTGTATTTCCTCATGATAATAAGGCAGGAATAAAAAAGTCGTCCTGGGTTCTTCCTAAAAAAAATTATTAATCATTTTTTCGAAAAATATGTGTTTCGCTACGATTTTAATCAGGCTGCTATATGTTTTGTAATGAAATAACGAAAATAAAATACTCAGAAAACCATTGGCATACCGTTAGGGCGGGTCCGAAGGGTTGGTATGGTCACGTGAATTTGTATGAGAATAAGGAAATTTTCCGTGTTTTTAAACAGGCTGCCACTGATAAGTATACAAGTTATTGTTCTGAAACTGCTTAAAAAAATATGGCATACTGAATGCGTATGCCTAAGTACTGTTAACTCTGCAAAAATTTTGAATAGGTATGGAATAACATTCCGTGATTTTAATCAGCACAAAATTTGTAACATGGCATACGAGTTGTGCGGGTTCGTCATACTAAAAAATTGAAATGAAGTTGCAAAATAGATTTAAAAAATTCCATGTTTTTAAGCAGTATACCTGTCTGTTTTCATTATAGCCATGGTATATGGAGATGAAATAAGGAATGGCATACAAGTGTTGTGCGAGTTTTCTATATAAAAAATTGTATAAAAAGTTGCAAAATTATGAAAAAAAAACAAGTGTTTTTAATCAGTATGCCTCTTGGTTTATGAAAAAAGTTAGTGATTCACTTCGTTAAAATAAAAATGACATACAAGTAGCCCGGATTTATCACATTAAAAAATGCAATAAAACTTACTATTTCGATTTTCCGACATTGCCATGTTGGTCCCCTATCGCAGGACCGTTATATGTGGCTTCTTTTTCATTTGTATATTTTTGTACATTATAGTTTGTTTACGACTTAGTTTTTAAATTAAACGTTTTTTTTTTCTTAATCGCTTTTATCATAAACTCATATGCTGCCACGAGCTTGAACTTTGCGAGTGCTCTGAAGGCACTTCTTCACCACGTGCATCATACGCTATTTTTATTGTGCCTCAATCGTGACTTCAGAAATAATGCTGGAACTGAATTTTCCTACGACTACATGAGAAAGTAAAGCATATCGCACTGTACAGTCTCACAGAAAGTATTTTCCGCACTCCTGCGAAAATGCTGTCAAATACATAATTTGTTTAGATGTACCGCGGTAAAGCTGACAAATATATAATTCCTATTCAGATTTACCAAAGGAACATATATATTGGAGGAAAAACTATTTGAAATGTGATTTTTTTTTTTCTAAAAAAAGTTGATCTCACTTGTAATCATCGATCCCACGTACCTACTACGGACACAATAAATAAAAATAATTGAAATTCATAATTCTGAAAACGATATTTTATTGAAGAAACAAACTTCTGCTCTAGTCTCAGCTTCTCCCGGTAATGGATAGGAAGTAATGAGAGGGAAGGACTGCAGGTTTCATCTTTCGAGACCTGCACAATGCTTAGTGCCAAGGGTCT
Organism: Chrysolina oricalcia; assembly: GCA_944452925.2. Lineage (NCBI taxonomy): Eukaryota > Metazoa > Arthropoda > Insecta > Coleoptera > Chrysomelidae > Chrysolina > Chrysolina oricalcia. The sequence continues at coordinate 49,835,523 of OX101825.2, read as the reverse complement.
CCGAGAGAGCAACATAGATAAAGTTAGTTCTCAGTCAGCCCATTTGATAGATTTTCTTGTACCCATGTCAATAATATCGATATTATTTGTTAAAATTATGGCGTGGTCGTAGGAAAAATAGTGTATGTACATTAATTGTGCGAAATTGATTCTGACAAATGGCACTTTTCGCACTGGTAATGTTATACACTATTGAGATTAGGAAAATGCCCCTCATTTGTTATTACATTTGATCAAGACCGAGGGCCATCTTACCAGTTGATAGAGAATTCAATTACCTATTCAACTGTATTAAATATGTACCATTTCCTTTTTGTTCAAAACTAAAAAGATCCATTTATTGAGTTTGCACAGTACCTACGTACAGTAGCTACGTACAAATTCAATGAATGGTCGTTTTTAGTTTTGAACAAAAAGGAAGTGGTACATATTTTATACCGTTGAATAGGTAATTAAATTCTCTATCAAATGGCAAGATGGCCCTTGGTAAGTACCATTTTAAAAAACCTATTTTTTGAAAAAAATGTGTTCTAAAAATTTCAATTCCTGTTGTAGGATTTCTTATTGATCTTATCGATGAAATTACTATTACTATGGATCTTGTTGAAAATAAACCCAATAAACTCAATTTTCATAAATACCTTTTTTATTCTTGGTTTTTATAAACCTTAGTCCTCATCAATCGATGTGCGATTTGTTTTTCCACTTACATATACCATGATTATCATGAAACCGGAAGGGAATACAGCTTAAAACACAAAAAAATTTATGTTTCTCTCACATCGGTTTCCTCTATATTTGCATCATTTTTTAATATTTTCCGAACTCTTGGACATATTGGTATGTCATATGTTATTCCACCTACATATAGCATAATTATAATAAAAACAGAAAGGTGTCATGCTTAAAAAGACAAAAATTGTCACGTTTCTCTTACACATCAGGTTATCTCTATTTTGAATAACTTTTTATATTTTTGGCGTGCTTGGACCTTATCGATAGGTATGCCTTTTGTTATTCCAACTACATGCACCATCTACATCATATAAACAGAAAGGCATACTGCTTAAAATGACGGAAATTTTGGTTTATATTTTGCAATTTTTTTTGCGTATGCCTGTAATTTTTACTCTCTCAAACCATATGCCAATTTCACATACATCTTACATTACCATAAACTTAATGAAAATGGAATGGCATACTGACTAAAATCACGGAATGTTATTACATACCTGTTCAACATTTTTGCAGAGTTAACAGTACTTAGGCATACGCATTCAGTATGCCATCTTTTTTAAGCAGTTTCAGAACAATAACTTGTATACTTATCAGTGGCAGCCTGTTTAAAAACACGGAAAATTTCCTTATTCTCATACAAATTCACGTGACCATACCAACCCTTCGGACCCGCCCTAACGGTATGCCAATGGTTTTCTGAGTATTTTATTTTCGTTATTTCATTACAAAACACATAGCAGCCTGATTAAAATCGTAGCGAAACACATATTTTTCGAACAAATGATTAATAATTTTTTTTTAGGAAGAACCCAGGACGACTCTTTTATTCCTGCCTTATTATCATGAGGAAATACAGACGATACTGTCCTCCAAAAGGCATACTGAGTAAAATCGTGTCTCAAAATCTGTCACCATCCCCCGGTCTATAAATTTGAAGGTCAAATTCTTATGATTATGATTGAGACTAAAACTAAAGAAATTGCATGAATGCTCCAACTGAAATGTATAGTTTTAATTTGACTTTATGATTACAGTTACTGCGATTAGGACTATGATAATGACAATAATGCATAAATTGGCCCTTAGTCACTGAAAATCATAGATAGTTCTGTTACTTTCTTGCAGTGCGACTCATATGTTAATCGTATTGTATAAAATGTATCTACAGAAAAGTCCTCGTGTTTTGTGACAACCCTTTCAATTCTCAAAAGTCAAATATAATGAACAGCATCCTCCGATCTCCGTTTTTGCATCAACACCTACCAACCTCGTAATTACCCTTGAAAACATCAGAAAACAAACATGCGTTACTTTCGTCAGAATGTGTTGCAGAAGAAAGGCGGCAGATAAAGCGAAAGGGTCCGTTTTAAAAATATAGGGCAGCCTTGCAGAGTTTCCTGGAAAGTGAACATATGCGAGTCATTATGTGAAGGATTTCGAGGCAAAAAGAGTAAAAAAAACCCTAAAAACATCGACGAATCGGCCGCCTAACGGGTGTTTCGCAATTCTCATGGTTCCGAAGATAGGTGAATTCAGAGGCGCGCCTGGAATCATTTTTAAAGGTGTTAGAAAGTGTAGTTCTAACTTCTTTATCGGGTTGATAATTTTTGCGATGACAACTAGACGACTACTGATAATTCCGTAGAAACATCTTTTTTTTTTCAAATATCAGTCTATAATTTGATGACAAAAAGAAACTTTTTTAGTGCGTTCAGAAAACTGCAAAAGACTGCTGCCATGCATTCTATATTTACTATTTTGACTATTCAGTTCTGTTTCAAGAGTCTTAACGTCCACACAATTCACACAACAGCGAAAAATATGCAGCTTGAGACCAAATAAGTGCGATTATTGAAGAGATGAAATTGTTCGAATAGCAATACTCGTGGTTTGGAATTAAATTACCACAGTTTTCAACGAAGCGTTCACATAGTCGGAATAATACAAATAGACAATTATTTTCAAAAACGGACAGCTGTGAAAACATTTTTAAATTGACTTTTTTTGTTCTCAATATCCAATCAGTTAGGAACAAAATCGATGAATTGTATCTATTATTAGAACAGAAAAATTTTCCAAATTTTATACTATTAACAGAACACTGGCTGGAAGAAAATGAATGCATAAATATACCTAACTATAAAGCTATCTCAATTTTCTGCAGAAAAACCTTTACTCATGGAGGAACTGCAATCTTAGTTCATGAATCAATACTAGATAATTTACTTATTGAAGCTATATACTTCGAGGGCCTACTTGAAGAAAAACAATTTGAGTTCTCTGTAGCTTGTATCAAGAAACTTAGAATTTATCTTATATGTGCTTATAGGTCACCTACAAGTAGTATTTCTGTATTCCTCACAAAATTGGACACTTTATTATCTAAAATAACTCCTACTGGTACTATTGTTTTAACGGGAGATTTCAACTTGAACTTTGACGACACACAGAATAGATCTGTGAAAGATCTAATTACGACTCTTACATGTTACAACTTGAGAATGCATATTACTGAAATGACACGAATTAGCAAATATTCGGAATCTATGATTGACTACTTTTGTACTTCCCTGGAGGAAAGCGATGTGTCATGCAAAGTTGAACACGCTAATCTATCAGATCATGAAATTGTCACTGCTGAGATAAGAATGGGGGATATTAAACATTTTGACACCAAAAAGACTAACAAGACTAAATATGGTAGACTCTTCAGCAAAACCAACTATGATAAATTCAACTCGTTGTGTAATCACTTCAATTGGTTTTCTATTATGTCTTCAACAAACCCGTTTCGAGAATTTTATGAGAAAATAAAAAGATTTTTTCAATGTTCATTTCCTAAGCAAAAAATCCGGAAGAAACCCAAGAAGCAATGGATAACGAAGGGAATAAGGAACTCTTGTAAAAACATGATAGCGCTACAATACATTAGAAAATATTATAATGACGATTCCTTCATCAACTATTATAATAAATATAGAAAAGTATATAGAGCAGTTATAAAGAAAGCCAAAGACAAGTATTACTTTTCGAGATTAGAAAACGCGAAGAACACAACAAAAGAGACTTGGAGTATAGTCAATGAACTAAGAGGAATATCTCGTAATAAGGAATCACAGTGGTTCATAGATTCCGACCAGTTTAATTCATTTTACTGTAACATTGCGAACTCTCTTACTCAAAACCTAAACACTGAGCAAAATCCTCTTTTATACCTTAGGGACAATAACATTGCCTCTCCCTGTATATTTTATGACACTACTCCATCGGAATTGATAGAAGTCTTCAAATCGATAAAAAATCAAAATGCGGTAGGTTATGATGAGTTGTCAATAAAAATTTTTAAAAATCTCCCTCACACGGCTTTAACAGTACTTTCAATGCTAATTAATGACGGATTCAAAAAGGGCACATTTCCTGAGTTTTTGAAAACAAGTGTGGTAATTCCTATTCACAAAGGAGGGGATACTCAAGATCCATCTAACTTCAGACCAATCTCTCTGATTCCGACCTTAGGGAAAGTGATAGAGAAGCTCGTAAAAATCCGCCTGATAAAATATCTTGAAGCCAACAAATTAATCAGCAATGAACAATTTGGATTTAGAAATAACAAAAATACATCTGATGCCATGTTTAATTGTCTAGAAATGGCATACAATAACATCAATGTAGGCAAGCATGTGGCGGCAGTATTCTGTGATATGACTAAAGCTTTTGATTGTGTCAATCACTCATTATTACTGCAGAAACTATCTCACTATGGTATCAGAGACATGGCCTTGAGGTGGATGGAATCATACTTGACAGGAAGAAACCAACTAGTTAAAACTGACCAAACATCCGGATTACAAGACGTTACTTGGGGAGTACCCCAAGGTTCAGTATTAGGTCCTTATCTTTTCCTCCTATATATTAACGATCTATCCCTCTTAGATATATCAGGTTCCTTCACTTTATTTGCCGACAACACTACCATTCTATGGCACTCTGAAGATGTGGTACTGCTTCGTAAAAAAGTCACAAAAGACCTACAAAAAATCAAATTGTGGTGCGATGCAAATTTTCTATGTTTAAATTTCAATAAAACGAAATTACTCACGTTTAAATGTCTTATTCCTGATATAGAACTAGAGACAGACTCAATACCATCTGACAGCAATATAAAATTCTTGGGGCTTAACATAGATACCAACTTGAAATTCACCAATCATATTGACAAATTGAACAAAAAACTATCGTCTGGCTGTTTTGCCCTCAGGTCTACAGTCAAAGAGTTAGGTTATGCCGCTGCCAAAAATGTTTATTTCGCTCTCATCGAGTCAAACTTGAGATATGCAATTCAGTTCTGGGGTTCATGTAGTAATGAACTCTTTGAGAGTATATTTCTGCTGCAAAAGAGGGCAGTGCGGTATTTGTGCCAAGTATCTAGGTTGAGTTCTTGCAAACCTCTCTTTCTGAAACACATAATACTGACGCTGACTTCTATTTACGTGATAGAAACTACATGTCTCATTTACAAGAATAAAACCCTATACGAAAATAACAATCGCACTGCAAGAAATGCAAATAATCTATCATTAATTATTCCTAAATCCACACTGATCAAAGACTCAATAATTTACAACGGTGTCAAAATGTATAATAAATTACCCGCAGATATAAAGAACTTGGATTCTCTCAAAGCTTTTAGAAAAAAGTTACATGAAAGCCTGGTACAAAAAGCGTATTATAACTTGACCGAATATTTTAATGACGGATCGATATGACACTGATATGACACTGATGATGATCATAGTATGTAATATGTATTAATATATAATGTATAGATGCTATTGTTTATATTTAATTATATTATTATGTTTTGTTTTGTTTTCCGTACAATTCTATATTTAGTGTATTTAGTGTATTTAGTGTTATTATTTATGTTTTATTTTTACCAGTGTTTGTCAATAAGATTTTATATCTTGGATAATAAACACATACTCTCTCTCTCTCTCTCTATATCACACCATGACTAATAAGAGACCAATTACGAACCCCTTGTTGGTTTCACATTTGATAGGATTATGCAGAAAATGAGGATGATGTTACCAAAAACTCCCCCATACAAGTAATAAAGGTGACAAAGATCAAACAATGATATCGGAAAAATTATTGACTCTTATTAGTAATAGTTATATTTTTGGAAATCAACATTTAATCAGATGAATATGATCTCTACTCACCTATAGTATAAAAGCTCCTTTCTGTTGGTTTTTACTCAGGTTTTATCTTCTCTTGTAAACTAGAAGTAAAAAATAATAAAAATATAGAATTTGTTGCAATGAAAAATTTGGTTCATTAAAAACATTATTTTTCAGATAAATGTTTATCCATAGGATTTCACCTTAGCATTGCTTGTATTGTGAACATACTGGTATAGGTACACGTTCAACTTCCCTCCGCTTTGATGGAAATAATATAAACAGCAATAATAAAAAATTAATGAAGGATAATGTAGTCCCAGTTTTACACAGTTTCAAATTATAGTATTTGGAGAATATATTATATGAGAGAGAAGGAACAGTCAGTAAAATAGTTGTTTGAATGTTTCATAATTTTTATCAATACATTTTTTAATTTCAATTTTTATTTTGTTTTTATTCTGCAGAGTTTTAAGTTATAATGGTAATTTATTGACCAATTGTTGTATTTGATTTTTTGCACAGTTGGCAATAGTTTAAGTATTATACATGAGTGCTTTGTATTATTGAAGAGTTCAGGATCCACATCAGACCGTGATTCACGTACAATTCCTCAGATAAACCTGTTTCTAAATAAAGTGAAATTTTTCGGATGCCTAGGATTTTTCTTAAATATAATTTTTATCAAGGTATTCTGAATAACTTGAATATTGTTCAAGATAGTTTCACCTACACAATATTCTTGATATATATTAGAAATAATACAGGCCCTAGGACGGTTCCCTGAGGGATTCCTAGTGGAATTGGCAACGAATCAGTAAGAGTACCATTAATTTTCACTCTTCGCTTTCGTTCAAATAAAAAGTTATATTGAGTGACAATACTCTTATTCCAATTTCATTTCATCTATAATAATATTGTGGTTGACATTGTGCCTTGGCTAGGTACATGAATACTGTTAGACCCTTTTGTTTGGATTGAAATTGTTCAAGATATTATTGATGAACCATATAAATATACAGCGTGTCCGGTAAACCTTGTACAATATTCAAACTGGTGATATCCCAGGTCATGACAGTTCACGGAATTTTACCTAAAAATCTCACTGTTTTCGAGATAATGAGCATTTTTTTTATTTCTGGAAAATCACTACCTCACCTTGGATTTTTGAATGCCATGCATACAAATTGAGACGAATTCAAATATCTTTGCTGCTGAAGATTACTGATGAGTGATGCTTTCAGATGTACGAAACAGTTTTTCAGAAAACAATATAATTTTTCAAGAAATGAAGGTAAAATGACAGATTTGAGTTTCACCAATTTTTTTAACAACAGTTTGACATTGTTTGAAAAGACATAAACAAGTGGAACTGGATATTCATCACAAAAGAATGCCCATTTCGTCCTGGCTCTACTATGGTATAAAACATACGATTATTATTTTTGGAAGGAGTAGAATTTCGATAATATTAGAGTGTGATATTATTCTGAGCTAAAATCAACTCCATTAGACTTTGTCAGTAATGTCTTTTATTTTTATCCTATCAAGATGAAATGATTAAATAGTTATGAGTAATAACGAATCAACTGCTTAGAAGCATTCAATGAGATGTAATGAAGTAAATACTAATTCAACGTTTTTTTTTAACCACAATAATGATTATTCAACATCGCAATGAATAATATTACAACAATGTTATTTTCCATCCATCCGTACGCAGAGATGACATATTTTCAAGAAGAACTTTTTCAAATGCATTATAGGTTATAGCCCCCGAATCAGCGATTTTATGAGCAGCATTGTGCACTCGGATATCGTTCTGCATAAATCGCTGCGGCAGCAGTAGCACTACCTCCACATTCACCATAAATGTAGTGCATATGCGCATATTGTCGGGGAGTATAACGTATGTACGGCATGACAAAGAAATAAATACCACTGAATGAAACCAGCGGAATAATTTCAAAAAACTACGACAGAAGTCACAAGTTGTACAAACAAGAGTTTTTAATTTTCGACAAGGATTCGTCTCTTAAAAAAGTTTGCACTTATTTGGTTACACCCTGTATATCTTTCGGTCTCTGAAACTTCGTTGGAAACTGGATGTTGGACAATTGCGACATTTATCACAAGAATTCGTATTAATCGGTGCCAGGTCGGATAATCGACATTTCATTTCGATAATTTTATTAGGCCTAATTACATGAAAAGTTAATTTTATTGACATACTATTTAATGTTTGTTCGAAAGTGGTTGACAGTGTGTTAGTGTTAGTAGTAGTAGTAGTAGCAAACACATGCAAGGAATTTATTTTCTTTGTTTCTAGACAATGGAAGTCCAGAAGAATTCTACTAATACTATTTAATGCTAGCAAGTAGTCTATACTTTATTATCAATGATTCTTTCCACATTTTATCTTGATAAAATCGTAATAAAATAATTTTTGGGCGTAAGTATAAAAGTTGATCAAATAAATTAATATTTTGGAACCTTTGGTGTGAATACAATTCAAGAAAATAATAAAGTACCCAAACACCAAAACTACGTCACAATCTTAAAATCTTAAAAGCTTACTTTTAACTCCTGAAGATGCTAACTTTGTTGGCGAAACGCGTGTCGAGTGTGATTGTGACGTATTTTTGGTGTTTGGTTAGTTTCCTTTTTTTTCTTGAATAAAAATTGCCTAGATTAAAACCACGCCTAATTCAATGGAAATCACTTCTTTCAAAAATAATTATAGTTTGTTTTATTTCATGGTAGAGTCTGGACAAATTGAGCACTCTTTTGAAATGAAGGCCCACTTCCAATTGGTTATGTTTCTTTCAGATAATAATGTCAAACTTTAAAAAAAAAATTGATGAAACTCAAATCTGTCATTTTACCCTCATTTCTTGAAAAATGTTTACACTTTCTGAGAAACTGTTCTGTACGTCTAGAAGCATCACTCATCAGTAATCTTCAGCAGCAAAGATATTTGGATTCGTCCCAATTTGTATACATGGCACTCAAAAATCCAAGGTTATGTAGCGATTTTCCAGAAATTCTTAAAATGCCCATTATCTCGAAAACGGTGATATTTTTACTGTGGTGAAATTCCGATATTCTGAACAGTCATGACCTGGTCTATCACCAGTTTCAATATTGTACAAGGTTTACCGGACACCCTGTATATGAATTTAGGCAATTCAAAAAATGGACTAACCTTTTCGTTGTTTTTTCGGCATAACAATATGGATTTGGTTCGGATTTGGAACAGTCAAGAATATGAGTACATTTATTTCGGACTTTCGTCGTTTTATAATTCGTATTGTTCACTACGTTTCAACAGCTTCTACCTACAGTCGTCTTCAGGTGAGTACTGACAACTTTTTTAAAGGCTTACAAATACAATGATAGGCCGTTATCGCAGACCATGTGTGGAGAGAACATCATCAAATTCAATGGAAGGATGCGGGAGTATAACAAAGGGAGGAAAACTGGTTCAGAAGGACATTTGAAGAGACCGGTTCATATCCAACCCAACGGAACCATTAGCCCAGCGTGGAGGCCAAAAACGTTTGGAATCCGCTCATTGGTGCAGGCAGCTGGTAGAAACACTGGAATCGAGAGATCAAGCATAACATAACGCATTAACTGGTTATTAAGATTACCATGATTGGTTGGTTGGTTAAAACTGACGAGCGAGATACCTGGTTTACCTTCGGGGTTTCCCATAACACTAAGGCCAGTTCGGGTTATTGTATTGTCCTGCAATCAGTGGTTCCTAGTTAAATAGGCCTGTATTTCTCACCAGGTTTAGTAGTTTACTTACTTAGTTGTTTCGTATTCAAGCCTGTTTCTAGGTTGATCTATCCGAATATTCTGTTGCGTTTGTTGAGCAGCGCGTCGCATTCGATGATGATGTGAGAAGCTGTTTCCTCCTCGTCACTACAGAGTCCAACATTTTTTAAATTTATTCCCATGATGTGCAGATGTTTTCTAAGGCCGCAGCTCGCAGCATCCGGTTGGTAAGCCGGTAATTATGGGTATCACAGATCTGTTGGGGTTGAGGGAGTCAGCCGTCAGTGTTTGGCTGTGCTGTGTTGATGCAATTCGATTTGATCCCAACATGTTTGGTAATTCTTCCACTTATTAATTAGGTTTTCGCATCGGATTTTGCTGGTTTTGGTCCTGCGAATGGTGATTCAGATACTTTTGCATGTTGGTCTGCTTTTCTATTTCCTACAATTCCTCTATGTCTGGGCATCCACACAAGTGTAACATTGTTTTGTTTTGACAGTTCGTTGAGGCTCTGACGGCATTCCCAAACTTGCTTTGACTTTATCTATATATTGAATTCAGAGCTTTTAATGCGCTCTGGCTGTCAGATAGAATGCAGATGTGTTTGTAGATTATAGATTGTAGGAAGGTCGTACAGGCTGTGCAGCCTCACAAGCACTTCGACCTATAAGTTCTTTTGTACGTGACCCTTGGTCTGTTCGAGGCCCGGGATTCCGAGACTTCTTGTGAAGTTCATCAGTTTCCTGGGAGCTAAGTTCCCGATGTCGGAGGGCGTTAAAAAGGCCCCTTCCAGGAACTTAAGCATCTTGCAGAAAAGCGCTGGGCATTCGCAAAGCAAATGTTCTGCAGTTTCCGCGAAGTTCTCGCAGTAGCGGCAACTATCACTTTCTGATTTACCCATCTTTTTGAAGTTCAAGTTCAAGTCTTTCTTCTAACTCCAGAAGCTGTTTAGCTTTCTTTGGCGATAGGCACATCAGTTTTTTCGCTTGTCTTTGTCCTGGCACTTTATTCCAGTGAGATTTCATTTCATCGGTTTCCCAGCGTCGGAACTCCTCTTTCAAGTGGGCTTTGGAGAGTCCACAGAAGGGTTCTGGGCCGGGAAATTGTGTGTTGGCCCCTTCTTTGGTAAGGCAATCTGCTTCTTCGTTACCTTTAACTCATTTGTGACCTGGCACCCACATCAGGGTGACCTGATTGTTTGTTGCCAGTTGTCTCAGGGACTTTTTACAGTCCCAAGTCAGCTTAGACTCACATGTGTATGACCTCAGAGCTTGTAATGCTGCTTGGCTATCTGATAGTATATAGATTTCTGCCCTTCGAGTGCCTCTTTCAAGGCATTCCTGGGCACATAATTCTATAGCATGTACTTCTGCTTGGAAGATGGTTGGGGTGTTACCAAGGGGTTTTGAGAGCCTAAAATTTGGTCCTGTAACGCCCACTCCAACCCTTTCATCCATCTTAGATCCATCTGTGTACCACACTGATGCATCCCTTCCCAGATGTGTTTACTTTCATACCCACCATCTTGATTCATCTGAATGCATGTCCTTATGGCATGTGTCTGCTTGGAATACTGTGGTGTTGTTGCCAAGTGGAACTATTATGTATTCAAGATTTTCCTTAAGTTTCTGAATAAGTAATTCTGAGAATCAAGATCTTGACCTAGCTTACCACAGTGAGTTTTCCAACTTAACGTACTCTCAAAATGGATGCCTGGAAATTTAACACTTGTACAATTTTGAGCTACTTGATTATCACTAATTTCGATATTCAGTTCTGGGCATGACTTTTGGTAATTCCAGAATCTAAGGAACTGTCTTTCCTTAATTTAAATAGAGAGAATTCGCCGAGAACCACACAATCAACTTTTGGAAGATTTCACTACGCACCGTTTTTGTAGTGAAATATTTTTTTTTGTGATACAATCACTGATGTATCATCAGCGTATATGGTGAGGTAAATATCACATATTGACACGTTTGAGTCATTTATATATAAAATTAATAGTACCGTTCCCAACACTTAACCTTGTGGTACTCCAAGGGAAACGTCAATTGGTGAGGATTTAACATTACGTTTGATGTTATTTCTGATGTTTGTGATTCTGGCATATTGCCGTCGATTTTTCAAAAAAGTAAATATCCATTTGTTTGTTGAGATTTGTATTCCATAATTATGTAGGGTAGGGTGGGGTAGGTTCGGACATGGGGCACCTCCGGACAATTCAAATTTACCACTTCAAAGTGCTATGATCCTTGCCATATTTATAGTACAATGTGCTTCTACACAAGTAGTTCTGTGGCAAGGAAATGTTTAGCGACTGCGATCAATCAGGAAATATTTATTTGGGTAAATTCAAAAACAGAGTTGTTCTTATCCATTTCAATAGAGCTATCGAAACAGTGAGGTAATTTAATCCTACTTATCGAAGATAATAATATGTTTAGCGATACATAACCTCATGAAACGGCATCTATAAACAATGAGTGAATTTTTATTTTGTCATTTATGGATTTTTGGAACATGGCGCACTTTTAGGTAAGTCGAGTGGGGTAGCTTCGGACTGTCCAAATGTGCCCCATGTTATACATATATGAAATCATACTGTCGAAAGAAAATAGAACGTGACTTCTTAAATTCTGAGTAAGGTAAATATAAGGCACCAAAAAAGAAGTTGAAGAAAACTGAACGTGACTCCTTAGATTCTGATGTGGATTTACCACAAAATATTGCTCATGAGTCAAAATTTTTGGACGATCTGTCCGATTCTTTGGACGAGTTTGAAGACAATAACAATCAGCTCATGATAATGGATGACGACGTAATGCATAGTGATTATTTGCTTGTCAAATTTCCAACCAACAAAAGGACACATCGGTAGAGTGGAAGCATGCGATAATGATAACTAAAGTATAAAAACGGTTTCTGCTCTCCGGACTTGCTAGATATTTTGACTGTTTCAAGAGAAGATGTGGTTTCAAAAAAATACCTAGTCCTGAGGCAGCACAAGAAACTTCCAGGATGTGTTCGCTCTTCAATTCCACGTCAATTTTGATGGTTATAACGTTCCCTACTTTTTCTGATATATATATATATATATATATATATATAGAGGTGAAAATTCGTGACTGGCTGTATATTAGTTTGTAGTATTTGTGGGGTTGCAGTCAGGGTTGCGGGCTATTGTATATATATATATATACAGCGTGTCTCACGGTCGATGGTAGGTTAGACGTTTATGGTAAACGCAAGGCAGGATTTCCCTGAAAATTTCACATCTTACATTTTGTAACCTGATTTATCGATCTAAAATATTTTCAGCTTTGCGGCGTTGCCACGTCTATAAAAAAAAACTAGCAACTTTATTTTTTTAAATAGAACACCCCGTATATTAACTCATTTTTTGAATCGCTCTTTCATCATAATACTTTTTTGTTAATAATGTCCTATACCTATCTCTATCTGTTTTCGAAATAAAAAATAATTTGTGTTAAATATGGACCAAAACATAGCCCTAATTGAACTTTAGTACATCAGTACTCTCAATTCATGAAAAGTTGATATTTTGATTACAGGTTGGACAAATTCGAAGTATTTACTTAACACCAAGAAATCGACTCCATATCATACAGGGCGTGCTAAAATTACTGTTATTTCCATAATGCATAAAAGTGGTCAAAAGTTCATTTTTTCAAATGAAACCCCCTGTATATTACTCGATAAATTGAAAGATGATGAAAAATGCTTCAAGATGATATATCATGTCCCTATACCTAAATCATCAACTTTTCTTAATAAAATTGCTTTTTAAGAATTTGGTTTTAGGTAATAGTGGATTTGTCAAGCTTATAACAGCTTGGTAACTTTTATAAGTAATTTACGAATAGTTATCGACGGTGTTTCAAATTATCTTCCAAAGTGAATGCAAATATCGATTATTCAAACAAAGTTCTTATGAAATTATTTATTATATACGGACAGTGTGATCAAATCATTGCCAGAACTTGCAGAAATTTCAACCAAATGTATCCTGAATTAACACCAATGAACGAGAGGAAGTATGTAAGATTACAAAATAATTTTCTTAACTATGGCTGAAAGTTTCCAGGGAACAACTGTCCAAAAACCAGGCATTTCTAGGTAAAAAGTACGATTTTCTGGAATATAACATGTGAAAGTACAGAAAAAAACAGAATTAGGAGGATTAAAAATAACAAAATTGTAAACAAAATATCACATTTTTACAATAAATGCTGGAAATGTTGTCCATTACATTCTAAACATTTTAAAATATTCTTTTGTACGCGACTTGTCGTTGCTTTTTCAATTTCATGGGGATCTAGATCTTCAATACACCGCACTATTCGTCGTCGCAGTTCTTCTTTGGTAGGCACTGGAGTACTGTACACCCTTTCTTTTAAAACACCCCATAAAAAAAGTCAAGTGGCGTGAGATCGGGTGATCTCGGTGGCCAATCCCACGGCCCTAAACGCCTAAACCAACGATCGTCAAACATTTGGTGAAGTTTCCTGGAAACTTCCTGAGTGCAATGAGCTGGCGCTCCGTCCAGTTGAAACCACGAATTCCTATATTCCTCTAAAGGCAAGTTTTCAAGGAAATCGGTAACAGTCGTCCTTAAAATATGAAGATATCTCTCTGCATTCAGTGTGTCTTCATAAATAAAAAAGCTAATTTAATTTTTCTTCAAAATACAAAACACATTCAGGGAAAATTTTTCTTGAAAACCCATTTCTTTTGTCACATGAGGATTATGATCAGCCCAAAAATGTTTATTCCTTCTATTAAAAATGCCATCCCTCGTAAATTTTGATTCGACGCTCCAAATTATTTTTGACAAAAATTCCTGATCTTCCTGTATATGTATTAGAAGGGATTCGCAAAAATGCGCTCTGCGTTCAAAGTCTTCTACTTTGAGAGCTTGAACTTTGGTAAATTTATACGGATGCATTTCGTGATTTTCCAAAATTCGTTGTACTGAAGCATGTGATACACCCAAATCTTTTTCTGCACTGCGAACGGAAGCTTCTGGATATGCATAAAAATATGCCAAGACGTTAACAGTATTTTCCTCATTTAAAGTAACAGATTTTGGTAATGTTGAAGTCGCTTTTAACTTTGAGCCATAGATAAGGAAATTATATTGTAATCTTACAAACTTCCTCTCGTTCATTGGTAAAATTCAGGATACATTTGGTTGAATTTTCTGCAAGTTCAGGCAATGATTTGATCACACTGCCCGTGTATAATAAATAATTTCATAAGAGCTTCGTTTGAATAGTCAATAGCATTCATTTTTGGCGATTTTTTAAAACACCGTCAATAACCATTAGTTAATTACTTATAAAAGTCACCAAGCTGTCATAAGCTTGATACTTCCACGGCCAACTAAAATCAAATTCTTTAAATATTTTATACAACTGTCCGTTTTTTTTATTACTAGCTGTAACTATTGTACACAAAAATGTGTATGATACATGGATTTGCTCCACTCGCTGACGTTCGTTTCGCAATATTCCCCACTCACAAAATAAAATGCAACTTCCATCACTTGTAGGTATCATAAATAACTATTTTTCCACAAAAACGGCTTTATTAAGAAAAGTTGATGATTTAGGTATAGGGACATGATATATCATATTGAAGCATTTTTCATCATCTTTCAATTTATCGAGTAATATACAGGGGGTTTCATTTGAAAAAATGAACTTTTGACCACTTTTATGCATTATGGAAATAACAGTAATTTTAGCACGCCCTGTATGATATGGAGTCGATTTCTTGGTGTTAAGTAAATACATCGAATTTGTCCAACCTATAATCAAAATATCAACTTTTCATGAATTGAGAGTACTGATGTACTAAAGTTCAATTAGGGCTGTGTTTTGGACCATATTTAACACAAATTATTTTTTATTTCGAAAACAGATAGAGATAGGTATAGGACATTATTAACAAAAAAGTATTATAATGAAAGAGCGATTCAAAAAATGAGATAATATACGGGGTGTTCTATTTAAAAAAATAAAGTTGCTAGTTTTTTTTGATAGACGTGGCAACGCCGCAAAGCTGAAAATATTTTAGATCGATAGATCAGGTAAAAAAATATAAGATGTGAAATTTTCAGGGAAATCCTGCATTGCGTTTACCATAAACGTCTAACCTACCATCGACCGTGAGACACGCTGTATATATATATAGTCTTTTATTTCCCTTAAAAATTAGTAAGTTCTGAATTTTATCAGACTTGTCCGAATGTACCCCACTACTTGTCCAAATTTGGAAAAATGCTTCTATTTGGGAAAAATGTAACTGAACGAAACAACATCAGTTTTTCGCTTGAGATAATGCCAAAATGTTAGAAATAGACTAAGGTATCCATGGCACTTGAATCAGGTACAAAATGTTACCTTATCTTTGAAATATTAATGTTTGAAAAAACAGGTCCGAACCTGCCCCACCCTCACCTAATTTCAATAGCAATCTGTCATGATCTACACAGTTGAATGCCCTGCTGAGGTCACAGAATATCCCGACAGGACATTCTCCAGCCTCCAGTAGCTTGATAATATTAAAATAAAATGTAGCCTATTTGCAGCGATTATTTTGAAAAAATATTACTTTCGACAGGTAGCGAAAGTCACGTTACCACATCTGAGTAGATAATTTTTCATATCTTTCAAAGTACAACTTAACGCCCAAGTCGAATTTCAAAATCAATTATCAATAAAAGTTTTTCCAATATGATACAAACTCTTTGATGGACACTGTATATCGTATCACATGGAATATAAATAATAAAATATTTAAAGTGGCAAAACTACGACCCTCACGCCTCCGCCCTTGTCGCTTAAAAGTGAGACTGTCGTGTGTGTGGGGTGTCTTGCGACTCCTCTTATTTCTTTTCTATTAAAGAGTTCGAAAGTGGGCTCGTGTGGCGCAGGGCGCAGCGTCATATGACTTGTGACTAAAGGGGGATTCGGGTTAAGAACATGCTGTTGTGTGTTTGCACTTTTTACCTCTTCTACAACAAAAAGAAATGATGCGAAATAGGTCACTGGTTGCACACGCGTCTCTTCAGGTAGGCTATAATTCGACAAATTTATTGAATTCGGGGCATTATTTCAGTGGGCCGATGCAAGTGGAGACATTTTTAATTTGGATCATCTGGCGTATGCTCGCGAAGTGTGCCTCGATAAAATATACTTTCTTCTCCATTCCAGCGAATAAAAAGTAATATTGAAATTACAAACATTCGTACTATCCATTCAGTAAATAAAGCACTGAGGAATTAAATCGACATTAATTAGTGAAACTATCGTGTGCAACTTTATTTCTGTTAATTTAATTTCATTATTACATTATTTATTCATTTATATATGAACATGCCAATTTACAAAAACAATTCATAATTAAAAGACAATTCTTATACTACCTTATCTACAAATGCAATCATAATCAACTAAAACTTACTTGCAACAAATCATTTATTCGAATATTGCGGAATAAACTGTACAATAAACTGTACTATTCATTAGTGATTCCTCATTTTATTTATTGTTCTACCATTCTCTATCTACTAAAACAAAATGATTTAGCTCGTTTACAGAAACTCCAAAATAGAGCCATGCGCATAATTTTAAATTGCAGAAGATTAAACCCAATAAAATATATGTTGAAGCAGCTTTGATGGTTGCCAATTAATTCTTGTCTCCTTTATCAAACATTAATCCTGATTTTTAAAATAAAAAATAAAATTTCCCCAACATATTTACAAGAAATAGTTATGTACAATGACCAAATCCATGGATACAATACAAGATCCAGAAATGACTTTCATATTCAACAAGTCACATTGAGGCATACCCAAAATTCAGTTTTTTTCAAGGGACTTGATAGCTATAATAAGCTACCAGAACGGATCAAATGTTTAACATCTTTAACACCCTTCAAGAACAAGTTAAAAACATATTTGCTCAATCAATAAGAGAACTAGTGGCCACTTCCTCATTACTATTTAGCTAGGACAGATATACATGTTATACAGGATGGGTCACGACGTTTACGGAGAACGGGACATAGGATCATTCTGAAAATTTGGTTTCTCAAGTAGTTGCTCTTGGTCTATCGATCTAAAATATTTTCAGCAATGCAGCGTTGCCGCTTATACCAGAAAGTAGCAGCATCTTTGTTATTTCAAATGGGTCATCCTGTATATTACCGCATTTTTAATTTGTCATTCCTTTCTGATTATTTCTGCCTCATACTCTCCTATACCTATCTCTAACGGTTTTTGAGATATTGGTTATTTTCCATATTTTTTATCCAAAACATAGCTCGAATTGAATGTTTATTTCTGCGGTATTTGGATTCTTAGGAAATTGCAATTTTGTGTTTAGTTCATCAAGATCATGTACATTGATTCTGTATAGAGAAGTTTGTTCTGCGTTATACAGGGTCGTTCAAAATTCACGATCTTACTGCTAGATACGAAAAGGGTTGAAAGTGCGTTTTTTTAAATGGAACATCCTGTATATTATGAAATATCCTGAAAGATGACTAAATTGATATGCACGAAGGGGGTTCGGTAAGAAAATTTCACACCGAGAAATGAAAATCATCCAACAATGCATAAGAAATAACTAACGATGGTTTCTCCTGAACTATTTCTCACCACTGAAATATTGATATGTAAAATACCTACTTCATCAATAAATTTATAATATAAAAAAAGTTATGTTCTTATCGTGGATTGATCGTGGATTGAACCATCGACCTAGCGACTCATAGGCCGCAACACTACCGCTTAGCTACGGGACTTGTGATAAAAACTTGTTTGTTCTGCGTTATACAGGGTCGTTCAAAATTCATGATCTTACTGCTAGATACAAAAAGGGTTGAAAGTGCGTTTTTTTAAATGGAACATCCTGTATATTATGAAATATCCTGAAAGATGACTAAATTCCCTTCGAATTGAAATATCATGTTCCTATACCTAAATAGCCAGAATTCCGAGATAATACTAATTTTCACTTGTAATCTCCCAAGTGCTTGAATTATTGCCGGAAATTTTTCAAGTACATGAATTTTTTGAAAATTACCCGAGTCGCGAAGCGACGAGGGTGCACACAGTGCACAAGACCTGCGCCAACGAGTGATCAACTGCACTGAAGAGCTAGATGTCAGTGAAATAAGGAGTGCTACAACTGTAACTCCAAATACCCGGATTTTGAAATGTTTGGAAGCCAATGGTCAGCATTTTGAAAATTTATTGTAAACGTTTTCTAATTTTTGACAGCTAATTGATGAAATTATGTTGTAATCGTACAAACTTCCTTTTGTTCATTGGTTGTAAATCAGAGTACGTTTCATTGAATTTTCTGCACGTTCTTGCTATAATTCCCTCACATTTTCCATGAAGAATAAAGAATTTCATCAGAACTTCGTTTGAATAGTTAATTCCCTCCATTTCAATTATTTTTGAGTCACTTTCGTTAAGAAACATCCAACGGTATCATTAATAGTGCACTAATTGTCAAATTTTCATAATGTCATGTACTATCATGACATTTAATAGCTGAATATGATGAATAGATGAATAGATGAATATGAGAAAAATAAATCGATTTTTTTTGAAAATTTCACACCTCACTTTTGAAGCCAATCAAAAAATTCGTTCCTGTATAGATACCATAACAACCCTAAAAATTTCCGGAAATTTTTATCCTCCTGGGTACCCTGGGCGAAATTAATAAGTGGACATTTTTCTGTCAAACATTTGACATGTGACAAGTTGATATTTTGCTTTAATGTACAAATGGAGGTCTAGTTTTCACATGAAAGGAGATAATTATGTATTTACTAGAAATTTGGAATGTGTCTGAAAATATTTTCTCCACGATTATTGCAGAAATTGTCAATTCTGAAATCATATTTCTGAAGAATTTCAATACACCATTTGTCACAAGTTTTTATCACAAGTCCCGTAGCTAAGCGGTAGTGTTGCGGCATATGAGTCGCTAGGTCGATGGTTCAATCCACGATCAATCCACGATAAGCACATAACTTTTTTTTTTATTATAAATTTATTGATGAAGTAGGTATTTTACATATCAATATTTCAGTGGGTAGAAATAGTTCAGGAGAAACCATCGTTAGTTATTTCGTATGCATTGTTGGATGATTTTCATTTCTCGGTGTGAAATTTTCTTACCGAACCCCCTTCGTGCATATCAATTCGAAGGGAATTTAGTCATCTTTCACGATATTTCATAATATACAGGATGTTCCATTTAAAAAAACGCCCTTTCAACCCTTTTCGTATCTAGCAGTAAGATCATGAATTTTGAACGACCCTGTATAACGCAGAACAAACTTCTCTATACAGAATCAATGTACATGATCTTGATGAACTAAACACAAAATTGCAACTTCCTAAGAATCCAAATACCGCAGAAATAAACATTCAATTCGAGCTATGTTTTGGATAAAAAATATGGAAAATAACCAATATCTCAAAAACCGTTAGAGATAGGTATAGGAGAGTATGAAGCAGAAATAATCAGAAAAGAATGACAAATTCAAAAATGCGGTAATATACAGGGTGACCTATTTGAAATAACAAAGATGCTGCTACTTTCTGGTATAAGCGGCAACGCTGCATTGCTGAAAATATTTTAGATCGATAGACCAAGAGCAACTACTTGAGAAACCAAATTTTCAGAATGATCCTATGTCCCGTTCTCCGTAAACGTCTAAGGTACCATCGACCGTGACCCACCCTGTATATTAGTGCGTTCAAAGAATCTTTTAGTGTTCATAATTTTTTTCTTGAAAGTGTATGTATGTATAGATTTGCGTGAGTGCAAATAGGTGTAGTAGGTGTATGTATTTATTGTATATTTATATATGTGTGTATATAACAACTTTTTATTCTATGACAAGAGTACAAATGCCCTATAAGTACTTGACTGATTATTTTTAAAAAACTTAATTTATATTAGCATTAGAGCATGCTGTTTATTGTTCCCGTTGTAACGACCAATGAAAATGTAAATTAGCCAAATGGCCTAAATAAAGGATTTATATATATATATATATATATATATATATATATATATATATATATATATATTTATAGTTTATTTATTAGAAACAGATGATGCATTCAAATTATTTAAATACACCTCATTAAAAATATATTTTCAATAAATATAGGCCTCACTATAGATTTATCAACAGTAAATAAAACATTATTTATAATAAATGAAGAATATTTATTAATTTTTATATTTCATTAACATTTAATAAACACATTTTTATCATTAATATGTATTATTTATTGAGAATGAACGTTTGTAAATAAAAAACCTCAGCATTTATTCAGAATAAATATAGAATATTCATTAAAAATGTTGTTTATTATTAATAAACCAATGAGGACGCAAGATGAGCCTTCTGAAATCAAAAAATCAATATGGAAAAATTGGAGTCAATTTACCGTTTATACAAAATAATAATAATAATAATAATAATAATAATAATAGCGTCTTTATTGTCCATTCAAGTTTTTTTAAATAACAATATACTATATACATGAAAAATAACGGCATAATAGGCGGAGTTCAGCTTACAAATTGAAAAATATTGATAACATCAAATTATAGTGAATTGTTCATATTAGCTGCTCTTCCACTCAACCTCAAACACACCAGTCTATAGAGAACAGAGTTTTACCTACTAGGCACATTTGTTCACACGGAAGGGGAAAGGGGGGCTCATTTCACATATGCTGCGTATTGAGAAGAATTTCTTTGTAATGTTTTTTAAAACAACTTTCTTTAATTTTTTTCAGATGGCTTGGTAAATTATTATAGATTTTAACTATCTGATAACTGAACGATCGTTTGAACTGTTCGGTACGATTACCTTAACTTATAGGTGTTTATTAATCCCACAAAACTGTTGTCTTTCAAAAACTCTTCCAGCTCCTGAACATGGTCCATTATGGCGAGAGACGGCCTTGCTAAACTGATGCGTTACTTGTAACTTTTACAACAGAATCTATGATTGTATTAATGTTAGAAAATAGATGCACAAACCATGCATGTAATAATTATAAAACTAGTGTTATTGTGTCTTCTGTAACTATGAAGAGATTGTTTGATTTTGAATTACACACAATCACACAAAAATAAATAATTACAACATGCGACTTAACCTACACAACGCAAATGACGCACACACGCTCAACGACAAACGACGAAACACGAAAACCCGACGTACGTCTTGACAAGTGGCCCATCAGCATGCCCAACCACGGCACCTATCGCGGAGATTTTGTAATAATGGTCAGCGCGGTATTTTCAATGAATATTTATTATTTTGTGTAATTGATGACTTGTTTATTTTGTGGAAATTCATGATCACTTTAATGAAACGAAAGAAAAACAATTTTTGTCTTATTTCCACTAGTTTTTTATATTTACGACCGGTTTCGGGCTTTATCCCATTATCAAGTATAAAAACTAACTAATACAATTGTACTCTAAACCTAGTTATATAGGGAGTTTGCAGGTAAACTGGATGGAGAGGTAATTAAATGAAAATAATTGAAATTAAATGAACATGGGTGAAACGATATAGATTCGATACTGGAGGTTATGGAAATTACCTGTGTTGTCAAAATCACAAATTCAAAAGTGGAGACCTACATAAATCGAGTTGCTCGTTGAGGGTTCTATATTTCAAGTTTTTAATTGATTTATTGATTTCCATGGCCTCCAACAGATTCATTTTCTTTCCTTTATTACGTGTGTGTAGGATTTTGAGATTATCTTTATCTATCTTGTGTTTGGATTCTTGCAGATGTTCGTACATAGAAATCACCGATAAAAAACGAGAAAACAATATTCGGCATCAAAATTTAATGTAATTGTGTCGGATGAAAATTCCGTTCAAGACACCGATATGATACATATAATTTTTGAATTTTAGCACAATTGATCATTGACATACCATACTGAGAGCTTCCATCAGAAAAATTCACACAAGGTGGAAATCATCTATTAGAAAATCTTCAACCGCGAAAGTATTATTCCAGTTCAAAGTGAAGTAATTTTTCGCAATACAATCTGTATAAATAATGACATCGTGGCAACGCACTATCCGATCTGAAAATATAGGATTACAGAGAGTTCATATAAATAAAACACAGGGCGATTAATTGGAAAGTTGAATTTATTTTCATGGAAGACCATGTTGGCATATACACTTATTTGAGAATTATCTTCTCTAGATTATTGTTTAAATTGTCTGAACAAAAACATCTGAATTCCTGACAATCCAGATGTTTAGTCATGAAGAATGCAGTACTGAATGAAAGCTGTGTATATACGAGAATGTTGTAAATTTTTTATTCGTTCTTCTTCTTTTTGTTGAATAACTTTTTAATTAATGATAAATCGAATCTTTATACTGCATATATTTTTTAAATTGTTTCTTTGTACTTAGTATCGATCTCTAGTATACTCGTTTATCTAAACAAAAATAATTAATTAATCCTCTCTCAATAATGAATTTGATGCAATTGAAAGATTATTTACCCATGGCGAATTCACCTATAATGCACTAGCTATTTCAAACTCTTGCACTACTTGCACCCAATATTATGTGGCCCTTTCCAGGCAGAGATGGACAAGATAAGACCATTTTTTGCGCCTTTTTTTATTTATCTTATATGTTTGACGGCAACTATACTTGGCCTTATCAAATGACTCACTTTTGGGTGGTCTTAACTTTTATTCCATCTTTTGTATCAGCATACACCAGACTCAATTGAAATATTCACTTGCTCTCAGTTTATAGTTATTAATTCTTCAAAGAAGGATCATTTGTGTATTATAAAGTCTTATTTTTAATACATTCATTTTAATTTTAAATTCACAATTATGTGAAGGTTCGGTTGCACCAAGGAAGCAATTATTCAGTTTGTACTCCAAAAAAGTGTATACTTGCAAATCATATACAGGCTAGCAAAATACCTACTCAAGAAAAACTGGAGAAAGAGATTGCAGATCCATGATAACATTTTTTCGTGAACTATTTTTTATATGGAAGGAAGTATACACGGAGAAAAAAATCACTAACCATTAGTGAAACTTGAATATCCACAAGTAAAAACTTGAATACTATATGGGACAAATAAACAAGTTAATTACCACTGAAAAAATTGTGTTCCTGGAAATGAACACTTACCACCACTAACCTATTTTGATATATTTCAGAATAATACCCTTTATTGTCCACTTTACTAATCCCAAATGAATTGTTCACTTATGGGTGGAATATAGGTGCATTATTATTAGTACGTTGATCAGTAACCCCAAGTGAACTCAATCTATAATTTTTCAGCCTCTACTTTCTTTTTGACCTATCATTGGTATTATTTTCCATACCCAGTAAAAGAGCTGTTCTCTTGTCATTGGTGTATTATTTATTTACTCACTAGAGTAGCGTTTATGGACAGTTTCGAGTATTTTTACTGTAAGTGGATGAAAATTGCATCATAGAAAAATATACTTTAAATTATTTCAAAATATGAAATAATCGAATGACTATTATTATCAAGTAAGTATGATTTTCTGCTATATTTGACAATAGTCCTCGACATATTAGATTATTGCATGATTCTGAACAGTTTAAAGTATAATTGTCACATACTTACAATTTTTATCCAATAACTCTAGAAATATTTGAAAATTACCACATAGGCTATACTCACTGGAAAACCATTAATAAATAATACTCTCTTTCATTACTACAAACATATATCATGCATAAATATGATTCCAGGTACAATCACGCTCATAACAGGACGCTACACGTGGATGAAACAAATCGAATGAAATGACGCCGTGGCTTGTGGGATTGTGGGGCCGTTTTCGCAACAGAGGCATTTTGCGGAAACACCCGAACGTGCCCGAACATGAAAAAGTTGACTAAGCATAAGTGAATTGGTCACTAACCCAATCGATTTGATCGATTAACGTTATTATTGAGATGGCTTAGACCAAGTGAAGTTGTTTCAGATAAACGATTTAGTAGTGGTATGTATCATTATACCTACAATTAGTTTAGTGTGCACCTACAGATATCGAACATGAAAAATATTTCGATTCGCTGAGTACTCTGATGAGTTACGGTAGGAACACACTTTCAGAAACATTATTTCGCTTACTATGAGTCCCTCATATTCCCACCGTAGGTGAAAATTCAGTACCTACAATTGAATTTTTTTCAGGTAAACAATTTACTCGGACGAGTTTTCTCCGTGTACATCATTTTGATGGTTCTTTTAGAGGAATCATCGCCTCTGGCCACCAGTATTGGATCACCCAGTACAAACTGTTCCAAAATTTGGAATTCCGGAACTTTGTTGAATCTGTTTGTATTCAGTATGAATGAATGAACAAGCATGCAAGCTACTGTCTTTTCCCAATATGATAAAAAAAAAACAAGTTATGTATATAACATTAAGTAGAATTAGAACGTTCTGTAATTGAAAAAAAGAAGTAGTGAAGAAAGGAGATAAAAATATGTAAATTTTCAATATTTTTATTGCAACAAAACTATTATCCAGTCTTTTGGAAAATTATCCTGATCCTATTATTCATGAAATATCAATACTTTAGAAATGTTAGGTCAAAATCCACAGTCTATATACCAACAAGTAAATTACATACCTATATCAAATTAACACTATTCACTCAACTCACAAGAGTAATACCTAACAGGATAATTCCGGCACACGATGTAACCCGTACACATACAAAATAACTCAAATGCTGGAATTTAGCAAAAACGATGATGAACTGCCCCTAACTGGTGCGGCGGTTATTCTCGATTGAACCCGAACTGGTCGAAAATCAACAAGTAGGTGAACACGTAATATTTCCTTAGGAACACCAAGTTTTACTGCGAATAAATTGTTGTTTTATGACTGTAACACGAGTCTCTGTTGTAACGATATACTTTCAGAAACCCATAGTTGTTGATAAATATGAAAAAACTCTTTTTCAGCGCTAGTAAAATATAGACCTGACATTATATAAAGTGAATTAAGTATCTAATGTTCGAAGTACTTGTTGTATGTGTGCTGAAACCACTTGTGGGAATTCAATTCAACACTTGTATAAAGACATTCTTTATTTAAAACACCAAGGTTCTGTCAGTTGACAAAATCGAGCTTATAACCTATTAACGAGAATTTAATTCAGTTCCCTTATAGTTAGGCAACTTTTGATGCCGAGTCTGTATCGTGGGTTGCAGAAATATCAAATTCAAACCCGCGCACTTGGTAAGATATTTTCAGTGGGAGATATAAAAACAGGACACTTTTTATAACAACTTTTTATTTCACTATCGAAAGTTTTGAACTGTTCAATCGCTGTGGAAATTAGTTGATGGACGATACTACTAAAATCACGTCAGATTTACACCATTATCTTTTTTCTGGAATTTTCATACACTGATAATTTTGAGCCTTGTTGGTTTCTATCGAGTGGCGGACAACACGACGTTTGCCCTTGATGCCTGGTCATTTTATTTAGGTAAGCATTAATTATTTCATGAGGAAATGTACCAGTTTTCTGTTCCTGGTCCCTGAAGGGTCCTATCATTCAGCTGTTCATCTACAAGTGGGTGTTAAAACATTTTATTTAGTTGTAGAAAATATATCGAGAAAACGTGCTTTATCAACCCCCAGAATAAAGCTTTGTTGGAACTCCTGGTCATGTGTATCATTCAGCCAACCCCCAAAACAATCCCTGAGAATAGAGAGTATCTGTGCATATGTAAACAATATTATAGCTATAAGTTCATACGGTCAGAATTCTCATTTTTCTAGAGACAAAATGATATTCTTTTAAATATAGGTACTAATTTTCTCATCACTATCGAAAAAATGCCAGGAAAACGTTTTACTTGGACCGTTTTTTCTGTGTTGCATACTCAAATGATCACACTGTATAGTGGCCCAATATGAAATCAAAATCCAGCTAATACAAAGTTCCACCTGGATTATCTTGCATAAATCACAGTAAATTTGAATTTCGCCAAGAGATAGGATTCCATCTCCCCGTCAAAAGAACTAATGTTTTTTTCCCTCGACCTTTCCGTTGGGATGTGATTCACTCATTCATAATGCGCTTTTTTATTTCACGTTGTAAAAACAAAGCAACCCCCATCCAGAAACGCCACGAGCACTCCGTCTTGATATCAACCGGCACCGTCCGTAAAAAGGGTTGATTCACCCCTACGCACTCGTTCCTCTATTGATTTTTTTACGCGGTTTTAAAACGAAGTTATGAACGTATTTTTTTTCTCGTGGGGTGGCTTCGGAGCATTCTTATGCGAACGAAAAAAGAAAGAAAGAAATCAGCGTGGGGTAACCCTATCGTTGCTCGGGGCATAAGACTCGAAAGATCGATATAACTCTTCCGTGGGGTGAAGTCGCGTGGGGTGAGATGATGTGCTCTGGCTACCCCTAGAGACAGTCGTCGGAGGACTCTTGGAAAAGTTAAGCACGTACAGCGTGTTCCGAGCAATCAGTGGTTTCGATTAAAAAAAAGTTGTGCGAGCTGCATATTTCAGATTATAAAAGTAACCTGACTTGGTACCAGCATTGGTGTTCAAAGCTTAGTATACCCCGCAGATTCATCAAAACCTTCATACGAATGAAGTTTTGACATTTTTTTCAATAAAAATTTTGACAGACTTTGTAATTTAAATATACCGAATCCTTCCAATGCCCTGTCGATTTTAGCCTCAAACAGTAAAAAAACTGAATCAATGTTTGTGATTGAATTCCTAAATAAGAGAAATATTAAGCTGTAGAAGGTTTCAAACTTGTTGTCTATGTGTAGATCCTTGTGTTGCATTTACCTAAACACACCAATCCGTGAACTATGAGCTGAATCTGAGTAAACCTCAAAGTCATCTTCACAATATATATTTGACCCCTAGAGTAGAAAGGGGGGCTGTGTCAGAGCAACTTTGACAATAACTTATCAAAAATGTTGCGACAACATAATTCTGTCAAAAACATGTTGTCGAACATAGAAATACTCATCTTCAGTTGGAAGTATTGTCAGACTAAGATTGCTATACTAGCAGTATTCATATGAAGAAAGAAGTCCATCCTCGATTCGAAGTTTCGCATTTTCTTTTCGTCTTTGCTTTCCCGATGAGTGCTTATTGGTTTTCCTGGCGGGTGGCGCTGCGACTGAGTTGCTCTAAGTCGCAGTTTCATCCGTAGAGAATTATTAGGTAAACAATTGATTATAATTCATTGGGCAGGGACAAAGTTGTCGGTCCTACCCTTGCACCGATGAAAGGCAAGAACCTCGAAACATGTCTGCAGGTGGTCATCCCCAGCCGAATGAAGGATTCATTTTTTGTTTGTTTACAATAAACTCTTGCAATTGAGTCTTTTTCGAAAAAAGTTGCACAAATATCTGTCAGATGTAGTTCAATATCCGTCGTGACATTAGCCAGTAGTTATTTTCTGTCAAATTTCTGAAGAAAGAGTACTTTGAATTTATTCATAATAATACGTTTGTTCTGGTTCTAAAGGTTGATGAATCGTCTGTTCTGGTTTCGAATACGAAATGATCCGGGACTGTCCTGAACTATCACGAATCGTTCTTGCTCTCGAGACTGAACTAATGAGAACTGTTCTTGTTGCGCATGCGCTCGTGCGCATTTAAACGACAATACAATAAAATAATGTTTATAATTAAGACTAATCCTCATTTCTGAGGGAAAAAAATTGTTTCAGTTCCAATGATGGAAATGATTATGGTTCTTATTTGGAAATTTCGGAAGGAAAATCTGGTGTTAAAACTTATAGGTATATTTATAAATAAGAACTAAATAAACGAAAATCAACATAATCGAACCAACTCATCTACAACTAACTGATGAAAATCATCACAAATATCTCAAAAATAAATATATCAGTCATTCATAATTCGCTTCCCTTATTATGTATGGGCGTACCTGAATTATGATTATTTTATGGAAGAGGACGAAAATGGGTGACAATGTTATTTCAAAATAACACCTTACTATGAAAACTGAACAATATTTTTCAAGATAACGTCGACTTTATTACTGCTTGACGTTTTTGAGAACTGCAATATATCTCTATTGTTTCAGTTTCAGATATCAATGATAAAACGAAAAAGGAAGGATTTTCAATATGAAAATGACATTTTTTACAAAAAAAATGAAGATAACGATGGGAACACTGTGAACTGAACAATAAGTTGAAAAATATTATGGGTTTTTACTTGTAAAGTCGGAAAATAATGAATAAAAACACTTTTTTTTCTGTTTTTTATTTTACTTTTACTAAACTATCAATATTATTATAACAACCAATCCATAAAAAAATATTATACCAGATGGTGATTTTTATTATTTCCAACACCTTCTCCTAATAATAAATTACCGGATAAACTAAATCTTGGAAACTAAACAATTTTTGTGTTTTTCGAACTTGCAATTTCCAAGGGGTTTTGTAAAAATATCTGCTACTTGATCAGCAGAGCAGCAATACTGCAAGTTGATGACTCCTTCATTCACCTTCTCATTGATGAAATGATAGCGAACATCAATGTGTTTGCTTCTTTGATTAAACTGCCCATTTCTTAACAGTTTCATGGTGCTCTGATTATCAATATTCAGTTTGATGGTCATATTTTGGTTGGTGAGCTCGTCAACAAGTGATTTTAAATAAATTAACTCCTTTGTGCAATCTGCAGCAGCAATATACTCCGCCTCAGTACTTGATAAGGCTACAATCTACAATAGGTTGTTTCCTAGAACACCAGCTCACAGGTCCTCCGCAAAACATCACAACATATCCCGTCGTACTCATTCTTTTTTCAGTGTATCCTGCAAAATCCGAATCACAGTATGCTATCAACTCGCTGTCCTTTGAATTTCTTTTATATCGATCTCCATAATTTGGTGAATATTTCAAATATCTTAGTATTCGTTTTACGTTAGACACATCTTGATCCACTGGATTTTCCATTTTTTTGCTTCCAAAACTTACAGAAAACGCTACATCTGGCCTTGTTTTATTGGATAAGTATAAGAGACTTCCAATTGATTCTCCGTAGGGAAACTTCCTATCGGTTTTCAAAATATCATTCACCCCTGTACAGTGCATCCCATTTTGGGTGAGACAGCCAGGTTTATCGCTTGTTATTTAAGATAGAGCCTTGCGGTTTTCACGTTCCTGTCCTTTTTTTTGTGAAACTCAAGTTGGCTTAATCAGATTTTGCATAACTGTTTCCGTTTATGAGATACAGGGCGATTTTGGAAATTGATACTTTTCGGACCACTTCTTTATCTCCGAAGTTATTAGAAATAATGCTGAGCTAAAAACTACATCTGATACAGAATTCTGCGTAGAATCCAGTGGCGTACTTATTTTTTTTTTCGGGGTATGGTTTTGAAGATACGACGCAAACCTATATTTTTTTCAATGGAACACCCTGTATTTTATTACTTCGTTAAATTCGCTATTTTTTTCCCTTCAAAATTATGTATAACTCTATATAGGTAGGATGTTCAGAAATGCTATAAAACACTAAAACATCACTTAATGATAATGTTTTGTTAGTGGGCCATGGATTTCCCATATAAAAGAAGAATTAATTGAATAATTTTCATTTGTGTTTTTTTTATAGGAGAGTAAGCAAATAAAGATAATACACTAACACGAAAAACAAAACGTAGGTACCTACCTAATAGCAAAAAATAAATAATATAACAATTCATAATAAAAATTAGATACAAAAGAAATACCCCATAAAATATTTATCATTAATAAAAATTTTCAACATTACATAATATCTTACTGATTAAACTGTTCAAATTGCTGTCCATTTTCCCTAATACATAATTGACAAACTTTTTCAATTCGCCTGAGTGCATTTAATATTATAAAAGGGCGGTTTTGTAAATTTCGGAAAGCTGCCGCTGTTGATGCACGAAGTTCTTCGGGACTGTTGTGTCTGTTACTGTATATTTTATTTTTCAAATAGCCCCACAAGAAAAAGTCTAATATAGACAGATCAGGTGACCTTGGAGGCCACCTTATGGGTCCATGAGTTCCAATCCAACAACCCTGAAAATTATTTTCTAAAAACCGCCCGATCAATCTTGAATTATGGGCAGGGGCGCCGTCCTGTTGGAAATGTATGGAATGAAGAAAGGCGAGGGGAACATCTTCCAGTAGTTCCGGTAACACGTCTTCTAAAATTGTCAAGTACCTAGTTGCGGTAAGAGATCCTTCAAAAATGCGGTATATGATTTTTGTCCCCAATATGAAACATGCCACAATAAAACCAAATCTACCCTGTTGTTATCGTTCAAAAATCAAGTGCTGGTTTTCATCATACCAATGCCTTGTATTTTGCCTGTTAAATATACCAGCACTGCTTATATGTGATTCGTCTGACCAAATAACTTTTTTTGCGAAATCAACGTCTCTCCGAGCATGGTTCAAAAACCAATTGCAGAAATTCACACGTCTTGCTGCATCACCAGGATATAAGTGTTGGACAATATTGACTTTGTAGGGTTTTCTTATACTTTTTTTAAATTCTGTGTACCCGTGATCTGGAAATAGCAGTATCATTCTCTAATTTTGCACAAGAAGTCTGATGATAGGCATGAACGCTAGCTAACACATTTATTTCTTCTACTTCTTGATTCTCTTTATTATATACCTTGGGTCGAGGTTTAGAATATGCACCATAATTCAGTAAATTATACTTTAGTCTGAATATAGTTGCTCGACTAGGTTGATGCCTCTCAGGATATCTGAAAGTTTTTAAATCACGATGTAAGGAAATGTCTTGTGGTAAAATTCTCGACGTCATACCTGTTCAAATAAAGTTCCAAAGCTTCGCCAACGTTTTCATTGGATTGATTCAAACATTGTATAATGTCAAATTTTTCATTGTTTTGAAAAACCAAATCTCTTCCAGCCATTATCAGTTCTCAATCAACAAATTCACAAACAATTATTTCTACAATACTCAATATTCCTTCAAACCCAAACACGATGAAACACAATAATAATTCGTAGCGAAGACAGCTAGATCAGATTTGTTTTTTTTTCTCTTCAATGCCTATTTGATAAAACAATGCTTCCAAATGCATAGTAGCCATAATAACAACAAGGATGTTCGTATCATCCATGACCTACTAATGTTAATAATCAAAAGTAATAATCCTCTTATTGAAACTTGGAAAATCCATGGCTTACTAACGAAAAATTATCATTATGTGATGTTTTAGTGTTTTTTAGCATTTCTGAACATCCTACCTATATAGTGTTATACATAATTTTGAAGGAAAAAAAATAGCGAATTCAACGAAGTAATAAAATACAGGGTGTTCCATTGAAAAAAATATAGGTTTGCGTCGTATCTTCAAAACCACACCCCGAAAAAAAAAATAAGTACGCTACTGGATTCTACGCAGAATTCTGTATCAGATGTAGTTTTTAGCTCAGCATTATTTCTAATAACTTCGGAGATAAAGAAGGGGTCCGAAAAGTATCAATTTCCAAAATCGCCCTGTATCTCATAAACGGAAACAGTTATGCAAAATCTGATTAGGCCAACTTGAGTTTCACAAAAAAAAAGGACAGGAACGTGAAAACCGCAAGGCTCTATCTTAAGAGGCCATGAGCGCGATCATATTAGGGGCGGTTTTTTTTTGATAAAAGAGCCGATAACTCAAAAACGGTTCATCGTATCGATTTCAAACAAAGACAGGCTTCTAGAGGACGTTCGATTATATGTACCTACGTCTGCGGCAGCACCTCACGATGCTTTTTACAGATAATCGATGAAGCTGCAATGGTATTTCTCTTCCATTAAAACTTGAAGCAATCTTCATCCAATCGAAACAAATTTGATATCAGAGGAAAGTTAAAACGTTGATCTATGTACGTGCTTTAATGTTTTTTTGAAATTATTTGTTCATCTACCCAAAAACTTCAAAGTAACTGCATTTTTAGGACATTTTTGAGATTTTTTTTTGTGAAAAAGTGGATTGAAGTTACAGCACGTACCTAGAATTGAATGTCCTCTAGAATCCTGTCCTTGTTGGGAATCGATACGACGAACCGTTTTCGAGTTATCAATTGACTCTTTTACCCTTAAAAGCGCCACAAATATAATTGCGCTCATGGCCTCCTAAATAACAAGCGATAAACCTGGCTGTCTCACCCAAAATGGGATGCACTGTACCATTTCCTCAAGAAGTCCAATAGAATATGTTTGTTGACTCAGGGTTATGGAATCTGGTACTCTTGATATTTCAAGACCAAGGAATGTGGAAGGACACTGATCTGCAATCATGTCAAATTCATGTGCTAGTTTTTGAAGTGAATTATTCATGATTTGCTCATGATGACCCAATAAAATACCATCGTCAACATATATGGCCAATAACATTGAAGAATCTTCGTTCTTGAATAAACACTGGTCTGCTTTCAATGGAATAAGTTTTACTGTTTTTAAAAAATTTTGTGAATCGCTGATTCCACTTCATTGGTGCCTGTTTCAACCCATAGAGTGATCTGTTTAGAACACATACTTTGACGTTTTCTTGGAAACCCTCTGGAACAGACATGAAGATCTTTTCATTGATTTCTCCATACAAAAATGCTGTCTTTACATCGACTTTTTTTATAATCACATCGTTCTTGGCAGCTAAGGCAAACATTATACGAAGAGAAGAACTGTTTACTACAGGGCTGAATGTTTCTTCATAGTTTACTCCATACTCCTGTTCGCAACCTCTAATCACAAACAAGCCTTGCTTTATATCGGCCATTATCTTTGATGGTGAAAATCCATCGGCTCGTGAGAAATTTGTTTTCTCCTACTTCAGATTTATCTACATATGACCATGTTTTATTTTCTCCAATGATTCCATTTCCTCTTTTATAGCTGCTTTCCATTTATCTTTTTCAGTGCCGTGTACTGCCTCCTGATAGGATAACAGTAAAAAATCATCAAATCTTCTAGATCTTCTAATAGTTCTATTTCTTCTTTCTTCCAAATTTTCATGTTCTTGTGTTTCGTTTATTTCAATCGTTTCATTCGTTTCTTCATTTCTCTCAGCGTTATCTCTTCTTTCCTCTGGTCTTACTTCTTCAGAGTATTCTTCATTGCTAGAATATATTTTCATTACTTCTTCATCGGTTCTTTCTTCTTTACTTTCTCCAAAAATTACATCGCGTTGAACAACTATTTTTCTTTTCTCAGAGTCCCATAAACGATACCCATTCAATGCATATCCAACAAATATTTATTTTCTACTACGGGAATCAAGTTTTTAAATATGTCCTAATACTTTGGAATGGGCATCACTTCCAAATATTTTCAGTCGTGACAGATCTGGTTTTCTTCCAGTCCATTTTTCAGTGAGTGTTACATCAAGACTTTCAGTAGGACTTCTGTTTAGGAGATACACTGCAACATATATTGCTTCTCCCCAAAATGTTTTGTCCAAACCAGAATAAAAAATGAGAGCTCTGGCTTTTTCCATTCAAACGTTCTGCTTTGGCATTTAATTGAGGACTATGTGGAACAGTATAGTCCAAAACGATGCCTTTTTGTTTACACCAGGTCTGTATTTCTTTACTGGAATATTCTCCTCCGTTATCACATCGTATTTTTGAAATTTTCATATTTTTGAATGCCTTAACTTCTTGAATGTACTCCTTCAGGTATTCTTGAACTTCGTTCTTATTTTTCAAGAGATACACAACAGAAAAATGCGTGGAATCATCAAGAAAGGTTAGAAAGTACCTTTTACCATCCCATGTGCTTGGTTCAATGGGTCCACAAATGTCTGTGTGGATAATTTCAAGTGGCCTACTCGCTCGGTATCTTGTTGATGCGAAAGGGAATCTTATTTGCTTTGCTTGCATACAATAGTCACAAACAGGATAGACCGGAATCCCACGCCTATTTTCAAAAATGATCAATAACAGGCTGAATCTTCCTGGGTAGCTTCATTTGGCCGAGATGCCCAACTTTTTCCTCTACGAAAATGCTCGATAGTGGTAGCTAATAAAATGCGTAGGCGTCAAACATATCGATTTGGTGGGTGCAAAAAATTCATTAATAACAGTTAGTTTTTCAGTTGAACCTCGAGATAATTCGATGAAGTACTCGAAATAACTTTTGTCCTACAAAATGGATGGTAGGACTGAAGAGTCCCCCACTCCCAACATGTACTAATGACGTGGTCATAAAAATTCATTAATAATCAGCGGATTTTTTTACCGTTGTTTGGTTAATATTTGTAAAATTGAATTGTCATATTGTCCTACAAATTGAATGGTAGGTGTTCCCAGTCCTACGCTCCGAAATTGTCAATTCCATGGTAAAAAAAATTCATTAATAACAGGCTGAATCTTCCTGAGTAGCTTCATTTTGCCGAGACGCCCAACTTTTTCCTCTACGAAAATTCTCGATAATGGTAGCTAATATAATGCGCAGGCGTCAATCATGTCGATTTGGTGGGTGCAAAAAATTCATTAATAACAGTTAGTATTCCAGTGAACCTCGAGATAATTCGACGAAGTATTCAAAAAAACGTTTGTCCTACAAAATGGATGGTAGGACTGAAGAGTCCCCCACTCCCAACATGTACCAATGACGTGGTCATAAAAATTCATTAATAACCAGCTGATTTTTTTACCGTTGCTTGGTTAATATTTGTATAATTGAATTGTCATATTGTCCTACAAATTGAATGGTAGGTGTTCCCAGTCCTACGCTCCGAAATTGTCAATTCCACGAAAATTGTTGATATTATAGTAGCTAATGAACTGCGTAGGCGAAAGTCATGTTGATTTGGTGAGGGTAAAAACCCAAATCTGCAGCTCTTGGCTCATGGTGAAACAAACTAATTGATATAACTTCATTTCAAGGCAATAAAATCAATCTATTTGACCGTAAGCCACGGGCTTAACTAGCCAACAGATATTTTGATCATTATTTCTGAAATAAAAAATGATCAAAATATTTTGTAATTAGGCACATTTATCCTCATTTTTGATATGATATTTTCTTGATCCTGCCATCCTCATTGAGTTGTTCAGTTCACAGATCGATCCTATGGCCAGTTTTCGAGCTACAGGGTGTCAAATAATTCCATTACTGCTGTTTTGCGAATTATGAATCGATTTGATTTTTTTGCTTTAATTCGAAATCGATTTTTTTAGAAATAAAAACATTAGATCTAATTTGTAGCTCGTAAGTCCCTCCATTCGAATAAGAAATTATATTTCACAAAGGGTGTTGCATTACATAGCATGACAAGACACTGTTAAAGAAATAGATGAATATTAATACCATTTTTATTTTACAAATTCTTTGAAAAAGAATGGGTCTTTATCAAATTCATGAGGATTCATATTATGATTGCTAGTTCAACAGTTTTCCATGTACACAGTGACAATTTGAATGCTTTAAAAGGCTATATCTCAGGAACAAAATGAAATAATTATTACGAATTGTCCATATCTGTTACTAGGATATGAGAATTGAAGTGAAATTATACTCATGAAATAATCCTCCTATCAACTTCCCTTATTTCCAGCAAGTCCCGTCACTCTCTGATTTACAGCCATCCGCATCCAATTACATTTTTCAGAAATCTGTTCTTGTGATACCTCCTTGAATAGCTGGTGAAAAATGCTCTCCCACTCCTTTCCCTTCCCTTCCCCATTATTCAAAATTGTTTTTTCTGTTAAGCAGATGTCGTCCCCTTACTAACGGCAGCTCTCAGAAGTCGATACTTGTGCGAGCCAAAAATTAACATCATCAAACAAGTAATTATTTAATTATTTTTGTGAACACATCAATTGAATTGAAAACTGAAGTGAATTTGGAAATACCTTTTCAGGTAAATGAAATATTCATGATGCGTTTTTTTAATTTCATCTCCATACTACTTGGCCACTTGACCCCCGTAAAATAGAATATCTCTTTCGAACTAGACTTTTTGAGGCCTCTGGAGTTACCATACATCCTGTTTTACCGTAGAGCAGAATTTCACAATTCGTCTGACCTCTTTGAAAGTTTTCAATTATAAATTTCAGCTCTTCAGACGACGATGTGGTGTTGCAGGTTTTTCCGGGTTTCCCTGCATCCGTTGAAGCGCATGCGACATCATTTAAGCCGCCCCGGAGGGCAGATTGATTAGTTCAATGTTTTTACTTTGTTACTGTTGTTTTCAATATGTTTATAAAAATTATGAAAGCTAAACAAAATTTCTCACTTATTTCATAAACATTTCACGTAAATTATGATATTTTTGAATCGAACAAACAATTATACATCGAAAGTAACATTACTTCACGAATAAAAGTATATTAAATTAGCTAAACCACAATTTCAAAAAAATTCGTTATTTTGAATAATTTTTGTAGGACTAGCGATACATACCCGGTTTTTTGTAGGGCACTGTATTATTTAGGTGAAGAATGCACTAACCTTTCATGTGTTATCATTGTCCTACAGTTATTGATGAATTTTTTTTTTACCATGGAATTGACAATTTCGGAGCGTAGGACTGGGAACACCTACCATTCAATTTGTAGGACAATATGACCATTCAATTATACAAATAGTAACCAAGCAACGGTAAAAAAATCTGCTGGTTATTAGTTAATTTTTATGACCACGTCATTGGTACATGTTGGGAGTGGGGGACTCTTCAGTCCTACCATCCATTTTGTAGGACAAAAGTTATTTCGAGTACTTCATCGAATTATCTCGAGGTTTAACTCAAAAACTAACTGTTATTAATGAATTTTTTGCACTCACCAAATTGACATGTTTGACGCCTGCGCATTTTAATAGCTACCACTATCGAGAATTTTCGTAGAGGAAATGTTGGGCGTCTTGGCAAAATGAAGCTACTCAGGAAAATTCAGCCTGTTATTAATCATTTTTGAAAATAGGCGTGGGATCCCGATATAGGATGTTTTCTGTTGAAATCAGTTTGAGAAATGTTGAATCCCGTTACCATATCTTGTAATTCCTTCATGAATGTTACGCTCATATGCCCCAATCTTCTATGCCAATTATTGAAATTTTGAGAAATTTCTGCTAGACTTGCTGTAGGTTTTTCATTGATTTTCAGGACATAGAGACCATTGTTCCGTTTTTCTCCCTCTAGTATTTCTTGGCTGTCCTTTGTGATTGTAACTTTATTCTTAGTGAAAATTACTTCTCCATCATGTTCGGTTATTGCGTTCACTGATAATAAATTTCTAGTCAGTTCAGGAATGAATAACACATTTTTCAGTGTGCATGTGTTACTATTTATGTTTCCTTTTCCTTCAGTTTTCATAGACTGATTCTTCTACCAGAATGTCGGACCTAATTTCTTCAAAATCATTGAACAATACTTTGTTGTTACACATATGAGATGATGATCCAGAATCAACAATAAATGCATTAATCTGTGGTAGAAGTCCATTGTATCTCGAAGTGGAGTAGTATAGTTAAGCGATTTTTTTGCAGCAAGAAAACACAAAGTCGTCTCCACAATTCAATATTACCAACTGGGTATTGTAATGGTGTACAGCAAGTACATCAATCAGCTAAACCGTAGTGTTAAAAGGACATGTTTCGAACCTATACAGGCTCATCATAAGCTTATAAATAATTCTACAATAAAGGAAACACAGTATAACTTAATGTAACAAGGTACGTTATAATTACTTACATGGAGAGGAAAAATTGTTGCAATAAAAATATTTTGAAGGTTAAAAATTGTATTTCTACATGTTGCCTAACAGGCCATCATGTGAAATTTCATTATGAAATCCAAAAAACTTCAACAAAACAGAGAACAGGGCGGCTATAGAGCCTTAATGCCATTTTCGTCCAAAAGGAAAATTGGTAGAAAAGTAAATTATGGGGCGGAATATAAAATTTATGTAAAACGTGCTCATCAGAATAGCCAAGCAACGAGGAAGAATGAAGAAGGCCAAAAGGACCTTTGGCAGTTTGAACTGTCAGAAAACACTTAACGTCATTGATGACATAGAACAGTGACAGGAGAACCCGCCACTTGGAACGAAATTGATAGAAGACAACTCCTATCCAATCAAGGCTCGGAGCAACAAGAACTCATGTCACATATCCAGGCCAATGATATTGTACTCATAAACAAACGTACGGAATATGAAAGTAAAATTAAAATCAAATTGGACGCGAAACAACTACTACCTCTACACCGAGCAATAGGAAGAATACCACCCATCCGTGACAGGAGGCAAAACCAAACCTCGAGAGTAGACAGAAAGAACCTCTCCCCGCCGCCACACATATCCCAAACCACCACATAAAAAATAATGTGGAAATGAAGGACCCACACAGCGACAGACCGAAGCCAATCTGAACACACCCAGAGCAAAGCCGCCTAACATACACAGACCAAGGATAGACACCCCACCGCCGGAGCCGAGCGAGCAGCTTTTGTACAACTATACCAATCGAGATACAAGAATATCAATTAAATGGTAGAGGATCAAGGTATGAACTGATAGTTTGGTTTATTGAAACTTAAGAGAATTGAAAAACTTTTTGCAGTCGAATTGTACTTGTTCATTGAGAGATAAGACATTCGGATTACTTATAGCGGAGTTGATTTCAAAAATTTCGAGGAGATTAAGCAATGTACCTTTTTGACAAACGTATAAAATATTTAAATCTTCATTAATATCAAAGTTGTGATTATAATTGAGAATATGGTTAGCGAACGAACTTTTAGTATTATATTCATCTATGTGTAGATTTCTAGAACTCTCAATCAGTTTGACATGTTCCAGAACTCTTGTTT
This sequence comes from Chrysolina oricalcia, assembly GCA_944452925.2. Classification (NCBI taxonomy): domain Eukaryota; kingdom Metazoa; phylum Arthropoda; class Insecta; order Coleoptera; family Chrysomelidae; genus Chrysolina; species Chrysolina oricalcia. The sequence continues at coordinate 49,795,837 of OX101825.2, read as the reverse complement.
TTATTTTCCTACCGCTCTGTCCAACATATTGTGCACGACAATGCGGTTGTGAACAAGAAATTCTGTACACTCCTGATTTATGAGAAATAGGTACCTTATCTCTGGTATTAACCAACAATTTTGAAATGGAATCATTAGTATAAAAGGAAACGTTAATATCTTCAATAAATTCATTGTTTTATGCTTCACATTCTTGAGTAAGGAATGAAATTTTACTTTCTTCTTGTCTAAGTTGGTCTTTTTTACGAAAAAACAGTATTTCTCGAAATGATTGGTTTTTTTACAATATCTGCAAGGATATTTTATTACTCCAGTCTTCTTTTCTTCTTCCTTCGTGCAATATCTTGCGAAATGTTGAGTGCTACCACATTGAAAACATTTTCTATCATTTTGGGATGACTCTCCTCTGGAACGACTAAATCTGTTATTTTTGTTTTGGAAACTTTTCTTTTCTACACTATCAAATGCTACCCTCCTTCTTTTTCCACTGAAGCTTTATTTCTTGATTCTTCGGCAAACAATCTGGATGTGAGTTGTGTTAGTGTTTTCTGATCTTGTGGGGTGGGATCCCACGCACTGCAAAAATGTTTGTAGGTTTCTGGTAGTGTTGATAATATTTTTGAAATCAACATTTCAACATCAATCGACTGATTCAGGGATTTGAGTCTATGTGCCAAATTTTCTAATTTGCTAATATTTAGTGATATATCTGAACCTTTTTCGAAAGAGAAGTTGAAGAATTCTTGCAGTAAGCTACATTTTTGTTGTTCGTTTTCTTTTTGAAATATTGAGGTCAACTTATCAAACATTGTTTTGAAGTTGTACAGTTTACAATGTGCATTAATATTTTCTTATCAACCGAAGTAACGATTGCTTTTTGTGCTCTGGCATCTTTGCGATCCCAATCTGATTTTTGAACATCTCCATTCATCATGGCATATGTTTTCTCACCATTGACAATATCGTATAATCCTTGTGCTTTGAATAATATCGTTATTTGAAAATTCCATAATTGAAAAGTTTCACTGCCAGTTAGTTTTTCAATTTGGACGATGTCTTCTGTGACATTTGTCATTTTCTTAATTAGTTTAAATTTTTACGTTTTAACTGAATTGATCTTCTTGGAAAACTTTCTTACGTTCAGCAGGAACTATCTGGGCCCATAACCAGTTGAAAAATATTATGGGTTTTTACTTGTAAAGTCGGAAAATAATGAATAGAAAAACTTTTTTTCTGTTTTTTATTTTACTTTTACCAAACTATCAATATTTCTATAACTACCAATCCATAAAAAATATTATACCAGATGGTGATTTTTATTATTCCCACCACAATAAAGACATTGGTTTCAGTTTTCATCGTATAAGATAATAATTATGAACTACGAATCGTCAAATGTAAATTTCAACTTTTCAATACACGAAGATAGTTTAAACAAGTGTCCAAGACTATCCTGGAGTGTCTGAAATTTTTTGCTTCTACGCCCGCTGTCCTGCGCAGTTTCCAAACCAGAACAAACCTGTATCATTTAATTGTACTTTCCGGCAAAATCTTCGAATCAGATTTGTGATTTTGTGGCGAATTTTAAATCGAGTGATTATTATAAAGTAATTAAGTAGTGAACAATGTTTTCAAATAGCGAAAAAGTTGACATCCATATTATTTATAGACAGGGTGAAAAAAATTCTTCCAAATCTGAACGCGTTTACCGGCAAGAATATCGTAAATACGTCAAAATCGATAAGTGTAAATTTTCACTTCAGGCCAAATATTCCAGATGGTCTATGTACACAGTATGATATTCAAACTTCTCAAGAATATAAATATTTAGGTACCTATCTAGACGACAATTGGAAATGGGAAAAGCAAGTGAACCATATCAGTGGAAACTTGAATAAAGCATGCTATGCCATAAAGCAGTTGAAATCCAGTTTGGATGATCCTGGCTTACTCAACACACATTATGCTATGGTCTATTGATTCTCATCTAAGTTTGAATGGCCTGGGGCAAGGGATTTTTCTAGAGTTTTCTTAGCGCAGAAACACGTCCTAGGCTAATCTTCAACAATGGGTTGCCGAGATAGCGGCTCGTTTTTATTGATAAAAAAAATATTTTCAGCCTCATCCATCTTCATCCTCAAATGTACTCTGTTTTTTAGGCAAAACTCCAAATGATATAAGAAGACTGCTACATAACGTAGTCACAATACAAGAAATGTCAAATTATAATGCCATTACTTGCTTCAACAAGTTACCATATGTTGTCAAAAGAATCAGAAGTGATAAAATATTCCATGATTGTATCAAAAAATTTCTTGTAGAGAAATGCTACTATAGTTACCAAGATCTCCTAACTGACAATCTCACAAATAACTTCAACCAAAGTGTTCCCTTTTTTACTTAGGGTCAATTTTGTGAATTTTTGTAAAATGCCTCTATACATTTCATGTATGTGAGTTTATATGTGTATTTGTATATTGTTTTTGTCAATTGTTATTTCCGTCAACCGATTGCACCCCTACGCGCAACCCCTGGAAGTCTTCGAGAGACTTGTGTGAGCTAGGGGAGATCTTTCAACGTGTGATGCCATGCACGAGACCGATGACCCTGCGGGGATTTGAACCCTCGACTCTTCGCTACAAAGGCGAACGCTCTACCAGCACGGCTACAACGGCTACATATATACAGGGTGTAATCTAACTTCTTGCACTCCCGTGAATTAGAGGCGTATGAAGGCATGTTAGAACGAATAGCAGGTGTGAAAAATGCGAAAAAAAAATTTTGAGAGTTTTAAAATTTTGTGAAAAATGGATCGAATATGGGAAACCTCTATCCGCCATCCTTCCAGACCAGAAAAGGCAATTGCCGGTGAAGAAAAGACACTGAATGTCAAACCGAATTAAGATTACGATTACAGAGGTCTAGAGAGACCCACATTTCATACAATTTTGAAATTCTCAAACATTTTTTTTTTATTTTTCACACCTGCCATTCGTTCTAACATGACTTCATACACCCCTCCTTCACGGGAGTGCATAGGGTAGATTACACCCTGTATAGCTGTGCTCATTTTTATATTTGTTTTATTTAATTTTATTAAAACTGACCCTCTCATATGTACCAAGTATATCAAAATTATTATTAATATTATTATTATTAATATTTTTATTATTAATATTATTATTATTATTAATATTATCATTATTAATATTATTATTATTATTAAATATCCTACAAGACAGTATATTGCTTATCTGCTAAAAACTATGCGACGGGAGCAAAATGGAGAGAACATTCGAGCATTTGTTGTCAATGAAGAGATCGACATTAATGTTGTTGCTCTTATTAAGCAAAATCCATCAGTATCCATTAGATACAGGGGCGGCGCGTGGGTCAGAAAAGTTGGGGACACTCAAAGAGTATATTCAATTTTTTTTTTCTTATTGAGGGTTGAAGTTTAACAAAACATCTTAATAATTTTCGAAATGTTATAATCGTTTAGTTGCAATAAAACAGGTAAAAAATAAATCAACAGACTTTGGTTACCATAAATAAATAGAAAATTCTAGACGAAATGGTGAACTACTTAAAACTAGAAGAACATCATCCTCCTTTCTTTTTTCGCAATAAAAATATGCATGAAATCATCAGTTTTGCTCATGAGGTTTGTCACAACCTTTTTCTCTATAATCATAAGGGCTAAAGCAGTTAACCTCTCCTGCTCCATAGCACTTATTAAGTACGTTTTCAACCGTTTGAGAGAAGAAAAATATTTTTCTGCAGATGCAGATGTAACTGGCCAACTGAGAACTAATGCAAAAAGTTCCTGACAGCTAGACGTAACCTTTAATTGAAGCAATACCTTTACCACTCCACTTGCCCTGTCAACTGCTTGAGGAGTTTAAACTGACATTATATAATGGCTAGAATGTAAGAGCAAACCGTACCTTGGTGAAACGGGTCTCGGATTTTTTTTTAATGATTTGACAATTGGAAAATATTGCACAATTTCGGAATTTTTTGAAGAATTTTCAATCCAAATTTCACATGGAATTATTAGATATTGCACAAAATCGATTCTGCGAAATTTGGAGTTGCTATCCACAAAGTTCTATTACGGACAGAGGCTGAGTTGCGAGTTCAAATTATCTTCACTATCACTGTTGATAATGTAGGTATGTCTGATAAAATTATAAAATTGAACTGTTTGTAGTAACGCGCTATTGTTTACTCTCAACGATTTACGGAAATTTTGGATGAAAAGGGGGGGGACCATCCTCCCCCCGACGCGCCGCCCCTGATAAGAGACACTGTCTTGGCTTTAGATATAAGTAAAAAACACGAGTATAAATCGTTCAAGTAACAACTTCATCTACATTTATACGAGGGAGAGTTTAATAGATGGCTTGAATATTGTAACTTAGTTTTAAACAATGATAATTTAGAACATATTATTTTTTCCACGTCAAGTCAAGATTTACAAATAACGGAATGTTTAGTAGGCAAAATACTCGATATTGGTCAACAGAAAATGAGCACCGAAAGAAGGAAGGCCATTTTCAAGAGGTATTTGGTATAAATGTTTGGGTTGGACTAGTGAGAACTAGGATTGTTGGACCAATCCTCTTTCAAAAGCATCTGACTAAAGAGTGACTTAAGATTTCTAGAAGAACATATCGGAGGATTCTTGAATGAATAACCCTTGCAAATGAACCATCAGCTTTACTTTCAACAAGATGGAGCCCGTCTCATATTGCAACTGCTGTTAGAAACTACCTTGCAGATATATGGTCCGATTAGGTATAGCCTCCTCGTTCGTCAGATCTGATATCTGTCGATTTTTTTGTGGGGTGATATTGAAAATATTGTTTTTGTAACACCGCCAAGTGTCCTACAAATTTTAAAACAACGCGTACTACAGGCAATGGACCTTTACATTTACGGAAAATAAATTACAAAACTCGTTTAAATCAATAGTTGTTAGTCTGAAAAGTCCATTTAACAAAAAGTTCCATTATTTTTCTTTCATTTTAAAAAAATATCACATTTGAAAGTGTGCCGTCACGTTCATCGGAAATATCTCCCACCATAACCCACGTTCCGAAACAGGCAATACCGTTCTCCTTAAAAATATAACTTCTAGCAAGATATAAGCCGTTGAGAAATAATCAATACATTGTCAATTGATCAACTCATAGATAAAAATACACATATTAGCTATTTTTTATTGTATTTGTAACTTTCAAATTTTCTGAACAGACCATCCTTTTGATGAAGAACGAGCATTGACAACACAGCAAATCGTAATGACAGTTCTCAACTGTCAAAAGTTATATGGAGATATGAGGTTAATGTTTATTTTATATACATTCCACAATCAACATTCAACTGATAAATTGGATAATAGTGTAGTGACGTGTTATCTTAAACGATTTGGTGTGAATTTATTTGTGTAATTGTGTATTAAAAATATGGAACAAGGCTTCGTGAAGGGAAGTTCGGAAAATTTACTGAGGTAAAAAGCACCTTTTCGACATGTTCAGTTATTGCAGGGATACAGGTACTGGAGATACAGGAATTAAAAACAAATTTTAGAACACAAACAACAAAAGCTATCAAAACTTAAAAAACCTCATTATCCTCAAAAAATAAATCAAGGTAGTGTTCGTTGAAGTTTAGATCTGATGGAACTGCTTCACTTGTATCAAATGGGTAGGCAAATGAGTTAGACAGAGATAAACTATTCTTATTGATCGCACCGTGAAACAGACGAAAGAACCCATCTGGTATCAAATGACAACTGTCATACGACGCATTATATTTGAATGAGAATTTGGTGCACAACTTTAACAACGTTGCCAAGTTTAGTTTTGATGAACGTGACGTCACGTAACCACTTTTCTTCTGATTATAGATAAAGTAGCTGTCAGAAAAATAAAATAAAAAATCCTGAGTGATATTAGCGTAGTTACTTTCTAATTTAGTGTTACCTCATATCTCTTGGAAAGGTCCATTGAGAGCATTGCACCAGAAATGCTTACGAATGTAGCACAGCAAAATAAATTTCGAGTTCGAAAATGCAGAGATCAACTGGGTCAACACTTCGAGCAGCTAATTGGGGGTTGGGATATTATATTAGATTATCTATAAAATATTTGTTGTATTTCTTTCTTGTGTATCAAGCTTATCACTTATTCAATTGGCTTTTTTTCTATTAGCTGAATGTTTAATCAATATTTCCATTGCAACTATTCATGAAATACAATGTTGTACAAGACATAAAAAAAGTTTGAATTACGTTACGTTAGGACAGTAGAAGTGCTATAGTTTTCCTGGAATGCAGACTGAACTGGGGATTGGATTATTCATATTCATTCATTCATATTATTCATCATCTTTTATATTCACAAAATGATTGCATCAATGACAGACATTTGTTTAGAAGGCAGCCGGACATGTCGCTAGCTGCCGGTTTATTAGACCTGAGACCTGGTTAGAAATGAAATATTTGGTACCAAATATCCCGAAAGATCTTACGACACATAGAATAATAGGAAATGACATTAAACACGATTAAATGTCCTCTGAATTTATTATACCCGCGACATGTTTCGCTACACTGTAGCGGTTTCGGTATTCTAACATATTTTTGCTCATCTTCAATTACTAGATCAGCACAACATATCCTTCATCCCTATGCCAGAAAAACTACATCAAGTTCGAGTATTAACTTTATACCAAGTTACATCCAACACGGTAGAAGAATTTAAAAAATGGCAGTCCGAAAGTTATCTCGTTGCCACCCGGTATTCAACTCTTGTGCATATTTGTGATACTTCTAGATTTTAGTCATATTTACCATTCAAATTAATATTACGCACAATCACTTATTTTTATTCTGACATCAATCACTTGAAACCTCTTTCCCATGTATTCGTCGTAGACGCACGAAAAACGTAGTAATAGTGGCATTGACCTTCGAATCGATAAATTCGGAATAAAAAAGTGAGAGAAGAAGGTGCACCCTTTTTTTTATTCGGCAGCGATGCAGTGAAAGGGATGGAAAAGAAAACTCGGACCGCGTTGGAGTGCGTGGAAAAGAATTCTAATACACTCTCTGGTTATTAAAATGTTTAATACCCTAGCGTTGCCTGTGTGATAAACGTTAGATAAGGGATGAAGGATTGGTATATTATTATAATGAATATTTTATATAAAAAGCACTAATGTCCCCAAAAAATGGTGTGACTTCTTCCGGCTTTCAGTAGACAATGTAATTTATCTATCCGCTTGAGAGTGAAGTCTTTCCCTAGACTAATTTTTCTACTTTTTCTATCTAGTTGAAAAATTAATTGAGAGTGATATAATTTTCATTAACTCATGGGAGTAAAGAAAAAATTGTAATTCAAAGGTAAGTTTTAATTGAATCATTTTGATGCCTCTTCACAGAGATAAATAAATATGTTTCCTACACAATTGTGAATAATTTCAGCACAATTTGTTAATTTTTCTTCTATAATATTGTATTAAGAGATATTGTGTATGAAAGATAATAATAATAATAATAATAATAATAATAATAATAATAATAATAATAATAATAATAATAATAATAATAATAATAATAATAATAATAATAATAATAATAATAATAATAATAATAATAATAATAATAATAATAATAATAATAATAATAATAATAATAATAATAACAATAATAATAGTAATAATAATAATAATAATAATGCATTTGCTCAGATGTCTTGAGGTACCCAATCAAATAGTGGGATGCATTGGACAACTGATGCCACTCTGGAGGACTCGCTTCACCATAAGATCTGGTAGAGTCCAAACAGAGCAGGTCATCATTAGAAGAGGCGTGTTTCAGGGAGACTCCCTCAGCCCTCTTCTCTTCTGTATCTCACTATTGCCATTGTCCGTTGTACTCAGGAATACCCGTGGGTACAACTGCGGCACCCCCAGCAACCGGAGGCATAAAGTCACCCATCTGTTTTACATGGATGACCTCAAATTATATGCCTCTGGAGAAAGGGACCTACATCAGTCCCTTAGGGTGGTGGAAGAGTACACGCATGCTGTCGGAATGGAATTTGGGATCGACAAATGTGCCACGGTTCATCTCAAAAGAGGACGATGCGAGGAATACGGAGAGGATGTCCAGCTCGTAGACGGAAGCATCCTACATCATCTGGATGCCGGAGAGACGTATACTTACCTAGGGGTGGAGCAACGCCACTCCCAAGAGGTATTCACAGTTAAGAACTCTCTCCGCGGCAAGTATCAGCATAAACTCCGACAGATCTGGTCATCAGAACTGTCGGGGAAGAACAAAGTTGCTGCAACCAATATGCTTGCCGTTCCGATCCTTCTCTACTCTTTCGGAGTAATGAAGTGGACTAAGGAAGAGCTGCGACAACTCGACGTTAAAACTCGCAAAATGATGCATCTCAATAGGAGCTTGCATCCTAAATCGTCCGTTCCACGGTTATACTTTTCCAGACAACGGGGAGGCCGTGGACTTTTGAGTTTGGAGTGTATGCATAACAGAATGGTTCTGGATGGGGCCTGTAGAGTCATCAGGAGTTCAGATCCCCTTCTCTGCATGGTCCGCGACCATGAAAAAGCAGGGATTGGAGCATTTCTTTTTAAGGCAGCAACCCGTGCGGCCGATGAACTCGGTCTCGTATTCGACACTGAACGGGCTAACCCAAACTCTGTCACCGAGTTGGGACCCGTTCAGCAAAAAGCTCACATCAAAGCTGCGGAGACAGAGGTCCTGCTACAGCTACATATGGATAAGCCAATGCATGGTGTCTTCTTTCACAACATCGAAGACATTGGCTTATCCAAAAGCTTGACCTTTGCCTTCCTCAGGTCGAGTGAGCTAAAGTCGGAGACCGAGGGATTCATAATGGCTTGCCAGGATGGTGTCTTCAACACCCTTGTCTACCGTAGTCGCGTGATGGGTATAGACGTCCCTGACACCCGATGCAGGGCATGTCGTGGGGCACCTGAGACCGTAATGCATCTGCTATCAGCATGCCCATGTTATGCGGTCTCAGCCTATATCCACAGGCATAACGCGGCTCTACGAGTGTTGTACTACCATCTACGACACTCATACGGTATAGACGAGACACCGGTGTTGCCTTATGTTCCGGGGGATATTGAGTGCGTGGTGGAGAATGAGAGGTGCCGAATCTATTGGAACTACTCATTTCCCACCCTCAGGCAAATACAAGCCAATAAGCCTGATGTTGTCCTCCTCGACCACCAAAGTAATACGATATTCGTCGTGGAGTTTTCCGCTCCAGGCGAAATGAATATCGTTCGAAAAGAGGAGGAAAAACGGACTAAATATCTAGATCTTCTCTTTGAACTCCGCAGGTTGTATCCGGACCATTCTGTCAAAATGGTGGTTCTGATTATAGGAGTCCTTGGTGGAATGATGGACACACTGCTCTCTAACTTGAAAATAATACCGACTTGGCATAATATGGCAGAAATCTTAGCAGCAAGAATGCAGAAGGCCGTTATACTTGGTTCGCTCCGTCTACTCAGGGCACACGATTCTCGGACCCAATAATTACTCACCCTACGGACGTAGGGAGTGGTTATTGGGGTTAACGACACCAGCGCGCCCTCCGGATGGGTCGGAGCACCGGAGACAGGGCCTAACTGGTACACTCCTAAGGAGAAAAAAATAATAATAATAATAATAATACATCATCTGGATGCCGGAGAGACGTATACTTACCTAGGGGTGGAGCAACGCCACTCCCAAGAGATATTCACAGTTAAGAACTCTCTCCGCGGCAAGTATCAGCATAAACTCCGACAGATCTGGTCATCAGAACTGTCGGGGAAGAACAAAGTTGCTGCAACCAATATGCTTGCCGTTCCGATCCTTCTTTACTCTTTCGGAGTAATGAAGTGGACTAAGGAAGAGCTGCGACAACTCGACGTTAAAACTCGCAAAATGATGCATCTCAATAGGAGCTTGCATCCTAAATCGTCCGTTCCACGGTTATACTTTTCCAGACAACGGGGAGGCCGTGGACTTTTGAGTTTGGAGTGTCTGCATAACAGAATGGTTCTGGATGGGGCCTGTAAAGTCATCCGGAGTTCAGATCCCCTTCTCTGCATGGTCCGCGACCATGAAAAAGCAGGGATTGGAGCATTTCTTTTTAAGGCAGCAACCCGTGCGGCCCATGAACTCGGTCTCGTATTCGACACTGAACGGGCTAACCCAAACTCTGTCACCGAGTTGGGACCCGTTCAGCTAAAAGCTCACATCAAAGCTGCGGAGACAGAGGTCCTGCTACAGCTACATATGGATAAGCCAATGCATGGTGTCTTCTTTCACAACATCGAAGACATTGGCTTATCCAAAAGCTTGACCTTTGCCTTCCTCAGGTCGAGTGAGCTAAAGTCGGAGACCGAGGGATTCATAATGGCTTGCCAGGATGGTGTCTTCAACACCCTTGTCTACCGTAGTCGCGTGATGGGTATAGACGTCCCTGACACCCGATGCAGGGCATGTCGTGGGGCACCTGAGACCGTAATGCATCTGCTATCAGCATGCCCATGTTATGCGGTCTCAGCCTATATCCACAGGCATAACGCGGCTCTACGAGTGTTGTACTACCATCTACGACACTCATACGGTATAGACGAGACACCGGTGTTGCCTTATGTTCCGGGGGATATTGAGTCCGTGGTGGAGAATGAGAGGTGCCGAATCTATTGGAACTACTCATTCCCCACCCTCAGGCAAATACAAGCCAATAAGCCTGATGTTGTCCTCCTCGACCACCAAAGTAAAACGATATTCGTCGTGGAGTTTTCCGCTCCAGGCGAAATGAATATCGTTCGAAAAGAGGAGGAAAAACGGACTAAATATCGAGATCTTCTCTTTGAACTCCGCAGGTTGTATCCGGACCATTCTGTCAAAATGGTGGTTCTGATTATAGGAGTCCTTGGTGGAATGATGGACACACTCTCTAACTTGAAAATAATACCGGCTTGCCGTAATATGGCAGAAATCTTAGCAGCAAGAATGCAGAAGGCCGTTATACTTGGTTCGCTCCGTCTACTCAGGGCACACGATTCTCGGATCCAATAATTACTCACCCTACGGACGTAGGGAGTGGTTATTGGGGTTAACGACACCAGCGCGCCCTCCGGATGGGTCGGAGCACCGGAGACAGGGCCTGACTGGTACACTCCTAAGGAGAAAAAATAATAATAATAATAATAATAATAATAATAATAATAATAATAATAATAATAATAATAATAATAATAATAATAATAATAATAATAATAATAATAATAATAATAATAATAATAATAATAATAATAATAATAATAATAATAATAATAATAATAATAATAATAATAATAATAATAATAATAATAATAATAATAATAATAATAATAATAATAATAATAATAATAATAATAATAATAATAATAAATGGTCTTTATTCATCATAATTACAAGAATTTTGAAAAGGTGCAGGAAAAAAGCATTATCAATGAATTATGATGAAAGGGTGAAGTTCAGCTAAAGCTGTTTTTCAACTTTGCCCAGTATAAATAGAGATACTGAGTACCTAAATATACAAATAGAACTATATAGAATACATAGAGATATACAATAGTAAATAGAGAGACTGAGTACCTGAATATACATCTGTTAGTAACAAGAAGGGAAGGTAAATACATAAACGCCATAATCAGAAAATTCATTGAAATTTCAAATCGTTGTCCTATTCCTTTGCCTGAGTTGTCTACATTATATTTTATGTTGTATTGCGGAGATTAATTTTCAAACGTTTTTTAAAATTCATTATTGTGTAGGATCTAATTTCCCAAGATACCCGATTATATTCAGTGCTTGCCTTGTATGAAAATGACCTCTTAAATAATGATGTTTTATGTTTTGGTATCACCAGAGTTGATCTGTTTCGTGTAGATGAGTTGTTAATGCTAGAGAAAGTTATCAGTTTATTGTGAAGATACTCTGGTTGCTGGAGTTTTACAACTTTATGGACGAGAGTCAGTAAATGTAGTAAGCGGAATCTTTCGAGGCTTAACCAACCTGATTCGTTCATTTTGTGAGAAATGTGATCGAATTTTCGTATTCCATAGGCAAAACGTAAACAACTATTTTGAATCTTCTGCAAACGTAAGGAGTCAGATTGGGGTAGTGCGGGTCCATATATCGAGTCACAGTAAAAAAATTTGGAAAAGATTAGCGATTCACAAAGTTGTAACTTGAGTTTAGTAGACATCAAGTCGCGATTAGGAAATAATTGTCTCAGAACATTGAAGGAAGATTTCGTTAAGGACATCACATGTTTGGTAAACCGAAGGTCAGAATCCAGCCAGAGCCCCAAATTTTTGGCATTATGTGTAAATTCTAGATCTGTATCACCTATTTTGATATTAAGTTGATTTACAATGGTTTGTCTCACTTTATTTGATCCAAATAACATTACTGTCGACTTGCCAGCATTTAGTTTGAGATTGTGAGCTGCAGAAATATCAAAAAGAGCTTCGAGATCTTCGTTGATGAGTTTTTCAAAAGAATCCAAAAATTCGATATCAGAAGAGAGGTACAACTGCGTATCGTCGGCATAATGATGGACACTACAATTTTTTACGAAAGTATGAAAATCGGCTATGTATAAGGAGAAAAGAAGTAGCCCTAAAATAGAACCCTGTGGTACTCCTTGGATTACAAGCATGTTTTCCGATGCCTGGTCTTCCAAAATAACACTGTGGCTGCGATTGCTAAGATAGGTCGATATCAGTGAAACTGCATTTCGGGAGAATCCAAAATATTTTAGTTTTTTACAGAGAGTATCGTGATCTAAGGTGTCGAATGCCTTGCTATAATCCAAGAGCGTTAGGCATGTTATTTTTCCTGAGTCCGTGGCCTTGAATATATCATCAGTGATTGACAGCAGGGCAGTAGTTGTGCTATAGTGACTGCGGAACCCTGACTGACACGATGTTATGATATTATGTTTATAGACATATTCATTCAATTGTTCTTTGAGGATTAATTCAAATGCCTTGGAAAGAGTTGGAAGGATACTTATTGGTCGGAGATCCGAGAGAGTTTTTGGCTGATCACATTTAGGAAGGGGAATAACTACAGCATTCTTCCAAGCAGCTGGATATTGAGCAGATGATATTATTTTGTTGAAGATAAAGGTTAGATGTTTCATCAACTGATTTTCAATCAAAAAAAGCATTCTTAGCGAGATATTATCGTTACCGACCGCATTGCTCTTTATCATATGAATAGATTTTCTAACAGATTCTTCGTCGATGGTATTGAAATGGAACTCACTATCGACCAATTTATGTCCGGCGTATCGATCCAGCAATGTCAACTGATTTGCAGATTTTTGGGCAGAAGGGGTAGAGTTGAAATGACGAATGATGTCATTGACATTTTTTAGTTCGAGGGGAATTTCTGTTCTAGTTTTTTTTCTAAGAACTTCCAAAGACCTTAGTGTATTCCAGGCATTTTTGAGTTTTTTTGTCTGAGTATGAAATCAAGATGCACTTCAGTGTTGTACTATTCTGAATAGTTTTATTTAATTTTATCAACCAATATTATGTACTTACTTTATACAAGGAATGAATGAAAACTAAACGTTTTGTTTAAGAAATAAACACAACTTATGTTCGATTGTTGCACCACCTTGTCCATTATTACTTGTGGTGTACACAAAATATACAAAATTAATCGGTATGTTATGCGACGGATGTAAACAACTTGTGTAGTGTTTATGCATACATTGTAATGAATGGCAACAATTTGTGTGCCTAGTTTGTACAAATTGTGTAGGATGCAAAAAATGTCACAAATTTGTGTACTCGGCATATATGAATTGTGTAGGTATATTGTACATATTTGTGTACAAAGCAAGGCAAAATTTTATAGGTGCCATTTATAAGTTTAAGAAAGAATGCACTTGAGGCACATAACATCCAAACTGAATAAGATAAGAATAAATAGATAAATCTTATTCTGTTCCGAAATTATAACCTTCAATTTCCAGAAGGTTGAAATAAAATTAAATGTCATTCAAATAATGTTTATTTCATCATAAAGAACTAATAACAAAAATAACTGAATAAACTCTAATTACAAATGAAATAATAGAAACACAAAATACCATACATTTTGTTATTTTGGAACACGTTGAATTATAACAAAGTTCAAAGTCATCTTCATGTCAAACTATATTTATTCAAGTAGGAAGTAGGTGAGAGGATGCCCTTATCAAACCGTTACAAATGATGAGAAAGAGTCAGTTTGTAGGTTTCATGTTGTAAAAAAATAATAGCAAAACTAACCTTCAAATATTGGTATCAGTTCGCAAATTCCATTGGACACAAAACCACAAATACATGAGCAAATAATAAATAATAAACACTAAGCGGCCAGCTTCGCCCTTCGATCAGCATGAAACAATCAAACAATGATGGACTGGACACTTGGAGTATTTGGACATTCAAGATAAGATGTGCCGCGCATGCGTATATAGTAGGGTGAGACGACGCCTTGGTCAAGTTGTGGAAGTGCATGAATATACTATACAAATTGACTTGCACAAATATTTATTGAATTTCACAAAACGCGAATGATGAAAGCATGGACAATTGTGTAAAATATCTACACAACTGTGTCTTCACAACGTTGTGCATGAACCTGCTGCAGTCTTTTCTCTCTGTGTGGATATAATGTTTTGCTCAGAAGAAAAATGTATTGGCAGAACAGTGATGACACAAATAACAAACTCGTCTGTGACGTTATTTCCAGAGATCGTTTTCAACATACAATGAGCAACATACATTGCAATGACGACAACAACTTAGATCCAAATGGCAAGTATTCAAAGTTTACTCTCTAAATAAAAAATTCCTGGAATATGCCCCATAGAAGAAAACCACAGCTTTGATGAAGCCATGGTACCATATTATGGGCGTCATGGCTGTAAGCAGTTCATACGAGGAAAACCCATAAGATGGGCTTACAAATTCTGGGTTGGAACAACGAGGCTTGGATACATAATATATTTTGATCCATATAAAGGTTCATCGACAACTATTCCAGAAAATTACAAACAGTTAGGTCTTGGAGCTTCTGTACTTCTTCAATATGCAGATGTATAGCAATCATTGAAATACGAACCATTCCATTAAAAGAATTAAAATTACGGAATATAAAGGGTACCGGAACTATTCGCGAGAACCGAATTCCACAGGCACCTTTGTACAATGCTACATATCTGAAGAAAAAAGAAAAGATCGGGGATACTTTGAATATATACTAGCAGATAAGAAAATAGTTATATGTAAATGGAATGATAACAGTGTTGTCAACCTTGCATCTAACGCCTCATCTGTCTTTACATTTAACAGAGCTCAACGTTTTTCACAGTCCGAAAAGAAGTTTTATATAGATCAACCATCAAATCTCATCAAACGTTATAACGAGAACATGGGTGGCGTCAATCGCAGTGACCAGATTATTGGTCAATATAGAATCTCCGTACGTGGAAAAAGTGGTATTTTCCCCTAATTGCCCACTGCAAGAACAACGGTGGAAAGATGGACCAATTATCCTTCCGAAGAAGCATAACCACTGAATTATTGGCAAGAAGAGGTACTTCAAAATTACCCAGGAATCATCATGAATTTTCTCGTCTTGATGCGGAATCGACCATCTGGTTGTATATCAAGAAAGTTAACGTAAGTGTGCAGTATGTCACAAAAAAGCGAATTTTCTATGTAGAAAGTGTCAATATAGTCTACATCCAAAAAACTGTTTCATCAGTTATCATCAAATGTGATGAGGTTTGAAGATAAATATGTAATATGTAGGTATGGTATAAAGTTTTTATATGTTGAATAAATGCGAATAAAATGAGTTAAGTAAAATCTATGGTACCTCATAGTACTACCGTCCTTTTAAAAGGTACCAAATTTCTGAGCAATACATACAATAAAAAGTTTCAGGGATATATGGGTTTTAAACCGCTTGAAATTGAGAAATACCGACAACAAATCTCTTTGAATCATGATTTTCTTAATATTTTCAATACTTAGATAAGAATAAAACTGATAAAATTAAATTGATTATGTAGTGTAATTAGGTATCCTAATATTTTAATATGAATAATTAAATATAAACTACTTGTTGTAGTAGACATTTCAACAATCAAAATGGACACTTATAGACCTTCAAAATACAAAAACATATATCAAGACAATTGTTCGAGGAGGTTTTTCTCAATTTTAAGCGATTTAACGATCAATAAACCATCAAGTTACAAAGACCATTTGAAAGAAGATATTTCAACAATTAAAATGATAACTTATAGATCTTCGAAATACAAAAAAACACCAGAAAAATTGTTCGTGGAAGATAAGGGTATTTTTTTTAGAAAAATTTACCTAACTCGAAAATTAGTCGTCTTCTGAATTGCCAAAAAATTGCTCATTCGACACCAAAAAAGAAATATTTCTACAAATATTCATCTGAATTAAATCATTTTTACTCGAGAAAAAAATTAAATACTGAAAAATCGGTTTTTTGCCATTTGACAGTTAATTTGAGATTATGTCGAAAAGTGTTGAATACAAAAGTTTTCCATTTTTCCAATATCTACAACTTTTTCGATGAACATTTTCCGCAAACCGCAAAAAAACGTTTTCAACCCCATTTCACCATTTTTTTTTCTTAGAGTTGGGAGCTCAACAACATTATCCACCTAGTCCTTGCCTATTACTTTTTTCTTTTTCACAAAAATTATAGGCACCAGTCTATTAATTCATGTTTAATCAGCCACATTACAGAAAATAAAATCCATTTGAGGTAGGTTAGTAGCAGTAGGTACACAGTAAATGTCGAATATTGAAATAGACTTACAAAACGAGACTACAGTTCAATTTTTTTTTAATTATTTAAAATTTGAGTGGGTGAAGAGAGGTCCCCAATGGAATGTTTTGGAATGATTGTGTGTTTACTATTATTGAGATAAAGTTCCCCATAAACTCACATAAGCCTCCAAATATTCCACAGCCAAATAGAAGCAAAAATTATATAACTTCACATCTGAGGTATTGCGTTCAGAACTCATTAGGGGCAAAGTGTACTATCTAAGTTAAAAAATTATATAGCCTCATTATTAAGATGAAATTGGAAATTGTAATAAACTTACATTGTTAAGTAAACATTGTACTATCATTATGAACTCACCAGACTCGATTTTTAAAACTTATTTTTTTTTTAATATAAAATCTGAACACATTTCTAAAGTTCATAGTACCCCATTGGGTGGGGTAATATGGATTTCAAAAAGAAAGTTAAAATTAAATCTTCATTTACGGATAGAACACAAAAATAATGGTACCACCAACCAAAAATTACGAGTACTTAGTAAAATATTAACATTCTGCACAAAATTCAAATGCCTCGTCATCTTCAGGGTCCATTCCTGTGCAGGCTTCATGACCCCATCTTAAACATCCGTAGCAGCGTACCCAACCTTCATCGGCCATTGATGTTGAGTACAACTCATTACAATAAAAACATTCTGCATCGTTGTCTCCCTCGTCTACATCTTCGTTTGGAATTTTTATTTTCTGCTTTCCTTTATCTGATTTAGAAAGACAGTTCTTAGACTTTTTTTCTTTGATTCATTTCCTTGATTCTCAATTTTTCTTTCAACTGTTTCCTTTTTCTTTGCTTCTTTTTCCTCTTTCATTTTTAGTTCAGCTTCTAACTCCAATTTATGAGGACACGATGTTAATTTTGCTGCTTTGCCCTTTTTATTTCTTTGGAATGGACGAATGTGGAATAAAAATACTTGATGACACTACTGGCAGAAAAGCCCATTGAACTAATAATAAAATGGATTATAATCCAGACTTCTGCATTTAACCTATACAAAGGTAGAATCATCGGCAAGTTTCCAACAGAAACAACCACTGCCTCCTACGACCATTGAACCACATGTGGGTTGAGACATGTTTTGGCGTTGAGATTGGGAGAACATTTCAAAGCAGTACTTTGCCAAGAATCTAACAGATATAATTCAGTGATCGTAGGGGGCAGTAGTTGTTTTCTGTTTGAGACTTGCCGACGATTATACCTATTGTATAGGTTATATGCAGAAGTCTGAATTACTTCATCCATTTCATTATTAGTTTAATAATAATTTTATTTCTTGTGTCATAACCTAGTGCGAGAACAGATCAAAAAAAGCAGTAGTGCGGTAATAAAACATCATTATGAAAAAAAGTGTTGAATAACATTGCGTTGAATCAATTCAGACTCCATTTGAAGAATGTCACTGCTTGGTTGCAATGCCGCAACGAGCATAAGCTAGTAAATGTCCAACACGCACAATGCCAATTTATAATTTGAAAGTTTAGAAAGTGCCTCACACCTTTCAGACATAACACGAAATTACATTCAATTATTCAGAGCTATATAGTGGACCAGTACGGAAGTGTCAATATCTGAAGTCGAGGAAAAACAACAGCGGCTATCCTTTGCATGAGTAGATGACGCAAATGATATGCCTAAAGGTACGGTTCCTTCCATGCGGCCGTCGTGCACGGTGGCCGCAGTGCGTCGACCGGATGCGTCAGTCGGTAGATCTCATGGTTTCTTCCATGCGAATGTCGTGTACGGCGGACGGAGCCGGTTTTTCGCCGATGGTGGTAGTTCTGCTAGTTCACAGTAGTTTAAGTACAGATGGATGATGTTATCAGATGAAAATGACGATGAGGAAATTCTGCAGTTAATCGACTTGGAAAAGAGCAATGCGGATATAAATCCAATAATAAAAAAAGGCGTGAGGAGGGGTTACTGCTACGTTAATTAATCGACATCTACTCGGAAATGAAGTCAGATTTAGGTAATATTTCAGATTGAACAAGGTGCAGTTTGAGTACATCTTCAACTTGATGAAAGATTATGAAAAATCAGAGTCATACAACCGAGTTTGGTACGTAATAACCCCAGAGGAATACGAAAACTCTCTTGCGGCTGCGATTACACTGCTTCTGGAGCAGTACCGTCGCAACGATCGCAGTCGTTCACGGCTGACGTGTCCAGCCGCCGCTTGGAAGGAAACACGTACATACAAAAACACGTGTAGCAGTAGGTTGCGGCCGCCGCACTGCGGCCGCCGTGCGCGGCGGCCGCATGGAAGGAACCGTACCTTAATAGATAAATCAGTTGAAAACTTATTTTTTTTCTGACACACGCATACTGCCATTTGGTCTCCTCCATTCGAAGGTATTCTCATCAGATTTACCACAAGTTGTCCACCATTATCGACTTTTTTTTAAATTGCCACCATACTGGATTTTCACAAATCATACTTCATTTTGAGTCTGAATGGATGATGTATAAATAGATTCAGTTTGCTTTTCTTCACAATGGCATGTCATTGAGAATAAAATTATCCTATTAAAATAATATAAAGTCTGTTCCAAATTGAGTCGGCATCTTTGCCAACTCCGTTATTAGATATTGACGCTACGAATTCAGTTTAATGGGTAAACTAGTGGCATTTTTTACAGCCATCTCAAGGATAAAGCAAAAAAATTAAGATGGCGGTATTTCATAACATGATATTTTTTTAATGAAACACCCTATATTTCATCATGTATTTCGATTCAAATCACATTCGCAACAAAAAAGCTTCTGTGATTTTTTTGCTGAAGTTGAAAATGAGACAATAATTTGGATATAGTTTTATTTCGGCAGGTAAAAACAAATTCTGAACTTTCTCGACAGTTGTTGAGAATTGGATATGAATGAGATTTCATAATATATTCTAGTTTAGACCTCACCAGGCTGAAGTATAGAGATGTGAGTTCAGAAATATCACTGAAGTTTCTACAATTTCTGAAATTGAAACCTTGTTTTGGAATTCCTATGATAAACATTCAGCACCATCTCTAGGTTTGAAAGAGCACTCCGACTTTAGCAACTACTTCTTCCGAAGCGCAATTTTCATGAGAAAATATTGACACTACTTGGCGGAAGAGCATTAATATAATAATGAAAAATTAAAAATTTTTAACATAAAATAACCAGTATAGGTTAAAGCGGAAGATTGTATTGTGTAATCCATTTTTCATTATTAGATTAATGCTCTTCCGCCAAGTAGTATCAATATTTTCACATGTATAATAATTTTAGAGTAGGGGCCAAGAACCGAGCACTGAGGTTCTTCTTGAGGTTTACAGGTTCTGAGGTCGGATGTCGTAGCATTTATTTCAACAGGTTGTTGCATGTTCCTTAAATATGATGAAAGTAAATCGAGTAAATCGAGTGTTATTTTCTTTATTCTGTAGCATGTAAATTTTCGCTACTGTATTCTGTTAATTTTTAGAAAGCTAGGGGGCAATGTAGACTTCACCCTGTGGTAACCTACTTTCAATGAGACTTAACGCAACCCATATACAGGGTGTTAATTAAGTACGTTGACAAACTTCGGGAGGTGATTCTTTGAAGGTTTTCAGGACGAAAAGTTCATATAAACATATGTCCCAAACGGCTTGGTTTTCGAGATACAGGGCGATAAAAATACATTTTTTCAAGATTTTTTAGAGTTAACTTCGACATTTTCGACAATAATCAGTTCAAATTAGGCAAGTACAATCCATTCAATAGGGCGCACGATACAAAATAATGCATTTCTTAAATAATTCACAGGGTCCTCCTTTTTTCAGAGTCAAGCTTTGTTCAACCCTTCAGAATTTTTTTTTCCGCCGCCACTGACATATTATGAGGAAGGAATAATCAATGTTGTTTCATTTAACATCTTTTTGATATCTTGCATTTTTTCATTTACTTGTACGGTTCAGGGGCTATAATGAAAATATTAATTTAAACATTTTCCAGTGTGGCATAACATTAGAAAATTTGAAAATTAAACATTTTCAATTATTGTAAATTGATGGAAATATTTTTTTCAGAATTAGAAAAATCTACGATGAATAAAAATTATACAATAAAAAATATAAAGACAAGCTTTTATACAAATGCACTGAAAATGAAAAAATAATTTGTTTCATTTTTTGTAGGATATTCTGTGAGTATCAAAATCTTTCTGTACAAGATTACCTAGATCAAACAATGAAATGAATTATTTTTTCCTTTTCAGTGTATTGCATAAAAACTTTAAAATGTTTTCTTTTTATAATTTTCATTTTTAACATTTTAGTTTATTTTTTATGTGAAACTGAAAATCTCCAACCCAAAAACCATCACATACCAATTTTGAACAGAATCGGATCATAATCACAAAACTCGTCCGCCATATTGGAGCCTCCATTTTGTTTTTTAACAAACATTTTTTTAATGCATTGTCACCGGAATTACGGAAACCTGCCAAATTTCAAATTAATCGGAGTATTAGAAGTGGGTCAAATTCAACTTTTATTAAATTGTTTGTTAGTTAGTTACAAGTGAAGCTAAATAAAAGCTTGTTATTATAAAGATGTGATTTCTTTTTGTGATATCTAACAGAAAACTACTATCTCCCCGTCACTGCGGTACGCTGGATATTAAACTAGATCTGACAGATATTGGGAAAACCTTAACTTTCAACCTGAAGATTCTGATGGTAAAAATGTGCATTTTCATTGAGATATTTGATTAAAAATGTTTTTACCCATCAGTCTTGATAGAGAACTCATACAAATTTTTTATTTAAAAAAAAATCTCTGGTCATAACTCCGAAAAACTAAATCAAACAAATTTTTGTTTCCGTACGGAGTACATTATTTTATCAGAAATTTCGGTTTGTTTTTTCTTCTGCAGTAACGCAGAAATTTTGTAATCCATTTGAATTCATAAAAATAGCAAAGTGGGCTTTGATATTAATTCATTTATTTAAATATCAACAACTTGACAGTTATCAAAAGTTGAGAAACTGTCTCATTGTTAATTCTTCATTAGTGCAAGCTATAAAGCAGATTTATTCAATATTCCTTTGGATAAAATGGTTGAATATACAAATTCAGAAATGGCAGACATGCACTTAATGTATGGAATGGCTGATGGTAACGCTCGTGCCGCCAGACGAATGTATCTAGAAAGATTTCCACAACGTCATATTCCCAGCACACAAATGTTCATCAATATTCACTCCCGTCTTCGTGAAACGGGTACTTTCAAGAGGTCTGCTGTTCTCATAGGAAGACCCAGGAGAGTTAGAACAGTTCAGATAGAAGAAGCTGTACTTAACGAAATTGAGCAGCTTCCAGACACCAGTACAAGACAAATTGCGGCACAGTTTAACGTAACCCATGTATTGGTATGGCAAATTTTAAAAGAGCAACAACTTTATCCCTATCACATACAGCGTGTTCAAGCTCTTCTGCCAAGGGATTTTCCAAAAAGATTAACTTTTTGCACTTGGATTCGAAATAAATTGTTGGGAAATCCATGATTTTTATCTCCAGTGTTATTCACCGATGAGGCATGCCTTTCCCGTAAAGCCATTATTAATTTTCACAACAATCATATGTGGGCTGATGAAAACCCACACGCCGTGATTGAAAACCATTTTCAAGAGACGTTTTCTGTGAATGTTTGGGTTGGAATTGTAGGGAATTTCCTTATCGGGCCACATTTTCTGCCTCATAGACTCAATGGTGACCATTATCGACATTTTCTTGAATTCATCTTACCTGGACTCCTAGAAGAGATCCCACTGAGGGAAAGAATTGGAATTTGGTTTATGCATGATGGTGCTCCAGTACACTTCAGATTGGTTGCACGCCAATATCTAGATGAGAATTATTCTGATCGCTGGATTGGGCGTGGTGGGCCACAACTTTGGCCACCAAGGTCACCCGATATGAATACACTTGATTTTTTCCTCTGGGGGCACCTTAAATCATTAGTGTACCGAACTCCAGTTCAAAGTGAAGAAGACCTGAGGAATCGCATACAGGAGTCATGCGGAATTATAAGAAACACTCCTGGTATTTTTGAGCGTGTCCGCCAGTCTATGGTTAGGCGCATAAACGCATGCATTGAAGTTGGCGGTGGCCATTTCCAGCAGCTGCTCTGACATATCAATTTCAATAATGGTCCTTTTCTGAACTTAATTTTATTCCTAGGGAATTTATGTTACTTTGCTCTAGTATTTGATAATAAAGTTATTCACTATTGAAAATGTCCAAAATTATTTTGCCATAATTAACTTTGTGCAATACATATTCAACCTGAGTTATGGTAAAAAATGTATGGGAGCTCCATAACATTACATTTTCTCTACACGAGCAGAAAATAGCTATTTGTGTAATGAGAACAAAATGACGTATTGCGTCACGCGCTAATCTTTGGAGAGTGGCAATGACACTTCGAGAAATGAATTATTTTATATCATGCGCACTATTGAATGGATTGTACTTGTCCAATTTGAACTAATTTGGATCGATTATTGTCGAAAATTTCGAAGTAAACTCCAAAAACTCCTAAAAAATGTATTTTGATCACCCTGTACTTCGAAAACCAAGCCGCGTGGGACATGTTTATATGAACTTTTCATCTTGAAACCTTCCAAAGAATCACCCTTCAAGTTTGTTAGACTATTTGCTTCTCAAATTTCTTTATGTTATGCGTTACTGGAAAATGTTTGCGTTAATATTTTCATTGTAACTCCTGAACCGTACAAGTAAATGAAAAACATCAAGAGAGCAAAAAGATGTTAAATGAAACAACATTGATTATTCCTTTCTCATAATATGTCAGTGGCGGCGGAAAATAAAATTCTGAAGGGTTGAACAAAGCTTGACTCTGAAAAAAGGAGGACCCTGTGAATTATTTGAGAAATGCATTATTTTGTATTGTGCGTACTATTAAATGGATTGAACTTGCCTAATTTGAACTGATTATTGTAGAAAATGTCGAAGTTAACTCTAAAAATTCTTGAAAAAAATGTATTTTTATCACCCTGTATCTCGAAAACCAAGCCGTTTGGGACATATGTTTATATGAACATTTCGTCCTGAAAACCTTCAAAGAATCACCTCCCGAAGTTTGTCAACGTACTTAATTAACACCCTGTATGTTTATAGTTTATAGTCTAACGTCATTCATAGAAACTTTATCACCATTCTCACGCTAACTTCGATTCAATAACCGCATTTAATGATCAATTCACATCTTACAAGTTGTCACTACAAGGACAATAATTAAGTTATGAATGCACCATCAGAAAAAATCATAACTTTCCTATTTTCGACTTGTTCTCATTGAAACTGCAAACGTTGTAGTCCTGTTTGGTTTTCAGAGTTGCGGCTTGTATTTCTGCTTACTAGATTTCACCATCAACTCCAAAGTCCTGGCTTTCGATAGATGCCTATCTTGAATAGTTACGACAATTTGGCGTTTGAAAACTTTGTACTTTTTTCTACAAGATAAAACCCTTCAGGGAAGGTGAGTTTTTCAACTTTTCTTTCCATCGTTTTCTTGCTAGCGACTGTATAGAACAGTTATTAACTAAAAACATTTATAGGGTTGTTGTACCCGGAGGAATTTAACCCAGGGAATTGTCACGTTGCCTGTCTGGTTGGTTAAGCCCCACGTCTTCCTGTTGAGGATATTTATGGTATTATTGCTCTAGACTACCTGGTTTCGCCTGATGAATTGCTGATTGCAGATATGATGAAGCCTTCTTTGTTGAGAGTCTCTGAAGACTCCCTTCCCTCATTACTCCAGTCCTGGTTGGACTAGGATTGAGTCCAAAATCTTCACGGTGGTATCACCAGAGGAACAGGTTTCACTCATAGTATATTTCATATCATCGTACTACATTCAACCCATGGAGGAACAATGATTCTAATCAATATTCAGCTGCAGGAATTCTTTCGTTTTGTTGAAATTGATAAATACAAGGAATACTTAAATGAAGAACATTTCGAATTCTCATTGGTATATTCTAGAAGAATAAACACATATGTACTGTGCCTATATAAACTACTCAACACTAATTTCGTCGCACCCCAAAATTTTGACCATATTAAAATCTGAATAACTTTTTTCTGCATTGAACAATTTGAATTCTGTGAACACTGTTCGCTAGCCCAGTCCTTCAGCTATAATCTCGTACTTCTTCAAAACATAAGGTTTTCCGCATAAAATCGCTACAGGGTACTATCTGAAACTGTGCAAAATTTCTGAATTTTCAAAAGGATCCCAAATGAAGAAAAAATTTTTTTTTTCAAATTTGCCAGCAGTGGCATGTAGATGAACTCATTACCTCAAGAAATTTTTCGAATTATCTTATTATCTCTTTTGTTTACAGGGTGATCTCAAAAAATTAACTTTTTGGTTTTGCAGTCATAACTTTTTTCCTCATCAACCGATTTTCAAACTCTCTGTCTCATTTTGAAGCTGAAACTTTAGATGAAGAGATATGAGGATCAGAATAGACTCAAGATGAAGATTGAAGATCAAGGGTTTCCTCAAAGGTGACCTAAATCTGAAACACCCTCAAAATCCGGTTGGGAGGAGAATTAAATGAAAATCAACTTGTTTTCGGAATGATCATCCATTCTGAATACGTCCAGATCTTTCTTGCTGTCAATAGTCAAGAATTGTGCATGAAAAAACCCAATTGTAACTGCAGGATTTTGAAAAATAAAATAAAATCAACCCGCTTGAAATGCATGGCCCGTAACCAAGGTAACAAGAATCACAATCAATGACTGACAAGCTAGGTTAGACGTCAATTTTGATTCGTTTGCAAAAAAAAATTATCATATCTATGCCGCATCTAACGCCCGACCAGCTGGAACTTATTCCACGAATGACGGAACAAGGATTATCTACCCTCCAAATTGCCAATCTGCTTGGAACAACAGTTAGATCCGACCAAAGGGCCCACGTCCGAGCTAACGCTGGGGATATTCAGTATCGACCTAGGGGGCCAAGAAGGGGTACAAGAAGAAGAACAACTCCCGCTCAAGACCGCCTTATTGGAAGATTGGTACGGCGGACTCGGACTTCAACCGCCCCCAAAATTCGTCGTGAATTGATCGATGCTACGGGAATTCAGGTTTCAAGTCAGACAATCCGACGCCGGATCCATGATCTTGGATTACACGCAATAGGTGTATGTTTACGGATGAGAGTAGGTTCAACTTGTTTCGAAAGGATGGTCTTGTGTAGGTTTGGAGAGGGAGGAATGAAAGGTTTTTGGAAGGAAATATGGAGGCGAGGGTGGCTTTTGGAGGTGGAGGAGTGACTGTGTGGGGTGGAATATCGATGAATGGGAGGAGTGAATTGGTGATTCTGAGAGGAAAGAGTATGAACGGTGAAAGGTATAGAGATTTATGTATGAGAGAAATCGTGGTCCCTTACGCCGCAAATATCGGCAACAACTTTCTTCTCGTTGATGACAATGCGAGACCGCATAGGGCTCATATTGTCAACGAGTTTTTGAGGGATCACGGTATTGAGCGAATGAACTGGCCGCCTTTCTCTCCGGATATGAATCCGATGAAACATGTCTGGAGTCGTATGAAATTGAAAGAAATGGAAGGGCGAATGGAAAATTTGGATGACTTTTCATTGATAGTCTGATAGACAGCATGTCGGAAAGGGTCAATGAAGTAATTGCCAAAAGGGTAGGGCCTACTAAATACTGAATGTCATAAATATTTTTCAATTCTAATGTTATCCAAGTTATTTTATCTTTGTTGTTGTTCGATAAAAACTCAATAAAACTTGTTTTGTTGTTCTTGCTTACTAACACGATTAATGCTTCACGATTGAGAATAAAACCGTTACAATTGGGTTTTTTCATGCACAATTCTTGACTACTGTCAGCAAGAAAGATCTGGACGTATTCAGAATGGATGATCATTCCGAAAACAAGTTGATTTTCATTTAATTCTCCTCACAACTGGATTTTGAGGGTGTTTCAGATTTAGGTCACCTTTTAGGAAACCCTTGATCTTCAATCTTAATCTTGAGTCTATTCTGATCTTCATATCTCTTCATCTAAAGTTTCAGCTTCAAAATGAGCCGGAGATTTTGAAAATCGGTTGACGTGGAAAAAAGTTATGATTGCAAAACCAAAAAGTTAATATTTTTAGATCGCCCTGTAAACAAAAGAGATAATAAGACAAATCGAAAAATGTCTTGAGGTAATGAGTTCATCTTCATGCCACTGTTGTCAAATTTGAAAAAAAAAATGTCTTCATTTGGGATCCTTTTGAAAATTCAGAAATTTTGCACAGTTTCAGATAATACCCTGTAGCGATTTTATACGGAAAACCTTATGTTTTGAACAAGTACGAGATTATAGCTGAAGGACTGGGCTAGCGAACAGTATTTACAGAATTCAAATTATTCAATGCAGAAAAAAGTTATTCAGATTTTAATAGGATCAAAATTTTGGGGTGCGACGAAATTAGTGTTGAGTAGTTTAGAACACCTTCTTCGGAGCTCCAAATATTCCTACATAATCTCGAGTCACTTTTAACTCGTTTGCCAGTCAATTCCTCTCTTCTGATAGTTGGGGATTTGAATATAGATTATAATAACAAGAATGGCCAAGCCACTATACTACTGAGAAATTTATTGAGTTCTTTCAACTTAAATATGCATGTTACTTCTGACACACGCATCACTAAATCATCTTCAACTAGAATTGATTACGTTTGCAGTAATATTGAAGAAAATAGAATTATGTGCACGGTAATATCCGGAGTATCAGATCATGAGGCTGTAAAATGCATCGTAGATATCAACTCGGAAATAAAACCAAACAAATTCAAATACGGCAGATTGTATAGCACAAAAAACTATTGTAGATTCCATGAAAATTGCTTGCTGACTGATTGGAACTGTATTTTAACCAAACAGGATCCTTTTCGTGCTTTTCACGACCAGTTAACCTTTATATTCAATAAATCCTTTCCCTACCAGAAAATCAAACAGAAAACAAACAAAAAATTATGGTTGACTAAAGGATTGAAGATTTCATCTAAAAATTTAAGATCTTTGCACTACTTGAAAAAATTCACCAATGACGTAAGTTTCCATCAACACTACAGGGACTATCGAAACATTCTTAGAAGAGTTATTAAAAAAGCGAAAGAAATGCACTATAATAATAGACTTAAATCGGCAAAAAATAAAGTGAAAGAAAGCTGGTCGATAATTAATGATCTCAGAGGAAAATCTAGTAAGATGATTGATACCACTTTGAACCCAAATAAATTGAATGAGTTCTACTGCACCATTGCAGGTAAGTTGAATGAAAGTCTAAGCCCGCGTCTATATGATCCCTTGAAAAATCTAGAATCACTTAAGATAGATGATAATCTAATTTTGTACGACACGAACATTGTGGAAGTGGTGGAAATTCTCCATGAATAAAAAAATAAAAAAACGGCAGGTATTGACGAGATTTCAGTTTCTGTCCTACAGAATCTTCTGAGAATGCATTGAATATTTTAGTTAATGTCATTAACATTTCATTGCAAACTGGCACCTTCCCGGTCTTCTTGAAAACGTCAATTGTTATTCCTCTGCACAAAGGCGGCGACCTGGAAAATCCTTCAAATTTTCGCCCAATATCTCTCATTCCAACAATAGCAAAACTCATGGAAAAAATCGTTAAAAAAAGGATGAATGCTTTTTTAATTTCTCATAATATAATTAGCGTGAATCAGTTTGGATTCCAGAGTGATAAAAATACCCATGATGCCATCTTCTCCGTTTTATATGAAGTCTATTCTGAAATTAACAATGGAGAGCTTGCGGCGTCGGTATTCTGCGATCTATCGAAAGCCTTCGACTGTGTAGACCACCGAACATTGTTAAAAAAGCTCTATGTCTATGGCTTCAGGGGAAAAGCACTGTGCTGGTTCCAATCATATTTAGCTGGTCGAAAACAGATAGTGAAAACAACCTCACACTCGAAAGAAATGAATGTGGATTTTGGAGTTCCGCAAGGATCTGTATTAGGTCCATTACTGTTCCTCTTGTATGTTAATGATATTAATGTCCTTAGTTTAACAGGAAAACTTACCCTTTTCGCGGATGATATAACTATCATGTGGCATAGCAAAACCGAGAAAAAACTGAAGAATGTAATGGTAATAGATCTCTATCGTATCAAGGAGTGGTGTGATGCTAACTTGCTGTCATTCAATTTTAAAAAAACGAATGTTATATCTTTCAGATGTACCGTAGGAAACATACCAATGAATAACTATGTGGTTGAAAATAAAGATTGTACAAAATTTTTAGGACTCCTCCTTGACAGCAAATTAAAATTTGAAGATCACATTCATAATTTAAATAATAAATTATCATCTGGATGTTATGCAGTGAGAGTGATTGCAAGAGAACTCGGATTTCAGCCCGCAAAAATGGCTTACTATGCATTAGTGGATTCCCACCTTAGGTATAGTATACCATTTTGGGGAGCATGTAATGTTAGCCTGATGAGCTCAGTTTTAGTCATACAAAAACGAGCTGTGAGAAATATTTGCAAAGTTCACCCTAGAGATTCTTGTAGAGAGATTTTTAGAACACACAAAATACTCACAGTTGTTTCAATTTTTATAATGGAAACTGTGTCTCTCATACACAAACATAAGAGTAAGTTCCCTAGTAATCCGATTCATCATGTTACACGTCAAACCAGTAATGACCAACTAAATCTTCCAATTCCAAAATCGAATCTGTAAAAAGATTCAATATTCTATAATGGACGTAAAATGTTCAATCATTTACCAAAATATATAAGGGAGATTATTCTATATGATCACTTCAGACTTGCCCTGAAAGAATTGTTCTCCTCCAGACCATACTACAGTACAAAAGAGTTTTTTGAGGAAGAATTCTAATATTCTTCTTCAATGATCATTTCTTTTTATATATATATATATATATATATATATATATATTATATCTATCTATTATTATTATTATATACTTTTATACATTTTTACATTTTTATCATTATTGTCTATATATATATATATATATATATATATATATATATAATTGTTTTGACCAATGTGTATATAATCATATCGATTCCATTACTGTACCATGCTTTGTCTACAAAATGAATAATTTTTTGACAATAAAGTATATTTATTATTATTATTATTAATCATCGTAAAAATCATCGTACTAATAACTCCAAAACATTCGATAAAATCTGCAATTATATTTTATTAATTTGTTAAAATATCTTGGTTTTTGGCTTTTGGCTTGCTTCTAGGGAACAGGTGAAAAAGTATTTAGCTAAGAAAACTCAGTCTTAAATAACGATCTTTCGAATTATCTTGAAAACCTTGCTGGTGTTCCGCAAAGGTTGATTCTTGGGCATATTTTATTCGTCATTTATATACCATAATTTCAATTCATAGTTATGCTGACGATACCCAAATTTATAGACAATTTTTTTATCGATCAGGATTGGTGGCCAAATGTGATTTTGCCTCAGAAGCCTCATGAACAAGAGAAAAACTAGAAAAAAAGCCAATAGTGGGAAAACGTGATATTTTCAAAACATTATTGGAGGGAAGAAAATAGCCTTTTTCCTAAGCAAAGTAGGAAAAACTTCATCGCAGCAAGAAGAGAACATTTCCAACATGTAGTAGGAGATTAATAATTGTTTGATGAATGAATGTTTTGGTAATTTGATATTGTGAAAATGCCCCACTTTCGTTGATTACGATTTTCTGAAAAATGGTTAGTTGAATGAAAAAAAAATGCACTTGACCGAATTCTTGGATTTTTCTATGGCTCACAACATTATGCTTTTCGAATTCAGAGTTGCTCTGTTTGAAGATAAAATTTGGGACAATCAAAGTTTGGATCCTACTCCAACACCCCCAAAACTGGGTTGACATAAATTTTGAAGCAAAAAAGAAATAAAGTGCCTAAAAAACAGGGGAATACCAATTTTCAGAAGATTTCATCCATTACAATTTTAGTTAATCTTGTTTTTTTTTTTACCTAACTTACAGTGGCTGTAGCACGGAGGGGGTGCATTTAGGACACATGTTTATTTGAAGAAAAAGTCTTATTTCGATCCCAACAACGTCATTAAAATATTCGTATCGAATTTTGAATCACCCAGGCTTGTAAACGCTTCGCCGTTACCAGAAAGATGTAATTTTGATAGGTTCAAATTACAACTTTCTCTTTTGTCAAACAAAATAATTGCTCATGTCTAATAAATAATGACCAGTTCTTTATATATTTTGTAATCTTTTATATTATTTTACTCATCCATTGCTATAATAGCTGTGTGGATAAAATGATTTTTGGCTTAACACAGTGCATTCCAATTGAAAATATGCAACGAATACTACGTCCAACAGATTGTGTTTATTTTTTGATAATATAGCAAGTACATATATACATTGATATAATATAGATAATAAAAGTTGTATTTTATTGATTGATAATTGTTGTTTCGATCAGAAATATAAAATTCTGTTTGTTGTATATAATAATTTTGCAATTTCAGTTGCCTGGTAGTTTTACCTTTCTTACCTGTATTTCTTTCTCTCTCTTTTACCTTTTTCTAGCTCAGATCGGGTCGCCAATGAACATTAACTACTCTTTCCAGGTAGCACATCATATCGGCTGAATCTTGTTTTCATATTGAGGCAATATGGATATATTGTGAAAGAAAAAATAATATTGGTCCAATATGGTTGAATATTCAAAAAACAATATTATATATGTGGAATATTGGTTCAACCTATTCTGATTCTGAATGTAGATTATTACATAATACTGGGTCAATATTGGTTGAATAATTTCTACCAATATCGATAATACAATATTGTCTACATATTATTTTCAACATCTAGAATAAATATTAAAATCCCAATAATCCAATCATATCGATTCTAGAGATAAAAAACTATATTGTATATCCAAGTGTGATTGCACATTGCTTGAATATTATTTCGCCAATATTGAACAAATCTTATTAACTTATATTGGGTCAATATTGGTTCAACAATACAATATCGATAAAACAATATTGTCTTCATATTGTTTTCAACATCTAGAATAAGATGAATTTTAAATATTTGCCGAATATTCAATGAACCATATTAAAGTTATAGTATGATCAAACCTGGATAAAAATTCGCATATAGAACGTCTTTTATCACCTACAAAAATACATTGAATACTTCACATAACTTGTTTCCAATACAGCTCATTTAGTGGTTATGGCGACCAAAAGGCAGACTCTAGTGTCACCTTGATTAACTAAAACATATTTACTAATTTACCAAGGCATATTAACTTCTACCAATACGAGGTTGGTTTGACAAGTCCGTGCAAAGTCCGATAGATGGTACCACCGGCGCGTATCGAGGTCATGTTTGGTTAGTATCATCTCTTGAATGAACGCAAGTTTTAGCCATATTGGTTTATTTCTTTGTGCGTGGCATTCGTGTTAATCAAGGAAGTCGAGTGATTTTTAAGAAATGGATAAAAACGGTATGAAAAGAAAAACGCGTCAGGAGACTAAAGAGAAGCTTGAAAAACATTATGGTGACTCTTCACCTTCGATTAGAACCGTTTATAAGTGGTTTCAAACGCGGAACGTTCTGGACGACTTGTGGAGGTTACGACTCCAGGAATCATTGATAAAATCCATGATATGGTGATGGATGGCAGAAGAGTTAGGGTGCGTGAGATTGCTAGTGCTGTGGGCATCTCGACTGAACGGGTACACAATATTTTGAAAAACATTTGGACATGAGAAAGCTATCAGCAAGATGGGTGCCGCGATTGCTCACGCTTGACCAAAAAAGGAATCGTGTAAAGTGTTGCCAGGATGGTTTGCAGCTGTTCCAGAAGAATCAGAAGGACTTTAAGCATCGTTTCGTTACTGTGGTGAAATATGGATACATTATTATACACCTCAGACCAAACAACAATCTAAACAATGGGTTACCAAGGGAGAATCTGCACCAAAAAAAAAAAAGGCGAAGACCATTCGTTCGGCCAGAAAGGTTATGGCGACTGTCTTTTGGGATTCGCAAGGGGTAACCCTCATCGACTATCTGGAAAAGAGTAAAACCATTACAGGTAAATATTATTCATCGTTATTGGACCGTTTGAATACTGAGCTGCAAGAAAAAACGCCCGCGATTGGCCCACAAGAAAGTCCTTTTCCATCACGACAACGCACCAGCACACACAACTCGTTTCACATCCCCCCTATTCTCCCGACTTGGCTCCCTCGAACTACCGTTTGTTCCCCAATTTGAAGAAATGGCTGGCGGGACAAAGATTTCATTCAAACGAGGAGGTGAGTGATTGCAGACACTAATGGATATTTTGCAGACATGGACAAATCATATTATTTGGTAGGGATAAACAAGCTGGAACATCGTTGGACGAAGTGTATAAACCTAAAAGGAGACTATGCTGAAAAATAAAAGAGATTTTCCCCAAATACGTTAGTAGTTTTGATTTTTGCACGGACTTGTCAAACCACTCTCGTATATACAAATATTCAAACGTTATATTGAATATTGAATATTTTGCCAATATCTTCAGAATATTGTACCAGCGATATTATACCAATATCGCGAATATTTTGAGGCTAATATTGCTTCGAGAATATTTCGCAAATATTATTCAAGTAATATTGGACCAATATCGCCGAATGTTCACATTTTTTTTCTCGCCAATATTGCATTTCAAATATTTTGCCAATATGTTCACTATATTCTACCAATATTTTACCAATATAGGTGTGCTACTTGGGTTCCTCTGCTGGGTGGTTCCAGTGAAGTCCTGTGCAGTTTCTTGATGTCAAAAATATGTTGTCAAAAAAAGAAAGAATCAAATAAAGTTGTATTCCAATTTTTAGTACCAATATTATTTTAATCTATTACCTTTTTCAGATGTTAAACTTTGCAAATTTCAAAATATCAAATACCAATCATAATAAACAATTCTCAACTACTCTCGAGTTCCTAAATATTTCCTGTCCTAATCTTCGTGGGACACCGTGTATAATGCTGTTACTTTTTTTAGATAAACCGGCTGTTTCTCTGGAAGATAACTCATCAGAAGTGGATATTTCAAACCAGTCTTCTACTATATTTTTGACTGAAGTTCAAAATTGAAATTTTAATGTTTCAGTACATGGAAAGTTTATGTCTTAATAAAATAATATTAGTAAATAAGTTTCTTGAACACTGTTTTATTTGTGTTTTAATACTTTATGAATGTTTTTTGTTTGCCTCACATTTCGAAGATTAAAAAGTATGAGGAAGAAAAATTGAAAATACTCATAGAAATGTGGAAATGTATATTACTTTTCCCAGGAAGATGTAATATGATCAAGAGCGCACCCAGAAAGGCCGGAGTGTGGAGGGACTTGCCACCCCAAGACCAAAACTGTTACCAAAAACCGAGTGTTTCATATAATTTTGTTCAAAAGAAGATGACAATAGATCTAAACTTGAGGTGCCATCCCCCCAAAAAAAGGTTGAGTTTGCTTCTGAATATGATAGTGTTAAATAATAATATAAAAATAATTTTCTAAAACTTGTGTATGGATAGAGAAAGGTTTTTAATGGTTTTCATTTCTCCTTCACTTTGAAGTAACATATGTTGTTACATCAAAAGAAGAAATTTCAAAATTTTGAGCACGGGATGTCTATATTCTGTAATAAGAGTATTGCAACCTACGACCAAGTTTAGTTTCTCTTAGTGTAATTCTATTACGTTTATCTCATTCACGTTTCTCAGTGTGGCTGCAAGTGGTATTCAAGGTCATTGATTTTTTACCAGAAATAACAAAATGA
The DNA here is from genome assembly GCA_944452925.2 of Chrysolina oricalcia. Classification (NCBI taxonomy): domain Eukaryota; kingdom Metazoa; phylum Arthropoda; class Insecta; order Coleoptera; family Chrysomelidae; genus Chrysolina; species Chrysolina oricalcia. Next base: position 49,760,923 of record OX101825.2, on the reverse strand, counting down.
TTCTCTTCTGTATAGTAGGTCTTTATTCTGTGGTGGCGTCGTTATTCCCATTGTCAATAACTACCAATTTCCTTGTCACTAGCGATTTCCCTGTTTTTCACCGATCACTTTCTTTACATTTGTTTTTTCTTAAATTCTAACATTTATGATTGACTTACAAACTATTTCCTTTTCCTAAGAAGTTATATTTTAGTTTTTACATGATTAGTAATTGTCATTTTACTCTTTGATTCTTTTTATTCCATTAGTATAATTGTGCATGTCTCAATCTGTCATTGTTGGTATTTTGTTTCTTGTCTAGTTTGTAAAAGTTGTTATACAAGTGTATTTTTGTATGTTTGAATGTTTTAGACGATGTAGTAACTTGATTACTTATATTTCGGACGTCCATCATCTTAATGGTTGAAAGATTTCTATCTCTTTCAAATTTTTTCACAACGTTTCAATTGCTTGAATCCGCAATCGTCTTCTGGTGAATAGTGACAAAATCAGATGCTACGCGACCCTTTATAGGTCTATAATTAAAGTGTAATTACGCGCGGTCTTGTGGCGCGAATGGTTTCGCGCTTTTTCTCCCTCCAAAACGGTCCATAATCGGTTTCCATACGTTTCTAATTTCCACGCTTGGTTGACTGAAGGCACCATTGGCTTCTATGTAGGTGGTTTCCATAAATTTCCGTTTCAACCAATGTTCTTCTCTATGAAGAACACTAGCTTCGTCCCAGAGAATTCGGTGGTGTTTTCTCTAGGCGTGGTCAGCAATTCCCGATTTTGATGTTTCCCCTCGTTGAGTCTACCTTTTGTGTTCGGCTATTCTTACTGATAATGGCCTCTTGGTCTCTCCGATATAGGAATCTCCACATTCACATGGGACTTTGTAAATACAGTTTTTACTGGATTCTGTTGTGTTCTCTGGTTTCGTCTTGGTGAGGAAGCTTCGTAAGGTACTGCCGGATTGAAAGCAACTCTTGATGTTGTATTTATTTCCGATCCTTCTGATCTTCTCGGAGATACCCCTGATATAGGGAAGAATGAGAACGGGGTTTTGTGGTATTTCTTCGGTTGTCTTGGTCTTTTCGAGTTGTTTCCGAACTTCTCCTATGAGCTTCTCAGACTAATCCGTTTCGGCGTAGGTCCTTTTTGATGTGGTTAATTTCCGCCTCCAATGACTCCTGGTTGTTGCAAATAGACATTGCTCTCTACACCAACGTTCTTACGATTTCCCTCTTTGTGGAGTTTGGGTGATTAGAGCCGTAGTTGAGGTACTGTCCTGTGTGTGTCTTCTTCCTGTAAACAGAGGTGAGGATTCTAGTGTCTGTTCTTTCAGCTTTCACATCGAGAAACGATAGGGTACTGTTAGTTTCCTTTTCCATTGTGAATTTGATTGAATTGCTCATGTTATTCATTCTGGCGAAGAATTCCCCAAGGTGTTCATCTCCATGGTTCCAAATGATAAAGGTGTCGTCTAATTACACTTTAATTATTGACCTATAAAAGGTCGCGTAGCATCTGATTTTGTCACTATTCACCAGAAGACGATTGCGGATTCAAGCAAATGAAACGTTGTGAAAAAAATTTGAAAGAGATAGAAATCTTTCAACCATTAAGATGATGGACGTCCGAAATATAAGTAATCATGTATTTTTGTAGGTGAGTCTTTTATGGTATTTTTATTTGAAAAATCGTTCTTAGGTTTGTTTTGCTGTCTGTCAGTCATTGTAATGTTATTATATATGCTATTGTTTGTTTTTAGGGGTTTCATGTGTAGAAGTCTGGTTGTCCTGTTCGTTTGTATGGTATTTGAAACAAACTGCAGCTGACAAGTTCTCTCATGGTGAAATTGATGATGTTCAGAAGGTTGCGTTCATGAACTTACTCTGAGAGTAGAGTAATAGTACGATCACTTGATTAGATGTATATGTTTATCATTACTCTCAATGCATACTCCAGAAGGTAGAAGACGTTTACGAACGATTCGGAGAAAGGAACCCTTACTCCTTAGAGTAAGTTTATGAACGCAACTCTCTGTTGGCTATCGGTCTGAGGTATAAAATTCAAATGCAAAACAAAACAATATGAACAAAGCTGAAGTGCGATAAGTGCTGTTGCACTTGTTTCGCAGAAAAGAAAAAACAGAGGTAAATGATTAATCCAATTAAATAAATAAAATTATCTGTGACCCTATACACAAATACAATAATATTAATGTAATTAAGCTAAACTCAATTAAATGTTAGTAGACGAATAGAAACAAAATTGATGAAATGCAATGAAACGTATACAATAAAAAATTGAATGAGTAGGATCAAATTAAATAATCTTACATATATTGCATATAACGTATATAATATAAATGAAATGAAATATTGTCATACGCATCATAAGGTGCATCAAATTTACAATAGTGTGTAAAATGTATAAAAATATAGATATAAATGTATGCAAATATTGATAAATATTTATATTAAAATGTAGCAAAAAAATATATACATATAGAAATATTAATGAAAAATGTATGGACATGTATATAAAAAAAAAAAAAAAATCAAGATATGTTAATAAAAAATGTATAAATGTATAAAGTATTGACACAAATGTATAATAATATAGATAAAGAAATTATTAAAATATAGAGAGAAAATGTGTAAACATATAGATATATCAAAATACAACGTTTATAGACAATATATAAAAAAATACAATAAAATTAGTTTTAGTTCACCAGTGGATTCATTCAAGTAAATTTATCACGAATTGTCTTTCCTTTTCAAAGAGGAATAGTTTCAATTTATTCTTGAACATTGGTCTCGAAGTTATGTTTTTTATGTTGTCTGGTAATGTATTATAAAACTTAACTGCGGAGAAGGAGTATGATCTTTGAGATATAGACTTTTTCAATATAGTTGGAAATGTAAGTTGCGTTTGGTGACGTGTGTTGTATTGATGGTTCCTGGATTTTGCTTTATTTTCACTGAAATGGTATTTCACGTTAGTACAAAAATAATATAGTTGTCTAAGGTCCATTATTCGACTTTCTTTGTATAAACTATCTGATGAAAACCGTGAACTTTTAGACAAAATTAATTTAAGAAATCTTCTTTGTATTACTTCTAGAGGGTTCAGATGTGTTCGTAAAGCTGCACCCCATGCAGTGATGCCATATCTCAGATGGCTTTCAACGAGGGCGGAATATAATAGTTTGAGTTCTCTGAGTGGTAAGCACTTTTTCAGACAACGGAATCTGTAGAGGACCATTTGGAGTTTTTTTATAGTGTAACGAATGTGGGAGTCCCATTTCATATTACTATCTAAATATATACCCAGGTATTTTATTTCTTTCACAGAATGGACAGTCAATGTATATCCTTGCATACCGATATCAAGTTTTAAGGTAGCTAGGTAAGCTCTACAGATATTGGTGAAGTACTTGTTAGGAGTTCTCTATTGCCGAACGCCAGCCTATGATGGTACGCCCAGTATATATCAGTCATGTGTCTCGCATCGTCATATGCCGGTTTTTTGGGATCTTCAACACAAACGTTTGGCTGGCGGGAGGCGAGAAAAATATCATTGGGATTGCGAAGTAAGTTGGTGTTGACTCGAGAGTTGGTATGGAGTTTCTCAAATCATTGTTCTTGGGGTGATTGTTTAAATATATTCCTTTGTGTTGAAGTGATACCTATGGTTGGAATGAAAGGTAGGAGTTATATTTGTTTGTAATTGCTTGGAATTATCTTTGACAAATGGCTATAATACCTGTTTGAGTGAGTAATTGTTGGAGTTTACTTTCAATAAAAGAAAAGCAGGTTGTTATTCAGAATCAGTATGTTTCATTATATTTTTCTTGGATGTACTTTCCATTGCTTGTTGATTATTAAACAAAGAAAATCATGTGAGAGTTCCATTAATAACAGCATAAACATTTTGAAGAATTTGTGTTTTGCTCTTACGATCATTAGAATATTTAATACTTGTTGATATTTGTATTGATGTTTACAAAAGTAGTGTTTTGAAACACATTGGAATTGAGTGAATATATTCAGTTTAGCTATCGAAAATTCAAGGACTTGTAACGTGCCTGTGTGTGGAGTTACATGCCATTCAGTGATTTGCAACGTGCCTGTGTGAGAAGTTGCATATCACCGTTGTATTCTATTCAGCCTGGTGATTTGTAACGTGCCTGTGTGTGAAGTTACCTATTATTGGGCTGATTTGAGTGCTTATTGGCTTGCAACGTGCCTTTGTGAGAAGTTGCCTGCTTTTGTTGGATTTTCAAGAAACCAAGGACTTGTAACGTGCCTGTGTGTGAAGTTACATGTCATTCGGTGATTTGCAACGTGCCTGTGTGAGAAGTTGCATTTCACCGTTGTATTCATTTCAGCCTGGTGATTTGTAACGTGCCTGTGTGTGAAGTTACCTATTATTGGGATGATTTGAGTGCTTATTGGCTAGCAACGTGCCTTTGTGAGAAGTTGCCTGCTTTTGTTGGATTTTCAAGAAACCAAGGACTTGTAACGTGCCTGTGTGTGAAGTTACATGTCATTCGGTGATTTGCAACGTGCCTGTGTGAGAAGTTGCATTTCACCGTTGTATTCATTTCATCCTGGTGATTTGTAACGTGCCTGTGTGTGAAGTTACCTATTATTGGACTGATTTGAGTGCTTATTGGCTTGCAACGTGCCTTTATGAGAAGTTGCCTGCTTTTGTTGGATTTTCGAGAAACGAAGGACTGTAACGTGCCTGTGTGAGAAGTTACGTGTTATTATATGTACAGTACTGAGATGAGATACATTGATTTGCAACGTGCCTGTGTGAGAAGTTGCTAGTCAATGTGTTGACTCATCAGTTTATTTTTATATGAGTTTATTAAAAATGAGATTTGTTTGATTTGAAAAATGAGCTCTAGCATTGTAAAAGAGCATCCATTGTGTTTTGGCTCATGATATAAGCCTTTTTGAAGCATACCCAATAATTCTTTGGATTATTGATATTTGATCATTCCGCTGGAAGAAATCATGTCCTGATTTAGGTATATATGTGTAAATAACATACTATCTTTTTATTAGCCTGTTCTTAAAAACTTGCGAATATTTTACATTTCCATCATGGCAACTGTTTATATCATAACAACATAGGAAACGGACTTTCCGCAGAAAAATTTCAAAGGATATTGCATTTAAGTCATGTTCTAAGGCATCTGTGAAAATCAGAATTTTACTCATAATACCTACTTTTTCCAAAAATTGTTTTTATTCTTTAACATCTTGTAGATCTCCAACTTCAGTTTGTCGAAATGATTATGAAATAGCCTGTATACATGAGTGAGACTATTCACAGACATGCTCAGCGGCTAACACTTCAGCTTTCATAAATCCTTTCGGTGAGATCTACCTACCACTGAGCAAAAAGCTCGCAGAAATGTTATCCGCGCCGCCCTCCAAGATTGAACTCTTCATTAGACCCACGATAATAAATGAGTGGGTGCCTGTCGTGGGACAGCAGCGAACGCAGAGAGAAAAGAGTTAATATTGATCCGTTTTTTTATTTGAGTCACCCCCGGCACGGTTTTTTTTCACCCTCGCTTTTTTTCATCCCCGGATGAGTGTTTCTATAGCAACTGTACAGCAGGTGCCAGCGAACAAGCAACACAGATATCATGTCACTTCCAGTTTCTTCTTTAACTTCTTGCTAAACACCAATTATGCCTTCTATCTTACGACGTTCGCGATAAAGAAATTATGTTTTTTCACTGTCGGGGAAAGTTGGTCTTGTTTTACCAGATTAGAATCGGATGTCAGATATCCGTTGTGATCACTGAGAGGGATGGATAAATATATGCCTGCGTTATAGTATTACCGGGGTACATGTACCGGGGAGTGCGCATATTTCGTAGGGTCCAGACTAAGATTCCTGAATTTCAGTAAATAATATCGAGCATACAGGAGAATATTGGAGGTGAGAGTAGGAGAGAGGGGAAAGTATTCATACGATTATCGCACTCATTAACTTTGAAAAAATGTCAGTGCACCAATAAGCTCAAAGTAAGAACCAGATTCAGGTGATTTCATTGAAAATATGAACAGGATGTTCATAAAGTCAGTTGTGGAATCATCTGCGACTGAAAGTTGGAATTTAGTCACTGTTTTCCATCGTACAAGATAACCTCTCTTGGAAGGGATTCATGTTTTAAAGAGAAACATTCTCAATCGAAAATTGAATCAATACATGACTCCTCTGGAAATGGAAAAACCCTACGATAAAATTGAAGTAGTTGTTTTCTGTTAGATATTACAAAAAAGTTACTTCAATTTTATCGTAGGGTTTTTTCATTTCCAGAGGAGTCATGTGTTGATTCAATTTTCAATTGAGAATGTTTCTCTTGAAAACAGATTCAGGTATTTTCGCGAGTAATCCCTGCCAAAAATATCACATGAAATCTCATGAAAAAATATAGACGAATTATGAGAATTTATAAGGATCAACCTGGATAGCCTGTAACCTACACGTACATAGTCCCTGGCACATCAGAAATTCCGTATTCAATTTTATTGGTTATCTTGTGGAAACAGTGGGATCGGGATGTGATGGTTTGGATCAGGAATTCCTTATCTGAATTCATGAGATTCCTATCCCAGATAACATTTTATGTCCAATTCTGGTCGGGATAATGGAATTCATGGGATATCCACCGTAGGATTTGAAATGGATATCCTTCAGCAAATATCCTATAGATATCCATAAGATATCCACAGTATTATGGGTGTGATTAAATTGCGAGACAGATTTTGATGTTATCAATTTTTCAGTTTCTTCCAAGCTCGTACACGAATAGAAGCAATTGAAGAATACGCTTATCTTTCGTTTTCCGACTGAATTTGAAATGGATGTCCATAAGATATCCGTCGACGGATTTGGAATGGATATCTTTCAGCAGATATCCTATGGATATCCTCAAGATATCCACAGTAATAATTATGGATGTGATTAAATTGCAAGACAGATTTTGATGTTATCAATTTCTGAGTTTCTTACATGCTCGTACACGAATAGAAATATTTGAAGAATACTCTTATCTTTCATGTTCCGACTGGATTTGAAATGGATGTCCTTAAGATATCCGTCGACGGATTTGGAATGGATATCCTTCAGCAGATATCCTATGCATATCCATAAGATATACACAGTGCTTATCGATGTGATTAAATTGCAAGACAGATTTGATGTTATCAATTTCTTAATTTCTTCCATACTCGTACACGAAAAGAAGCATTTGATGAATACTCCTATCTTTCGTTTTCCGACTGGATTTGAAATGGATGTCGATAAGATATCCGTCGACGGATTTGGAATGGATATCCACAGTAATAATTATGAATGTGATTAAATTGCAAGACAGATTTTGATGTTATCAATTTTTGAGTTTCTTCCATGCTTGGACACGAATGGAGGCATTTGAAGAATACTCTTTCGATTTCCGTATGGATATCCATAAGATATCCACAGTAATTATGGTTGTGATTAAATTGCAAGACAGATTTCCTCCATGCTCGTAAACGAATAGAAGCATTTGAAAAATACTCTTATCTTTCGTTTTCCGATTGGATTTGAAATGGATATCCATAAGACATAGTCAGTGTCAGGTCCATCGAATGATACATGTCAAGGAATTTTTTTATCATATTGACATATGAACAGTCAGTATTATAAATATCTACATTTCCCTCACCGTGTAATAAGGTGTACTCACTTTCTTGATACATATCGAACAAAGTATTTCGTACTGCCATTTTCTGTCCTTCAGGTAAATCAACTGTTTTCTTTTTGAGTCGATGTCTACTTTTTCCTGGAGTTGATGGAGTCGGAGTGGATTTATTTTTGTTTCTTTTTTGATGTTGTACACAGTTTTTCGAGATATTTTAAGTGCATCTGCAACTCACTAAATTACAGTAAAGGAATGTTATGACCTTTCCTTTGTGGTTTTAATTGTTACCTCTTGAACAGATCAAATTGGTAAAAACGGTCCACCATGCGCTCTCTCCCTTTCAAAATAATCGCACAAGTTCTACACAAATTGTTGTGCTTGTGAATGGAGAATAGTTCCGGACATAATCTTAAAAAGAGTTAAAATATATTGTGATTGTTTTTGGCATGTATTTATAGATTTAGGTTTTTTCTCAATAGGGTTTCCTCACTCTGAATTACTGTTGTGTGAATATCCCAGTAATACGAATTATAGTCACATCTGTCAATGATTGTGAGGTTAGAAATTTTAAAGATTATTTGTGAATAAAACACATTGTATTGTACTTACTTTGAAAGTAATGATCCCAAGAGATGTTTAGCTTTGATAAAAAACTGTTTTTATAATATATTCGACTGCAAAACAAAGTAAAACTGGCAACAAACAATAACCTCAATGACAGAAAACAATGACGTAATTGATGGTACTGCTCTAGTCAAAACAATGTCTAGCAAGTTTATTTGAAATGTAAAACACTGTCGGCTTTATGGCTATCTCTTTTCACTGTTTTGAGTTTCACAATACCACTATTCTTTGCTTAGAAGACAAATGTTAAGGAATTTTGAATCGCTCATAGCGGTTGATAGACAGGGATGTTTCATAGAAGGTTTGTTATTTCTTTGGTCATAAATTGCGATGACGCATGGGTAAAGATAAAATAATCGAACTGTATCAATTCTGCGCAATAACCTAATGGGTTGATGCGCTTTAATCTGTAAATAGAAAATATAATAAAAAAACATATAAATATATATATATACAGGGTGTTAATTAAGTACGTTGACAAACTTCGGGAGGTGATTCTTTGAAGGTTTTCAGGACGAAATGTTCATATAAACATATGTCCCAAACGGCTTGGTTTTCGAGATAGAGGGTGATAAAAATACATTTTTTTCAAGATTTTTGAGAGTTAACTTCGACATTTTCTACAATAATCAGTTCAAATTAGGCAAGTACAATCCATTCAATAGTACGCACGATACAAAATAATGCATTTCTTAAATAATTCACAGGGTCCTCCTTTTTTCAGAGTCAAGCTTTGTTCAACCCTTCAGAATTTTTTTTCCGCCGCCACTGACATATTATGAGAAAGGAATAATGAATGTTGTTTCATTTAACATATTTTTGCTCTCTTGATGTTTTTCATTTACTTGTACGGTTCAGGAGTTACAATGAAAATATTAACGCAAACATTTTCCAGTAACGCATAACATAAAGAAATTTGAGAAGCAAATAGTCTAACAAACTTGAAGGGTGATTCTTTGAAAGGTTTCAAGATGAAAAGTTCATATAAACATGTCCCAAGCGGCTTGGTTTTCGAAGTACAGGGTGATCAAGATACATTTTTTAGGAGTTTTTGGAGTTTACTTCGAAATTTTCGACAATAATCGATCCAAATTAGTTCAAATTGGACAAGTACAATCCATTCAATAGTGCGCATGATATAAAATAATTCATTTCTCGAAGTGTCATTGCCACTCTCCAAAGATTACAAAAAATGAAACAAATTATTTTTTCATTTTCAGTGCATTTGTATAAAAGCTTGTCTTTATATTTTTTATTGTATAATTTTTATTCATCGTAGATTTTTCTAATTCTGAAAAAATATTTCCATCAATTTACAATAATTGAAAATGTTTAATTTTCAAATTTTCTAATGTTTAAATTAATATTTTCATTATAGCCCCTGAACCGTACAAGTAAATGAAAAAATGCAAGATATTAAAAAGATGTTAAATGAAACAACATTGATTATTCCTTTCTCATAATATGTCAGTGGCGGCGGAAAAAAAATTCTGAAGGGTTGAACAAAGCTTGACTCTGAAAAAAGGAGGACCCTGTGAATTATTTAAGAAATGCATTATTTTGTATCGTGCGCCCTATTGAATGGATTGTACTTGCCTAATTTGAACTGATTATTGTCGAAAATGTCGAAGTTAACTCTAAAAAATCTTGAAAAAAATGTATTTTTATCGCCCTGTATCTCGAAAACCAAGCCGTTTGGGACATATGTTTATATGAACTTTTCGTCCTGAAAACCTTCAAAGAATCACCTCCCGAAGTTTGTCAACGTACTTAATTAACACCCTGTATATATATATATATATAAATGAACAAAATGAGAATATCTACCTATACTTCAGGAATAGAGTCTGGGTAGAATTTTAATTGAAATCTCTAAGAATTCGAGAAGGGGTTCAACGGAAAAGTTAAACATCACTAGCACATCACACTGTCACCAAACTGCTGTACAGTCTTGATTTCGCATTTTACGCCGAAGACACAGGTGTCTAGATGGCGCCAAGGGGTTTCAGGCGTTTCAGCATCCCTCATTTGCATTGGAGAAACGTCGACGAAAAACTCATCGCCTAATGTATTGTTTCGAGCCGGCATTGCGTTATTAGACGATATTTTATGCGTTCTTACGAGAACACTAAGGAAGATAAATTAAAAAATATAATTAGGGCGAGGGAGAGGGTGGCCTTTCAAGTTGGGAATTATTCATGATAGCTTTGCAAAATTCGTATACTCGAGACGGTGTTGTCTAAGACTGAAAATTGTGCGTTCGTTAATACCTTTTTTAAATGGAATTCGACTGATCAGCGAGAAAGCGCTGAAGTGCCACGGTTATTGCTTTTTTAAACAATAATTTCGGATTTTTTCTCGAAATTTCGACTTGTAATATCGAAATCCGACTTTCATCTGGAAATTCGATTCTTGAAATGTGAGTGATCGACGATTTGAGCTGTTTTCTAACGATCTAACGGTTAGAAGCGTTTGCAAATGTACACAACCGGTAAAATCAATTTCAAACCGCAGTGGCCACATTGTATTTGAACCACAATTCTCTTGATTTTGACAGTCGAGGCACTTGACACCATAGAAATACATATTATACAGGGTTTTTCACATTCGATGGCCTATTAAACGTTAATTAAACATGCTCTACCCGTCCAAAATGTTTTCGTCAATAAAATGTTGCCACTTGTATCAGAAAGTAGTAGATACTTTGTTATTTTGAATAGAACACCCCATATATTACATCATTTTTGGAATCCTTATAAGATTCCTCACAACTTTCTCAGATAATTCCCTATACCTGTATGTGACGATTTTCGAGATAAAACTTATTTAATCAGTTTTTTGTGTAAAACCTGACCAATGAAAAATTACTTTTTTTTCACAATGCAAATTAAAAAAATATTTCAATTTGGGTTATAGCTGCATAAGAACTGGATTTCAGTTTCGGCATACAGGGAGGCTCAGAAGTAAGTTACTTTCGGGGACTCATGAAAATGATTGAAACTCAGTTTTTTCAAATAGAACACCCTGTATACTATTTAATTTTCGAATCCAACCAACCAAATTGGATAAGTTTCATCGACTATGTCCTTTACCTATCTCCTACCATTTATGAGATATTGATGATTTTATGATTTTTGAGATCGATGCAAGTATACAATTTCGAGTATAAATTGTGGAAAATCTATCGAGTAACAAATAAGAGCTTCATCTTTTTTGAAAAAGGTGTAATTGAATACATGAACTTTCCTTCATACTGGGTTTCCGATAAACATGGTTATGTTGACAGTTTGAAGAATAAGAAATGAAATTGATTAAATTCATTCGACACAAGAGGTAATATTCACTTGGCAATAATTATAATACATTTGATAATAAAAAACAAAAACTCATTAGCTTGGGTGATTGAAATGCTGACCTTTCACGTGTAAACATTGATGGATTGACGTTATTACATGATCAGTCTCTGCGGATTTCCGATGGGTCGATTTCTCCGAAAGCACATCTCACCCTGTTTTCCAGTTCCAGTTTTGTATTCACAGGTGTTCCTCAAACCTTTTCTTTCATTTTTCCCCAGAAATAAAAATCTAGGGGAGTGAGATCTGGTGACTGCGGCGGCAAAATCCAAGGACCCAAACGTCGTATCCACCGATCTTCGAACAAATTATTGAGTTTGCTGCTCACTTCACTTGTACAATGTCCAGGAGCCCTATCCAACTGATATCAACAATTATAATATAAGCTCAGAGGTAAACTGTCCAGAAATTCACTCACAGGTGTTCTCAAAATTTCCAAATATTTTTCAGATTTCAACTTTTCCTCATAAACGCAAATTGTTCACTTTTGTAAGAATACAGCTCACTAGTCAGAGAAGCGATTTGTTCTACGATCGGGTTGTCAAGTACCACGATTTTCAGACTGCCAAAGTGTGGTTAATCAGTCTGTCGGATTTTTCTGCGTGTAAGTTACTCAAAATGCTTCAAAGTGCACCCGAAGTCGCCCAAACTCAACTCGAGCTAACTTCAGTGCGAATAGTCATTTTAATTATATACAAAAAAAAGTACCAAAAAAACTATATTTTTTTTCGAGGGTATCTCAGCATTTAAGTATGAATTCGAGAATCACCGTATACAACACTATTATTAAACCTCATTTTGAATATTGCCCTACCTTATTGTATGTTTTTGACCTAAATAAAATAAGATCACTACAGAAACTACAAAACCGTGCAATGAGAATTACCTTGAGATGTAATAGACATACACCAATTGCATTAATGTTAGAAACACTACAATGGATGTCAATAGAAAATAGACTCATTTACCTAACAATGAGTTATGTCTTTAAAATGCTACATAATCTTCTTCCATCATATTTTCATAAATTTATAACTTTCAATAATCAAATCCATCAACATGATTCCAGAAGTAAAGATAACTTACATGTGACTAGCCAATCCAAAGCATACAATACCAGAACCTTAATGTTCAAGGGGTTCATTGCTTACAACAATTTACCCACCGAAATAAAAGGCTCAGTAACCCTCCAGAAGTTTAAATAAAAAATGCAGTATTTGCCATGTGTAATAAGTTATAAATGTCATATGTATCTTCTTTAAAACTGTATGTGAAGATTGGGATTACTTAAGTAGTAATTATAAATATATATTTCGTGCAATCGCACGCGAAGTCAGTATTTCGCGTTCTCAGCACAGCCGTTACCCATAGCAACGGCCGCGAAACCAAATTCACTTTCAAAAATGTTTTCAGACATCGTCTTAACATTCTGTTTGTCACACCAATCTTTAAACTCGCCGTAACATTTTTCGTACTGCCGTTTAGATCTTTCGGGTATTAAAACGGAAAGCGCCGAATTTACAACGCTTTTGAGTTCAGGAGGAGTGGAAGGTACTGAAATATCGCTATCGGTATCAGACATTTTGCGTTTTGACAAGAACTGTCAAAATATTTTGTATATATTGAAACATATCATTTCCATAGCACACGGTGATATTGTTAAATAAATTGAACTGCTGTTGATTTTAGAGCAATAATATATTTATTTACAGCTATCTATTTTAATAATTTTAACGATTGCACGAAAATAGTGTATATGCCATGGCAGCGAAACTTTTCAACGACCTCAAGATTATCTTGCCTCGGCCGCAAGCGGCCTCGGCGATAACTGTTCTTTCGGTACGTTAAAAAGGTATTTCGCGGCCTTAGCATACAAATAACTATTTGTAGATATATATAATGTGGTACAGTTACTTTGATACCTCATTGGTTGTTTTTTCACTGTAGCATAACAATACTTATTAGTTAGATTGAATCACTATTAGGAAAATTGATCATAGATTTTTTAAGTAAAACTATTTCTTAATTTCTTTGTAGATGTACATTAGGACTACCTATTTCAAATGAAGATTATTATTATACTTCGAGTGACTTCGAAGGCACTTTGAAGCGTTTTGATCAACTTTCAGTGACATTTTCAACACATTTCCAGCTCTCAGATGAAAATTCAAAATACGCAAATTGTAGATGTTGATCTCTACTTCCAGATGCCGTTCACAGAATTTAAATACTACGATTTTCCTTAAATCGGCGAATCTTGCAAAATGTGCCGTTAAATTGTTTATAACGCGATTGTGCAAATACTTCACATCGGACAGAAAACATCTTGCGTACAGTTCAACCACGTACTATTATCTTATCAGTTTCAGCAATATTGTTTGTCTAGCTTCAGATTTATAAAAATTATAAATTTTTGAAAAATGTTCTCTTTGTCGAGGTTTTCCCTAAATTTCTCAGTGGAAAATGCAACGATTCGATCGTATGAAAATACATTTTTTCGTCGACCTCTGCAAAAAATGACATTTTACGTACTAATTTCCGGAGGAAAAATCGACTATTTTTGAAGGCATGTACTTTTCGTCCGCAAACACTTTTCGTCCGCAAACTCTTTTCGTCCGCTGTGGTCACTATGATACGGCACGGTACGAGAGCGGCGATTGAGTCATTTTCGTAAATCCACGTTTTAATTAATACATAGGCGCCTGTGACAATAACTGTCATTTGCTGTTGTCAAATTAATTATTTACGAAATCCGCTAGATTTCAGGTAAAGCACTTCAAGAGAGAAGTTTTGGAAATGGTGCTGTTGGAGCACCTGCATCTGAAGTTGCATCAACAAGTACCCAAAATCAAAACTTGTCTCTTGCATCTTCTTCGACAGCAGGAATTAATATCAATAATTGCACAAACTGTACGTTCAATATTCATCTTCGAGATTGATTTAATTTTGTAGTATAATTGAAATAGAGAGTTGTTACACTTCAAATACATTTTGTTTATATTCATTAAAATTATGATCGAGTCTGCAGTTCGAAGAGTTGGACGTAGCTGAGGCCAGCAAACATGCGAGTACTTACTTTCATAAAGGTATGTAGAGGTCGACGAAAAAATGTAATATGCACCTCGGCGAAAAACTGTCTACTGTCTCGCCTGCTTGATATCCTCGGCTGCGCCTCGGCTATCAATTTGCAGGCTCGACTATAATTGACAGTTTTTCGTCCTTGGTACATAAATAACTATTGTAGGTTTTATAAATCTCCTTGAATAATTTTTGAGATATTTCCAAAAGACCAAAAAAGTTGTAATTTTTTTCACTATTGCTTGTTAGAAAAATTCCACAAAGCGATTTTGCTGAGGCGAAAATTGGGGTTTTCATTGACGAACTATTTTATAAAAATCAGTCTAGGGTATTTGCGTCTTTTATTTTGTGGGAGAAAAATCTCTAGAGCTCTGTCTATACAGTGCGGCTTTTTTTAGCCCCCCCCTGTTAACTTTTGAACGGTTCGATGTACAAACATGAATAAAAAACTGTTTGGAGGGTTTCACCGATACAACTTTTTGAAACAAAAAATATGGTGATTGTTCGACAGGGGGCGCGGGGGCGCACATCAATTCAAAATTTTTAAATGGCATGGGGTGTCGAGTGTCACATCGTTGAAAAGAGAATTCAATTCTCTTTACAACCATCTAATTTTTTTAAATTTCGTTAATATTTTTTTTGCAATTCAAATTCGAAATATCGAATATAAATGCGGATCTGAAAACTAGTCATACCTTGATGAACTTGAACGATTTGTTGTGGAATAATGAAACCAAAAACATTGCAAAGGGTATTATCGATACTACTTTTTGAGAGAAGAAATATTGCAATTACAGTACAGATGGCGCTGGGGGCACATCAACTAGAAAATTTCGATAGGCATAAAAATCGAAATTGGGAAAAAATTCCTCAACTAAATTCAAAAATATTTAGATGATTGTAAAGAGAATTGAATTCTCTTTTCAACGATGTGACACTCGACCCCCCCCATGTCATTTAAAAATTTTGAGTTGATGTGTCTCCCCGCGCCCCCTGTGAAGCAGTCACCATATTTTTTGTTTCAAAAAGTAGTAGTAGTGAAACCCTCCAAACGATTTTTTTTCATGTTTGTACGTCGAACTGTTCAAAAGTTAACAGGGGGGGGGGGGGGGGGCTAAAAAAAGCCGCACTGTATAGTGAGCACGTAAAGGTTGGAACAAATTCATTCACCGCTTGATATGGCCTTCAGCGAAAATAAGCTCTGGCTCGTCGATTTTTCAGTTGCGAATTTTTTGGTCTTCTCAGGTTTTTTATGACGTCATCGTTGTTCGAGTTATGACGTCATTATAATTTTTTTTTTAAATGGCATTACCCTATTTTGATAATACTTTAAAAAATAACGCATTTTTCTGTGTATGGATATCATATTTTTTCTTATGTTAGATGGCCGTATGTTCGAGAAATAAAAGATATTTCGTTCCTAATAATGTTATATTAAGTCTGTTGACGTAAAGTTTAGACTCAAAGTACCTCCATAAAAAAATCAAGTGGGGGATAGATCAGGAGATCTAACTGGCCAGTATAAAAAAACTCGTCTGGTAGAGGACGGCTATTTTCATCATTATCAGTGGCGCTCCGTGGCGACTTTCTGATTATTGGTGGCAGGAAAACCCGGAAAAACCTACAGCCCCACCCCGGGTGGTTGGTTGAACACTTTGAGCAAACACCAATAGTCGGGATTGGCATCTAGGCAACTCACATCACACTTGCTTTACAACAAGGTATGATGTCGCTTATTAATACCGATGTACTTCCCTCACAATCCGAATTCTACGAGTGGCCAGCTAGATCTCCTGATCTAATCTCACTAGATTTTTTTTGTGGGGATACCCCAAGTCAAAAGTTTACTTTAACAGACCTAATATTACATTATTAAAAAATGAAATATCTTTTATTTCTCGAAAATACGGTTGAGTAACATAAGACATCCATACACAGAAAATGCATTCTTTTTGAAAGTATCATCAAAATAGGGCAATGCCATTTGAAAATAATTATAATGACGTCATAACTCATACAGCGATGACGTCATCAAAAATCTGAGTAGACCAAAACATGCACGACTGAAAAAGAAAATCGACGTGTTTGAGCTTTTTTCTCCCAATTGCCAAATCAAGCATTCAACGAATTTGTTCCAACCCACAGAACATAAACATAGAGGAGAACGGAAGAAGAATACATTTCATGGTCCTGAAAACGTTCATACAAGGGGAAATTACTAGCAGTAGGTGAGTCTGCGCATTGGCTACAAACTTATATGGCGTTGACAAATGGCATGTTTATAGAAGCATTTCTGTAAATGCATTTTACCTGATTTGTTCATTGTATCAATTTTATTTCGCCTCAGCTAAAGTTTTTGAAAGTATTGAAAGTATGCCTGATAATTGTTTCATCGGGTCCCTGTAGCAGCAGCGGTAATATTCCTGGAATTCATTATTTTGGGTAAGTTGAATTGTTTCAAGGTCAAACATCAGGCTCGGCCTGAAAATAATTGACCAGAATAATGGATTATCATTTATGTACATTTCAGTTTTGGGTCCAAGAAAAAGGAATGGTTGGATATTTTGGGATTCGCAGGAGTGGACAGTATGAGTCCCAGAAATAAGCTTTGTTCCAGGCATTTTGATAGCTGTGATATTAACCTTCCGAACACCTTGGAAATTCCTATCAATTTATATTATGTGTGTCAGAATATGATTATTTTCATTGATTTGTAATTATCAAATTGAAATAAATTACTTCTTATTATTAATAATAGTTTTATTGATATATTAGAAAACTTAAAAACTGTGGCTTCCCAGTGAGTTCACGGATATACTTCAGATTTTCTTTGTCTTGGTTTTGCAATGTTTTGTAATCGCATATTTTGGATTCGTGATTAACACCTGTTATAATATTTTTATTATTGTTCTCCAGTGAACGTATATCTTCACATCTTAAGGAAGTTTTTCACTATTCTATTAAATGATATCCTGCTGATAAACAAAAAGAAACCGCAAAGCCAAGGAACTGTTTGTTTTGGCAATTTTATCAAGAACAAGAAAAGCCAATTAATTCAAAAGGAAATACACTACAAGTTTGGTAAGTGAACATTAGGATTTGCCTAAAGTTTTACATCTACATTAACTAATTTTTCCCGCTGCCGACACTGTAAATAGTCCATACATGCTTAGCAACAAAACAGGTAAATGGCCTATATCATTCGTTTACTAATTCATCTTGACAACGGAACTTAATAGTGTCATTTACATGCCTAGGGTAATAATGACTTTGCCTTTGACAAGTAATACCTTCAGCTTCATTCATATCAATTTTTAGGTTATGAGACCTTTTGAATATTATTGTTGTCTGCTTATTCGGTAACTTAGTTACACGCACAAGCAACTTAGAATGAAATAGCGAACGAATAATCATGAAGGAAGGGTAAGAAAACAAACTTCAATTCAGGCAAATTTTGAGAAATGTCAACAAGCAGCGGGAAAAACGTAATAAGTAACACGGAATGTATCGACTGTTATCATCCTCGGCAAGCGACAAGCCTCGGCTTTGCCTCGGCTCGTACTCGCTCACCTCGAATGTTAACACGTCTTTACATTCCTTGTTACTTAAATAACTATTGTACGTACTAGTAATGAGTTACAATGGAGGCTGCCCTCGAGAAAATTTTTCACCTGTACAGATTGTAATCATCTATTTGAAATCAGTGAGCTGATCAACCAACCTAAGTCGACTATGAAATTTTCAATTCCACCCTATATGCTCTCAGTTTATTCTGTCATACTTTTCAAATTTTGGGGCAGTTAGTTGAATACTCTAGCACTAACGTTTTACTTGATGTTGGTAGAACAAACTTTATTGGTTTCATTCAAATGGAAAACAGTCATTTTTTTTGACAATACACGGCTATTTTAAAGAATTTTTACTGACCTGGATCCAGTATTCTTCTTGCTTAAAAAGAATATTTCGAAAAGTAAGGGGCCCTTTAAAAATTAAATTCAATTTTTTATGATCCTTTCACGTTATAAGGAAGCGAGTCATCCCCAACCTAATATACTCCAAAAGACCTTTTTTAATTTAGCTCGGCTAGATGAGAAAGCTCTGTAAAACAAAAAAATAGCAAATGTACAAATATGGTGTTGTCAAACTTATCTTTGGATTATATTAAGTGGGCTACAAATAATCTGAAACCGTCTCCGAAAACGCGTTATGCGCATGCGTTCCTACTGCTTAATTTTCTCCTTGTAGGAACACTATTACAGAACGATATTTCCGTTCTCCTCTGTGTTTAAGTTCTGTGTTCCAACCTTTACGTGCTCACTGTAAATAAAGTTCGTTAATAATAAAGGATGACATTTAAGTTGCGTTTCAAATGATGACGTGGACGATTGTCACCACCCTATAGGTCCGTGGTAGATTGGCCCGAAACTCTTGGCGAAATATTTTTCCAGTCTTCCTACAATTCAAATATATGTCCCAATGTACCTGATCCCGAAAAGCATCTTGAAATATGATTGTTCGAGATCCATCCAAACCCAACCCTACTTTGATATCCGTCGCAAAAAACCCGCATAAATTCCCGAATCCCTGCGAAAGGGTAGCGGAACGAGGAATTTCGCCCTCGGGGAACAGACAACGAAAATCTACATAAAAAATAGAACTCGCGAGCGGCAATTCCTTCACAAACGGCCACCATTAGTGGGGGCGGCCATTGTTTAGCCTTCCTCAAATTAATTTGATCCCCCTTCCCAATCTAACGATGCTTCCGTCGCTCTTCTTGGTTCTAATAAAACAAAAGAAGTTCCCCGAGGACGGAAAAACCGAGTGCTGTTTATTCAAGATATGAATAATATGAAATATTCAAAGTGACGCTACCGCACGTAAAACGTTTTGCTACCCGTGAATTGTGTTGATTGTACACAACAGATAGGTATTCAAGATATATTTGATCACTGATCTGTTTGAGCAAACGTTTGTGTGTATCTAAATAATATGTGTTTTTATACACTTTCATAGTGAATCAAATAAATTACCATAATGGATGAAATTAAATCAAAAATGGAACAAGCCATAAACGGGGTTCCTCAAGAAACAATTTTATGGCCACAATTCTTTGTAATCTTTGTGACACCAGGGAAATAAGTGGTACCTACTGAACAGTGAAACAGATTTTCCGGCAGTTGGTGGTGAATACTAGAGCCAATAATTACGAGATGGCGACGTCAGTAGGTATACTAGAATTTTTGAAAGAACAAGAAGCCAAGAGAGAACAAGAACTCAGAATGAAAGGTAAACAAGAGAAACAAGAGGCCAAAAGAAAAGAAGAGGAACAAGAAACCAAAATAAAGCAAGAACAAGACGAACGAGAACTCAAAATAAAACAGGGAAACGAGAAGAGGAACAAGAACTCAAAAGAAAACTGGAACATGTAGTGCTTTAACAAGAACAAAAGTTCAAAAAGAAAGAAAAGGAAGATCAGTTTGTTTGTCTGAAAACACCGAGAAGCCCAAAAATTACCGCATGAAACACGTATCTTGCGCGCTCTATATCTATACTTCGCCCAACTGATGTAGCTGAACTGAAAAAAAGCTGTTATGACTTGAAGTACAATAAAGTCCCTAGACTAGACGGAATAACATCAAACGTCGTAGAGTTAATTACTGAGTATACAGGGTGGGTCACGGTCGATGGTACCTTAGACGTTTACGGAGAACGGGACATAGGATCATTCTGAAAATTTGGTTTCTCAAGTAGTTGATCTTGGTCTATCGATCTAAAATATTTTCAGCAATGAAGCGTTGCCGCTTATACCAGAAAGTAGCAGCATCTTTGTTATTTAAAATAGGTCACCCTGTATATTACTGCATCTTTGAACTTGTCATTCCTTTCTGATTATTTCTGCTCCATACTCCCCTATACCTATCTCTAACGGTTTTTGAGATATTGGTTATTTTCCATATTTTTTATCCAAAACATAGCTCGAATTGAATGTTTATTTCTGCGGTATTTGGATTCTTAGAAAGTTGCAATTTTGTGTTTAGTTCATCAAGATCATGTACATTGATTCTGTATAGAGAAGTTTGTTTTGCGTTATACAGGGTCGTTCAAAATTCATGATCTTACTGCTAGATACAAAAAGGGTTGAAAGTGCGTTTTTTAAAATGGAACATCCTGTATATTATGAAATATCCTGAAAGATGACTAAATTCCCTTCGAATTGATATATCATGTTCCTATACCTAAATACCTAAATAGCCAGAATTCCGAGATAATAGCAATTTTCACTTGTAATATCCCAAGTGCTTGAATTATTGCCGGAAATTTTTCGAGTACATGAATTTTCCAAGAAAATTTACGGCAATTAATTCAAGCACGAGGGGGATTCGGTAAGAAAATTTCACACCGAGAAATGAAAATCATCCAACAATTCATAAGAAATAACTAACGATGGTTTCACCTGAACTATTGATAACCACTGAAATATTGATATGTAAAATACTTAACAAAATTTTCATGAGACTATTCTCTTACCTTATATTGTGTAAGATTCTGAAACCTTGCTATCGATTCTACATTTTATTTTGATGAACATTCGCCTATAGTATGGTATAAATTTGACCACTGAATCTTTTTCTGTTTATTGTTATTGGTACCTTCGATTGTGTATGTGTTCTGGGCATTTTCCATTTTATCATTTCATCATATTGGTTTTCATCTTATTATTGTTCAAGTGAAATTTTTTTGTCACATTATAATGTTTTCCCAACCCCTCCCCATTCGGTCTGTGACACCAGCGCAACCACTGGTGCAACAAGCTTTGGCGCCACCACTGGAAGGTTAACCATTACATTACTATGTTAAATATTCGTTGCCAATAATATTTGTTGAAAATCAGTTCTGCACGAACAGATCACATTTGACAGTCTCTGTGAATTTAAGACAGACGAACATACTTTTCATGTTTTTGACTTTTGACTATCTGGAAAAGGAAATAGTTTTTTTGGAAAATAGCGTCGTTTTTGGTTTCTTGGAGAGAACCTTGGGATCGAACTTTCTCTTCCGTGTGCTACGTTGTTGAAGCAGTTGTGTGACCAGACGCATGTAATCAATATTGAGTATTTTATCACGTTATCGTGGATTTCATTGATTTTACATGTCTAATAATCTCCGGTCATTTTGGTATTTGATATATCACCGAGAGTACCTGTAATGGGGATTTATCGTTAATGTCGCACACCGCCATTTTGGAAGCCACGAGTCCAAGTAATTAGAATTTTGTTGCTGCCTTTCATTGTTTCCTTTGGAGGGATACTTCCATTCCACCTGGTAAACTGTAATACCACGAATCACGATTAGTTAGAATCCACCCACGAAGACGAAAGTTGTACCAAGCTCTTGGCTGGCCCTGTATTATCGATCTAACAGTCCATTCCATCCACCTCAGGACATTGCTAGTCTTGGAGTAGGGTCACTGAATCGTAGAAGGCTTTGGCCTTCTTACGGGTATGGCCAGTGGGTGGAGTCTAATAGTTCCAGTCTCTTTAAATAGTTCGAATGTTCCAAATAACCCACAAAAGCGCCAATTAGGAAGCAAGGGTGCTAAGAGAGAGAGAACCGATACTTTTGAAAAAAAGTTGGGTTATGTTTCTTTTGTAAGTCAGAATGTCAAATAAGATAAGATGGATTTCATGTTTAATTTCAGTGGATACATATCAATTCTAATTATTTTTATGGATTGAAATTGTCAGGTGTACAATTGACTCGAATTTCAAAAAAGCGTCGACTTTCGGACACGGCCCCGATATTCTGTGGCCCGACCGCCCGACCACCAGCCATTATGGAACATGGAGATTCAGCCGTCGACCATCTCTGCTGCAGGCACAAGAGTTTCTTTTAGCAGGGCAGAACCTAGTGTTGTTTTCAGAATGATGTGTAAAAGTTGCAAATGATTGATTAAATATATCCACAGAGTTACAAACCCTTTATAAAAACACTAAAACGTCTCCATTAATGGGTTCATTATTCAAAATTAGAGATTAATGTTCTCCCAAATACTTGTTAGTCACCTTTGTTTGATCAATACAAATTTTCGAAATGGGGTATCAATTTGAGGTACTGCTAATAACTCAAAAACCAAATATCGGTTATCGAATTTGAATCTTATAGAAGTGCCTAGCATTCGTGAACATAACACGTGTCAAATATATTTGCTGAATGCCTCTCAGATGAAATGAAGCTTTAGCAAAAAACTTAAGGCAAAAATTAATACCTATCAGACATATTATAAGGTACAGATCGACAAGCATAAGGATGCCTCTGAGATACGCAAACGATAGAAAGCGTGAGTAGATGTGCGACAAAGATCGACTACTGTTTAATAAGGCAGAGCGATTGAGCTCCTGCCCCACTCCAGGGTTTTGTCTACTGCGCAACCAATTCTCAGAGGCATCCTTACGCTTGTCGATCAGTACTACAAAACATGCAAAAAACATTGACATGATTGAAATACTGCATTTCTGACTCACCCATTTTTGTACATTCTCATTTGTATGATTATAAAAATTCCTTTATATACCTAATGAATTCTTTTTTTTTGTATTCCTATCATAAATAAGAAGTTTCTTGAGATAGTGAATTATGACCTCCATGTGGTATGGTTGATACAAGAAAATATAGCCATTCACTTCTATAAAACAGCTGTTCTAAAGAGATTACCAATATACTAACAATATTATGGTCTAACCAATTTTCTCAAGATAAACGTCAATATAGAATTTTTAAACTTGTTCGAAACAAAAGGTTCCATTTTTGCAATTTACGTTTCCATTCTATGTGCTTATTAGAATTGGCCACTTTTTTCCATGACCATTTTTGGGTCTTTTCTGAGCAATTCAGAAAAAGATTGTCAGTCCTAAACTCCTGTGAACACGAAAATTGTTATACCTACACTGCACACACTTTATTAATTGATCCCAAGAAACGTTTCTGTTTAGAGAGTGATTACATTTTTACATAAATTGTTCAACAGCAATACATATGAAATAAAAATCGATGAAGAAATCAAACAATTATTAGAAAAGGAATGATGAGAACAATTTGTGAAATGAGTAATTAAGTCATATCAAAGCAAAAACAGTCAAAGGTGAAACATTGTTATATTATATAGGAATTGAAATCATCTGATAAGTATAGGTATACATTTCTTTTTTAATTTAATTGTAGTCCTCATTTCTGTCACAATTTTACACCAAGTTATTCAATATTGATACTATTGATAGCCATTTCTTTCTCAAGGTTTCCTGTTTCCTATATAGATAAGGGGATACGTTTTCTGCTGTATAATGACTCATATCCAATCCCTCTAAAGGAAAATCAATGATAAGATTCAAATTTTCTTGTAATCTTTCTGTTGAAGAAAACCGTTTCAAATGGATAACTAAAATTTCAGGGAATTTATAAATTGATAGGGATTTCGTGCACTTCCTCCTCTCATTGCACTTCGCACATGTTGGCTTCTCGTCACCATCCAAAGTTTCTTCCCTTTTGAATGAATCTAAACATTGTGACAAATTTAGTTGGCCTGCTCTTCGTGGTATTGAAAGGGAAAGATCCCAAAACGGATCGAAAGAGACTGAACAGTGACCACAATAGGTACATTTCAATGTAGATTTTAATTGGCCAACGAAGTTGTCTACAATTTTGGAATTGTTCGTCCTTAAGTATCTTGACCATGACTCTTGAGCCTTCTCACTGTCACTCAATCTCTCATCCAACTCTTCCATTATGGGTAGTGGCTTTTCGGTTAATCTATTGACGTCTTCATGTAGACCCTCTAACAGGAATCGTAAGAACTCTTGAGCATCTTCTTGGGCAAAACCGATGAAACGAGGAGAGATTCTTTGGATTTGACTTTTCAAGGAGACTGTATCAACAACTCTACCAGACGAATCATCTGACCAAAGTTGTCTTTTGTGAGGAAAATGGGAAAAATGTATTCTTCAATCTACTAATTAACAAGTTATAAAAAAAATGATCTTGAACTCACCTCTGAGCTCTGAGAATACAATATAATTTACGACTTTTGTCGGAATTCTTGCAGGTTCCACTGCACAATAGGTACTTCACTTTCAGAAGAAAGGAATATTTGTATCAGTAAAAAAAGTAATCAACATATTCCTAAGTTGGATCAATAACAGCAGGGCTCATCAGAAGATTTTGGGACTTGGGACAATCTGCTTTCTTTACTGTGAATCTGCTAAAACTATTTTTGAAAACATTTTCAATGACGGCAATGTCATAATAATTGACTTTTGACATGTGTCACTTGTTCAAACATCGGACCTAATTTTCGTGGTGTTTTTGGAACATTGGAGCTATTTAGACTCCACCCATTGGCCATACCCGTAAGAAGGCCAAAGCCTTCTAGGATTTAGTGACCCTATCTTGGAGGGACAAGAGGAACCATCTATCGGTAGCCTGAGCAGGTGAAGTTGTTGGATTTTCAAGTCGAACCAAGCTACCTGTATTCTCTATATTTGTCAAGCAGTCTTTTTCATCCACCTCAGGACACTGAAAGTCTTGGAGGGACCGTTCACAAGTAGTCTGTAGTGGTGAACAAACCGAAAGACTGGAGTCTTCGAGTTACCCATCCCTAGGTTGTTGACAAGAGGACGAAGGGATCAGTACGTTGTTAGTAGCTGCTGAGGGGGCGAAAGTGTTGGACTTTCCAGTTGTACCAAGACCACAGGTACCCTAAGCCACTTTGCTAAAGGAGTACAGACTGGTGTAACTATATCCATCTTACAGTTCATCTGTTTAACATATATATTATTCAAAATTTACGGAACCTCTCTTGGCAAAAATTATTTTCTACATCAAAATTTATTCACACTCATTTTATTGTATTGGGTTTGGACAGCAGTGGGGAAGCACACGGATAGAGCACATTTTTATATTATTTTCCAAATTTACAAAACCTTTCTTGGCCTAAATTCATTCATTATTAATTTTTATTTGATTTTATTATTAATCCAGATTTCTTATTGGATATTATCATTAATAATAATAATAATAATAATAATAATAATAATATGTTTATTTCACTTGTTAAAAAGTACAAAAAGAAGATATAAGTACAATAACAAGGAGTACGTCAAAGAAAATATTTAGCATGCGTTATATAAAATACATCATGAAATACTAGAAAAATGTATGTCAAAAAGATATGAATAAATAAATAAATAAATCTTCGCAGATCAGGATTAAGCAAAACAAAACATGTTATGTCCAAGGCTAGTATAAGTTGACTTAAAATATATCATCTTATATTTAGCAATATGTTATTAAAATTCATCGAGGGTATAATATGTAAAAGAGTTATTAATAAGAAAGTAACATATGCATGGTTCAATTAAAATAGTAAAATGTTAAATATATGGCAGATTCAATTAAAATAAATATTAAAATTCATAGAGGGTGTAGCAATTTTTCTCAATAAGGGCAGTTTTCAACCTTGATTTGAAGACATTTATATTCGGTGCGTTTTTTATATGATCATCCAGTTTATTGTAAATTTTTGGCCCAAGATAAAGATGGCTCTTTTGGTATAGTGCGGTTCGGTGCATATTTGGAATTGAGTCAGTAGAGCGTGTCGAGTAATGATGTTGTTTAGTCGAGAAAACGGGTTTGTTTTTGTGTACGAAAATGCATAACTCATAAATAAATATACCAGTGACAGTAAGTATCCTCATTTGTTTGAATAACTCTCTGCATGATTGCCTCCAGCTACTATTTGTAAGAATTCTGATTGCATATTTTTGTAAAATGAAGACCCTTTCAGCAGATGCCCTTGAACCCCACGTCAGAATTCCAAATTCTCAAATGACAGTGGATAGTAGCATAATACAAACTCACTAAAATATCTTTTCCACATCGTGTTGCCATAAACCTTAGTGCATAGCAATTTTTACGCAGTTTATCGCAAAGGGTTTCCATATGAGGAACCCAATTAAGTCTGTAGTCCACCTTGAGACCTAGTATTTTTGTAGATGAACAAGATTCCACATATAAATCATCGTTCTCACAGATGTTGAAAGACTCGGGGATACTGTTAATGGAAAACTTTATCAAAGCAGTTTTGGTTATGTTCAATTTGAAATGGTTTTTATCTGCCCATGTTATAATCTGTTTATAAAGGTGTTGAGTTTTTTCAGCAAGAGGAAGTTTGTGTCATCTGCATATGCGACAACATGGGTATTTGAAATGTTATTGAAAAATTGCATCAGGTCATTGGCATAAATGAGGAACAACAAAGGGCCCAAAATAGACCCTTGTGGGACGCCTTGTTCAATGGTAGCTAAATGAGATTCAGTATTGTTAATTAGTACTTTTTGGACCCTACCTTTCAAATATGATTTCATAAGTTCTAGAGCAATTCCTCTCACACCATATCGTTCCAATTTCAAAAGTAGCAGGTCGTGATTTACACAATCAAATACTCTAGAGAAATCGATGAACAAGCCACAGATATGAAATTTACCATCGAGGGCATTCACCACATGTTCATTGAACTCATATAGGGCAGTCTCGGTGCTTTCATTTTGGGTGAACCCATGTTGTTTCGATGAAAGGAGTTGATTTGAAACGAGAAAAGAAGTCAACTGCTGTTTAATATTCAATTCAAAAAGCTTAGATATACTTGAAAGTAGACTAATTCCTCTATAGTTGAGATAAAGATTGGGGTCACCCTTCTTGAAAATTGGGGTAACAAGGGCTCCTTTCAGTTTATCAGGAAAAACTCCTAGCTCCAGAGACATATTTATGAGATAAGTCAAAGGATTAACCAATTCCACAGCACATTTTTTCAATATATTATTCGATATTTCATCAAAACCACGTGCATTGGAATTTTTTAAACCTTTTATGAGATCAAAAACTTCGTATTCAGTTATCGGATGCAGAAAAACAGAATTCTGACCTATTGGTATATTTCTTTCCATAAAGTTTACATCAATTGTTTTACGAGGGTACTTCATGAAGTTATTTACCATATTATAAGTGTTATTATCAATAACAAGGGTTTCATTGTGTTTGTTTTTAATATTGTTATCAGGGAAATATTTCACTATTGTTTATAATTATCATTGGTTTTGATTGGTATTTGTTGCACACCATCAGTGTGCAGATTTATTCATTTGAGTTAAATGGTTTACTTGAGAAATATTTAATTATATATTATAATTGATTATTGTGGCCCACTATCAAAGTGGAGGATATTTGTACATTTAATTTGGTGGTTTATAAACCTAATAATTTTTGATAATCTATATCTATAGATATTTGTTGTTCTCAACATTGGACTTTGAGTCCCAGTTAACAATACAATACAATATTTTATTTCCTGAGACTATTACAAGCATGGAAATCGTCAAATACAAAAGGTTAAGAAATAAAATGGCAGTCTAAAATCATTTCAACAAATTAAATTAACATATAAGAATACAACACAATTAATAGTAGTGGTAAAAAGGGAATTCTATGATATAAGTAAAAAACAATATAAATAACAAAAAGTACACAAGCAAACATTCATAACGTGGTAGCCAAATCAGTTTGTAAAAATTCATCAAGAGAATAAAATACATTCTTGTAGAAAAGATTCTTCACACAATTTTTGAAATTATTGAGATTAGAAATTTTTTTAATGGATATAGGAAGTTTATTATAAAGTCTTATAGACATGATATGAGGTCCGTTAGATATACATGTTAATTTGTGATTGGGAACAATTAAATTAATTTTTTTCCTTAGAGTGTAGCCTGAGGCAAGACGGGTGGTGTCCCTTTCCTGAAACATGTGGCAGAGTTGTTTTACATAAGTGACACAATTCAAAATATACATGGATATCACAGTTAGAATTCTCAATTCAATAAATAAGTGCTTACAAGAATCGCCGTATTTTTTTAAACACATAGTCCTCAATATCTTTTTTTGTAAAATCAACAAATCATCCAATCTACCGCAATTACCGTAGGAAACTAAGCAATAATTGAGACTTGAGTGTACATAGGCATAGTAATAGCTTAATAAAATGTTAATAGGGACAAAATTCCTGAGATTCCAGATAACAAAACAATGTTTTGACAATTTTTTTGAAATAGAGTCGATATGGTCATTCCAGGATAATTGTGAGTCTATGGTCAACCCTAGGAAGTTAACTGATTTTTTCTGTACAATCAATTTTGAATTTGCTCTTACCAATATACTGCAATCCAACTCTCTAAGAGAAAAAACAATGGTATTCGTTTTATTTTTATTTAATACAAGGCCGTTTTAGGAGCAGTAGTTTAGCATATTAGCAACTGCATTTTCTGCCTGATCAGACAACCCTTTACATGAAGCAGAACTGAATATGAAGGACGTGTCATCCGCAAACTGTACGGTACAATTTGGTTGATTAATATTAGATATGTCATTTACAAATAGAAGGAAGAGGGTAGGACCCAGGACACTACCTTGCGGGACTCCTGTTATGATATTACGATTTTCAGAATGATAAGTTCCCGATTCGAGCCTAACCTTAACTGATTGTGTTCTGCCATTTAAATAAGTTTCAATCCATTTAAGACTATGACCACGAACACCCAAGTCATAAAGTTTATCAAGAAGAAGTTGATGATTGATGGTGTCAAATGCAGGTGACAAATCAAAAAGAATACTTAAAGTCTTTTCATTATCAAATTTGGATAGAACGTAATTGATCAGAGAGAGAGTAGCATCTGTTGATAAACCAGCCTGAAAGCCATATTGACTCTTTGAGAACAACTTATACTTTTTACAAAAGGATGCAAGTCTGTTGAGATAGGATTTTTCGAATAATTTCGAGAATGAAGACAGCAATGCAATACCTCTATAATTAGAAATCAAATGTTTATCATTTTTTTTGTGAACAGGAATAACAATGGCGTGTTTGAGACATGAGGGAAATGATCCCTCCAGAAATGATAAATTGGTGGTTCGATGATATGCTCAGCAACAAGCAACAAGACTTTTCCAGGCAATTGATCAATTCCGCCAGATTTCTTAGACGAAATAGACTTAAGAATATCGAAAAGTTCAGTTTCGTCCAGCGGATGGAGAAAAAATGAGTTAGTTTTTATGTCGTGATGATCTTCTCCAACAGGCTTAGTATCATCAATTAGTGATTTGACAGAGTCAACAAAAAAATCGTTAAAGTCTTGAGGAATTTCATGACCTCCATAAACACTACTTCCCTTTTCAGTTTCGATGTATCTTGGTAAACAATTGCTCATATTATTGAATGTCGTATTCTGTTTAATTATATTCCAGGCAACTTTGGATTTGTTCTCAGCGTCAAGAAATTTGTGGCTGAAATATTCTTTTTTGGATTGGAGAAATTTATATTGCTCGTTAAATATTTCGTCGAATTGTATTTTGCTCATATTGAACTAGTACTTTCCAGGTGGCACCTTCTCACTTGTCAGCCCTTTGTGATCACAACGGGAGCTTGGAAGGCATCGAACCAACTCCGTACCAGGTACTCCATTATTTGAAAGATTTTTCTGTGTCCATCATACGGATTATTTAGAGATTTGTAAACTGAGCGTTTTGCATTTTATTCCAATCCTAACCACAATACTCAAACAAGGTGTCGTCATACTACATACAAGAACCCATGGCACCCGAATTGAGTTAGTCGGTGACTGCTATGTTTTCATTTGCTTTCTGATGGTTTTTAATTATTAATATTATACTTCTTTTTTTATATAAAGAAGCGTAGCAGAAGAGCAACATCAAGTCACTAATAGTTCATTTTTTCAAAAACTGACAACGCTCGTCATTATTCATCAAACGAATCTCTCGTATCTTCCTAAAAGAGCGTGGAAAAACTCATTTGAATATCACGGAACTGGCAAGACACTACGAATGAAATATTCAACCCTTATTTTTTTCAGCCCCAACTAATTACGTTCAGGGTTCTTAAAAGGAATTACTTATCCTTCATCTATAACGAGTGTCGGTCGATTCTGCTCCTGCTCCTTGCCGAAGCCCGGGATGAAGAGGTCCTTTTCCTGCGCAACGAGAAAACTTCTCTTAATGCTATAAATATTTAATGAGCGTTATTGGGGCTGCTCTCGGCATTAATTTTCTTTCTTCCTGTATTGTGTAACACACGCATGAAAATTTCACGAAAACGGGTTTTCGAGAAACATAATGGGGCGGGATGAGTTACTCGCAGAAGGGGAACAGGATGGGTTCGTTAAAATGTTTTTACTGGTATAATGTTCGAGTGGATTTTTTAAAGAATGGATATTGATTCAAATTTTTTTCTTCGTTAACTTTACCTTTAACTTTCGTGATGGAGACTAGCGAAGAGGTAACGACCGATAAACTAATAAATTGACAGGTAGAGATGAGTATGTAGATAATTGAAGTTTAAATCTTGAATTGGAACAAATTCATTTTAAGAGGCCATGAGCGCGATCGTGTTGTTAAGGTGGAGTTTTTTCCGGACCACTTCAAACACACTAAACTCACTCCAATACACAAAAATGACGAAATAAACAATAAAACTAATTATCGGCTAATTGCAATCTTGAAAGCGACTGCAAAATTGTTCGAAAATGTTTTATTCGAGAAAATTTGCTATCACACGAAAAATTGTATAACAGATAGCCAGAAATATGTTATTGCTGTATTTTTGGACCTGAAGAGGGCTTTTGAGACAATTGATAGAGGAATTATGTTGTTGAAATTGAAACAGTATGGAATTGATGGAAAAGTGTTGGAGTGGTTCATGGATTATTTGAAAAATAGGAAACAGAAAGTCCGTTTCAAAGATGCACTATCAAATGAATTGAATGTTGATGTAGGTGTTCCACAGGGTAGCGTTTTGGGCCCTCTCCTTTTTGTTTTATATCTAAACGATATTGGACTTTTCGTTGAATCTGAGTTCATAAACCTTTTTGCTGACGATACATTGCTTATTTGTAGTGATATTGAACTAGATAGAGCTGTTCTTAAAATGAACGGGATTTTATAAAATGTGAATAAGTATTTATGCACCAACAAATTGAAGTTAAATGTAACAAAAACGAAAGCAATGATCTTCACTACAAAATATAAATACAATTCTCTCGATATCAACGGTATAAACCTACATATCAATAACGAAAAAATTGAAGTTGTGTCAACGGTCAAATACCTTGGTTTCCAACTGGATAATTTTTTTAATTTTGACAGTCACTTTGAATATATTCATAAAAAAATATCAAAAAAACTATATTTTTTCAGTAGAATAGCACAACATTTGTCAATACAGTCTAAAGTTACAGTTTACAATACTATCATTCAACCACACTTTGATTATTGTGCGTCTATATTATCTTTATTTAACCTCAATAAACTAAATATGTTACAAAAATTACAAAATCGAGGGATGAGGGTAATATTGAAAACGAATCGTCTTACTCCCATAAAAAATATGCTAGATTGTTTAAATTGGTTGTCAGTTGAAAGTAGACTCTACTATTTCACAATGATTCTGGTATTTAAAATTGTAAATGGTATGGCACCAGAATACTTTAACCAGTATGTCAACTTGAATAAAAACATTCATTCTCACAACACTAGAAATTCTAATAATATACATATAAATCGAACGGCATTTAGGAGTACCATGAACTCTATATTTTTTAAAGGTTTCAACAAATTCAACGAATTACCTGAAATATTGAAGAAAAAATCCAATTTGGAAGATTTTAAAGCAGCACTGAAAGAATTTAAAAAATGAATAATAAAAAAAGTAATAGGTACTGTTATACTCCGTTTTGTTTAATTATATAATAATAATAATGTAATCTTAAATACCTAATTAGTCTATCTACATGCGAATTTTAATTTGTCAACGTCTGATTTTACCATTTTTTTGTGTATACTTTGTTGTCTATCTAGATGGGTACTTTTTTAATTTTTAGCGCTTGATATTTATTCCATTGTGCTTGTGTCATGTTATTTTTAACTTGTAGTAGTGTATATTATATACCTATACCTAATTGGTCTATCTACTAGTGACTGAAGTTTTTAACTTGTGATTTTGCTATTTTTTGTATACACTTCGTTGTCTGTCTAAACGGTTATTTTTTGAAATGTTTAACGTGTGATATATATTTAATTGTACTTGTGTCATTTTATTATATTTTTTACTTATAGTTATGTATATTAGGTTTCCTATTTCAATAAAGATGTAATAATAAAAAAAATAATAAATGGTTTCTGCAGGAATAGATCAGTAGATTCAAACTTAGTTTATTTCACTTGTCAGATTGCTGAAATGATGATGAAAGCTGGAAGACAAGTGGACTGCCTTTATTTAGATTTCGCGAAAGTGTTTGACAAAGTTAAACACGACCTCATCATCTGAAAATTTTGTATAGTTATGGCCTGAGTGACCCTCTTCTTGAATTGATGACCAGCTTCCTCAAGGGTAGAAACCAGATTGTAAAATTCCGTGATGGAAAATCTGACTGGTTTCTGGCCAAATCTGGAATTCCACAGGGTTCAAATCTTGGCCCTTTCCTGTTTATATTATTTATAAATGACCTTCCTCACTCACTAGTTTCAATGTGTCTAATGTGTGCTGATGATTGCAAAAATTTTAATATGGTAAATAATACAAATGAGTTGAACAAGCTGCATTCAGATTTGAAAGTTCTACAAAATTGGACCGTTGACAATAGATTACCTCTGAATTTGCACAAATCATCTGTGATGCCTTTTAGTAAATCTAGAAATATGCAGAATTATGATTATCTCATAGTTGATGAGAAAATACCCAGATTATCAGAGATTAGGGACCTTGGAGTAATCTTTCAGAGCAATTTGAAATTTGATAAGCATATTTCAGCAATAATTCGCAATGCTCGGAAGTTACTTGGATTTCTTAAACGCTTTACACAAGAATTCAGGAATTTATGGCCATTTGCACGAATTTTAGTTAAATTCTAGTTAAAATTAAATCCACAATTAAATCAAAAGGTCTTTGCACCACGTGGTTTGATATTTAGTTTTCATGTTGATTCAATTATTAGTTAATAGTTAATCCTCGATTAGTTAAACCAAATTATAATTCAAATTGGTGCATATGGCCGTTAAAAAGCATACAATTTTTATATAATTGTATGGTGCTCTCTCGTTTGGAATACGCATCCATAGTTGGACCCGTCTACTTTGAACTACAGAAAATCATTAGAAACCATTCAAAATAAATACATTGCTTACCTTCATTAAAAAAAATACAGTATTGGTCCAGATCACTCATCATATGAACCACACAAAAAAGAATTTTCGGTAGTGAAGTTAGAAAATAGAAGGGTCATGCAAAAAATCATGTTTATTCTAAAGTTGTTGAGTGAGAATATATCTGATTCATATTTACTTTCTGAATTAAAAGTATATTTACCATCACATATGTTGCGCCCCAGAAATACCTTTTTCCACACTCCCAGGTCTCCAATAAGCTTAATAGTATGTGTGCGACGGCAAATAAACATGCTGGTAAAATCTCAGTAGATATATTCAATACTACTTATATCGAATTTAAATCGCACATAAAAAGTATAGATTTTCTTTAAATCTTGATTTCTCTTTTAGTATGCCTTCAGTCTCATCTCGCTCTGCCATTGCGTTTCATCGATTTAATCGGGTTAATTCAGTTCTAGGTGTAAATAGGATAAGGTACAAAATTACATTACATTTAATTTTTTTTTGTTATAATTACTTGTGATACAAATTTATATAATTCATGTCACTACGTTCTTGAGAACCTGTTTGAATTTCTTTTAATGAGTAAATAAATTTGGGGCGCTTTTTAAGGTAAAAGAGTCAATTGATAACTCAAAAACGATTAATCGTATCGATTTCAAACAAGGACAGGATTCTAGAGGACGTTCGATTCTAGCTACGTACTGTAACGGAAATTGAAATTTCAATCCAATTTTTCACAAAAAAAAATCTCAAAAATGTCCCGAATATGCAGTTACTTTGAAGCAATTTTTTGGGTAGATGAACAAATGATTCCAAAAAAACATTGCAGCACGTACATATGTTATGGTTCAAAATCAAATTTTAACATCTGTTTGCAGATGAGACTATTCTCTTACCTTATATTGTGTAAAATCCTGAAACCGTGCTATCGATTCTACATTTTATTTTAAAGAACATTCGTTCGCCTATACTATGGTATAAATTTGACCACTGAATCTCTTTCTGTTCATTGTAATTGGTACCTTCGATTGTGATGTGTTCTGGGCATTTTGCATTTTTTTCATCTTATCATATTGGTTATTAACCCATAATTGTTTGAATGAAATCTTTTCGTAACATTATCTTTTCAGCTTGATATAACGTTCAAAATTGATTTAATGTATAAAAATACATAACAAATGAAATAAATATAAACGTTACAAAAATACAATAAATATCAGAGTAAAAAAACCTATGAGCAAGACTCGTAGAAAATGAGATAGGCCTCTTTGCACACCAGAGAATTTGACATAGTGGAGATAAGAGAAACACGAGAGTTGTTGTACACGTGCCACAAGTCTGTATAAGGATGTCTACAGATACTCGTATAATGTCCGCTGTAGCTAGTCCCAGTGTGAATAGACAAAGCATACAGGTTGAAGCAACAATGGGCTTCATAGTCAGCGGCATAATTGCTCATATATAAACCTTCTAATGGAAAATCAACGGCATCGCTCAATTTTTCTAAGAAACCATCTGCCGAAAAAAACGTTTTAAATGGATGACTAGAATTTTAGGGAATTTTTGGATCGATACAAATTTCGTGCACTTCCGCCTTTCTTTGCATTTTGAGCAAGTAGATTTCTCATCACCGTCCAGAGATTCCTCACTAGTGAATGAATCCAAACAATCTGATAGTCTCAGTTTGCTTCTTCTTAGCGGAATGGGTACGGAAATGTCCCAAAATGGATCAAACGTGACATAACGATGACCACAATATGTAAATTTCAATTTTGATTTCAGTTGACCAACAAAGAGTTTTACCATCATAGAGTTATTCATCATCAAGAATTTTGACCAAGCCTCTTCTCCTTTTTCACTATCACTTAAATCTTCGTCGATATCTGGCGATAAGATCCAGTCGAAACAATATTGTCGAAAATAAAGTCCTATGTAAAAGAGAATCTTCGAGTTCCCCAGTTCAAGGTCCGGGTGTTGGAGAACAGCGGCTTGTGTATCTTGAGCAAATCATTGACCAGGCAAAAAATACTATAGTTGGAGGCGATTGTGGTAGGGCTGCACAACACACCACCATTCACCATGCTATAGCTTTAGCATTTCAAGACATTCCCGTTGGGCGATAAATATTATTATTCATAATAATGTTCACTAATAAATAATTCGTTGTTCTCATATTCCCTACTCTTACTAATCAAGTCCTTGGTGGTTTCTGAATTACAAGTGATGGTTTCTGAATCACAATTGACGCTTTCTGAAATACAATTTACTAATCTGAATTACATGTTACCGTTTCTGAAATACAATTGATTGATCTGAATTACATGTTACGGTTTCTGAATTACAGTTAACAATTCTGAATAACAAGTTACAGTTTCTGATTTACATGTTACTAATCTGAATTTCAAGTTACACTTTCTGAATTACAATTGAAAAAGGTGTAGTGCATCCCATTTAGCAAATGAAGGTGGTGATTTGGTAGCTATAAAACGCCGTTGAGGGTGGAAATCTTCAGCTGTTGCTGAGGGTTACATTGATGACTTTTTGCAAAGAAAAACTGAAGTAGCACAAATGTTTTCAACCAAGCCTTCAACTTCAACATCAAAAGATTATTCCGATGCCTCACCACACTCCCACTGCAGTCAAAATAACTTTTCAAACAATCAGACCACTGAGCATAATTTTGTAAACCCAGTCCAAACCACACCAGCTAATTTGATTATAAACGCCCGAGAAACCAGTCATGTAACAATTAAAGTTTATAATAACTGCACCATCCAAGGCAACAATAATTGATTGTTTCGTATAAATGACAGTTGCAGACAATTTTAAAGTATAACTTGTATGAAAACTAAAAACATCGTTGCTCTTTATGTTTCATTTCTATTCTGTTATACGTAATTTGTAATTTCTGTTTTAAATTTTGCATAACACCACAACATCCAAATGTTATTCTTCTTCTTTGTTTTATAGCAATGATAATAATAATAACGTTTTATTCAAGTAGAAATAAAACAAGAAATATATATAACAAGCATATCAGTAGAAAAATTAGTTTGTATAACAATCATATGTACCTGTTTACGTTGAACAAAACGAAGAAAAGCCCATAGAGGACCCCAGAGGGTTGCACATGGGCATACGTGAGTTTAGTTGTAATAGTAAATTGGTATAAGGATAGGTAGGTTTACAACCTGAAATAACTTGTCATAGAACTATCTAATATTATTACAATTCTTCATCAATTCTACATCAATATAATATTAATAATTAGTGAATTACTAGTGAAAGAAGAGTATTAAAATATTCGGAGAAGTGAACAATAAACAATCAGTGCTGAATAACAATTTATAACTGAGATAAATAGCGAAACTTGGTGTTTTTTTCATAACATAAATATCAATCAATTAGATTATGAATATCCTTTCTTGGAGTGTGCTTCAGATAGTTTTTAATTTGTTTCTTATTAAGTCATGTAACAATTAAAGTTTATAATAACTGCACCATCCAAGGCAACAATAATTGATTGTTTCGTATGAATGATAATTTTAAAGTATAACTTGTCTGAAAACTAAAAACATCGTTGCTCTTTATGTTTTATTTCCATTCTGTTATACGTAATTTGTAATTTCTGTTTTAAATTTTGCATAACACCACAACATCCAAAGGTTATTCTTCTCCTTTGTTTTATAATAATGATAATAATAACGTTTTATTCAAGTAGAAATAAAACAAGAAATATATATAACAAGCATATCAGTAGAAAAATTAGTTTGTATAACAATCATATGTACCTGTTTACGTTGAACAAAACGAAGATTGTTTATTGGCAGTGAGTTAGTGGTAAGAATAAACTCTTTGCATATATCAGGAAGTGCATTAAGGTGCATTTAGGACAAGTTGTGTTTCAAAATAAAATATATTCGCTCACGTACTGAATTGTAAAAAGGTTACCCACTTATTGAAATATAAAATATTTTAATGTACAGGATCTTCGATATATTTTTGACAACATGTTAAAAACGAAAGTTGAATCTGTTATTTCAAATGGCGCCATTTATACAACAATGTTAAGTTTATGCTAAAAACCTTTGATGTTACCGTTATGTTTATGATAATGCTTGTGCTAAAGTTGACTAAATCAGCCCTTATACGCTTTACTTTATAAGTAAGTGAATATACGTTGGGCAATGGATTTTTGGGTTAGCGGAATTTTTACTGTTAGATGTTGTTTACTGCGAGTACAATATGTGTGGTCCACCTTTTCCAGGAGAGTTCGTCCATTTTTTAATGTGAAAATAAGAAGGTTATAAACATAGATCTGCATAATATCAAGGATTTTGGTTTCCTCAAAAAGTATATCGGTAGAATACCTGATTTTCTTTTTGTAAATTATCTTAATAATTCTTTTTTGAAACACATCTAGTTTCCTTAAGTGATTTTTTGTTGTTCCACCCCATGCTATATTTTATATCTGAATATCTCATCCCTCTTGTCTGACGTTCATCTGACAGTTGATATTACCATTGTTACCAATCTCGAAAAAATTTAAAATGCGTATCGAAATATAAGCGATTTCGATAAGCGTTTCGGTTTCATAATGACTCCATTTTCGACTCCAAATAGAAAATAGTTATTTTCCTAACAAGTGCGGAAAGTGATACTTTCCCGCACGCGACTGCCGTTGACCCGAACGACGCGAAGCGGAGTTCGGGCAAGCAGTCAAGGGCGGGAAAGACACTTTACGCATGAATTAGAAACATTATTTTTTCTACGACCGCATAAATATTCAAAAAGCACATTGAATATATATATTTTATTTCAACATACAAAACATTCCATGAAAATCCACTAATTATTATTAATATTAATGTAGAAAACACAATTTGTTGCATTCTGCAAATGCGTCAGAATAGCCGGTCCAGAGTAGTTAGTTGGTGGTAACTGGCTGTTAAGAGTAACTCTCGTAGATTGCAAAGTGCATGAAGATGACGGAGCCGGCATTGGTTGCAAGTTGCCAGTACATGAAAGAATTTTATTCGAGATGGTTTTCTTCTGTTCTACGGAGTCCTCCAAATAACTCTCAGCAACAATGAAATGTACATTTAATAACGATAAATTGACATATTTTACTTTCCCGCACTAGTGCGGGAAAGCGAGTTTTCCCGCACTAGTGCGGGAAAGTGACACTTTCTAAACTAAAATGAGTGCGGGAAAGTGGGTAAAAACGCACGGTCGTAGAAAAAGATATTTTTGGTCATCCAAAAGTATTTGAGAATGCAACTTTTTGACTTTGGATTCGGGTATCATCGAACAACACTATTCTCAATTTTCTCAAAATCGAACTCTGATTTATTCAATGGCTGACAGTATCTGACAATTCGAGTAATCCAGTGGTAACCAAACATCGAAATCCTTGTAGATAATAAAC
This sequence comes from Chrysolina oricalcia, assembly GCA_944452925.2. Lineage (NCBI taxonomy): Eukaryota > Metazoa > Arthropoda > Insecta > Coleoptera > Chrysomelidae > Chrysolina > Chrysolina oricalcia. The sequence goes on along the minus strand of OX101825.2, from coordinate 49,721,457 downwards.
ATAATATGTTTTTCTTGTTTATTAAGGACTTTTCATAATTTTTTTATTACACTTTCAACTGTTAGAGGTTGTACAACAAGTTAGTTTTCACCCTGTTTACCCATCCTGTAGACTCCTACTTCTAAATGTGAAGAAAACTCATTCAACTTGTTACACTTACACTCATTTGCAATTTGCATCTCATTAAAACGGAGAAACTCCCAAAATGCAAATTCTATCCACCGTATCTTCCGAAAGTCTGCGCCAAAATTAATTTTCCGGAAGGATTATCAATTATAGCGGACCCTGATCCTGCGGCAGTTTAAAGGAAGCAGCCACGCGGCATCGGATCAAGTGAAACAAAAGAAATACATTTCCTATTATCATAAGAGTCCTAAGTGGATATTTTAAATCAAGAAACATGGAATGAAGTAGGCGCGGGGTGAAAAAACTGCGAGGGCACGTATATTTTGGGTGAGGAGTCGCGTGGGGTGGTGAATTCTCGGGGTAGTTACAGTGGCGGATCTTCGGGCTGGATAAAGGTAACAAATGACACAAGGTTTTTTTTATAAATAATTGTAGATTATTTCAATAGGAGTAAAAGTGATAGTTTATGTCACAACACAAATTGTCACTGGAAATATACTGTGTAGTTTCACATTCGATACGAATTTACAATCTAATTTCATATTTTAATACTACGGTTTGATTTTCTAACGTGAAAAATACATTCCAATGTAAATTTGCTACGGAATGTCATAATGTGAAATTACGTTTTTATGAATTCAGATATTTTTTCATTGTAAAGGTACATTTTGTTTTTTCCGTCGTTTTTTAGAATTTCTTCCTAACGTTTCGCTAGCGCGAGTGGCTAGCTTCTTCAGAGGCTTATACATCATGAATAATCTTAGATGACTAGAGATTCCGACTGCGGAGATTGTATTTATTTTGACTTGTGCGTTAATTACCGTATCTGAATTTGGTACATTCTCACTGACCCTAATTGGCCCCTTTCTACCTGCCGGCTTAATGTCTTTGATATCCTTTGTTATTTCAGAATTGCTTATTACCGTAACTGGGTTAGGCATATTTTCGATAACATCAATTGACACCTTTATGCCTGCTGTCTTAATCTCGTAGTTTTCTTTTGTTATTTTGGATTTTATAAGAATGGGATTCCATATTCGGTTGAGGTTAACAGCTTCTTCTTTTCTGTTGAAATTCTCCGTATGTTTGTGGATCTCAGTTGCCTCCCGTACAAGTCGGCTATGGTATCCCTGGTTGGGGGCAAGCAGTTTTACGTCTCAAACAAAATGTTGTGGTTTCCTTCACTGAGCGCGTGTTCTGCCACTGCCGAATTGTCCGTTTGGCCTAATCTGCAGTTCCTCTGATGTTCCTTCAGCCTTGTTCCCATCGATTTTTTTGTGGTTCCGATGTAGGTATACCTTTCCGCAAGTGCATGGTATACAATATACCCCCGCTGCAGATAGTGCGTCTCATTTGTTTTTTGCCGACCTAAGGCTTTGTTGTATCTTCTTGGTGGGTTTGAAGACCGTTTTTATGTTGTGTTGCCCAAAGAGTTTTCCAATTGTGACCTTAGGAACATATGAAGATACGCACGTGCAACTATCTGAGCCTCCTCCATACATTGTCTCGTGGAAATCCTCGGTTTTTTGGCCCTGTTGGTTTCGGGTACACTATATCCGTTCGATCTCAAGGTTGTTTGGAGATGTTCTAGTTCATCCTGTAGATGCTCAGGTTCACATATTCTCCGAGCACGTTCTGCTAGTGTGGAGATAATTCCTCGCTTCTGACTAGGATGGTGGTTTGATAGAGCATGCAGATACCTATCCGTGTGCGTAGGTTTTCGGAATACTTTATATGTCAGTCTTGCGCCACATCTTTCGATTAGTACATCTAGAAATGCTATCCGCTGTTCCTGTTCAGTCTCCATGGTGAACTTGATGCTGGGATGTTGAGCATTCAGATGTTCTAGGAAACGGTTCAGTGTGTCCCTTTCCGTGTCTCCAAATGATGAAGGTGTCATCCACGTAACGTAGCCACATGGTCGGTTTTGAATCCAACGCATCAATTGCTTTCTCTTCAAAAAGTTCCATAAAGAAGTTGGCTATCACTGGGCTGAGTGGACTTTCCATCGTAATGCCATCTACTTGCTCATAGAAGTATCCATTCCATTGGAAGTAAATTCCTGTGAGACATGCCTTAAAGAGTCCGACGATGTCATTCGGAAACATGTTAGTTAGCTCCCTCATAGAGTCTTCAAGTGGGACGTTGGTGAACAAGGACACCACATCGAAGCTGACCAGGATATCGCTCGGCTCCAACGTTATGCCTTTAATTTTCCTAACGAAGTCTGTTGAATCCTTGACGTAGGACTTCGCTTTTCCCACACGAGTCTGAAAAAGCGAGGCTAAATGTTTCGCCAGGTGATACGTTGGCGAGCCTGGGGCACTTACTATTGGTCTCAGTGGTATGTTTGCTTTATGTACCTTAGGAAGCCCATAGAGCCTTGACAGGATTCCCACAATGGATAAATCTGGGGTTTGCAAAATTTCTTGTTCACACCATGATTGTAATGCCACATATATTGGCCAAACAGATTGTAAATTCTCCCAAAGAATTCAAGAACCTAAAAGAGTTATTGATACTTATCTTCACTCAGAGATTCATGATGAAATTCTAGTTCATTCTCTAATGACGTCCTTAATAACTAACATAGTTTTGATATTACTCATAAACTTGGCATTTAACAGTATTTGGCCAGTGAGGCACACTCTTTTCACATATATGGTGGCACTCTACGTGTTTTAACATAGGTATGGTGGGCCTTATTGCGCCATGTTTTAATTAATAATAATTCGTTTTTCGTCAATAGTTTGATTTAAATTTACTTCGTCTCCATGTCATGAGGGTATCCATTTTGGTTCCAAGATTGTAAGTTTTGCCTTTACTTATTTCAGTTTGACCTATATTACTTCAACTGAAGATGAGCATTTCTATGATCGAAAACATGTTAAATAGTGGAGACAACGAGTTATTTATATTTCCTGAACTATTAACGTTTTTAGGTCTCAGTGTCACTTGGACATTTTTTCCAATAGAAAGATCGACTACTGTAATAATCTATACATAGAAACTGTTGAATTCAAAAACTAAAAAGCAATTTTCACGAGAAAGGAGGGTATGCTTTTCTGAGTCCCATGCTCCCGGTCCCAAGATTTTGCTCACTTATAGACCTATGAATAAAAAAAAAACATTTTCACAAAATTTCAACTTTCAAACCATTCCGGAACATCTTCAAAGGAGTTCTTCTACAGCACAGTTTATGATGGAAAAAAATTATAAACTAGACATTTTGGCAACACAACTCAGGTGCGTATATCCTGGATGCAATGTTGCATTGTTTGACAATAATTGATGAGAACTTATTGAATGACATAACTCATTCCAAATTGAAAAAGAATGAATTGGCTAAAGGTTGAAACCAAAGCCAAAAAAAGAACCGCCCAAACCCCATCAAAATCATATCTTCCTTTAATTTAAATAGAAATTCAAAGAAATAAACCAAGGTTATGAACAGCCCATCTTCCTTGGTTAAGGAAAACAAACGATTTGTAGGGAAAATTTCTTCACATGACATTGGGAGAGGATCAAAAAAAGGCGGGGCGGGGCGCATTGACTACCTGCATATATTTTTGTCCCCAACATATACTGCTGTGTTTGTTCTCAGAGGAACATCAGTAAAAGAAATAATGCAGTCTGCTTGGGGATGACCGCAGTTTCTGCTGAACCAGAAGGAATCGTTAACATCGAACATTATTTTTTGATCTTTTGCGTTTCAGTATGTTCAAATGGAAAAACGTTATATACAACATATTGAATAATATGTTGATGATGTAAACCAACATTACCTGGGTGTGGGAGAGGGTATTTGTTTTTTACGTACTATTAGAGATACCTTCGGAACTTTCACTTTACAAAATTCAGGGATTCCCATCTCGTATTCTAGGAGGGAATTATTGAGTTCTTGAGATAATTGTCACCGGCAAAATGTAAAATAATATTTGAAGAGAGAAAGAGTTTTACTTTCTAGAAACTATCCAAGCGGATATATAGTACGTCACTGCCTGGATCGTCCTTAAACGATGCTACCTAATTTAATCCAACCCTGTCTGATGCATAAAAAATAGCCTGTGTTTCACGATTTGATATCAGTGTTTTGAAATGCTCTACAACACTCCTCCGGTCAAGAAACGAGGAAAACTATCCGTGTTAAGCCAACTTTTAATTTCCTTCTCACCGTGACTCATTCGATTCCAGTGAATTTTTTCAATATTTAGCGAACGAACGGTTTATTTTTAATCCGATAGATTAGATTAATTTCATTAGGGAAATTGGTTTTTTATGTTAGATATATTGAAGCGAACGGTTAGGTGCAAGATTAATGGTTTTTTAATCATTGAGATATTTTGATGGAAATGAGTATACGGGGAATTCGGTGGAAAAATAACTTGTTGAAGGAAGGGGCCTAATTGAGTTGCCTGTTTTCAAGTGAATTGGAAAATCCTATTAGGCTCATGAGAGAATTTACAAGAAAACATTCAGATACGAAGGTAGTCCATACTCGAAGTGGAAGACCAAGTTTTTTTTTGGAAGAATAACACAAAGTCGTCTCCACGTAAAATTTCCTACTTAAGAGATGTTTCGAACATATATAATGTTCATCTTCGTTGAAGTAAGCTGGAATAATAGTGGAATAAATTGAGATAGATAATTATTGTATTGATAAGGATTTCGAAGTTATTATATGTTGTTATAGGTCCCCGTGCGGTAACATAATAGATATTTATAATATAAGGATCATAATGACGATCATTATGGTACTAGCTGTGAAAATTATCAGACGAGGCATCAGCCGAGTCTGATAACACAGCTAGTACCATAATGATTGTTTATGATCCGAATTTCATAAAAAAAAATATATTCCGACGATTTCTTTAAAAATAGATTTCTTGTTGCATTACAGTAAATGATGTGATCATAGCTTAATTTCAGTAATGTGCGAAGAAACGACAGGTAACAATGGAATTGTTTGTTTGTATTCTCTTGTCATTGTAAAGTTAGATTTATTGAAAAGTTCATCATGCATTTTTTTTAAATTCATAATTTTAACGTTTGAAATGTGTCTATATTTTTTACATTATAGTCCTCAGTACCTACTATAATGAATCATTATAGTACCCAGTCCTATAAAGTATGTCATTGTGACACTAAAAATGAAATCCATTATAATGTCATTATGACACGTCGGAATATAATAGCTATATATGATACAAGTTCGTAAAGTAGGACTTTTTTGTATTAGCGTGAAGTTTGTTGTCATGCCGTATGGTAAGTTGTTACACAGATCATAATAACTATTACTATATTTCCCTCTCAATTCTAGGGCATTGGACATAGTACCCCCATTTAATTTTTGTTTGTTTGTAATTCATTAAAAGGAATTTTTCCTCTCCATGTAAGTAACTTTGGTTCGGTTGTAACTTTCATATTTGTTGTAGAACTTGTATAAGGCTGAAGATGGATTCTTGCTGAATCCGAAACATGTACCCCCCCCCCCCCATTAGTTTGATGTAGTCAAATTAAAGTTATGGAGATGATTTTGTGATATTTCTTCCCGCTTCAAATTCAAATTGAAATTTATTAAATCCTTTTTGCTATAGTACAATAGATTGGACGAGTCAGTACATGGATAAAAATAAAAAACAAACAAAATGAACATAAAACCACACATTAAAATACACTCATATTACTGGACAGAATAAATAAGTAAAACATTTCATCTATTGGAGAGAAGAGCATCAACTTCCCCCAAATTATAAAAACAATTATTTGTTAAAAAAATTTTCAACCTACATTTGAAAACTTCGTATGTAGGACTGTTTTTCAAGTGGTTGGGAAGCTTATTGAAGTAAGAAGCCCCAGCAATAAGAGGTGATTTTTTATAAAAATTGTGGTTTGCTTTTTTGACCAATAAATAATTTTTGTTTCTCGTATCATGCTCGTGTATATCACTATTTTTGTTAATCTATGTTGGAAGCGATAAGTATTGCTCAGTAGCTTCAGAAGGTAAATAGAAGTTACTGTTAAAATTTTCTTGTCTTTAAATATATTGCGACACGAAGTTTGAAAAGGTAGATCAAATATAAATCGTAATATCCTTTTTTGTAACACAAATACTCTTTGAATTTCTCGTCCTTGTCCCCAGACAATAATACTGTATGCAATTGCCGAATAGGCATATGAATAATACACATTCAATAGGGTATCTCTATCTAACATGGACTGTCAACAAGTAAAAACATTGGTTAATTTTTTTGCATACAGTATTGATTTGTTCCTCCCATGAGATATTACTGTCGAATGAAGTACCGAGAAATTTCACCGATTTTAATTTTTCAATGACAATATTGACCACAGAAATAGAACAGTTTGATGGTGAATTGTACATAGAGTAATATTCGATGAAAGCAGTTTTTTTAATATTCATCATCAATCTGTTTTGATAACACCAATCTTGAAACTGATTCAGTGTGTTGGCAACCTTTTCGGAGAGTAAAATTTCTTTACTGTCTGCTATAATTGTGCATGTATCATCTGCATACATAAGAACTTTGGCGTCCGTCAAATAACTGGGAAGATCATTTATGAATAACAAGAATATTAATGGGACAAGAACACTCCCTTGAGGAGTTCCAAGCTCAATATCAAATTCGTTTGAGAAGACATCATCAATTTTCACTATAATCTTTCGATTTTTAAGAAATGAGAGAAACCAATCATTAACGCAACCACGAATGCCCAGCTGATACAATTTTTCAGAAACAAAGGATTTTTCAACAGTATCAAATGCTTTCGTTAGATCAAATAATAATAATATTCATCTATACCACTCCACTTTGAGCTGAAATGGACTTCTTCCAGAGATTAATTGAATATCACTTCCGGTTTTACCGGAAATAGACCTAGCTCGAGAATTTTTTTTGGAACCCTGTAAATATTTCCACGCCATTCGATATAGCAAAAAGTTTCCTTTCCAACGACGTATCACAAGTGTACACTTGATTTTGAAATGGTGGCACAGGAGTCATTTTTTCTAAATTAAATATCGAAGAAAGAAGGATGGTGATGGTGACATTATCATGCAACTTAAACCTGTATTACTTACAAGTTTCAATATTCAAACTATAGAAAAAAATCATTACTTGTGTCTTCAAATGGTTTTGTAGAATTTCTTGTCTGGTCGTTTGTCAACGCTGTTTATGTTTTCCACAAAGTAAACTTCTGACTCTGACAGTTCTGTCATATTCTGTTAATGCTTGTTTGTGAGATTATTGTTGAAATAGTGTTTTTCGAACTCAGTTGTGTTATATAGTAGCAGTATACTAGACAGACTCATAATGGTGCAATCTTGTTGGGTTTGCAAAAAATCCATGTGTTCGAACCCGAATATCCGATTCTATTCTCAAGTACCTACCATAGGCGTTACAGTGGGTATCAATCTGTTTTCGCCGAACAAAATGAAATCAATACGTGTATTCCAACCTTTATATGTGGAGATAATGGAATAGACACTTCACGAAACATTTACTACTTAATTAGGTCTTTGGATGATGCATTAAAAAAAAAAGTTGCCGAAAAATATCTATCAAAATTTGGAATTTATCTTTAGGTCGAAACACCATACGACTCCAAAAGCTGGAACCTACCCAATGTAAAAAGATCCAAGTGATTAATTGAACGTGGTACCATCTATAGATGAAAGTACCAAAAGCGCCACTTCAATAATTATTGTACAGTTTTTAAAAATTATTTGACTTTATCAAGTCATTAATCAATACCACACTTTGGCGCTTGGTACCTTCTTGTTAATTAAGGGTCGATACTATATCTCAGTCAATGAAGTATTGCATGACATCAGTTTTTCTCACGAAGTCTTATCGGATGTATATTCTATCACTTTTGTTGATATTTTCATCATCATTTCAAATTCAACATTTTTTTCTTGTGATTGAACCCTATTTTTATCAAATTCGTCCGCTCCTGTCGGTTGTGGAAAGGTCACAGTCTATCGCTACCTTCTCTCATCCCTGCAGCCCGCGCGCCAACAAAAGCGACTTCAAAACAATCCGTGTTGTGTAGGTATGGCAATGCTGAGTCCTGTGTTTATACGATATTATTCGTCCATGGTTTGTCCACAACAACTCACCAAGTTTTCTCACAATCTTATGTATGGCATGAGAACTCATAAAAATATACCTAGATAAAAGTAGGCTTTGGAAACAAACTGTAGAGGCAATCGGTTACTATTAGAAACATCAAAATAGGTTGTTATACTTGTTCTCAATATGTTTGATCTTTTTTGCATGTTTCATCAAAAATTAATCAAAGTGCTTCATTTATTTGCTATTTTATCAGGTTGCTTGACGAAAACTCAATCGATGACGTCACAATCTCGCCATATTGATTTTAGAAAAATTGTCTCTTGCGCCGCCCTTTTAGAAACAAATGTACACTTATGATATGTTACTGAAAAGAAAATTTGTTACTGAAAAGAAAATTTTTTGTTCTATCGAATGGCGTAAAAATATCTACAGGGTTTTATTTAAAATTCTCGACCTTGGTCTATTTCCAGTAAAACAGGAAGTAATATTCAATTGTTTTCTTATGGAAAATATGAGTTCTGAGGAACTATATCTCAGATCCAAATGACAAAAGTCGAACGTAAAAAACAAATCAAGGGTGCTTTGGCAAATGATTTCGTTGCCACCTGCTATGGTAAGTAATAGGTGCTTCTTTACTTCAGACGTAGATTATAATAGCAAAAGAAACTTGACAGAAAAAAACTCTTAATTCATTGACACAAGTCCTTCAATAAAAGTTTTGTATTCTCTATAAAACATTGAACGGAACTCCTCTATTCAATTATTAATATTCAATCCCAAACCTGCCCCATCGCGAATAACTTTCAACTGCCTAATGGAACTTCTTCACCGCAATTAACTTTTTCTAAATGTTAATTTTTCCGCCGTCTAATTTCCCTAAGGGCAGCACCTTGCCGTTTCCCTTTGGTGAATATAATGCGCGATATAGATAAAAACAATGGGGAAGATGTTATGCTGTATGAATATATTGCGGAGGGTAGATAAGACGAATGTTCCATCAGCTCTGCATCGAATATTTGATTTTATTTGATGGAGAAGTACTGAGAGTTCGCCAACCAGTTATGGATACTGTCGAGACAGCAAATATTTGTAGATATTAAGCTCATATGGAACCTACGAAGAATGCGATACTTCTTCAGCTACATTGCTTACAAAGCTAAATGAATATATTATAGAAAATAAAACATTTTCAGTGGCATACATTCAATAAAACCCACTGTGCTCTGTCTATTCCCACGCCTTATACAGAACGCTACAGTTCAGTTGGCTTTGGTTTGTAGAACAATAGTGTGGCGAAGCTGCGGGTGATGCCGGGCCTGAACGCTCACGCAAACCGCATATGACTTTCGAGGCGCTATGCACCGAGAAGAATCTGGATGAATCGAAGGCTTACTCGAAATTTCAAGAGCGTTCCACGAAATGAACGGTGAATGTAAAAATATCCACGAAGCAGAGTTAGTCAGTCAGGAAGCAGAAGTCGAACAGAAATAGTCCAGTGATTGTGTTGAAATTGTTGAATCATGTATTTCGTCAAATAAATTATTTTAGAGTGAATTTGTTTAAATGTACTACAATAGTTTCACTATCACTAACCCCTTCAGATTATTATATTTATTATTTATAGAAAACATACTGGATTAACCTAATTACATGTTTACTAACTTGAAGTGATTTTAATTAGAGCTATGGTATACATAGATTGAAAAAGAAAAAAAAAGAAAAATATAGAATATGATACATCAGAAACTAGAATAAACAGAAAAGAGAATAAACAAATTGACTTTTTTGAGTAAATTGACAACGACTACAGCTTGGCAAACATAGCTGCAATTGTGAAAATATTCACGCCCATGATGCGCATTAGTCGTACCTACGACGGAGTATCAAGTGATTATTCGCGTAAGAAGTGGAAATTTCACAATATCAGCTATGTTTGCCAAACTGTACGAGTCATCAGTCCCAGTACTGATCCCTGTGGAACACCGCTGTTTATATTGGCCTTCCCAGAAGCGGTGTTCCACAGGGATCAGTACTGGGACCAACACTTTTTCTGCTTTACATAAATGATTTGGCAACTATAGATATCGTAGGAAAATTTACCTTATTTGCGGACGACACAACTATATTATGGCATGAAAAAAGTACGGAAGATCTCCATAAAATCATCAGTTCAGATGTTAAAAAACTCAAAGATTGGTGTGACTCAAATCTGTTATCGTTCAACATCTCAAAAACCAACATAATATCCTTCCGATGCAGTGTCGACGACATACTATTAGCCCCAAACAGTTGCGTGATAGAAAACAAAACTAACACTAAATTTCTAGGGTTATCTATAGATAACAAGCTCAGTTTTGATGACCACATTACTTCGCTCACTAAAAAGCTTTCTTCAGGGTGTTACGCAGTAAGAGTAACCTCAGCTGAACTTGGATCCTCTGCAGCAAAAACTGTCTATTTCTCTTTGATAGAATCGCACTTACGATATGGAATCCCATTTTGGGGAGTCTGTGCAAAAACAAATTCACAGTCGGTTTTTGTTCTTCAAAAAAGAGCAATGAGATATGTGTACAAGGTTAAACGACGGGAGTCTTGCAGGCCCCTATTTCTGTAAAATAAAATTCTAACAGTACATTCCATTTTTATCATGGAAACGGTTTGCTTGATAAATAAACATAAATCAAAATATTCTTCGGTATCATCTAACTATGCCACCCGACAGACCGCTGATCTCAAACTCCCTATACCTACTTCATATCTTATTAAAGATTCTATTGTTTACAACGATGTTAAGATATTTAATCACTTACCAAAGCATGTGAGGAATATAAATGATGTCACTCATTTCAGGAAGGCTACTAGAGACTTTTTAAGTGATAGACCCTATTATAGTTTGCAAGAGTTTTATGAAGACGTCTTTTAAAAATAAATTCTAGGCATTTTGATGGATTGATTGAGATGGATTTTAATATGTAAATGTGATTTTTATAATGTTTATATGTTGTGCTCTGTGTATTGATGACTTCATGTTATTCGTGTTCTTTATACATTTATTTAAATTTAGACTTATCTCACTTTGTCAGCAAGATTAACTCTTTGGACAATAAAGTATATTTATTATTATTATTATTATCATTGTTTTGTGATTTTTGAAGGAATTCAGCTGATTAAAAATGTATCATTATCTCATTTATATTCAAAATTGTGTGCGACTGGACATTCCTAAAACTCGTCAGAGATACTTTTCCGTAATACAGAGAAAAAGACGCCACTGTTTCTCTACAGGTCAAGAACATACTCAACTCTTCAGTGAATGAATTCGCCTAGGAGGTTATAAGTTGATTGAGTTTATCATTGAGGATCACTCAGAATGGTTTGTTCATTGACCAAAATATAATGGGGCTATGAATACATAGTGTTTCAAACAAGGAAGGGTTCATATTATATACAGGGGGGGGCATTAGTATGAGGAAGTGCAGTATCAAGGGTAGTATGAAAAAATGTTTCAAAATTATACGGTTTACTTTGTTGCTTGTTATGAAAATAATTCGGGGAAAAACAAAGCATCAATTCACTCTGTTCAAATACGTGTCTCACTTCTCATGGAAACACCTCCGTATCTTCCGTAATGATTGAAGTAGAATGATGAAACTCTCAGGACTGATGGAAATACTCCAAATGCACCTACCACCTGAATGAGAATGGCCTAAGCGATACACACTGCCCCCCACTCGCGATGGAACAACCCATTTTTACGGTAAAACATACTAGGGGGCAACCTAAAAAAATGTCAGTCCTGAAAAATCCGAATTTGTCTCACTTCTCATAGAAACACCCCTGTATCTTCCGTAATAATTGAGGTAGAATGATGAAACTCTCAGGACTGATGGAAATGCTCAAAATGCACCTACCACCTGAATGAGAATGGCCTAAGCGATACACACTGACCCCCACTCGCGATGGAACAACCCATTTTTACGGTAAAACATACTAGGGGGCAACCTAAAAAAATTTCAGTTCTGAAAAATCCGAATTTGTCTCACTTCTCATAGAAACACCCCTTCATCTTCCGTAATAATTGAGGTGGAATGATGAAACTCTCAGGACTGATGAAAATGCTCAGAATGCACTTACCACCTGAATGAGGTTGGCCTAAGTGATATACACTACCCGTCACTCGCGATGGAACAACTTATTATCCCGGAAAGTTATATTAGGAGGCAAAATTGGCCCAAAACTTCAGATTCGTGTTCAGGATCCCCAGATTACTAATAATACACCAGTTTTCGGTACTGAAAAAATATAATTTGTTTCTCTTCTCATGGAAACACCCCCGTATATTCCGTAATTTTTGACGTATAACCATGAAATTGCCAGGATCGATAGATACACTAGAAATTAACTCACTGCACGAAAGGGGTCATCCTACATTATATACAGTGCACGCAGCAACGATGGAAAAATGGATGGTTCCTTCGCTGCTGGCGTGCAGTGTATATTACTCTCATAAACGTAATTACTCTCGTAAACCGTATACCCAACTTTACAAAATTATTATTTTAAAAATCAATAGAATACAATTTTCCTGAAAGTAAATCGTTATAACCTTACATCAATAGCATTTATTTAATCTTCATAAAATTCTCTGGAGTTTATTGCGAACGAAATGGCGTACTTTTGTCAAATATTATTTTTATTCAGAAATGCTATTGTTGCACAATACTTGGGAGAGATTCATTCAAAAACAAAACGTATGGATCAGCAATTTCTACCCAGTTGAACCGGATCTAGGTCAAGTTCAAAGTCTATGAACTTCAAGCTAGACAACTATATTGAGTTGATTGTACCACTATTCAAATTTATAACAAAATAAAAATTGGTTCACTATGAAGAATGAATCCACAAACTAAACCACGGCCAGCCTCCACCACTTGTCGTGAATTGGGGTTTATTCGCGACTAACTAGGTAGATACTAATCATTTATAGATTTAAAACACTTTAGAAAAATATAAAAACATTTATTTTACTATGTACAAATATGAGATTAATGAAGGAAGTAATGAATTAAAGAATCAATGAATCAAAGAATTAATGAAAAAATGAATTGATGAATCTCTCCTAAACTAGTTAGTACATTTTCCTCCTAGCTAATATCTGATCTTCCAAACTCCCCCCATAGCCCTCACTAGCTGTGGGCACGGCAGAACTCTAAACTCGACTACCAGATCGAACTATCAGTGACCTTTTTGAAAACTCTTGTTTATGTTCTGTTGAGGACAAGTTGTGTTTCAAAATAAAATATCTTCGCTCACGTACTGAATTGTAAAAGGTAAAAAGGTTGCCCACGTATTGATTGATAATGAAATATTTTAATGTACAGGATGTTCCATATCTTTTTGACAATATAGAGAATGAATAGGATCGGCCCTAAGACTGATCCTTGAGGAACACCTATGTCATTAATTAACTGATCAGAAAAAAAAGTTTCGTTATAATTCTCATTCGAACTCACTCACCTACTACTCGGCAGCTAACGCGGGCTCGGCCGTTTTTAGTCATGTTTGCAAGCATTTTTCACCCATTTCGCACCATTGTACCGCAAAATGAGCAAATATACGTTTTGTACTACTATACTTTCATAATTTGTTTGAGAAATTGAAATCAGGCTATCACTAGACAAAATAGACAAAATAGTGCAAAAAAAATTAAATTGCAATTGTGCCAAAACCAGCGATCCGACAGCGCCTGTTTTGTGCACACATAAGGTAAACATGATTCAATACTTTCATGAGAAAGGCCAATCCTACTCCTTGAAATATGGCGGAGTTATGAATTTTTCAAAAAATCGCAAAATTTTCCGGTTTTTCCAGTTTTTCTCCGTTACTAATGATTCGACAGGGTTTTAAATATCCCATTTTATTCGTATTTCAATTATCTACAATTCTTCTCATTGGAGCAACCAGATTGCTATATAAGTTTTTATTTAATAAGCAAAACAATTTTGAAAAACACGTTTTTCTAGACAGTGCGTAAACTAAGCTTTTACGCACTGCTGACAGTGTCTAAAGTAATACTTTTTCGCACAAGTGCGTGAAAAAATCACCTGTGTGTAAAATCATCAACTGTGCGTGAAGTAATTTAGTTTTTTTCCTCGATATTGTAATAGATCTCGATCTCTGGGATTCTGTTAGCACATGTTTTCCCGAGTGAAGCATGATATTCGTTGATAAATTACATATTTCCATATGGTTATTTGTGGTCATGCCACTTATTTCTGTTGTAGGTCCGGATTTATCACAAATTTCGTTTACACGGTCTAAGAGTGCTTTGGAGTTATTTTTATTGCCGTCAATGATTTTCTTTGAACAGTTTTTATTGCTGAAGTCATTAACATAGCTAATTTGTTTTTCACTGAATTGTATTGTGTGATCCACTTTCTTTTGTTCTTATGTTTTTTTATTTTTTATTTTTACAGTGACAGTATTTTTCTCGATCAAATGAGTCACTATATTCATGAAAATCTCACCAAACTTTTTTAGATATTTTCACTCTCATACATACTATTCCAAGTTTCGAATTCCATGTTTTTTCAATTGATAGTTTGAGTATTTTTTATTTATGTTATGTTCGCAGTACTCTTTTCTCTTCAGATTCAATTCGACATCAACTGCAACATGATACGTATGCTCATTTCGAATGTACAGAGTGACCCAAACTCAATGGCCCATTTGACGTTTCTGAAAAGAGGATTATTGCAAAAATTCGGTTTTGTGGATGATCAGGTCTGGTCTATCAATCTAAAATATTTTCAGCGCTGTGGTGTTGCCTCCTCTATCGAAAAGTAGCAATAACATTGACAATGTGAAAGTCTGAATGACTGAGGCTCGTGTCGGCTGGGAATACTCCTCCACGATTCACTGTTGCGTTAAAAATTAACAGTGCTGCTCCTAAAGTGGCGCATGGAGTTAGTAACAAGGCCTACCCAGAACACATGGCTAATGACCATAGCAGTCGATGCCAAAACACCAAGGAAAAAAAAAAAAAAAAACATTGACAATGGAATACCCTGTATATTATTGAATTTTTCGCTTTGCAATTGCTTTCAGATTATTTTCATATGATACTTCCCTATATCTATCTCCAGTGGTTTTCAAGAAAATCAATAATTTCCTCATTTTTATAGCATTATTTTGATACGTAGAAAGCTGAAAGTTTGACAATGTCCTGTGTATCAGCAGGGTCTTACTGGACAGGGCGGCTGGGCGGCAGTTGCCGCCTGGGCCAACCTTAGAAAATGTGGGGGGCCAAAAGCAAAATGTGGGGCCAATATACAAAATGACACAAACACAACTAAATGGTAAACACTTCCACTGATCATTGACCCTTATCCCTTATCATCTTCAAGTTGATAGTAATCGTTAAGGTTCATATAAAGTCAAATATTTCGCGTTTCTGAACTGTAAGATCTTTCATAATATTTTCAAATAAATTAGTTTTCTGCTGAAATTTCTACCGAATATTCAACGGTCAACCCTACTGCAAATGCATTGGTGCCAAATCTCAATATTATTCGGAGTACTGCTAAATAGCTCACAGGATTATTAATCATTATCTGGTATTAATTGTGGTAATGTGGTTCAATGCATTATGTAGCTATATTGTCAAGGGGGTTGTGAGAGGAAAGGTGAGACGCCATCTTCTCTCTTCTATTATTCTTTCCATTTTGAAGTGGACTAGTAACGATTGTATCCATACCTTTTCTACCGTTTGTAATTTGGTGGTTTAATTCATTGTTTTTCGGAATTATGAGTTTATTGTTATGTTTTTGAGCTATGTTTTCAAGGTTCTTTTTTTCTTTTCTTTTTTTCTTTTTCCAGCTTTCGTATATGCTTATTGTTCAGTGGTCTACGAAATTTTCAATATCTCCAGTTTTTTTTTGGGAATGTAGACTTCGCGGGACTCATTAAAACGTGTGAACCATTTCGTTTAAAGCTGGTTTATTCTTTTTCTCTCGGTTTTCCTGTGGAAGATCTTGGAAATCTTTGGTATTGCCATTTTTTTACGGTTCACCTGTATATTATTTATTGTATTCATTTCGTTTGTATTTCTGATATTCGGGGTTGCAGTGCCCATGGGTTTGTTATAGATATAGTAAGTCCGCCCTTGATCTTGCTTGGATTAGATTTGCTTTTAACACAAACAACAATATTGTTGGTAAAATTCAAAAAGAGCAGCTAATATGAACAACTCACTTTAATTCATTTTTATCAATATTTTTCAACTTTGTGAGCCGAACTCTGCCTATTATTCCGTTATTTTTTATGTATATAATATAAAGTTATTTAAAAACAACTGGAATGGACAGTAAAGACGCTATTATGGTTATAATTATTATTTTTCAATTCTGTTTTGCATCCTGTTTTATTTCCAAAACTGATATTTTAAATCGCAAAACACAAAACTTATTACTTACATACTTCTTCAATTGTGTCCAAAGACTCCAAGGCTTTAGGCGGACCAATCCAACATCCAACTGATGAACTGACAAACCCCTATCGACGTAACTTTCATTTTCGAAAAATTAAAAAAATTACATTGGTTACCGCTGTCTAGAACTATTGGCAACGCTGTACAGTAAATATGACAATGACAATAATTCTGTGCTATACCTTGTGGACAGTAGCAGAACTGTCTTTGTCTCTTCGTTCATGTACTACAGAGGAATCACTTACTGGAGCAATTTACCGTTTTTTGTCCGAGGTTTTGAAAATCATTATTGAAAATATAAATCGTTTGATTTTATTTCTGAAAAATAGTATGAATAATTCCTCAATGTTCAGTATTTTAAATTTTATATAAATATTACTTGCAAAAGTGATTCTTCTCAACTGTATTTGATTATATAACAAGATTTTCAGAATCTTTTGAAGTAGAAAATTCTGAAAAAAATCGTGATAATCTTTTACATTGACATGATATTTGAAATGGAATCTGATGAATGGTTTTTGTACCATAACAAAACCCCTAGAAGCAAACTTTTGTTGTAGTGTTCTCTATATTTCACATTTATTAAAATTATTTTATTTTCTATTCCTACTCCCTACCTATCGCTTTTATTTTTATATATTACGAATATTTAAATTTTTTCTGGAATCCTAAAAAGCTTTTACTTGTGTTTTAATTTAAATGCCCTTTTTATATTTTGTTTGTTATTTTACTTTTCAATTTAAAAATATATTTTTGTAATTTAGTAGTTTTATTGATAAAAGTTGGCAAATGACGGAGGTCCAAACTCATTATAATGAATTTTTTTAATGGGGAAGTGGTGGGCCAAAACTTGTTATAAATAAGATTTTTTTCAGTGGGGAAGTGTTGGGCCAAATAGGTACACTGCCACGTGGGCCAAATGGTCCCAGTCCGGCTCTGTGTATCAGTTATGACTAGAGGGATCCGTTCTTCATTATACAGGGTCGTTGAAAATTTGTGATTTCACCGATAGATACAAAAGTGGTGAAAAGTGCATTTTTGGATTTCCTTTCAGATGATGCAAAATGTTTCTTTACCAAAAAAGTAAGGTTTCCGAAATAAAAGCAAGTTTTCTGTAAAAAGTGGATTATTTTGCCATATTTTTTATTGGATAGATAGCAAATGTCATGGAACATGTCATTATGAAAATTCGAAAATTAGTACATTAGCAATAAAACGTTTGCGCGTTCATTAACGTAAATTTGATTGAAAAAGAATCAAAATGAAATACAATAATTATTCAAATGAAGTTTTGATGAAATTGTTTATTCTTCATGGTCAATGTGATGAATTATAGCAAGAACATCCAAAACGGTGTACAAAGTATGATTAATATATAGGGTGTTACAAACTCAATAGCTTATTTGGAGTCCTGGAAAATAAATAATTTTTCATACATTTTTCTGACATAAACTCAATTAAATTCACTGTTTGTCAAACTAAAAGACTGTTGAACGGCATACTACAGATTATTTCAATTGGAAAATATTACCTATTCCGAATCGTTATACTGGGAATTTAAAATTATGGATTATAATACAAATTGAAACGCAGATATTTTGAATCTGTTTTATATTTACTGTTAGTGCAAAAACATGATTTCAAGAACACGCAGGAAATTCAATGAACTTACCACAATTGAATAAAAAAAAAATTCAGAAGAATCGAACGGAATTGTGCTGTGTTTGGGAATGTTGAGGCGCCAAGAGGTGATCCTCCAAAACGTGTTGATTTCTGTGAATGGACTCCAGCATGGGCTTATGAAGTTTCAAATTTCCTTCAGAAAATTATAGTGATAATATTTTAATAAAATTACAACAATGGGAACTTTTTGACAATTTGCCGCTTCATGTATATTGAAGTTGTTTGTATCACTTAGACCGTGCTGAAGACAGGAAGTGAGCAAAGAACAGACTACAACCTTTGAAGATCGGTGGATAAGACGCTTAGCCACCGCGATCCCCAGATCTAACTCTTCTAAATGTTCACATTAAATCAAATCAAACAGCACTTCGAAAACATGAGTTAGCGATTAATACGACCTTCATTTGTTTATTGATTGAAATAAAATCGAGTTTTGCTTAAGGTGAATCACGATTGCCCAATATGTGTTTTTCAGATACCTTTTATGGGAGATAAAATTATCATGCAGATATGAAAAACCGAACCAAGCATACTTTGTTCAAATCTGAATTAAAATTTCATCTCGGTTTATACATTATTGGTTTTGGAAATGACTGTTGTGACAAAATATCAATATACAATGAACTGATACAAATATGGGACAAATTCGACAAAAATTGATCAGATTTTCATTTGAATAATTATTGTATTCCATTTTGAATATTTTTCAATAAAATTTACCCTAATGAACGCGCAAACGTTTTATACGTACTGATTTTCGAATTTCCGTAATGAAATGTTCCATGACATTTCATATCTACCCAATACAAAATACAGGGTGTTTCATAATAAATGCGCAGGACTTCAGGATGTGATAGCTCGTCCAAAAATATGAAAAAAAGTTTTTATTAACTTACCCTCTAAAATACACCATGCACAGGGTGTTGAAATTTAAAAAAAATAATCGTTTTTTGCGAATATCTCTGGAACCGTTTATTGCAAAGAAAACAGATTTCGTAGGCATTTTCTACTCATAATAAGCTATGTTTTGTGCGGATTTTTTGTTTTTTCAAATTCATAATAGGTGAAAATTTTGAAGGGTAGTGGGTGTTTTTACCTCCAACTTCTACGCCACTGGAAGAAGTACAGTTTTGAGCATCCTATATGAACCACCAATGTTTTCTACACAAAAAAGGTATTCACGGTCATAAGCTCTAAAGTTGACCGTTTTCAAGAAAAATTAACTTTCATGTTGTTTAAATAATGTTTTTTCCTCGAAAAATTGCTGCGTGCATTGAAGCTAATGGCGGACATTTCCAACAATTCAACTGAGTATGATTGTTACTGTTTTTTTTTTTCATTTTGCAATTAAGAAGTCAACGTTTGGTTTTGTTACTTGTTCTAATGTTTAAATAAATTTTGTATAATTAGGAAAAAGATTATTTAAAAAAATTTACCATGTTTTTCAACACTTTTCCCAGTGGCTTAGAAGTTGGAGAAAAAACATCAGCTACCCCTTCAATATCATCATCAATTATGAATTTTAAAAAATAAAATTCTGCACAAAACATAGCTTATTATGAGTAGAAAATGCATTCAAAATCTGTTTATTGTGCAATAAACGGTTCCAGAGATATTCGCAGAAAACTACAATTTTTTTTTAAATTTCAACACCCTGTATCTCGAAAATGTTGAATTTTTGAGGGTAAGTTAATAGAAACTTTTTTTCATAATTTTGAACGAGCTATCACATCCGGAAGTCCTGCGCATTTATTATGAAACACCCTGTATAGCAAAATAATCCAATTTTTATAGAAAACTTGCTTTTATTTCAGAAACATGACTCTTCAGGTATAGGAACATGATATATCATTTGAAGGGAAATTCAATTGTCTTTCAGGGTATCTGATAATAAACATGGTGTTCCGTTTGAAAAAATGAATATTGCAATACTTTTGTATCTATCGGTGAAATCACAAATTTTGAACGACCCTGTATAATGAAGAACAAATTCCCCTAGTCATGTCTGATACACAGGACACTGTCAAACTACATCAGAAATTTCAGCTTTCTACGTATCCAAATACTGCAGTGATAAACATTTAACTGAAGCTATGTTTCGTACAAACAATAAGGAAATTAATTATTTTCTCGAAACCCACCCTGTATAGGAGTTCCACCATAGGTGTTACATTCGGTAATCTTGAGTTTTGAATCGCTCACTACAATTTTTGTACCTTATAGAACGGGTTTTATGAAGATTCAGATCAACTTTCTTTGAAGATATCAGTACGAATTCCGCAAATTATGTATACTTGATCATTACCAGATATTCTATTCGAAAAAATGAGTTTCTCTGTCATTGCCAGTTTTGTCTGTATGCGGCTAAATAAGAAATAATCCTTTGAGCCACTCCTGCTATAAAACGATTTCAGCAGGCGGAAACGGAATCAAGAGGAGGGGATGGATCATTCTGTACCTGCAGTAATTAGTCGGTGGGCGGAAGTTATTCTGTGACACGCGCTTTCCTTGGCAAGGCTTCTCGCCGTTATAATTAATGATTTGCTGCTTGGATCTTGCAGGAAAAAATACCTCAGGAATCCGTCCATTCTTGAAATCGCCGGGGCGAAGTGGCAATTAAATTTTGCTTTGTTTCAGTTAGGAGTGGCAACAATTAAAACTGAGATTAATAGAAAGCGTTAGGCAATATGACTCTGCGCTTCTGCTAGAGATATCTGTTTATTTCAGAAACAAATGGAACAATGAAGTAGGAATAGAGAAAATACACTGTTATGAAAAATCAGTCACTCCATGTAGCACCACATATCGACTGAATCTTGATTTTATAGTGGGCCAATATTATATTGTAAATGTAAAAATAATCAATATTGATCCCATATAATCAACATGGGTAAAAATTGGAAAAATAATATTATATACTTATCCAACGAAGGCGATCCATTAAAAACAGTGTAAGTGAGATATAACTGGGTGGGTGATGAAAAACTTACAGTGTAACTCCAAAATAATATTTATTGTTGTCCAGAGACACACAGACATATGTTACTTCATCTTTAGTGAATGAGAGGGTTATGTTACATAGAGATCTGAGGAAAAACAATAAAATTGAGAGTAATATAATAAATTGTACTACACACCATTTCATGTTCATGAAATGTTGAAAATTTTGTAACAAGCGCTAAAAGTATTGAAACATGAAAAATTAACAGGTCCTAATTACGACCTGGCCGCATTCAATGCGGAGCACACTAGGGTTAGGGGACATGATTGGTCCACCAAAGTAACATTATTAAGCAATATTTTTTTAAATTGTGAAAGGCTTTCGCGGCCATCATGTTGGCGAAACGTCGAGATCTTCTATAAACATACGTCGGCCTAACAACCCGAAGAACCATGTAAATATTTGTATGCACTAGCGGGCGGTAAAGTACACTTTACCGCCCGGTTCGCCGGGCGTAAAGTGGCACTTTACCGCCCGTGGGCGCATTATGGCCCGGCGACAAAATTCTCAAATTGTCTATACTCACACATCATTTCATGCAATTCCTAACACGAATTAGAATCATTTCAGTTCAATAGAGCAATACTCTTTCTAACATTTGTTCATAATCGTTGGCAATTTTTTCGGTGAGGATCTATTTATTTGAAATAGATTCTCCAATATAGCACTCAGGTACTATAGTTTCACATTCCTCATATTATGTTACCCTTAATTATTGTGTGCATAACGTATGAAACGTGTGGACCATTGCAATTCAAGTCAGTATTTGTGATTCGCGCTATAAAACCGCTAGTGCATAAAATTTTGTATGTATCACGTGCGTAAAATGCGTTTAAGGCCTTCGGCGTGTGATGGCCCTCGGCTAACGCCATCGGGTCATCATCCACGCCGCAGGCCATAAACGCCTACTTTACGCCCTTGATACATAAATAACTATTATGCACTAGCGGGCGGTAAAGTACACTTTACCGCCCGTGGGCGCATTATGGACCGGCGGGCCGTAATGTAGACAAAATTCTCAAATTGTCTATACTCACACATCATTTCATGCAATTCCTAACACGAATTAGAATCATTTCAGTTCAATAGAGCAATACTCTTTCTAACATTTGTTCATAATCGTTGGCAATTTTTTCGGTGATGATCTATTTATTTCAAATAGATTCTCTAATATAGCACTCAGCTACTATAGTTTCACATTCCTCATATTATGTTACCCTTAATTATTGTATGCATAACGTATGAAACGTGTGGACCATTGCAATTCAAGTCAGTATTTGTGATTCGCGCTATAAAACCGCTAGTGCATAAAATTTTGTATGTATCACGTGCGTAAAATGCGTTTAAGGCCTTCGGCGTGTGATGGCCCGATGGCGTCCACGCCGCAGGCCATAAACGCCTACTTTACGCCCTTGATACATAAATAACTATTTTAAATTGGATTTTTCTCATGCGGTGTAGCAAGATGATCCCAAGTAGCACATCTATATTGGTAAAATATTGGTACAATATTGTGAATATATTGGTGAAATATTTGAAATGCAATAATGGCGAGAAAAAAAATGTGGCGAAGTATTGTCGAAGCGATATTGGCTTCAAAATATTCGGCGATATTGGTACAATATCGCTGGTACAATATTCTGACAATTTTTTTAAAGAGAAACGTTCCCAATTAAAAATTGAATCAATACATGACTCCTCTGGAAATGGAAAAACCGTACGATAAAATTGAAGTTGTACGATGGAAAACAGCGACTAAATTCCAACTTTCAGTCGCAGATGAATCCACAACTGACTCAATGAACATCCTGTTCATATTTTCAATGAAACCATTCTGACAATGTTGGCACAATATTTTGCGATATTGGTCGAATATTGTTTAGGCATTTCAAAAATAGTATTGATGAGATATTCTTGAAGCAATAATGGCCTCAAAACATTTATCGATATTCAATATCATTTGAATATATTGGTGGAAGTAAATATACCTTGGTAAATTATAGGTAACAACAGAGTCTGCTTTTTGATCGCCATAACCACTGAGTAAGCTGTCTTGAAACCAAGTTATAGGTATTTAATATATCTATGCAAGTTTTAGAAGACGTTTTATATGTAGAGCCATCTGGCGAATTTTTATCCAGGTTTTATCATGATATAATTTTAATATGTTTCATTGAATATTTGGCCAATAGATGTAGGAAACAATATGGAGACTATATTGTTTTAACTATATCGGTAAATATTATTGAACCAATATTGACCCAATATTGATTGATGAGATTTGTGAATATTGGCGAAGTAATATTCAACCAATGTGGATATACAATATAGTTTTTATTCCTAGAATCGATATGAAGGGAATAATGGGATTGCAATATTTATTTTTGATGTTGAAAACAATATGAGCACAATATTGTTTTATCAATATTGGTAAATATCATTGAACCAATATTGACCCAATATGAGTTATTACAATTTGTTAAATAAAGCTGAAATGATATTCAACCAATGTGCTGTCAATCTTGGAAATACAATATAGTTTTTATCCCTAGAATCGATATGACTGGAATATTGGGATTGCAACATTTATTCTAGATGTAGAAAACAATATATAGACAATACTGTATTATCGATATTGGTAGAAATTATTTAACCAATATTGACCCAATATCACATATATTCATAACAGGTTCAACCAATATTCCAACAATATTTTTAATATAATATTGCTTTTTGAATATTCACCTATATTGGACCAATATTATTTTTTCATATATAGTATATCTATATTGGCCCAATATGGAACCAAGATTCAGCCGATATGATGTGCTACCTGGGACATAGAGGTTATAAAATTGGCATCTGCCATATGAAAAATTCTTGACTCCAAGCGACAGAAAAATGGGTGTTCCATGATTGCATGAAACTAGAACTAGATATTGACATAACTGATTTTTAATTTTTAATATATTTAGCAAATTCGATCAAATGGTCCTAATTACAACCAGGTCCGCATCCTGTGCGGGATTACAAATATTAGGGATCTATGGATGTTACATTTAAAACAAAAAAAAATGCAACCAAAATTTATGTGAATTAGTCAACTGTCAAATGGAGGTTCATGAAAGAAAGTGGTCGAGAAAATATGGGTGTCCCAAGTTTCCATGGAACAAGAAATCAAAAAAGAAAAGAGTTGAAAAGTTTCAAACTGTCAAACTGAGTCTGTTCATTTATACATTGAGAATCCGAACACCTAATTGCCTTGTTAATTTCAAGAGTCTCCAGCAATCTAAGTTTTTTATCACAAATGTGCAACCTGTTAGTCGGAGTCGGGGGAAAATTAACGTTTCTCATTTACAATATGATTGGAAAATTTTAATTTGAATTAATTTCTTCTTTTTCAGAGTTGGTCTATAATTCTAACATGTTCAGCTAGGTGAGTTCTGAACTTGCGGCCTGTTTGGCCAATGTAACAAACTTTTCAATCAGGATCAGAACAGTTCAACTCTCCGGAAACTGCATCGATCAATATATAGAAGGTGGGCCTAGTTTGAAAATTTGGAACTTCACTATTGTTGATAAGGGCTATCCGTCTAAAGTATTTTCTTTTATTTTAACGGGACTCCCTGTATATTTTCGGAGTTTTAGATTTTACGCCTAATTTAGAACCTGTTTCACGTATAATGTCCTATACCCAAGTCTAACCGTTTTCGAATTATTTCAAATTTAAAGTTGAAAATTGCGTTTGCAGACTGAACATTTTTTTCTGGACATGATCATTCAATTTTGATTGTGTATCGATTCAATCGTAGGAGAGGACCCGATTCAACATAATTTTGATATCAATTCGATCAGAGTTATACAGGGCGTTCGCCAATTTCCATTCGATTTGGCATCGAAAATGAAGCTAACTTTTAATATGGTTATCTATGCCTACACTCAACAGTTTTTAAAATATTGGCGAATTAACATGTCCCAGTTCCAGAAAGTCCCGTATTCTTGAGTTTACTCATTCTTAGTTGGCCTTGTAAATAATCATGTCGGTTCGTTTGAATCATTCGAATGAAGATTACTTAAATCTATCAATTATTTATGGCGAATGTAATAGGGTTATCTCATGAACATGTGATATATTTGCTATTCGGTATCCGCAAAAGCAGAAGCCCTCAGAAAACACTGTTGAGTGAATAATAGAAAACTTCAAAAACTTTGGATCCGTCAAAGCAAGAGTGCAAAGGAACAAGCCAGTTGTTGATGATGAAGATATTGAAATTGCCATTTTGGGATAGTTTGCCGTAAACATAAATTTCACTCGTATGAGTTCTCCATAGTTCAGCACCTGAAAGAAACAGATTTTCCACGAAGACTTTATTTTAACTTGGTCGCAAGGCAACGAATTATTTTTGGATAATATCATATTGACAGACGAAGCAAAATTTACAAAGAATGGTCTTCAACCGACATAATTACCGTAATTGGAGTGATTCAAATCAACATGTATTCAGGAAACTGAATTTTCAAGAGTCTTGGCATTATTATTATTATGAAACTCAATTGACTACTATGGAAGATTATATACAACGAGAAGGAATTCATTTCAGAATATCTGACCCGATTCAATACGCATAGCGACAGATCAAGAATTATTAGTGAGATGTGAAAAATCTCGGGAATTCCAACATTTACTTACCAAATAATTTTTGAATACCTTTCAATATCGTTAATTGTTCTCTTTTATTTGATTTGTTTTAGAAACTATTTATCTACATTTTCGTATCAGCAGATGATGAGGGCTTCTGCCTCTGCGGATACCGAATAGCAAATATTTCACATGTTCTTGAAATAACCATATTACAGTCGCCGTAAATAATGAATAGATTTAAGTAATCTTCATTCGAATGATTCAAACGAGCCGGCATGATCAATTACAATGACATTTCTATGACAGTTGATTGTTTCCAACGCAACCGCGGGCGCCATGGCCAACTAAGAATAAGTAAACTCAAGAGTAAGTACGTGATTTTCTGGAACTGAGACATATTAATTCGCCAATATTCCGAAAACTGTTGAGTTTCTCGATGCCGAATCGAATGAGAATATAAAATTGGGGGGCTTCCATTTGAAAAAATGGACTCACAATAATTTTTTCAACCGCATCTATATCATTTTCTGGCGAACGCCCTGTATAACTCTAATCGAATTGATATCAAAATTCTACTGAATTGGGTCCACTCCTACGAACAATTCGATACACAGTCAAAAATAAATGATCATGTACAGAAAAAAAATCAATCTGCAAAAGCAATTTTCAACTTAAAATTTGTAATTTTCGAAAACTTTGATAATATACAGGAAGTCCAATTTAAAAAAAACGAAGTTGGGGTCTACTTCCGGTACAACCGGAAATGCCACATTCTTGAAAATATTTTAGCTGGATAGCCCTTATCAACAATAGTAAACTTGCAAATTTTCAAATTCGGCCCACCTACAGTTTTCTATACAGGGTGTTTACTAAGTACGTGTAGAAAATTCAGGAGCGTGTTGCTGACATCAAAATAAGAAGAAAAGTTCCTGTAAACATATGTCCGCAAGTTATTCGTTTCTGTGATACAGAGTGTCAAAGTTGAATTCCTATTATTATTTTTTGTAAATATTTTCAAATTAATTTTGATATTTGGGTAAAGTTTTGTATGTGGGAATATTTATTACTTAGTTTGTTTAAAAAATATATTCTTCGTAGAGGTCACTGTGAGCAACTGCTTTCAAGTTATTGAGATTTGAAATAATCGATTTAAAGTAAAGATGTAAAGTAAATTCAATTATAAATTAGTTTTTTCACAATTACCATAAAATTTGATATTGTCATTGAAAAATCATTCCAGATACCAAACATTACTCGAATATCACAAATATTTTGGAATTTATTCACAAAAAACAAATATAAGAATTAAACTTTGACACTCTGTATCTTAGAAACGAATAACTTGCGGATATGTGTTTATGGGAACTTTTTTCTTATTTTGACGTCAGCAATATGCTCCTGAAGTTTCTACACGTACTTAAGAAACACCCTGTATATTGATCGATGCAGTTCCGGTAGGACCCCTGTATAACATTGGTAGAACTATTTTCACCAATATCGATAAAACAATTCTATTACATACTGTCTCCTACCTCTAGAATCAATATCGTGATTCAAATATTCCTCTCATATATAGGTATCGATTCTAGTGATAAAAAATAATATTGTATTTCCAAATTTGATATCATACTCGTTGAATATTATTTCACCAATATTCAACAAATCACATTTATATTGATTCAAATTGTTACCATAATTTAACACCGACAATTTTCGATCAATCGAAATGCTCTTATTTAGATTGATTACTACGGCAACCACATCGATTTACAGAATGTTTTTCTTCCCAGGAAGTTTTCAAACTAGAAATTTTTTTACGTTAGTTAGTCATGTGATTAGACAGTAACATAGCATAGGTAATTAATTTTTTTGTGAATTTGATTTGTCCAAATATTTCACTTCATAAATAGAAAATCCAATACTACATTTATAGCCACTTGATTTGTGATGTAACAAACTTATATAAAGGACCACGCACGTTTCTTATGGAAAATGGCTTTCCGTGAATTTGTCCAAATTTTTGGTATGGTGTAGATCTGGATGCTCAGATCAAAAGTGTCCATTGCCAAAAACTCCAAAAATGGACAGTTTTCGAGATATGGCTCTATCAATGTAATTAGTTTTGCATTTTTTGGATTTTGACACATAATCAGTTCACTCTCATACTTAGGAAAAACAGAGTTTCAATTATTTCACTGCAGGAATCGATTGAAAAATAATTCTTTCTTCGTTTCAGATACTGCCATTTGAAGAAATTGTTATACACTGCTCGTCACTGACGATGTAACTGGACTATTATTTTCAATTTCTATGGTCCAGATTTTGTAGAAACAAAAACTTCTGAATTGCTCAAGTTATCACAGAGTCACATATATTCAACACCTTTCGATAGGGGCACTAGAAAAATAATATTCGATACACACTATAGGAACTGAATCTGATATACTTTTTTTTTTAAATAGTTTCCTAGTCGTCAAAGAAATAGTGGTAAATGCAAAATGAGCATATAGAAAATCGTTCATAATGTAGGCTGACGACAAAAATACTCGTATTGAATGCAGTTTGTTCATACCAAGTGTTAAATATCATTAGAAACAAGGGAATACATACCCAATAATCATTTCTAATAGCTAGTCGAACCGTTAAGGCAAACTGATCCGTGAAAATGTCTGAATATTTGATATGATGTGAATTTCGATGCACTGATCAAGTGTCTATTGCTAGAGACTACAAAAATGAACAGTTTTCAAGATATGGCCGTATCAATATCTGATTTTTTTAGTTTTCAAGATTGTGGCCCATAATCGCTTAGCTCTTATACCCAACAAAAACGGAATTCTATCGATTTCTTCGCAGGAATTAACTGAAAAAAAGTTGTATTTCATTTCAGATACATTCATTTAGAGAAAGTAGCATACACTGCTCGTCACTGGCGATGTAGCTGGGCTATTATTTTCAACTTTTGTATTTCCGTGTTCGTAGAAACAAAAACTCTTGAATTGTTCTAGTTCTAACAAACATACTTATATCCAATACAATTCAATTGTGGCATTTGAAAAAATAATATGCGATACACACTCTGAGGCCTCGGTCAGAGTGGCACCGGTTTCGGCCGAATTTAATAACGGCCGTGTACGGCCGAAAGTGATCGGCCGATGATGGTGGTCTGTATATAGCCGTTTTCGGTTGAAAGCACAAAATAGGTAGGATACCTAATACGTGTTTTAGTTTTTCATAAGTGCTTTTCATTAAAAAGTGAATAATCGGTATGAATTTACAAACCTATTTGATGACAGAAACTAGCCTAGCGCTAAAAGTGTTAATGTTAAAAAAAAAAGAAACGCTACTACATCAATGACATTTATGATTCCAGAAAGAGAGTTGGTGAATATCATACGCTTTTTCCAGAATTACTAGATCAACCAGAAAAGTTTGTCGAGTACATGAGAATGAGTAAAGAAACGTTTTACTACATTTTGAATGGAATTCAAGATACCATTCTCAAATACTCAAATTTTCGACAGTGTATATCTCCAGAGGAGAGGCTTGTTGTTACTCTAAGGTAAACAGGATAGCACCTTCTATAATTCATAAAAAGCAAGTAATTAAAGAAAAAGAAAATATTTATTCTTCAAAACGTACAAATAACTAGTCCTAATATTTAATAATTATTCATTGCTTTTTTAGGGAAGCACAAAAATTCGCCTAACGGGACAGACAAGTCTTGAGTGCTAGTAGTTGGTGGGCGTAATTCCCAGAAAGTTTTTTGTTGGGGGTTGTTTTGACCATCAGTTGTTGATAAAAGTGAGTCATTTGAATGTTCTTGTGTTGAAGGTGAAGGTGTTACACCAGGAATAAAGGCTGACTGGTTCAAATCACAAAGTTGTTTCTCTTCAATAATGAGCTGCTGAATTTTAATTCGCGTTTGTAATTTATGATCTGTTGGAATAGATCGTAAATGTGGTAGTAAACTCATTAGAAAGAAATAGTCTTCATCCTGAATTTCGGTATTTGGTTGGGAGTGAGAAACCATAACGTCTAAATGAGCAACTTTTTGTTTTTCAATGGCTATTAAGTCACTTATTGGATCCTTCTGAGATCGCATTCTCTTTTTAGTAGGTTTGGGTGTCTCCACTGAGTTAAGAGATTTTGGCTTTTGCAACATATGTGTTTTCGCTGTATTTTGATCTGTTTCATTTGGGGTTTTGTCAGACTTCGATGTTGTTTCAGAACCGTATGGGGATTGCGATTCATCATCAAATTGTAAATCTGAAGTAAATTCATTTTGTAGGTTTCTGTCAACGGGAATTGCATTCAGGTCACTGGCATTCTCTTTTAGAATGGCTCATAACACAATAGCAAATATTGTTTACGAAACATGTGAAGCTATTTGGAATACATTTTGTTTAAAACATATGGCTATACCAACAACGGATGACTTTTACAAAATTGCGAATAAGTTTGAACATTTATGGAACTTCCCAAATTGCGTTGGATGTATCGACGGCAAACATGTGCGAATAAAATGTCCAAATAATTCTGGATCTCAATTTTATAACTATAAAAAATATTTTTCAATTCATCTTCAAGGGATCGCCGATGCAAACTACAAATTTATAACGGTAGATATAGGAGCATATGGAAGACAAAGTGATAGTGGAGTATTTACTACAACTAATGTATATCATTGCTTGGAAACCAATACATTCAATTTACCAGCGGAGAAAAAAGTAACAAATACAGATGTCATTCTGCCCTTTGTTCTCTTGGGCGATCAAGGGTATCCTTTGAAAAAATATCTAATGCGACCATATCCTGCTGACGATAATATTACTAAAGATAAAGAAATATTCAATTATCGACTAAGTAGAGCAAGACGCACTGTTGAATGTGCATTTGGAATTTTAGTGACCAAATGGAGATGCCTTAAAACTGAATTACAAGTTTATCCAAATCATGTTGATACAATAGTAAAATGTGTTTGCCTATTGCACAATATTGTACTTGACAGAGAGGGAATGAACGATATAATTTCGGCAATCTCTACAAACGAAGGGGCTGTATACAATGGAAATAGAGGAGTTAGACGTTTTAATCGTTCTACCAGGGACGCATACGAAATACGTGATAACTTTAAACAATATTTCAATACTGTAGGAGCTATTGACCATCAATATAATATTTAAAAGAGTTTTTACTTACTTGTTGTTTTAATTTCTGAGGCTATCTCATTCCATAGTTTCCGGGCAATATCTCTGTTATAATAATTTTTATTCCGTGTATCCCATAACGTGGTTTTCTCAAAAACTAAACTGATCAAAAGATCACAATCCACCATTTTTATTGTTGAATTCAAGCAAATTTCATCAAAATTGAACCGAAACTTTCGAAAAAAACAAATAAATTTGAATTCGTCCGATGACAGAAACATTCGGCCGAATTCGCCGGTCCGAATCGGTTGTACTGTGACCATGTCAATATGTCTGCTCATAAATGAAACGATCGGAGTAATCTGCCGTACACGGCCGAAACTAAATTCGGCCGAATCCGGTGCCACTCTGACCGAGGCCTGAATATGATTTGAATTTTTTTTGGAAATATTCTCCTGGCCATCAGGAAAATAGTGGAAAATGCAAAATAATAAACTAGAAAATCGTAATTATAATGTACGCTGACGAGATGAATTAACACTCGTATCGAATGCAGATTTTTAAACTCGATTCTCTAGTGAACAGCAAAAAAATATTCATTTCTTCAACTTACCTCTAACAAATTGAATAAGATCACAACAGCAACCGCATCATTGTATAGTACCCTACCCCATTTTGTTCAAACTATACATTTTTCGTTCAATAGTTCTTCATTTAGTGAATGCACCTACATTTCACTTCTGTAAAGATGACCACTGTCAGATTTTTGTGCCTTGACTCTGTCTGTACTCTTCAAAAAAAAATTTCGTCGTTTTGGTGTTTCAGCTACTCCGAAGACACACATAGAACTGAGATTGAATAACGTTATCTTATTTGCCCCATGTATAATTTTGCAATAGTTCGAGTGAATACAATAAATAATATTTGGTTTGTTGAACAATTGACCCTCGTTAAATGTTACGCATAGATGATTTGATGAACGTATGGACCAACTTTCTTTTACGTACTATTATTTTCACTACTATCATCATCACTTTGGTGGAGAATTGATATTTTTCATAAAATAAATATTGTTACTGTTTTACAATTTTCCCATTATTATTTATATATTCTTCCTATGAATACTCATTTATTTCAAAATTCATTGTTGTCTAGAGTTGATGGCCGTGTTCGTTAAACATCTGCACCAAAGCACTCCTGTGCATATAGGCTTTCGGCTGAGAAAAAACTGGCCGCTTGGACCAGACAACATTGAATATATTGACTACGGCCGTGAAAGACTACATTCTCTCATCAGTTATCGGTTCAATTAACAATTAGAAATGATTTTTCATTATGTATATTTAACACCCGGTATAAAAATTCTGCATTCGATAAGAGTATTCATCTCGTCAGCGTACATTATAAATACGATTTTCTAGTTTCTCATTTTGCATTTTACACTATTTTCCTGATAGCCATGTGAATATTTCAAAAAAAATTCAAATCGTATTTAGAGTGTGTATCGCATATTATTTTTTCAAATGCCACAATTGAATTGTGTTGGATATAAGTATGTTTGTTAGAACTAGAACACTTCAAGAGTTTTTGTTTCTACGAACACGGAAATACAAAAGTTGAAAATAATAGCCCAGCTACATCGCCAGTGACGAGCAGTGTATGCTAATTTCTCCAAATGAATGTATCTGAAATGAAATACAACTGTTTTTCAGTCAATTCCTGCGCAGAAATCGATAGAATTCTGTTGATATTTAACACTCGGTATAAACAAACTGCATTCGATACGAGTATTTATGTCGTCAGCCTACATTATGAACGATTTTCTATATGCTCATTTTGCATTTACCACTATTTCTCTGACGACTAGGAAACTATTTTAAAAATAAGTATCTCAGATTCAGTTCCTATAGTGTGTATCGAATATTATTTTTCTAGTGCCCCTATCGTAAGGTGTTGAATATATGTGACTCCGTGATACCTTGAGCAATTCAGAAGTTTTTGTTTCTACAAAAACTGGACCATAGAAATTGAAAATAATAGTCCAGTTACATCGACAGTGACGAGCAGTGTATAACAATTTCTTCAAATGGCAGTATCTGAAACGAAAAAACAATTATTCTTCAATCGATTCCTGC
This sequence comes from Chrysolina oricalcia, assembly GCA_944452925.2. Lineage (NCBI taxonomy): Eukaryota > Metazoa > Arthropoda > Insecta > Coleoptera > Chrysomelidae > Chrysolina > Chrysolina oricalcia. The sequence continues at coordinate 49,688,133 of OX101825.2, read as the reverse complement.
AGTGGAATCATTGAAACTCGGTTTTTCCTAAGTATAAGAGTGAACTGATTATGTGTCAAAATCCAAAAAATGCAAAAAAAATTACATTGATAGAGCCATATCTCGAAATCTGTCCATTTTTTGGAGTTTTTGGCAATGGACACTTTTGATCAGTGCGTCCAGATCTACACCATACCAAAAATTCGGACAAATTCACGAAAAGCCATTTTCCATAAGAAACGTGCGTGGTCCTTTCAAACTATCAGAGATACGTTAATGGACTTTCAGGCAATTTTTATAAAAAATTCATTAATTCATTAATTGTTATCTGCATATGCATTTGCCACAGGTTTGTTAAACATCCCGTATAACCACAAACATTTATAAATATGTCAAACGAACATTCCTATCATATGGAAAAAACTAATTTCCACTATGTTCACTAGTGCTCCTATAATTGAGCAATTTCAAAACTCACCAACACCTGGAAATTGTTGAATCTATAGGCGTGATTGAACAATTATATTTTTTGGAACATGTAACGGTTCTTCTAGTCATCCTGTCTAAGAATTGGAATAAGTAGGAATTCAGAAAGGACCGTTTCAACAAAAAAAAAAACTATACAATCGTATCTAAGAAATCTAAGTGGAATCAAACGTAAAACTGTTATTGTAACATACGGGAAGGATAGAAAAAAATCTGGAATTGTTAGAAAACGAACCATATAATCAACGGTATTCAAATGACATGTAAAAATAGACTCTCCAAATATAATGAGGTCGAAATGTCAATCTTTCACGCCAAATTGACTTCCTCCCGAGAGTTATTTAAGTATTCACATAACATAATAGAAATCCGACTGAAAACCGTTAAAATCGGAATGCGTAATGCCCACTTGTGAACTATTTCCTATTTTGACTAAAACGTCACAATATGAATATGTCAACTTGGGTAACGCGACGTGGCAGCTGAGGAGCTTTAAATTGCGATTATTTGAATGACTCTTCCCTATTAAATCTACCGGAAGAAGTCGTATTGTATTTCCGTTGATTTTATCGGCAAATCTCATTATTTGCGGTTACTTCAATTATTGCGGTGAATTTGACTGGAGTGATTCTTTCGACGATTAACAGCGGTCAGAATTCAGTTCGAAGTTTGGTTCAAGTTTCTCATGAAAATGACCGTTTGCTTCAGAACATACACTTTCAGAATGTACTTCAAGATTTTCTCTTTCGGTTTAAAATCTCTGTGAAAAAAGAGACTCAATTGAAACTTTGTATGGGGGCATGGGATAAGGATGTTATCTTTATACCAAGTATTTTTTTTGTAACTCTATAATACCTATAGACCAGTACTGATTAATTTTTGAGATAAAAAAATTATCAACAGCATGAGACCTACTGGAAGAGGAGCAAAATATTGTTCGAATGACGGGAAAAATAAATTGGAGTCGAAAAATTGGAGAATGGTTTCTCGAGAATTGCAACGAAAGTCTCCTATCGAAAAAAGTTGCATGGCAAACAAAGTTGTTGATAATAAAAAGATCTGGAACTTTGGTGAAAATATAACTTATTATGTTTCAAGAGAGCTGTGATTTTTTTGTAGCTGAATATAGATTTTTCCTTTTTTTTCGTTAAATTTCGAAAAAACGACCTCATTTTCAACTGAAAAGTTTCACCGATAAAGTTCTTTTTTCAAGCTCGCCAACCGCCAGTTTTTTCGTTGAAGCTTTTACTTCTAGATTATGTAATTAAAGAGTAGCACTACTGTGGAATTATTTTCCAGAAAACGCGAAAAACTGAAAAAACAGATTTTCAAAAATCAATTTTTTCAATTTTTAATTCCATACTCATATTTATTTATTAAAATTATTGAAATTAACAGTTGAAAATTTCGAGAATATTAATTTCATGTTGCCATAATGGGTACAAAGGAAAAACAAGGACATAAATAAGGAGGAGGAGGAGGTGAACTTTTGGGGGTAAAAATGGTTTCTCACGATTTCCAGCGAAAATTAACCTCCTACAAAAAACAGTAAGAAGAAAAAGTTGTTGGCAATAAAAAGATCTACAACTTTTGTTTTCAAAATTTTTCCACATAATCTCAAATTTTCAAAATTTGGTTTTTCGCCCTTTTGACGGTCAATTTGAGGTTATATCGAAAAGTGTTGAATACAAAAGTTCTCGATTTTCTCATTTTTCACAACTATTTCATTGAACATTTTCCGTTAAGAAGTCACGTTTCGCCTGAAATCGCAAAAAACCGTTTTCAGCCCCTAAACTGCATCCCAATTTCACCATTTTGAGTGTTTTCGTTTTAAAATTTTTTTTTTCGTCAAATTTGGAACCTCTACAACATTGATTACTTGCATTTCGGACTTCCATCGTCTTGATGGTTGAAATATTTCTACTTCTTTCAATTTTTCACTACCTTTCAATTGCTTGAATCTGCAATCGTCTTCAGGTGAATACTGTATTCAACTTTTTTGTATAGGAGGTCAACTTTCGTTGTCAGTCGCAAAAAACCGTGAGATATCGCTTTCAACCCCTAAAAGTTCACCCCTTTCCACCCTTCTCCATTTTTTCCGTCATTCGAACAATATTTTGCTACTCCTCCAGTAGGTCTCATGCTGTTAATGTTTTATCCCGCTTTTATATTTTTTGTCGTCCATCAGCACTGGTCCACTAGAGGCATATTCAAAAAATTATAATTCGTGTTTCAACACAATACTCGTATAATATACTACCATCACCAAAGATGATAATATATTCCATTAGTGTTCATAGACTCAATAATTTCCGTTTTGAATTAAAATTGTGAACAGAAATATAGGGGAGAGTTGCCTATAATGAACCACTTTTGGAAAATTCACAATAACTTCACATCATTAATAATTTGCTTGAAAAAAAAAATAAACACAGCTTTATTATCTTGTATACAATTAGTACTAAGTATCAAAGATACACTGAAATAATAGCCTAACTGTAGAAAAAATATTTTAGAAAATATTACATATGGTTCATTTTAGGAGACCTGGTGCGTAAATTGAACTACCTGCTACCTAAATTGAACTTCAGTTATAAACATGGATTCAATTTTGAATCAGTTTATCAAACATAGCTTGTTATAAAAGAAATGTGTTAAATAAATGGACATACCTACGTAACAGATTAAAATCATATAAAAATCAGGAAAAAAATTTCTTGAAAAAAAGATGTAGTTGGGTATAAACACCCAGGCAAAATTCACAATTAAAATCTTCGTCCCCTTCGAGTCCAGCACACTGTTCATGTGCCCACTTGGAGCAATTCTGACATCTGGCCCAACCCTCATTTGGTTTGGAGTTAGAATATTTTTCATAGCAATACAAACATAATTCTTCGGCGTTTTCATCGTTATCTTCATCAGAATCGCTTAGGTACGGTGACGTTTCTTTAACAAGCCTCTGTTTAGGTTTATTTTGAATTTCAGAGAATAAGTTGACTGTTGCTTTGTCTAGAAACGACTTATCGCACCTGTTTTTTTTGTTTCGTGGAGGAACTTTTCTCTCCCCTTCCTGAGGATTTTCTTTTCGTTGTTCTTTTTGTTTTTGTTTACTTTTTTCAGTAGCTTTTCTCTTTTTGTTCTTACTCTCATTTCCTTTATCGGGTTTTTTCTGTTTCTCTTCAAAAGTTTTTTTGTAAGGTGTACTAGTGAGGATAACTGCGGACGCAGTAGTTTTAGTTTGCCGTCGCTGAATAGTTTTGCTTGTTCCAGGGATAGGTGCCAATTCATTTAAACTTTGATTCAACTTTTCTGGTGTGATTTCACCTGGTACTTTGTCGGTATCAATAGGTGTTTTGATAACACTACTTCTAGAACTAGAAGAGTTGTCCGCTACTGTCGAATTTTCGATGGAAATAGCTTGATTAGTAGATCCGGCAGAGCCATCAGCTACTTCTTCTTGCTCGGTAAAATGTGTTTCAACCGCAGTGGCTGCAGCAAATAAATGATCCGCGAATTTATTTCGGTTGACTGGCCAAATTCCAGCTCCTCTAAAAGCACTCTCGCTCACACCAACCGATGCAGCCTTTCCGTAGGCTCTATTTAACAATTCAGCTATGTTGTACACTGTTATTGCCTGACCAATGTGAGCTCGCAGCCAAGAATCTTGCTCTTGTACAAAATAAGTCTGTAGAGGTTTGAAAAATCCAACGTCTAACGGCTGGAGACGATGGGTTGTATGACTGGGCAGTTGCAAAAGGTGAATATGATGCTGACGACAAAATTCTAGAGCTTCCCGATTTTTGCTATGTGTGGAGTGTCCATCTAGCAGCACAACTACTGGTTTCTCTTCATTGGATTGAACCATACTATGGAAATGTTTAAGCCACTTAACAAAAAGTTCGCTGTGAATATAGCCACTATCTGAAATTTCAATAAGGCTCCCAGTTGGAGCTCCACGAGCAAGTTCCGGTGCGAATCTTTTTCTTTTAAATATGAGCATAGGAGGAACGTGGAGACCAGCGGCGTTACAGCAACAGACCATTGTAGTGTTGACACCTCGCTCTCCACTAGATATGCCACTAACTTGTCGTTTTCCCTTCTTGGACACTACCTTTTGCATCCTTTTCTGGACCGTTGTGTAACCGGATTCATCAACGTTAAATATAGTGTTTGCGGTAATTTTGTATTTATCGACAAGTTTTTCTAATAAATCGAAAAACTCCATTACTTTGCTCCTCTCGAAACCTCGTGCTCTGGCAAGGGATGTTGATTCAGGCTGGCGAACAGATAGTTCCGGATGTCTCTTCATAAAGGCGTAAAACCATTTTTTACCTGCAGTCTTTTTGTCCCGATTGAACCGATGGGGTAAATTGTGTTTTTCGGCCAACTGGAAAGCTAAACGTCGTATGTCGATTATTGTAAATCCGTAGAGCATTTCTTCAAACTCAGTTATACGCTTTACTAGTGTATTTTTAGTTTCCGTGGAAAAAACACATTTGGTCCCCATCTTTTTTACGTTTTCTTTAGCTAGTGTATTAGTGCCCCTGAGGTGTCTCAGCAGTGTAGATTTGCTAATATTATATCTTCATTCATTCAAACCTGCCTCGCCAGCCCTATAAGCTCCAATAGCCATAGACATCTCCTGTTCCGTCCAACGGCCATACTTCCCACGTTTGGACATTGTTGATTCTTTTTCTGAAACAAGTATCCTAAATTGAACCAGTTCAATATAAGAAACTAACAGGGGTTCATTTTAAGCACCACAGCGCAATTTGTTTTTTTAAAACAGTTCTTGAAAAAAAAACAATATATTTTGATTCTGAATTGTCGTAAACTATGTCTAAATGAATGCTTTAAATGTGAACGAAATCGAAAATTACTTACTCGTATCCTCTTAAGAGATATTTACTTAGTAAAACCGTTGAAATATTACATTGAAGACAATCTAAACACATAACAACCTCTTCTCGTGCTTGTCGTTGACCAACTGAACCGAAATTCATGGCTAAGTGTACAATAAACTTTTCGTATTCACTTATAGATGGCGGAAATACACTGATTTGTTAAAAATAGGACCTAGGTTCAATTTAGGTACCAGTTCAATTTAGGCAACTCCCCCCTACAGAGTGTTTCAAAACTGAAGGCTGATCCTAAAGGGCTATAATCCTTGAAACAGGATTGGCACAGTCTTCGGAATACAGAATACAGTGGTTATTACAACTGATAAATCCTTTAAAATACAACTTGTCTTATTTTTATTCATCGTCAACTAGTTGTGATGATCACATCCGCTTCACAAGTATGTGTAGTCACCCGATGTACAGAGTCCTTGAAAGAGTTGGCATCATTTGGGAAAAACTATTATAAATCATTCATTTTGAAATTCGACTTGGGCGTTAAGTTGTGCTTTGAAAAATATGGAATATTACCTAATAAGATGTGGTCACATGACTTTCGCTACCTGTCGAAAGTAATATTTTTTCAAAATTATTGCTGAAACTGGACTTATTATTCGAATTTTGAAAAATTTCCAAGAAAAAGATTGTTTCTATTCGGATGTTACATCTACATCTCGAATTTGAACGTTGTATTGCAACTTTCACTTTTTGCCATTTTTTCTGTAAAATAAAAAAATTCGTAACTTCCACAAAACTGTTTTATACCAGTTTTATACCAGTTCAACATGTGACTAACTTTCAATTAGGAATTATCGACAAATATATGTTTTTCTCTAGAAAATGAGAATAACTAAAATTTCTGTTATGCTTGAAGTAAAGTTGACGTATTATTATTATATCTTCAGTATTAAGAGGAAGTTGTACTATACCATAAAACAGTGTGTGCAAGGGTTTGGTGGTCCCTAACATTTTTGGTTCAATTTTCACTTTAAGTGAATTGAAAAATAAGTAAATATTGGTAAAGATGTTATCTATGTTCCCTTTTTCTCACTTTTCCAAAATTTGATTTAGTTTTTTCTGAAAAATATCGCAAAAGTCCATATTTTTTGATGATATCCCCATTTTTTTTTTTTTTAAATGAATCAGATCAAATTTCGAAAAAGTGAGAAAAAGGGAACATGGATTAGATCTTTACCGACACGTTCAAATTTTTTCATCCACTTGTAATGACAATTTAATTCATGCACTAAAAATGCCATATGTCGCGGTGTTTTGTCGTTATGACAGCGAAAAAAGTTTGCCCTAACTTTTCCTGCGACAAAACGGAACCTAACTTTTGAAATCACGACAACCAGCATTGTAAACAAATTTTTGATGACGTTCTGTCAATATTTCTCAAACTTGCATTGTTAGAAAATTATCTTATTTGTAGAAATGTCGCGATTTGGACAGAGAAATTGAAGAAGCAATCAATAATAATGTGCCTCGCAATACTGTGAATTCAACTACGTCCATTTGGCGACAATTTGCGATGTTTCTTTTGGAAAAAAATATGAACTCATTGCAGAAACTTCCACTGAGTTAGCTTCTATTTTATGTGACTGGGCATTCAACATGAAGAAGAACAATGGAGAAGACTATAAAGAGAGTTCAGTCAAAACGATTTGGAACACTTCAGCAAAAATGTTACAAGAGAAGTGTTTCAAAGAATATGAAAGAAATTTTCAATCCGTTCACGGAGATACAGTTTAAGAAAGCGAGAAATGCACGCGACACAAAACGCAAAATTTTGTAAGCAATCCCAGAAAAAAGGAAGGTGAGTTCTAAGGCTCTCACAAAACAAGACATTTTTGAAATGGCACTGTTCTGGAGTGAAGAACCTGTAGGCCTTCAAAGAAAATGTTATCATACTGCTGTCTATGAATTGGCTTGGAGCGATGGAGAAGCAGCAAATTGTAAGGTATTCTATTTTAAACTCGAGACAGACAACCGTGGAAGAGAGACCGGAAGAGTTGAATATAACCCAGTGTTTTCGAAGACAGCACAAGGTGGAAATCAGAAGATGGCCGACAGTAAATGGTTGGTAGCACACACTGAAGAGGATTGTGTATGTCCAGTAAGATTGTTTAAACAAATTATGGGAAGACGGGGAAACCATATCACATGTGAATTTTTTTTCGAAAGGATGGTATAAGAATTCGGTAAAGGTAAAGATTATGAGTCCAGCTGGGATTTTGATAAAAATTTTAGAGACGTTTTAAAACATCGTAAAAACACTAGAGCAATCGAAATTTTTGCGCGAAAAGAGCATTTTCTATTTTTTTTCTTGATAAAACATGTGTGGGAACTTACTTTTGAGAGACACAATTACAAACCGTTGGACGGAGTTCAAACGTATTTTTCATTTCAATCCCATTGTCTTGAACTTCAAACACTTCTATCCAACCATATGGAGTAATTCATAGTACCTAATAAACACGCAAAAAGATTTTTATTCAATGTACATAAACAACCAGTTTATTTGACAAATGTTAAATGACAGGACACTTTTAACACGAAGTTAATAATGCCACGTTGCCAATTCTATTACACGGAATAGTGACGGTTAAGTCTCGTTCATACCCTCGCGAATTTCTCAATTTTTCTGCAAATAAAATGGCTGCCGACATGGTTCAGCATCAACGAATGGTCCGGCATGACTGGCAGCCACTTCATTTGCCGAAAAATTGCGAAATTTGCGAGGATACGAACAAGTATTCATGGAAATTTAAGTTAAACTACAAGAAAGTGAAAAATTTATCGAATTCTCAACCGAGTTTATTAAAGGTTTCTGTCATTAACATTCAAAATAACTTTTGACATACAGTTCTCTGTTGAATGTCAAATCCGCACGATCTAATTAATTTGCGAAATGTTGGCCAATCGCACCCGCTTCGCTAGCATGGTTTATTTTGAGTTATAGTTTTCATTTCAAATTGTAACATAGGTTTGTGGAATTGACAGAATTGTTGACTATTTAGGAAAACCAGCGCGCGGATTTGAGAAATGTCGGCCGAACGAGCTCGCTTCGCTCGCATATGGTCTATTTTGTTTTATAGTTCTCATTTCAAATAATAACATTGGTTTGTGGAATTTACAAAATTGTTGACCAGTTAGGAAAACCAGCGCGTTCGGCCGACATTCGGCAAATCCGCGCGCGCGGATTTGCCGAATGTCGGCCGAACGCGCTCGCTTCGCTCGCATGGTCTATTTTATGTCATAGTTCTCATTTAAAATTATATCATAGGTTCGTGTAAGATGAATTGACAGAATTGTTGACCAGTTAGGAAAAGCTGCGCGTTCGGCCGGCTTTTCGCAATTGGTCTAATTGGTCCATGCGGATCAGTCTGGTCGATTAGAACTTTTGCGGTACTGAGTCTCGTTCATACCCTCGCGAATTTTGCAATTTCTTTACGAATGAAATGGCTGACAACAATGAATGGTCCGGCATGACTCTCAGCCATTTTATTCCCAGAAAAATTGAGAAATTCGCGAGGGTATGAACAAGTCTTTAAACTATCAGAAATCTCTATTGGCAACGTCGCAGTTCCAATTTATTCACTTGTCAACAAATTATAAATTAATTATATCTGCATAATAAAAGTAGCTTTTTTAACCTTTTCCATATTATTCGAAGCTTATTCTGCTAATGAATTGATACTTCTGTATATGTAGAAAGTGTTATCAATACAACACAGTTCATTAACATTGAAAAAATAGGTAAAATAACCCATCCAAAAAATTGAATTTGTTTGTCTTGAAAGTGAGTATCCACATTTATTTTTTCAAAAATAAAATAGAAAAATGTGTTTCCGCGCCAAAATTTTTTTTTTTAATTCATTTTATCGCGTTTTAGAGCATCTGTAAAAAAATTTTCAAAATCCCAGCTGGACCCATATTCTTTACTTTTTCCTAAGAATTCTCCTATTGGGATAAATGAAATATCTAAATGGACCAAATCCTCGGCGAAAAATATTGGACTTGATGTCAAGTGGGTGAAAATTACGAACCATTCTAATCGAGCTGCCGCCGTAACTGAATTATCCAGGAGTGGTATAGGTGAACAAAAACTTGTAAAAATTACGGGACATAGCAACCCATCGTCATTAAAACCAGTTAGATGAAGAACATAATAAAAATATCATTGGTTCCATTCGTACAGGAAACAGTTACTACCACCGCTCAGAATACTAATATGCAGCAAACTATTAACAAAAGACAAGAAAGTTCTGAATATCAAGCTTTTTTAAATAATTGTGTTTTAACAATTTTACTTTTCCGTTAAAGTAAATAAACTAATTTATATTTTTTAATTTATTCATTCACATAGTCATTAAATTTGTCGAAGTAAACTTGGCATTTATAATTCGAATTTTGTTGCCATTAGACAATTCAACTCAAAAAACTGCCAGAAAAAATTACTCGTCCTAAGGACACGTAATTTTTTCAGGGGCAGTTTTTTTCATTAAATTGCCAGGCAACAAAATTCTCATTAATACATGTCAAGTTTATTTCGACAAAAAAAGCTCTCGTGTGAAAAAAGTGATCTTTCAACGAAAAAAGAAACTGAAAACAAATTTTTGGCAGAAAAAAGTGTTCACATATCTTATAAATAAGCCCATTTTCAGCTATTATTTTGAAATAATTTTACTTTTGACTGGTAGCAAAAGTCACATGATCATATCCGTGTAGGTCATTTTACAAATTCATTCAATTTCAATTTAAATTGACAATCATCACTTCAAAGTGACAATAGTCACTTTGAACAGACAATTGTCACTCTTTAAAGTCGCTTTGAACTGGCAATTGTCACTTTGAAGTGACAATTGTCACTTTTATCTGACGACAATTGTCGCTTTGAACTGACAATCGTCACTTTGAATTGACAATTGTCACATTTAAGTGAAAATGGTTACTTTGAACTGGCAATTATCACCTTGAAGTGATGAAGTGATGAAACACCCTGTATGTGTGTTTGAACAAAATTGAGCTAGTGATGTCTTAGAGAACACAAAAATTTGGTTGCATAAACCATTACGAATTTCATTTACGGATTTTTTCAAATAAAGAAGTGACTTAAATACCAAAATCCAAAAATTCGGTATGTTCATTTTATTCGAAAAAGTACAGTTATTCCAGACCATCAACTTTTCATCAATCTCTCCTGCTAGGTACTCTAAAAACAATCAAGTTTTTAACTCATATTTATTGTTTCAATACATCTCGAGGAACGAGAGCAGTTAGCCTTTGTACAAAATAAAAATTTTCTCAAGTGAAAATAACTCATCCGAAGCGAAAAAGTCCAATAAGATTAAAAGCAAAGTGAAAAAAATTAGGAAGGCGTAAAGAAAGCACGGCTTTTGCGACGTAATTAATTAGGGAGGCATTAAGCAATCCATTACGAAAATGTTAACCGGTAAAGTGCACTGCTTTCAGAATTAAATCCACTGTTCTACAAAAAGCACCGTGAAATACCAGAATGACATCTCCCTGACGACGTTAAGCTCCCTCAAAAACCGCACCCTCTTTTGAATTACAACATTTTATATAGTTTCATATATATTCTTCTTCTCAGCTCAAGTATTTTTCTCGGTTAAAAGACGGAAACACAAACCAAAGTCTACAGTAAAAATAATCAACGAATAGTATATTCTGTAACAAGGTTAGAATGAAAATTCGATGCGAGTGGAAAGTTCCGAGCGCGAGCCGAAGGCGAGCGTGATGAACCACGAGCATCTCGAATTTTCATTCTAACCGAGTAGTAGACTATATTTTCTCCACGATCAAAGATAGGAAACGTGACAGCAATAATTTTGACACTTACTCAAATTTTGCCACTACGATGACAATCAACTGCGTCAAGGCTAATGTTATTATTTCTAACCAGTGTGAGAATATTATTCTATCACAAGAGTGAGAATGTAATAGTTATTTATTGCATAAGTGTTTTAGATATCATTTTATTTGCGCAAGAATGTTTAAACGCGAGAGCGAAGCTCGAACGTTTAAATTTCTTAAGCAAATAAAATGGATCTAAAACACGCATGCAATACAACGTTTTATTCACAATCACATTCATTTAGAATCAGAATCGCGGAAATTTTTCATCACAAAATGATTTGACGTTTTGCTCTGACGGCGGCTGTCACCTCCTCAAAAATCATTAAAATAACATATCGGGAGGTGTTGAATGGTTGCTATGTATTTTCGATTGTTTATCGACTCCATTTGTAAACATTTGTGAAGTTGGTGAAAATAAGTAAAAGGTGATTGATATTCAAGATTGTATTTTTCATTATTCCACTAGTGGATAAAGTGGTACTTTATACGGTTCATAAGTGTGGATAAAACTTCAATTATAAGGTGATTGTGGATAAATACATTTAAATTGCATGAGGGCAGAGGTGTTGCAAAATATTTCTTCAATCTCAAGAGAGAGAATTCCAGCATTCTGTAATCAAATTTGATTTCAGAATTGGCAAATTCTGTGATGATCGTGGAGAAAATTATATCAGGTTCACATCTATCAATTTCTTCATGGATAAAGTCGTAAGAGAGTGAATAGCCAAATGAGATGAGTCAAATCTTCGGAAATTATGTGCCCTGACAAGACAAAGAGAGCCTATACCTATATAATTATAATTATAACTATAATTATAGGTATAGTTATAATTATAGTTATAGCTTTAGTTATAGTTATAGTTATACTTATAGTTATAGTTATAGTATAGAGGGACAATATATAAAAATATAAAAAGAAAAGTTATTGAGTATAGCCCTCAAATTGTTGTGCAACCGTAGACACGTGTTTCGAGCTTAAGCTCTCATCAGTACGGTAAAGTCAAGTGCGAAGATGTACAAAACTTGGATGTAAAAATAGAAACAAAGGAAGTCAACAACAGGAAGCCAACCACACATTTGTGGCTTCGGTTAGAAGACCTTGAGCTTTCAAGGCAACAACTAACGTCGCCACGGAGGCAGATATAGCTACCAGCGTGACAATCCTACCCAGGAAAATACAAATCAGGATGGATTTATCGAGGGACAATATATAAAAATATAAATAGAAAAGTTATTGGGTATAGCCCTCAAATTGTTGTGCAACCGTAGACACGTGTTTCGAGCTTAAGCTCTCATCAGCTTAAGCTCTTATCGATAAATCCATCCTGATTTAAATTCTCCTGGGTAACATTGTCACGCTGGTAGCTATATCTGCCTCCGTGGCGACGTTAGTTGTTGCTTCGAAAGCTCAAGGTATTCTAACCGAAGCCACAAATGTGTGGTTGGCTTCCTGTTTCTGACTTCCTTTGTTTCTGTTTTTGCATCCAAGTGTTGTACATCTTCGCACTTGATTTTACCGTACTGATGAGAGCTTAACCTCGAAACACGTGTCTACGGTTGCACAACAATTTGAGGGCTATACCCAATAACTTTTCTATTCATATTTTTATATATTGCCCCACAATAAATCCATCCTGATTTATATTCTCCTGGGTAGGATTGTCACGCTGGTAGTTCTGCCTCCGTGGCGACGTTAGATGTTGCTTTGAAAGCTCAAGGTCTTCTAACCGAAGCCACAAATGTGTGGTTGGCTTCCTGTTGTTGTCTTCCTTTGTTTCTGTTTTTACATCCAAGTGTTGTACATCTTCGCACTTGATTTTACCGTACTGATGAGAGCTTAAGCTCGAAATACGTGTCTACGGTTGCACAACAATTTGAGGGCTATTTCCAATAACTTTTCTAGTTATAGTTATAGTTATAGTTATAGTTATAGTTATAGTTATAGTTATAGTTATAGTTATAGTTATAGTTATAGTTAAAGTTATAGTTATAGTTATAGTTATAGTTATAGTTATAGTTATAGTTATATTTATAGTTATAGTTATAGTTATAGTTATAGTTATAGTTATAGTTATAGTTATAGTTATAGTTATAGTTATAGTTATAGTTATAGTTATAGTTATAGTTATAGTTATAGTTATAGTTATAGTTATAGTTATAGTTATAGTTATAGTTGTAGTTATAGTTATAGTTATAGTTATAGTTATAGTTATAGTTATAGTTATAGTTATAGTTATAGTTATAGTTATAGTTATAGTTATAGTTATAGTTATAGTTATAGTTATAGTTATAGTTATAGTTATAGTTATAAATAAGGATGGATTTTGCGAGGGGCAATATATGAAAATATAAGTAGAAAAGTTATTGGGTATAACCCTCAAAATGTAATGCAACCGTAGACACGTGTTTCGAGCTTAAGCTCTCATCAGTACGGTAAAATCAAGTGCGTAGATGTACAACACTTGGATGTAAAAATAGAAACAAAGGAAGTCAACAACAGGAAGCCAACCACACATTTGTGGCTTCGGTTAGAAGACCTTGTGCTTACAAGGCAACAACTAACGTCGCCACGGAGGTAGCTATAGCTACCAGCGTGACAATCCTACCCAGGAAAATACAAATAAGGATGGATTTTGCGAGGGGCAATATATGAAAATATAAGTAGAAAAGTTATTGGGTATAACCCTCAAAATGTAATGCAACCGTAGACACGTGTTTCGAGCTTAAGCTCTCATCAGTACGGTAAAATCAAGTGCGTAGATGTACAACACTTGGATGTAAAAATAGAAACAAAGGAAGTCAACAACAGGAAGCCAACCACACATTTGTGGCTTCGGTTAGAAGACCTTGTGCTTACAAGGCAACAACTAACGTCGCCACGGAGGTAGCTATAGCTACCAGCGTGACAATCCTACCCAGCTATAGCTACCTCCGTGGCGACGTTAGTTGTTGCCTTGTAAGCACAAGGTCTTCTAACCGAAGCCACAAATGTGTGGTTGGCTTCCTGTTGTTGACTTCCTTTGTTTCTATTTTTACATCCAAGTGTTGTACATCTACGCACTTGATTTTACCGTACTGATGAGAGCTTAAGCTCGAAACACGTGTCTACGGTTGCATTACATTTTGAGGGTTATACCCAATAACTTTTCTACTTATATTTTCATATATTGCCCCTCGCAAAATCCATCCTTATTTGTATTTTCCTGGGTAGGATTGTCACGCTGGTAGCTATAGCTACCTCCGTGGCGACGTTAGTTGTTGCCTTGTAAGCACAAGGTCTTCTAACCGAAGCCACAAATGTGTGGTTGGCTTCCTGTTGTTGACTTCCTTTTTTTCTATTTTTACATCCAAGTGTTGTACATCTACGCACTTGATTTTACCGTACTGATGAGAGCTTAAGCTCGAAACACGTGTCTACGGTTGCATTACATTTTGAGGGTTATACCCAATAACTTTTCTAGTTATAGTTATAGTTATAGTTATAGTTATAGTTATAGTTATAGTTATAGTTATAGTTATAGTTATAGTTATAGTTATAGTTATAGTTATAGTTATAGTTATAGTTATAGTTATAGTTATAGTTATAGTTATAGTTATAGTTATAGTTATAGTTATAGTTATAGTTATAGTTATAGTTATAGTTATAGTTATAGTTATAGTTATAGTTATAGTTATAGTTATAGTTATAGTTATAGTTATAGTTATAGTTATAGTTATAGTTATAGTTTATAGTTATAGTTATAGTTATAGTTATAGTTATAGTTATAGTTATAGTTATAGTTATAGTTATAGTTATAGTTATAGTTATAGTTATAGTTATAGTTATAGTTATAGTTATAGTTATAGTTATAGTTATAGTTATAGTTATAGTTATAGTTATAGTTATAGTTATAGTTATAGTTATAGTTATAGTTATAGTTATAGTTATACTTATAGTTATAGTTATAGTTATAGTTATAGTTATAGTTATAGTTATAGTTATACTTATAGTTATAGTTATAGTTATAGTTATAGTTATAGTTATAGTTATAGTTATAGTTATAGTTATAGTTATAGTTATAGTTATAGTTATAGTTATAGTTATACTTATAGTTATACTTATAGTTATATTTATAGTTATAGTTAAAGATTTCGTATTTGTCGTTTCTGAGATATAAGCAGTTCTTAAAAATGTCGTAAATTGGGTGGACTAACAAAGAAAAGAACTGTTCTGTAAGTAGAAATAAGACAAATTCGAAATGAAAATATATTCATCGGAACTCTTTAGCAAGTCCAACTATAATTGTATTAGTGATAGGGTGTATACGGGATATAGTAAAAAGAGTCTTTTTTAGCGCTATTCCAGGACCAATGAATTATAATTCAGTAGGACATTATAGTTTTGGTCGATTCTAGGCGATTAAATCATGTTTTGTTTCTTGATAACTTTCTCTGTTTGAAATACGATTTTTTTCAATTATGGATTATACCCCTGTATTGAAAACTATTGACAAATCGGTTTTGACTACACAAAAAATTAATTATTGGCAATGTTGAATGAACAAAAAATAAGGTAACTTTCTGATGAATTCGGTTGTTCAATATTACCTTCCGTTTAAATACACCGGTGCATACATTTTTTTAGGTTTTACTCAGACTATTTTAAAAAAGGTTGAATATTACATATGAAAGTTTTGTCAACTTTGCATGTTGCGTCTTCAAGATATTCATTTTTAAAGTTTACTGTATTACGATAAATGGGGTTGTTGAAATCGTTAATTATAATTTTGTTTTGTTGTTAATATAGTCTTGAGTTTGCGTGTAATGATGCAATCTTGTTGTTGAGTGTAGATTGTACTATTTTCAGTATCAAGCAATTAATTTTGAAAAGTTCTGTATTAGAATTCAATTTATCAAAAGGTTCTCCAAAATTTTGTTCAATCGATATAGTATAACGTAATACTGTAAACTTTGAAAATGCATATCTTAGAAACGCAATTTACCACAACTACAAGTTACCAGTATATTAAATTTATGTTATTAACAGTGCGTAACTCATTGTTATTGATTTGAGAGTTTTAATAACTTACTTTTATCATTTCATCCTCTTCGTTCCTTGTAATTACTTAAATGATTGAGTTTTGGTGCACACTGTGCACATGTGAATACTACTGATCCTTGATTTGAGAAGATTTTTGGTTTAAAAAGCATGGCAATCGAATATATAATAATTATTTGTGGAAAATACCATAAAATGCATTTTCTCTCTAGCGGTTCTCCTAATCATAAGATCCTTTTATAACTTGTCAAAATTGTGTAGGGTGTTAAACCGTACAAAATATCAAAAAATTATCAAATTTTGCTGAAGCCATTTTTATAAGGTTTTGTGTCCTGTCCTTTCGTTATTATCAAAAAAGCGAAACTTGAAAGTTGCAATAGAACGTTCAAATTGAAGACGTCGGTGTAAAATCTAAATAGCAACAACTTTTTTATTTAAATTTTTTTGAAATTCGAATAAATAAGCCTATTTTCAGCAATTACTTTGAAAAAATATTAATTTTTACAGGTATCGAAAGTCCGTGACGACATCCGAGTAGGTCATTTTTCATATTTTTCAAAGCGCAACTTTTAGCACCCAAGTCGAATTTCAAAATAAATTATTAATTAAAGTGTTTCCCATGTAATGCCAACTCTTTGAAGGACACTGTATAGAAATGAAAATGATAGAGTGGATTTCCATGCCTTTAGTTGGAAAAGCAACCGTAGACACGAGTTTTTGACTTTTGGGGCTTCATCAGTACGCTATGGTCAAGTGAAAGCTTTTCTGATTCAGAATTCAACCTTGCATCGCACAGTAGGGTTGCTTTGTTTCGATGTAATTTCACCCATCATCTTGTTATCTTTCAATTGCCCAAAACCTCCGAATAACAAGAGTTTTTTGACCAGATTGTGTAACTACTCACTTCAAAGAACATCATGTATACTAACTCTGTCCGAAATTTGAAACTTTTTTCAAGAAATACTTTTTTTTTCAGTTTCAAGGCGCATTGAAACTCTTTCAAATAATCAGAAAAAACTAATCATTTTCATACTTTGTTCTTCAAACTGTCAACTGGAAGTTTCATATATTTCATTACATCATTTTCAAAAAAAAAGAAGCTTTTTATGTTATTTGATTGATTTTTCGCACAGACGTAAATTTTTTTTAAATTATTCATATCTCAAAAATGGTAGGTGGTAGATATGGGACATTATCAATAAAACTTAGTCAAACTGGTTAGTTGAATTCAAAAATTAGATTATATAAAGGGTGTTCCATTTGAAAAAAAGAGTTATAGTTTCAAAGATACTAACGAAGACTAATATTTCAGATACTCTGTAGTCTGTATAAAATAAGAACCAGGTTTTCTATGAAATACAAACCACCACACCTTATGTGGAACATGCCAGAATTATAGTATGGTGGATTAGTTGAGTCATGTGATATTAAATTGTTTCTTCTTCTTATTGTTTTAGTCATAAAAAAATTTAAAATGATTAATATCTAAAAAACGGCGAGAGATAACTATAGAACATGCTTCACAAAACTGATTTTGATTTTCAAGCAGAGTTCAAAATTGGTATAATACAGTGTGTCCCACTTTGAGCAGCCACACCCTCATATTTCGTTGAGCATGAAATAATTCGAAATTTTCTTTGACTCAAGTTGTAGTACTCGGAAATACCTACCTTTATGTTTACGTAACCTTTGTATATCCATTTTCCACGGCTAACTACGACCAAATGAAAAGTGAAAAATTGGGAAAAACATACTAGGCATTTTTTTATCACAAAAATAACACCAGATTCTGTTTCAGAACATCTTAAAACCCCCAAATCTAAATGCTTGAATCATTTGAATATACAGGGTATCATTCATTCTGATCAGAGTAAGCCTTGGAAAAGTGATATACTTATGGCTATTTTTCAAAGTATTAATTAAATATTTTTGGAAATTCTGTGACAAGAGAAGACATTTTGGAAATTTTCCAAGCATTATTTATGGATTAGAGTTGATAATGCTACCAGATACAGATGATACCCTGTTTATTCAAATGATTCAAGCTTTGAGATTTGGGGGTTTTGAGGTGTTCTGAAACAGAATCTGGTGTTATTTTTGCGATAAAAAAATGCCTAGTATGTTTTTCCCAACTTTTCACTTTTCATTTGGTCGTAGTTAGCCGTGGAAAATGGATATACAAAGGTTCCGTAAACATAAAGGTAGGTATTTCCGAGTACTACAACTTGAGTCAAAGAAAATTTCGAAAATATGAGGGTGTGGCTGCTCAAAGTGGGACACACTGTATATAGGGTGTTTTATTTGAAATATCTAAGTTTATGTCTATAAGATGTAGATGTGGCAACAATGCGGGGATGAAAATATTTTTGAAGGCAAGATTACAGCACTCTACGATAGTTGCCAAAATTTGGAAAACAATTTTTTTGGTTCCCCAGATACGTCTAATAGGTCATCTAATTTGGAATACCCTGTATAAACCAAATCAACTATTAATTATTGATATGTAAGATACAAATCCACCATATCGTATAACAATTCCTGCACATAATCACGATATACAGGATGAGTCCAAAGCTAGCAAGTTTTTTGAAGATTTCTAAAAAATTTCAGCGTTGGAATTTCATTCATTTCCACATATTTCAAGGGAAATAACGATCAAATCCAAATGTTGGCATCTCCTGAATTAGACTGATTTATCCAAGACGTTCTATTTTTCAGGAAGCCCCACCCGTTCTGTTTGATATATTCTAATGCCTGGAATTCCGGATAACTCGATGATAAATTCGATAGTTTATGACGACATTGACAGAGACAAATACAGACGTCCAGTAAACCAAGGAGACAACGACACCCCTGAAGAAGTACGGCGGAGGCGAGACTTTCGGCGACGCCAACGTCTACTTCAACAGGTACCAAATCACGATTAATCATTTTATGTTTCAGATACCAAGAAGAACCGACCAAGTAGTAATTTCAATTTCAGTTAACTCAGTACACAGCACTCGGCCCTCAGCCGAGCGTTTTTTCAGGCCTTCAGCCAGTTTCAGGAGGGCACCATGCACATAAAGTAAAGTCATTGTTTTAAAAGTCAACTCATGTCAGATATAAGGGAGCTTCAAGCCGAGAATTGGCTGGGCACTCCATATCAAACGGTCAGATTTTATTCTGCTGATCGCCAGTCATCAGGATGAGGAACCGCTTTAAACGAGCGGGGGTGGTGGATAGGGGGGTGAGCTTTCGAGTACGTACGAGTGCTGGGGAGTTCATCCTTCCGGGCCTCAACCTTAGGGGGTGCATGGTGGTGGATAGTTTATGATGAAAGTTTACTCTGCAGATAAACAAAATATACAGGTATGACTAAAATGATTGAATGGTTAATAAAACCAAGACAAAAGCTAGTGTAGAGCGAAACAGTTGTTATGGTTTTATAATAATAATAATAATAAATCGTCTTTATTCATCTTGCAAAAAATATAAATGTATACATAATTATATGGTATGACTTAGATGAAAGTACAAAGTGTAAGCTGATGCTGTTTTACAACTTAACCCTATTCAGGGAAAATAATTTCTACGGGACAGTAGTTGTTTTCTGTTGGAGACTTTTTTCATGGCTCTGATATTTCGTCATTCAGCTACGACGAAAACTCATTATTTATCAATAGGCCAATCAAATTAATATTTCGAGGAATCAATTTCCAGCAAGCAGGAAATCATTAATACCTTCATTTGGTCCTGAATGCGTGTAATCTAAGTTTGCACCATCCCAGGATGTGAGCTCAACTTTTGATAGCCAAAAAAACGCCAAATTTTTGCACTTTTTAAAAATTGTTTTGTTTGTAGCTAGAAAACGGTGTGCGTCGCGCGTCGGACGGAAAATGTCATTACACAAAAAATTCAGAAGACTCAATTCTACGTCGAATGACATCTAGAAATATCAAATTCGGTTCAGTAGTAAAGCCGAAATCGAGTTTAAAGAAAATGTATTAGTTTGGTGCATACATTTTGTGACTTTCCAATACGATACATCTTGAAAACAGATTCTCCTATTGTAGACTGGTGCCTATAATTTTAAAAAAAAGTAACAGGCAAGGACCAGGTGGGAAATGTTATTAAGTTTCTAACTTTGAAGAAAAAATAAAATTAAACACGAAACCTCACAAAATGGTGAAATGGTTAAAAACTTTTTTTGCGATTTTCAGCGAAACGTGGCCTCTTAACTAAAAATGGTTGATGGCGAAATTGTAGATAATAAAAAAGTTGAAAACTTTTGCATTCAACACGTTTCGACATAACCTCAAACTAACCGTCAAAATTGCGAAAACCCGAGTTTTTAGTATTTAATTCTTTTCTCGTGTATTAACGATTTAATTCACATGAAAATTTGTAAGCTTATGTCTTATTTGATGTCAAATAAGCATAATTTTTTCAAAATTCAGAAGACGACTAGTTTTCGAGTTATGTACAGTTTTCGAAAAAAATACCCTTATCTTCCACGAACAATTGTTCTGGTGTTTTTTTTTTGTATTTCGAAGGTCTATAAGTGATCATTTTAATTGATGAAATGTCTACTCTAGAAGAATCCATGTAATTTTGTGGTTTACTGATCGTCAAACCGCTTAAAATTGAGAAAATCCGACAACAAGTCTCTCTGCATCATAATTTTCTCAATAGTTTCAATAGTTGTAAAAACGAATAAAAATGATATCAATAAATTAATTTTGTAGTGTAATTATGTTAATTATTTACAAAAGTTTTTTATTTTTTCATTATCCACAACTTTATCATTAAACATTTCCCGCTAACAGGTCACGTTTCGCCGCAAATCGTAAAAAACCGTTTTCAACTCCTAAACTGTATCCCCATTTCACCATTTTGAGTGTTTTCGTGTTTGAATTTTTTTTTTCTACAAACGTCAAAAAATGTCGAGGTTCGCGCATTGACAACAGTATGCGAAGTGGCACTTTTTTTCATTTTCATTCGTTACCATGACACCGTGCGCGAAGTAATGTGCGAAATATATTTCGCACACTGCATGTAAACTATATGGGATTTTCATATTCTAACCTATATGGTCCTCAACTCCTCAATCAAGCAAAAAACAAGAAATCGTTTATTTATTAATGTAGAACAATAATTAAGGCTTTCAAATTGTGAGAGATATTTTTCTGGCTTTATTTGCTTCACACCACTCTTTAAATTGCTGATATGCATTTTCATACTATTTCCTTGAAGTTGGAACCTCAACAACATTTTCCAGCTGGTCCTTGCCGGTTACTTTTTTTTTATTTTAAGCGTTTATTTTAAGCGTTTAAAGCGTTTTTATTTTAAGCGTTTTATTTCAAGCGTTTATTTTAAGACCGTTCAAATCAGATGCACGGAAAAAGTAAACAGTGGCAAGGAGCAGCGCATGCGCTTGGTGACCTCTGCGTCATCAGTCTCCCGCGCATGGTCGTGTTTGCTGGTGCCAATCAGCCTGAGCTAGTGCATTGGACAGTTTCTGCCACTCGATTGTCAGGCTAGGCTGTTTTGCCACGGTAAGTTTCATTCAAAAGGTAACACAAATTCATCTGAGTTTTTTTCAATACATTAAATTCACATGTCCGAATGTTCAATTTTTCTTGATTTGTCCAATTATCCGGATATCTGATTACCCGGATCGGGTTCGGTCCCAAATTTTGCAACAATCTAAAGTCTGATTTTTTTCTTTACTCTTAAGTTCGTGTCTCAGTTTTGATGATTACAGAGTGAAAAGTTGATTATATTCGGAAGAAAGTGTTCTATTGTTTCAAAGATTATGTGGCGTGTTCAACAATTGATCCTGAGGTTCTCATTCCAGAAGGTCAAGTGTTCTTGGCAACCCTCCATTCATCTATGGCAGATGAGACCTCCTTGGACCAAATCCAGTACGAGATATTTTTAAAATCCCTAACAGAGCCAACTTTCGAGCAGACCTCTTTACCACCAACAAATGCAGCCGCCCTACATATTCTACAGGTGTTCCTTCAAATACAGTGTTGGTGTGATAGACCAAATGATCCTCTGAGCTGGGGTTGGAGGAGGACGGATCTTGGCCCATCATGAACACCAAGGATCAGCTCCACGTGGAGTTCTCAACACTGTATCCTGCAAATGAACAAAGGAGTATACAGGGAAATGTAGTTGTCAAAAAGAAGGCATGAAATGTTCGACAACATGCCTCAACTGCCACGACCAGTCATGCTCGAACGCAGCACCTTTCGGGGATGTGACCTTAATTGCCGTAAAAACAGAAATAGGTGGAAAAAGGTAGTCCCTTTGAAGATTATCCAGATGAAGAGGATCTCGATATGCAACCGCTTCTCAGATAAAAAGGCCATCGACATCAAAGAAAATGCTAATATGAATGCTGTCACATTTTGTGCTGCATGCCTATTATATATTGATTTATACCATTG
Source organism: Chrysolina oricalcia (assembly GCA_944452925.2). Lineage (NCBI taxonomy): Eukaryota > Metazoa > Arthropoda > Insecta > Coleoptera > Chrysomelidae > Chrysolina > Chrysolina oricalcia. The sequence continues at coordinate 49,665,415 of OX101825.2, read as the reverse complement.
GTATTGTATTGGTAGGTATGGATGGTGACTGATGCGCTGCGACCTAGTTAGATATATTGTGCCCCATCTTCTTCTGCTATTTCAAGGTGTTCTCGTTTACAGCAGCCCCTCAAGCCTCAATTCCTTCAGGAATTTTAGGATTTTGAGGGGATCCATTTGTGGTATTTCTTCCACAGTCAGCTGGTGTGATCCCAGTATATTTAATCTTTTGTGGTGTACAGCATAACTCTCCATCAATATGTGGTTAGGTGTTTCTGGATGTTCCCAACAGAATCTGCAGGTGTTGTCCTCCTCTAAGCCTAGCTTCCTTAGGTGTTCTTTGAGTCTGCAATGCCCCGTTAGAAATCCTGTGATTGTCTTTAGACTAATTTTGCTGAGGTTAATCAGTGTTTTCGATCTTGCTCGATTGAAATTGCTGAGGAGATCTTTGGCCTGCCTTAGCCCTGGAAGTCTTTGCCAGTATGTTGCTCTCATTGCTTCTTCAGTTTTATGGAGTTCTTCTTGGAAGTAAGATTTTCCAAGTCCGCAGAATGGTTCTGGCCCGATCAGTGGCGTTGATGCCCCTTTTCGTGCCAGGGTGTCTGCTTGTTCATTGCCCTCTACTCCGACGTGCCCAGGCACCCAGAGGAGGATCACCTTGTTGTTCCTGCCTAGATCATTAAGTTTTTCTAGTCATTCCCAGACCATCTTCGAGTTGATGTTATATGAGCTCAACGCTTTGATGGCTGCTTGACTATCGGAGAGGATTGCAATTTCCTTGTTCCGGTAGTTCCTGTCGAGGTTGAAATGAATGCATCTTGCTATGGCGTGAATTTCCGCTTGAAAAATGCTGGGGAAGTGTCCCATGGGTTCGGAGTACTTGGTACGAGGTCCAAATACTCCTGCTCCAGTTCCGTTGGGAGTTTTAGACCCGTCCGTGTACCATGTAATGGTATTCTTACCCAGTGCTCGAATGGATTCTGTGCTCCATTGTTTCTTGGTATTTAGTTCCGTTCGAAAAAATTTCTCGAAACTAAATTTCCTGGTAATTTCGTCAGTTGGGAGATCGGCAAGGTGTGCACTTCCGGTGGGGGTTGAGCCCCTTACACTGTGTGCTGTCCCTTTGAGTCCGACTTTGGCCAACCTCAGGTTTGCTCCCCAAGCAGTTCTCCTCACCATGAGATGGAGAGGAGTGAGGTCCAGAATGACCTCTATTGCTGCTGTTGGAGTTGACCTCATTGCTCCTGTTATGCAAAGACATGCTAGTCTTTGTACTTTCTCCAGGATTTTATTTGTTGTGGCGAGTTCGGTTCTACCGTGCCACACTACTGTTCCGTAGGTGATCATAGGTCTCACTATCATGGTGTACATCCATCGCAGTATTGATGGGTTACAGCCCCATGTTTTTCCTGCAATGTTCCTGCACACCATCAGTGATGATTTTGCCTTGTTAGCGATCTTTTCTACGTGTCTGTTCCAGAGTAGTTTTGATTTATACCATGTTTACATTTATATTTCATCAATAAACTGTTCATCTATAAAGTGTTTTTGTTACTTCATTGCATCTAAACTATTAAGAACTATAATTAATTTACTTAAATAAATCAAGAATAATTATACTTATTAAGGATTTAATGGTAATACAGAACTTTGATAAACCTAATAATGATTTTTATTTGTACTACTCGAATCTCAACTCAGGTTGTGCATACTACTTTAACATTGCAAAGCAATAAGAAGTGCTGTTTTGGTACAAATGACTTAAAATGACTTAAAACGTCGAAAAAACGCGATTTTGAATTGATTGTTGAATTAATGAATTGGACCAAATACAGACAGATTATTGACAAAAATTGGGAAGTATTTCTGACAGCTTCTACTTACTTTCGTGACAGATAGTATATATTTTAACAACAAATATAATAAAAATTTCGAAAACCAAGGAAATAATTCAAGAATAAGTATTTAGTCCCAACATTGATGCCAAATTTAAAATTTCTACTGACTGAATTTGAAAATAAGGTTTTTAAGTATTCAAGATATGATGTTTTGGAATGTTGCAAAATGTAAGTTTGCACCAAACTACGAAATTTTCTTCGTTTTTAACATTCGATTTCGGCTATACCACTAAACTGAATTTGATGTTTTTAGAAGTCATTCGACGCAGAATCTAGTCCACTGTATTATTAACACGTTGACTGCCATGTCGGTCTATGAGACCGAGGAAAAATTATTCTGGTGAGCCATCTCGGTCTCATAGACCAAGGTTGAGGTTGATACACCAGGCCAACTCGGTCTATGGGACCGAGCCAATTGAACTGTTCTTGAAGCCATCGGTCTAAATTATTGTCGATAATATCGCGAAAACAGACCGAGACGGCTTCAGTAACAAGTTTGCGTTGCAAATTGTTCTCATTCGACGCACAGACCGAGTCGGCGTGGCAGACAAATCAGTAAAAACAACGAATTTTTGGAAGATGAATACTGCACTCAGAGTCTCAATTTCCGAAAAATTCAACGATATACTATCTCCTGTAGGCTGTACCTACATAAAGTCCATAACGGTTTCTGGGACAAAATTTTCGATTTTGCTTCGGCTCTGATACCAAAAATGAAAAAATGAGCACGGCAGTCAACGTGTTAAATTGAATGAGATTCTCCGTCGGACGCACCGTTTTCCAGCTACAAGCAAAAACTAAAAAAAAGTGTAAGAATTTGGTGGTTTTCTTTGGCTTCCAAAAGTTAAGCTCACCACCTGGGATGGCGCAAACTCAGATTACACGCATTTAGGGCCAAATAGAGGTATCAAAACTATTTCCAGCTTGCTGGAAATTAATTCCCCAAAACTGTTTTTTTCGATTCAATTTTATTGGCCTATAAGTTAATGCAGAAATCCCAATTGTAGAGAATGCTACGCCTTCGGAACTTCACTACTGGGAGACAAATTCACATCAAAGATCAAACTCACCTATTATAAGGTGGTGAAAGTATAATTCAGCAACAGTCAGCTATTGCTTGAAAATATTCAACAAAAGTAACTTTCGAAATAACGTACAATTTTATGGTCTAAGTTCTTTTCATTATTGCAAATCGCACAGAAGCTTCGCACTATCGTATTTCCGAATATTGGTTTCCAACGGTAAAACTGTAATTTATAGCCATCAGCCTACGAGGCACAACTCACCATCTTTTCGGCGTTTTTATACTTTTTCCGTGTTTGTCTTTTAACAGCTGTTTTAAATATTTGAATACGAATACGCCTAAATGACCTGCATTTCAGTCAGTTCCGTTATGTTGTTGCCTTTTTGGCCATCTGTGATCCATTTAAATAATGCAGTTTTCAGAGGAATTAGTATAATGATGAATGTCAAATGAGCGAACAATTTTCTTTACCAAAGAAGTTATGTATCTACTTGTCTTGAAATATCCTTTCGCTGGATATTTCAAATAAATGAAATAATAATAATGATAACAATAATTTATTGGTCACAAGTACACCTTGTTGTCTGGAAAACTCAAAAATATAAATAAAATGCATGAAACAGTACAAAGATATAGAAACAATGATATACTACTACACAAATATTCAGATATAAATAAGCTTAAGCTCGAAACACGTGTCTACGGTTGCAGAACATTTTGAGGGTTATACCCAATAACTTTTCTACTTATATTTTCATATATTGCCTCTCGCTAAATCCATCCTTATTTGATATAATTATACACATATAAATAATTTAAATAAGACATTACAATTGTATCTACATAACAAAATAATAATGAGCTTTGAAAATAATATAATCAAAAGAGGGTAAAATCATGGACTTCATAATGGGTATCTTCCAGTAATTAATTTTCCTGTAGTTTCCAGATTAGCATCTCTCAAAGGTAATGAGAGTTTATTATACAATTTTATGCCTAGGTAGCTAGGATTTCTACTTATCAATCTGTGTTTGGGAATAATGGTGGATTTATGCAGTAGTCATAAGTCATAAGTTTTAAGTCATAAGGAAAAATATTCGTCAATGATTGGTCGAACCGTTTATTCCAACCAATCATCGACGAATATTCTTCCTTATGACTTAAAACTAATGACATGACTGCTGTATAAATCCATTTATAAGATTCTTGAAAAATTTGTGGGAATTTGAGAAAGTCATAATTTATAGTCAATAAAACACAAAATTTTCCCCAAAATGTTTCAACTTGCTACTCAAAGAAAAACATAATTTGTAATGAATAAATAAAATATTTCTTTATGAAAATTATTAATAGTAGTACCCACAGTCTCAATTATTTTCCACACTAGTTGCACAATATACTATTATACAATTTTATCATAAATTTTTGAAAACATACTCATTTTTTATTCATATCTCATGAATGTTGAAGATTAGGATTAAATTTACATATGAAGATTTCCATACCTCAGATCTCTCCTCGAAACATATCAGAAATACATTTTCGCAAAATTTGCCGGAAATTCTCTTTGTGGACCATTTTCTTATACATTTTTCATTAAAAATTGAGTAAAATGATGCTTTTAGAAAAATTACGACAAGTTTTTGGAAACTAATAGGTAACAATGAACTATGGTTGCTGAGTATTTTAAAGCAAGCAAATGGTTACTATCATAACATTATTTTATGTACTATGCGATCCTAAACTTACGATACCTAACCTAACCTAATATTTTTATTTATTATTTTGACCATAGAAATATATATAATACAGGGTGTTTCTTAAGTACGTGTAGAAAATTCAGGAGCGTGTTGCTGACATCAAAATAAGAAGAAAAGTTCCTATAAACACATGCCCTCAAGATATTCGTTTTTGAGATACAGAGTGTGAATTATTTCAAAATAATTTTGATATTTGGGTAAAGTTTCGTATCTGGGAATATTCACCATTTGGTATGTGTAAATATATATTCTTGGTAGAGGTCACTGCAAGCAACTGTTTTCGAGTTATTGAGATTTGAAATAATCGATGCAACACTGATGAAAAGGATTTTTTGCATCAACGCATAATTGCGTTGATTCAAAGAGATTGTATTCTTGAATAGGTCCAACCAAATATTAGTTTGATTTTTTGACGGAATCCAAGAGAATTCCGTGGCCAAGAGGCCACTTACAAGAAAAATATTTTGAACCAAGTGAACACTTGCTTCATATGTTGTTTGAGGCAAGAATATTTTAGCTTCAATAATGGGCACCTTATTTTCTTGAATCATGGGAGTAGGTTGAGACAAAAACATTGCAATTTCAATAATGAATACTATTCTTCTATCAACTTGGAGGTTGAGTTCAAATCTGCAATTTGCACTTGGTTATAAATTATAGAATGAAAGACATTTTCATTTTAGCAACATTGAATAGATTAAACAAAGCATAGATTGACAACTACGAACAATTTAGGTATAAATAATGGTTTTACATGAGAATAGTTTTAAGTTTAATGACTGTATTCTCAATAAAACCAGTTAGTTGTGACGCATATTGCAGTTTGATTGGAAACAAACAACGCCACTCACTTTTAGACACAAAACTGTAGAAGACCAAAATATATTTCACTCATTTTCACAACTGGCCCGTAATGAGCATAATTCGATTTTCGATATTGCATTTTTATTGTATAGAAACAGTTTCCACTAGGCACAAAACTAACATTCATATCGGTACGCATACCCTCATAACCTCCAACCCAAATGGTCGCGGTGTCGCCAGCTGCTTTGATTGCTCATTGGTTGAATGTGTCACGTAGCACGGGTAATGATATCTACCAAGGAATTATATTCTTGTGTTAAGAGGATTATGTTTCACAATGAGTTAATGTGAATGTTTTCTAGGATGAAGAGTAAGTATAATGTCTTCAGTGCAAGCAAATTAATTTCAAGAGAATTTATGTAAAGAAGCAAACATCTCAATCAGCGTGAAATGGGAGTATATTCATTGATTAGAAATGATTATTCTTTTCAGAAGATTACTCTATTCAAGAGGATGTATATTCTTGATTGAAGAAATCTTTCTTATCTGTTAAGTGATTTTGAATAACAAGATTTTTAAATTTGAAATAAATTCAATTTGAAATTAGTTTTTTCACAATTAACATAACATTTGATTTTGTCATTGAAAAATCATCCCAGATACCAAACTTTACTCGAATATCACAAATATTGTGGAATTTCTTCACAATAAACAAATATAAGAATTAAACTTCGACACTCTGTATCTTAGAAACTGTATCTTATGGGAATTTTTTTCTTATTTCGACATCAGCAAGATGCTCCTAAAGTTTCTACACGTACTTAATAAACACACTGTATACTTACTCTAGAATGCTAACTCCGCCTATTTTCACGGTGAAAAGCATGCCGCGAATGTGACCCGTTTACGATGTGCGCATGCTCGTCATCGGTATAGTTTGGGTGCATCATTGCCAAGTTTGAAAATCATTTGGTGTTCCAATTCAGAGGTTTGTGTCATGAGGCAATAAAACCCATGTCACTTGTATGAGAGAAATTTGTCAGCGCATTCAGGACTTTTTAAAACCTAAAGAACGTTTTTGAGATAGAATACTTCGAATTTCAGGCGAGAAAGAGACAATAATATAATCATAATGACCATGCAACAGTGTTTTTCTACGACCGTGCGTTTTTACCCACTTTCCCGCACTCATTTTAGTTTAGAAAGTGTCACTTTCCCGCACTAGTGCGGGAAAGTAAAATATGTAAATTTATCGTTATTAAATGTGCATTTCATTGTTGCTGAGAGTTATTTGGAGGACTCTGTAAAACAGAAGAAAACCATCTCGAATAAAATTCTTTCATGTACTGGCAACTTGCAACCAATGCCGTCTCCGTCATCTTCATGCACTTTGCAATCTACGAGTGTTACTCTTAACAGCCAGTTACCACCAACTAACTACTCTGGACCGGCTATTCTGACGCATTTGCAGAATGCAACAAATTGTGTTTTCTACATTAATATTAATAATAATTAGTGGATTTTCATGGAATGTTTTGTATGTTGAAATAAAATATATATTTTCAATGTGCTTTTTGAATATTTATGCGGTCGTAGAAAAAATAATGTTCCTAATTCATGCGTAAAGTGTCTTTCCCGCCTTTGACTGCTTGCCCGAACTCCGCTTCGCGTCGTTCGGATCAACGGCAGTCGCGTGCGGGAAAGTATCACTTTCCGCACTTGTTAGGAAAATAACTATTTTTCATCAACAGGAAGACTTGTCACTAAGATCTGTCACTCTTGTCAGAGATCAGAGATGGTCTTTAGAATTTCAGATTTTTTCTTATCGTTTTGAGTAGAGTTTGTTGTCGTTGGTTTTTTCATCAATCGTGAATTTGCATTAATCTTGTTCCTTTAAGACATTTTGTATTAAAACCTTTTCTTCCTACAGATAATCAATAAACTGTTTATTGTTGTAGATTTGAAGTAAATGAAAAATACCTGAAATAATTTAGTTTTGGTATATAATGACATTTTCATGTAGGGGTAAGTCGTCTAAAAGGGGGACGGCGGGTAAAACGGGGCATGGTGTGTTTCCGCCTAATGAGCGCTGCTGTTCTCGTGAGATACGCCATCTACTGTTCTAAGCCAACAATACTTCAGTATGCGGTGAGCTGCCCACTCGAACAGTTGTTTATTGGGACGCGAGAACCTTACCAAGTTTTTGGCTGAAAATCTTACGATTTTGGTGTTGTAAATCACTGGTCCTTTTGTTTTCATACATAAGGATAAAATTGTGGTGAGTAGATCATCTCATTCTATTACTATTAGTGATGCGTTTGACATGTTATACGTTGATTTAAATGAAGTATGAGAGGGGGTGGATGCCATATTGTTTTCAGTCTATTACGGTCGTCTAAAACGGGGGCTCTATCAGCCGTCTAAAACGGGGTCGTCCCCGTTTTGAACGACATCGACATGCAATTATGAAAATTATTTTATTATTCTGTCTTAAATTTGTAAAAGATAAAAACAAATGTGCCGATGCAACAGGAGATTCCACTAACTGAAACGCAGTTATCAAATTCTACAGCGCCATCAGTTCAGGCACAACCACTCACAGTTGAAGGACTAGTTGCAAGGCAGCCATCATCTTCCGCAGCGCCGCTCCAACCACACCCAGCTATTGTTGCACTACCAGATGAACCACAGCCTTCAACTTCCATAGCACCACTCCAACCACAGCCATCAACTTCCACAGCACCACTCCAATCACACCCAGCTATTTTTGCAACAGCAGATGAACCACAGCCATCAACTTTCACAGCACCACTCCAATCACACCCAGCTATTTTTGCAACAGCAGATGAACCACAGCCATCAACTTCCACAGCACCACTTCAATCACATCCAGCTATTTTTGCAACAGCAGATGAACCACAGACATCAACTTCTGCAGCACCGCTTAAACCAACGTCATCTTCAGCTTTTTTTGTATCACCGAAAATGGTAAGGCCTTTCCCACAGGAAAAAGAAACACAAAAACAGAAAAACTGTGACAAAAGAAAAGGCAAGACAGCGATACTAACTTCATCCCCGTACAAACTGGAATTAGAGGCTGAAGAAGCAGCAAGAATAGAAAAAGCGAATAAGTCTAAAAGGAAATTATGTGAAAATACAACAGAAAAAGTCACTTCCAAAGAAAATAAGGAAAATAAAACAACAATAGCCTTACTTACGAGAAAAACTGCAAAGAAAAACTTTTAAAAAAACAATAGTAGTAAAAGAAATGGAGAAGTCTTCGTCCGATTCTGAGGAGAATACGGATGAAGCTTGTCTTTTTTGTAATGAGCTTTACATGCATTTCAAAGAAAAAGAAGGATGGGTACAATGTTCTCGTTGTCGAGGATGGGCTCATGAAGCTTGCACTGCCGTCGAAGAAGGAGATGATTCATATCTTTGTGACTTTTACTTGTTTTATACAAACAATTATGGTATATCCTAATTTTTTATTATTTCTTAACGGAGTCCCCATTTTGCCCAACCAGTAGTTCAAAACGGGTTATTTGCACTATTTACATATTTCATGTTTTATTATTAGGCTAAGTAGTTCTCTCCAACAACGTTGGCATTTTTTGATAGATTAAAACTCATTAAACCATCATAGTTTTTCTCGGAATTTATTTTCAATAAACTTCTTATTTATGAGCTGAAATATATAGTGTCCCCATTTTAGACGACTTACCCCTACCTATGCTTTACTCAAAATAACTTATTATTTTAGCTTGACAAAATAGGCACGATTCTTGGTTAATGTCTTTAGGAAGAGACTCCAGTGCAAAATTTCTGAGTGAGAAAATTGTAATTTGTGGCAGAAATTTTTCTCAAAAAGAGTTATTTAAAGGGCAATAAAATCATTTGAAACCTAACGCAGTACCAACACTGTGTCTGCTTAGGCATGGTGAGTGATACAACTTTCTGCAAACAAGTTCTTGATTTCTACAAAAATACTAAACAGACAGAATCGCATCAGAAAATTAATGTCTGTATGGAGGAGCTTTTATTTGATGATAAGGAAAATGCTTCTGGTTTCACTTTTCCATGCACCCCCATTGTGGCAATTGCACTAAGGTAACACAACCAGAAATACTCGCAGAAATGGCATATTAATCTTCTCAAATTATTTAAATTAAATGCAGTTACATATTTTGAAACGTTCTAGAAAAATTAACCTCCAGCTTCTATATGGAAGCATCTAATTTTATAAATCCAATTTGAGTTTAAATTATTCATAATATCAGCAGAAATCAATATTTATAGTTTTTCGTAGTTTCAATTTATTTTCCAATCTGGTGCTTGAAATTCGCACGACTACTTGGGGTGTTTCCGTAGTTTTTTGTTGGGTTTACTTACAGCTGAAAAGTGAATGCGATACCAAAAATCAATGAGTCGCTTCCCTATTTTCTGATAGCCTTTGCTAAATATTTGGTATAATAAATATGTGAAAAGATGAATTCAAATCGGCTAAATAGCGGGTATAAGTACATTGAGTTTTCCAACCTTATTCATCGAGATTCAGAATTAACAACGTTTGTTAATCTAAAGCAGTACCATAATCTTTTACTAAAACCGGACCTGTTACAAAAAATACTAATGACACAGACGCGCATTGCGGACTAGTCTGAACTTTTTACAACACTTTTGACATATGGGATTAGCATTCTAGAATAAATATATAATATATATTTCTATGATTTTGGCGGTCGTTAAATAGTGTAGAAAAAACATTGTATGATGTTCATGTCAAAAGTGCTTTTATTTTGTTCGAAGGAGTGAACATTACGCTACGATCGTGTCCCGAACTCATCATAACTATTATACAATTGATTATGGTTACCAACCTCTAAATCCGAATTATTTACAGTATTTGGAAACACATACAATGTTTCATTTTTTAATGGGTCTCTAGCAAAGTTCAGGGTCCAGAAAATGTAGGTAAACAAGGATTCAATTTCCTATTCCTTATGAATTGTCTGAATTCTAACGTCGTACACTCATTTTTCTATTCTGGAATTTTTTCTATTTGCCTTTTCCATTATCCTATTTAAAACAACTCAATACTTTACGTCACAAAAAGAGTTCTTTAGTCTATACTCTTAAATCCCGGGATAGTGAAATACTAAACTGGTGTAAATTAGCAGTAAGACATTTCATAAAAGAAACATCAAAACTTTTGTAGTTGGGCTCAGGAATACGAATAAAAATTTCCATAAGTAAGGTGCGGGGTCATTTGCATCTATTCACTTCTTCTGTTAATGATATATTATAACCATTTATACTTTTTAGCTTGTATTGTATAGCCAGCTTCCTTTTTACTCATCAACAAAGATATAAACTCATAAACCACCCCTAGATACAGTAATAGTTCATAAATCACCAATACACGAGCAATTACACTTAAAAAACCCCTGACAATGAGAATTTATTATCCTTAGGTAGCAACACAAAAATTATCAAACTGTAAACCACGGAATAATCTTGGGCACGAGTTTCCAGTTCCCCCGTATTAAAAATCGCAGAATCTCTTTTTAAATCTGTCACCATGAGACGTTTCCAAAAATGAAAACAGCGGTTTCAAAGGGAGTTCAGTACAGGCGTATAAAGACATTTTTTCGTGGTATGATAAAAAAGTCTGAAAACTGGAATCGCTTCCCCTATAATCACTTTCGAGGGCTTTTTTAGTGAAAAAACCTCGCATGTGCCACATGGCTCACCTGCCTTGGGGTGTGCTGTACTATTGAGACTCTTAACAAACGGTATTTTTAGAAGAACAAGGCAAATAAGGAGATACAGTGGCTGCTGATATTATGTGCAAATATTTTTAGAGTGTGGACTGAATGGATTATGATAAGTATCGAATTTTCGACGAAAAATTCCCCTCCGTATGACATATAGATAACTTAACTGAATTATCATCAATGAAATTTACCAATTTTTACAATTTGAAAAGTGTATTCCAAATTACGTTTTGACACTGAGAATTTAAAAAGTCATATTATTCAGTTCTCATGCATGTCCATATGAAAAACGTCAATTTGAAAAACCAATGTTATTTTTCTGCAGCTGCCTCGAAATAAAAATTTTTGGTATGATTTATTAAATCGAAAAAAGTACCACTTTACACAAATGGTAACGAAAGTAGCTATTTTCGGGACAAGTTTTTTTCACTTTTGAAACGATTTCTTTACTTTCGGGACGATTCTTCTTACTTTCGGGACGATTTTGAGTATCTATGATGGCGGCTTTGACAGTAACATGAACTTTGTATTTTATTATGACAGCGCTTTTCTAATCCAAAAAATGTAAATCAGTAGTGAAAGTGAGAATGAAATTATTCCACATGAGATAAGTGAATCTGCTAACGCGGCTAGTTAAGAATTATTGTCGGTAAAGTCAAGAGAGAGGTATGAATTGGTCTACAATTTATTTAAAAAACGGAGCAATGATAAAAATATGCGTACTATAAATGAACAAGTGTTTTTTTGCATATATCTATAACGGCAAAATCTAAATTCTCGATGCTTAAGTCCACATTTAATATCAAAAATGATATAGATATAAGCCGCTATCCCAAAGTTATTGCTTTCCTTAAAAGAAAATCCATGGGTTATAAACCAAAAAAAAATCAAAAGTTTCGAATACAAAAGAAATAGATCACTTCTTATCAGAAGCTGGAAATAATATCTACCTAATGACGTTGGAGGAAATAATATGTCTTTATACAGAAAATATTTGTCATTACGTCAAGCAAACACACCATATCGTAGCAGAGGGATACGTAGAAATATTTTTAAGAACCAAAATTTACATAGCCTTACAGATTGAAAAGAGCCGAACGAAATTAATATCTCGAAAACTAGTACAATTGCTAATGCGTCTAATTCTAATATTAACTCCCACTATCCCTAATAATATTTATACAGGGTGATTCGAAAGTACTTTAACAAACTTCAGGAGGTGAATCCTCACAATATTCTAATATGAATTGCACAAATAAATATATGTCCGGAAACGCTTCGTTTCCAAGATACAGGGTGTTGAAGTTTTATTTTTATTTTGGTTTTTTTCAAATAACTCTTGAAATACTGAACTTAATTAAACGAAACTTTGTAATAAGAGGTTTTTGAGGTGTCGAATTCGAACCTGATGTTATTATTTCTCTTACTCGTAGGGGGCGCCACCTACACGTCTTTTTCTTTTTTCAAGATTCATAACTTTTTTGAGCGTACTTCTAGCACATTTTTCAGTAAAAAAATCGATTCCTCTATTATATCTACGTAAAAAAGCTACCCCTGTTAAAAGTCGCTGTAAGCAACCGTTTTCTAAATATTTGGACTTGAAAATTTCAAGTCAATTATTTGATAATCGATGCATGTTGAAGTTATTACCAATATTTTGCATTTTTCACAAGAATGCTTTGGAAAAGAATTTGACGTTTAAGTAAGTAGTTTTGGTAATTACATATTTTGTGACAGTTAAACGTTTTGTTGAATTTTCCATAAGTAGAAGTAGAACACTAATTTTGAAAAAACGGATTATTTAAACAATAATGCTCATTTAGCCGATATGCATAAAACAGGTAGCTTTAAGAGGGCAGCTAAGTACAAGAATAATTGCTGAAGCTGTCAATTCTACTCAGTCCACAGTTTGGATGATTATCCACGATCAACAGTTTTATCCATACCATATTCAAAGGGTACAAGCTCTTTTGCCACGAGACTTTCCCCAACGCGTTACTATGTGTCAGTGGTTTTTGAGAAAATTGACTGGAAATCCTCAATTTTTAAGATATGTACTCTTCACGGACGAGTCAAACTTCTCCCGAAATGCTATAACAAACTTTCATTACAACCATGTTTGGGCTCTCGAAAATCCGAGTGCAGTTAGTGAAAGGCATTATCAGTATCAATTTTCTGTAAATGTATGGGCAGCAATAATTGATAATTACTTGATAGGTCCTTTCTTTCTTCCGCTCCGACTGAATGACGCAACTTACAGACACTTTTTAGAAAATGAATTGCCGGGACTACTTGAGAATGTACCATTAGAAATTCGTATCCGCATGTGATTTATGCATGATGGGGATCCGGCCCATTTTAGTGTTGTAGCCAGGGAATTCCTTAACACAGTCTATCCAAATCGATGGATCGGTAGGGGTGTAGAAGAACCTGACCAGCCGTGGGCACCAAGGTCCCCAGATCTAAACCCGACAGATTTTTATTTTTGGGGACATTTTAAGTCACTAGTTTATGAAACTCCAGTAGCGAACGAGGAAGATCTTAGAAACCGAATAGTAGACGCATGTGAAACAATAAGGAACACACCAATAATTTTGGAGCGGGTACGAGATTCAATGACTAGACGACTGACTGCCTGTATCTTCGTTGAAGGTGGACACTTTCAACAATTTATTTGAATACAATGTAGTTTCGTTTATTTTAGTTTATTCTGCATATTCAAAATTTCCTGAAATAAAATGTTGACATTTCTTGCAAATTTTATTACTATTAATTATTACTATTGAATTATTATTATTAAATTACTATTTCGCTTAAGGATGTCATGAAGGAACGTACCCAACAGTAATGAGCTCTTCAAGCGAGTAAAAAGTAATATAATAGGTGGCGCCCCCTACAAAAAAAACAAAATTGCTTACTTAAACGTCAAATTAATGCAAATGCAAATGCAAAATAAAGGTAATAATTATTACATGCCTAGATTATCAAATAATCCACTTGAAATTTTCCTAATATCTAGAAAACGGTTGCTTACAGCGACTTGTGACAAGGGTAGCTTTTTTACGTAGATATGATAGAGGAATCGATTTTTTTACTGAAAAATGTGCTAGAAGAACACTCAAAAAAGTTATGAATCTTCAAAAAAGAGTACGAGTACGAGCAATAATAACATCATGTTCGAATTCGACACCTCAAAAACCTCTTATTACCAAGTTTCGTTAAATTAAGTTCAGTATTTCAAAAGTTATTTGAAACAAACGAAACAAACGAAGCGTTTCCGGACAATTCATATTAGAATTTTGTGAGGAATCACCTCTTGAAGATTGTCAAAGTACTTTTGAATCACCCTGTATATAACTAATCTCATAATTGTGTAATTTACGAGGATATATTGAAAAATTCTTAGCCTAGTATAGAACCAAAACAAAATTTCAATGTCAAAATATTTTATTACTCAACATATTCTCCTCTTTATTGGATACATTTATTACAGCGAACCTGCAACGTCTCTAGACCATTCAAAAAAAAAGTTTCTTCTTGCTCTGCAAACCAGACCTCCACAGCTTTTATTACCTCCTCGTTGAAAGAATATTTACTACCTTTTAAACTTTTTTGCAGTTAAGGAAAGATATGATAGTCGAACGGAGCCAAATCTGGTGAATAAGGGGGGTGTTATAGTAATTCAAACCCTAAATCACGAATTTTTTGCATGGCAACATGAGATTTGTGTGCAGGGGCGTTGTCCTGCAAAAACAAAACACCTTTGGATAGCTTTCCGCGTCTTTTCTCTTTAATTTTTTCCCATAGAGTGTTCAGTAATGTCGATTAGTGATCTCCAGTTATTGTTCTACCCTTATCCAAAAAATCAATCATGATTACTCCATGGCAATCCCAAAAAACTGAAGCAAGAACTTTTCCAGCAGATTTTTGGACACGAAACTTCTTAGGAGAACCGGAGTGTCGCCATTCCATCGATTGTTGCTTTGTTTCTGGATCGTAGAAATGTACCCAAGTCTCATCCATAGTAACAATTCGGTTTAAGAAGTCTACATCGTTTTCAAATCGAGCACAGATCGAACGCGATGCTACTACCCTTGCACGCTTTTGGTCAACATTCAACGTTCTTATAAAATATTCAGTGCTTCAGATATCCGTTTTAGCTCAATTCGACTGTCTGTTAAAATCATGTCACGAACTGCATCGATATTTTCGGGGACTGACACAGAAACTGGCCTTCCCGATCGGTCATCATCTTCAATGGAAAATTTACCTCTTTTGAAGCTTGCAGTCCAATTTTTCACGGTCGCATACGAAGGACATTGATCACCAAGGGTATTAAGCATAGATTATAATCAAAGCATATCTTCGTAAATCTGCTTACCTCTTAACCCTTTTAAATACAGGTACTTGATGATGGCTCGATTTTTCGATTTTCACAATTTCGGTGGACATATTTTTTCTTTTAATTTATTGCGTAACTGGTTTACTTTTTTGACGTCAAACTTTACACTGACACTTCTAATAAGTTATTGTTCGTTGCTATGGTAACGCAATATTTTGTTTATGCAGGGAACTGGTCTAGGCTAACTAGATATCAATACATCCTCGTATATTCATAAGTAATGTAATCACAATAGTGGTTGTTGTATGTAGTTAGTTTAGTTTAGTTTATTTATTCATTTACCCAAAAAAGAAATACATGGTAGTGTACAATTACATAATGAAATAAGGGTAAATATGATCGAGATTCAACTAAGTTGATCTTCCATCTCGCCATTCACAATATATGCTTAAAAATATGCTTAAAACAACAAAACATATAAACATAAATATCGAACATACATACCGGGTGACACAGCAGACATGTAGCAGCCTGTAGTTTTTTAATTTGAAGAGATAAAAATTTGAAATTTGCAGAAGTTACGTAATCAATAATAGCGCTTCGACAACTTTTTTCAACTACCTGTTTGATCGGCAGTAACTCCAAATTCTTTTTTTTGAATGACACCCTGTATATTTATCTAACCTATCTTATTTGTCTTGAAATTCACCTTTCAACCGTGTATCACAAAGTGGCATTCGTTTCTCAATTCGCAGATGAATTGCGTTTTGTTGAAAAACATCAAGTTGGCTGTTACCCGAATTCGATAATCTTTCGATGCTTGGTAGGCTTGGAAATCCAAAGAGTATCAGTTAAACGATATAATTTCAGTTTTTTCCATACCTGATCACTTCCTACAGATTGTCAATAATTTCTTTAATAAAAAAAAAAACATCTGAAAATAACTCACGATATTGCGAAAACTGAGATAGGAACATATATTTTTCAATTTGGCTACTTGTGAAGAAACTATCTGCCTTTCTCTTTGGCCATGTAGCCATATCATGATCTTTCCATTTGGAAACAAAATTAAAATTGTTCCCCTGATCCACCAATTCACAACTCTATTTCACAACTCTATTAGTCTAGATATTTGCAATAATATTTTGCCTAGTAGGCGGTGTACACAAAATGTTTTGTGTTTGACAGGTAAACATCATTTGATTGCAATGATTATCTCCGTCAGTTTTATGCTGATTGAAATTGCATCGTTTAATTAGATACTAAATATGTATTCAAAGAACGAAAATGTCGATATGTTGTTGATATTCGGGGAGTGCAAGAGAAATTGTAGACATGCTGAACAATTGTATGTCGAAAGATTTCCGGAAAGACGCTATCCACCTGATAATTATTTCGCTAGAGTAGAAGAGCAGTTCTTTTCAAAACTCTTCTAGCGGTCTCTCGATTCACGTCGATTTCGTCCTCAATTTGTCTCAGTAATATCGTCGGATCTGCATGTACTTGGCCAAAACGTGTCCTTCCATTTCCTAGTCGACAATGTATTGGAGATTGTTTTGATTTTCCGGTTCTCTTATGAACTGCTCTTCTACTCTGGCGAAATAATTATTAGGCGGGTGGCGTCTTTCCGGAAATCTTTCGACTTACAATTGTTCAGCCTGTCTACAATTTCTCTTGCACTCTCCGAATATCAACATCATATCGACCTTTTTATTATTTGAATACATATTTAGTTTCTAATTAAACGATGCAATTTTAATCAGCATAAAACTGACGGAGATAATCAGTACAATCAAATGATGTTTACCTGTCAAACACAAAACATTCTGTGTACACCGCCTACTAGGCAAAATATTATTGCAAATATCTAGACTAATAGAGTTGTGAATTGGTGGATCAGGGGAACAATTTTAATTTTATGTTTCCAAATGGAAAGATCATGATATGGCTACATGTCCAAATAGAAAGACAGATAGTTCCTTCACAATTATCCAAATTGAAAAAAACATTTTCCTATCTGAGTTTTCGCAATATCGTGAGTTATTTTCAGATGTTTTTTATTTTTATTGAAGAAATTATTGACACTCTGTAGGAAGCGATCAGGTATGGAAAAAACCGAAATTATATGGTTTAACTGATACTCTTTGGATTTCCAAGCCTACCAAGCATCGAAAGATTATCGAATTACGGTAACAGCCAACTCGATGTTTTTCATTAAAATGCAATTCATCTGCGGATCGAGAAACGAATGCCACTTTGTGATACACGATTGAATAGAGAATTTCAAGACAAATAAGATAGGCTGGATAAATATACAGGGTGTCATTCAAAAAAAAGAAGTTGGAGTTACTGCCGATCAAACAGGTAGTTGAAAAAAGTTGTCGTTAGATTCAAATGAAATTGATTACGTAACTTCTGCAAATTTCAAATCTTCATCTCTTCAAATAAAAAAACTACAGGCTGCTACATGTCTGCCGTGTCACCCGGTATATAAAGAAGGTAAAAGGGTAAAAAGAAAAAAAAACTCAAATGTAAATTTTTCAAAATGAAACACAGATAAAGACATAAGTTCATTATTATTAAATTTCGGTAGCCTGGTGTGTTAGTAGAAATTCTTTAATTTTTTTTTGAAATTATTCAGACTATTATTTTTAATATCATTTGGCAGTTCATTCCACATTCGTGCAGATGCACAAGTAAAGGACTTATGATACGAAGCTGTTGCGGTATTCTGAAGTTGTTGTGGTGTCTTGTATTGTAACTATGCATATGGGGGTTCAATCGGTCGAATAAATATCTGGGTTCTCTACTGTTCAAAATATTGAAAATGAAACAATAATAATGCAGTAACCGTCTGTTCTTCATATTAAGTTTACATTTTATATTCAAATGGGGAGTTATATGCTCTCTATTTCGAATCTTGTATGAATATCTCATACACACATTTTGCAATTATTGTATTTTCTTTGACGTATCTACTGTTATACATTGATTATACACAGTGTCTCCATAGTCAAGCAAGGATAGTATGAGGGTATTACACAGTTGGAATTTGGTTCTATCATTAATCACATACTTGTAGGCATACATTGTTTTTAGTCTCATGTATGCAATTTTTCGTCTATTTGTTACATGTTTTTCGAAAGTTAGACCACTATCGAAATCCATGTCCAAATTTCGAGCATTTAACATGACTGGAACATTAGAATCTCCAAATCTGACAGAAAAGTTGACAGATTGCAGTGAGATGCGAGAGTGACGTGATCCAAATATTAATGCCTTAGATTTAGTTGGATTTATTTTTAGACTATGATCGTCAACAAATTTTTTAATTTCTTCCAACTCTGACTGAATTATTATTTGTAATTCATTGGATCAAATTGTACACATATTTGTGAGTCATCAGCATATTGCTGTAGTTTGCTACTATCCAAACCAGTTCTCATATCCGACACAGACAGAAAAAAGGAGAGGTCCAAAAATGGTTCCTTGAGGAACCCCACGTGGAACTTCTTTGAAAGATGACATGGTACGAACTTGGGAAGTAATCGAAACACACTGTCTACGATTGGAGACGAACGATCTGAACCAGTTGACAATATCAATCGAAAATCCGAAGAAATGTAATTTGGACAACAGAATATCATGATCTATAGAGTCAGAAGCTTTAGAAAAATCCAGCAGCACCATGCATGTAGCCTGACGTTGGTCTATTCCTTCATTTATGTCATCTACAATACAAGCTAACGCGCTACTGGTGCTGTGGTTTTTTCTAAATCCAGACTGTTGAACACTATGTAAATCATTTTCCCCTGAATATTTATTCTCAAATCATTCAAATTTGAAGGTTTGGGTACTTTTGGTAGGGGTTTTCTATATACAATTGTATACAATGCGACGCTAAATTATGGAACAAATTCATTATTTCTGAATATAAAGATATATCGGAAAAATCCTCGGACAGGTCGATTTTCTTTTCCGATGGGCCAATTTTTGAACCTCACCCAAAATATATAGGGTTATCCGCATTTGAGGAAGAGCGACTTTGGTGATATTTTTGAATTGGACACCCAGTATTTGGTTAGGGATCGTCATTACGAATCCAGTGATACCAAGTTTGATGGGATTATGTCAAACGGCTGCGGAGATATGGACAAAAAACTTCTCCATATGCCCAATGAGTGCGACAGAGACTTTTAACCTTCTGAATCGTGTGGAGTCTCGCAGTCATACTCATTAGACATACGAGGAAGTTTTTTGGCCATATCTCCGCAGCCGTTTAACATAATCCCATCAAACTTGGTATCACTGGATTCGTAATGACGATCCCTAACCAAATATGGAAAAATATACTGGGTGTCCAATTTAAAAATATCACCAAAGACATTTTTACTGAATTGCGGATAACCCTATATATTTTGGGTGGTGTACAAAAATTGGCCCATCGGAAAAGAAAATCGACCTGTCCGATGATTTTTCCGAAATATCTTTACATTCAGAAATAATGAATTTGTTCCATAATTTAGCGTCGCACTATACAGGGTGTTATTTAAGTACGTGGCCAAACTTAAAGGGGTGATTCTTTGAGTGATTCTAAGACGAAAAGTTCAAATAAACATAGGTCCGGTAATGCTTCGTTTTCAAGATACAGGGTGTCAAAATTTTTAAAAGAAATCGTTTTTGTCGTAAATATCTTAATAACCCTTAATCCGATTTTATTGAAATTTGGCAGTGTTATTGAAGGTCGTAAAGGGCGAATTTAACCCTAACTATATCAAAATTATCATGTCCAGTGGCGTCCCGGAAGGCACTGTAACCAATATTTTTGACAGAAAACATGTGCACCACTGATTTTTTTGCAAGTTTTGTATTTGTTTCACATCGAGCAACTGAAATTACAACTTTTTTATATCTAGAATTTTTTTCGTATCTTGCTTTGTTTTTGAGAAAAAACATAAAAATCACTTCATTACACGTCCCTGGCACAACACAATAAAAAATTGTTTTTATAGGGTTTTTAATGATTACAGGTGAATCTGTTATGCTTCAAAATTGTTTGTTTCATTTGGCCAGTGCGTGCATAGAGGTAACGCCGGAAATGCCAAAGCAACATCAAACAAGAAACACCCTTTATTAAAACCACACTGAAACAAAAATGGTACCTAGGCAATTTGTTTCTATAAGAATACATTCAATAATAACTAACACAAAACTTACAATAGTTGCTCAAAATGTCCTCCTTCAACTTCAATGCAAGCATTAACTCGTCTTAACATCGATTCCCGAACAACGCACTGGCCAAATGAAACAAACAATTTTTAAGCATAACAGATTCACCTGTAATCATTAAAAACCCTATAAAAACAATTTTTTATTGTGTTGTGCCAGGGACGTGTAATGAAGTGATTTTTATGTTTTTTCTCAAAAACAAAGCAAGATACGAAAAAAATTCTAGAGATAAATAACTTGTAATTTCAGTTGCTCAATGTGAAACAAATACAAAAATTGCAAAAAATCAGTGGCGCACATGTTTTCTGTCAAAAATATTGGTTACAGTGCCTTCCGGGACGCCACTGGACATGATAATTTTGATATAGTTAGGGTTAAATTCGCCCTTTACGACCTTCAATAACACTGCCAAATTTCAATAAAATCGGTTGAAGGGTTATTAAGATATTTACGACAAAAACGATTTCTTTTAAAAATTTTGACACCCTGTATCTTGAAAACGAAGCATTACCGGACCTATGTTTATATGAACTTTTCGTCTTAGAATCACTCAAAGAATCACCCCTTTAAGTTTGGCCACGTACTCAAATAACACTATAAAGTTCATACGTTATCATCCACCGATATAGTTTTTAACATACAAAACGGCTACAGAAAAAAATGTGTACGTAACTTGATCCAAAAGTGATTTGACTGAAAAAATCCTATTTGTCCCGTAAAATGTCACTTTTGGAACAAACCAAATTATTACAATAAAATATATCCATTTTTATATTTTGAAATGTGCACGTTAACTTATATTTTGAAACCGAGAACTGAAATGTCGTATTCTTCAGTTCTCATGTCAATATGAAAAGTATAGTTATTTAAGTATTCGTAAGTAGGATTTTTTTTGTGAGCGTGAAGTTTATGGAATGAGGCGCGAATTTTTTCTACGACAGTTTTTATATTGACAAACTGTAAGCAAATGTTGAATATTTTATCTTATGTTGTTTTCAATAATCTTCGTTCAGATAACGACTTCTTAATAAAATTTACGCATAATATTATCTTTTTCAAGAATGCATGAATATAATACGAGCAGTGCGTAAAATATTACTTTACGCACAGGTGATCACTTTACGTTCTGTGTACAGTGCGTAAAATCGTAGGTTACGCACTGTTGCTGATTTTTTTTCGCACTAATGCGAAATGTAATCGATTGGAACATAATAATTAATAACCATAATTTTTTTTCCTTGGTGTTTTGGCATCGAAACAAATCTCAAGCTAGTTGGCAGGTTCTAAATTTCGAGAGAAATAAAACCAAATCATCTCCACAAATGACGGAAAACATTACTTCAAATGATTTCAATGACCACTTGGTAGGAGTGGCAGAATCTATTATCAAATCTCTTCCTGATATTCCCAAAAATCATATTTTGAATTTTTCAAAAACCCTCCCTGCGCCTTCTTCTTTATTTTTATATCCAGTAACTCCAGGTGAAGTTATGGATACTATAAACTCTCTAAAAAATTCCTCATGTGTTGATGTGTATGACTTAAATAGTAGGATCATAAAAGAAACAGCTTATATTATTATAGAACCATTAACAGAATTAATAAATCTCATTTTTAAAAGTGGACAATTTCCTGATATTTTCAAATATTCAAAGGTTATTCCTGTGTACAAAAAAGGGGACACATCACTTATCGACAACTATCGTCCTATTTCAATCATATGTATCTTCTCAAAGATAGTTGAAAAAATCCTAAAAAATAGATTAACAACATATTTCGAAAACAAAAATTACTTTAGTGACTCTCAGTTTGGCTTTCGATCTGGATGTTCCACTGCAGCAGCGGTGGGGGATGTGGTGAGCGGGATAGTTGGGGGTCTTGAACAGGGTAATCATACAGCTATTACGCTGTGCGACCTGTCTAGGGCTTCCGACTGCATCGATCACCACATTCTGTTACAAAAGCTGCATTTCTACGGTGTGAGAGGGGTTGCCCTTTCTCTTCTGGAGACATACCTAACAGATCGTTTTCAGAGTGTATGTTACAAAAATGAGATATCTGACTTCAAAGGAATAAACCACGGAGTGCCTCAGGGCTCTGTTCTGGGACCGCTTTTATTCATCATTTATATAAACGACCTTGCCAATTTTATGTCACCGTACAAATGTGTTCTTTTTGCTGATGATACGTCATTTATCTTTTCAAATACAGATTACGAATTACAATCTAGAGAAATTGAAAAAAAGCAGAAAAATGGTTTACATCACATAATCTCAAATTGAATAACGACAAGTCTCAAAGATGGAACATAACTACATATCAAAGCAGACAACATGAAGGAACTGTCAAGCTACTAGGTATCAACTTAGATCACAGGCTAAACTGGAATGCTCATACGGAACAACTAAAGCGTAAGCTATCCAGTGTATTGTTTCTTTTACGACAGTTAAGGCATATTACAAATAGTGATGCTCAAAGAACAGCATATTTTTCACTCTTCCATTCCAACATGAGTTACGCCATCTCTCTCTGGGGCAACTCATCAGCAGCAAGTGCAATTTTTACTATGCAAAAAAAAGCTATTAGAATTTTGGCAAATGTTGGCTCGAGAGAAACTTGCCGACCATTATTCTTGAGATCTAAAATTATGACCCTTCCGTCCTTATATCTATATAACGTAATTACTGAAATTCATAAGAGAGCAAGTAATCTCGTAGTACAGAGTGATATTCACAATTATAACACTAGAAATGCTGATAACATCAGAATCTCACGACATAGGCTTTCGATATCTCTGAAAAATTCTCTGGATTAAAAATTATACAATGTACTTCCTCATCATCTCAAAATACTGAATTTGAAAAAGTTCCAAAAAGTTATGAAGACATACTTCACAAATAACTGTTTCTATTCTGTCAGTGAATACTCTGAAGACATTTCTAAAAGTTCTTCAAATTATTTTGTTGATATGAACATACTCACTGAATTTTAAATGGTAAGCTCTGTTTTCTTAAATTTTAAATTGCAAACATAAATTTTTAAATATTTTAAATGTTGACATGTTCGGTGTTGTCTTGTGTTTTTACTTGAAATGTACATTGTATTTGCTATTGTTTTTACTATTATTGTTTTTTAACCACTACTACTACCCTTGACCTGCTATAAATATACATATGTATGTAACATAGTTAAATAGAGTATTCTATTCTATTCGACTGCTATGGTCATTAGCCATGTGTTCTGGGTAGGCCATGTTACTAACTCCATACGCCACCTTAGGAGCAGCACTGTTAATTGGAACGCAACAGTGAATCGAGCAGGACTCACCCCAGTCGAGCCACGAGATTTTAATGATTTAATCGGTCAAATTAAATTAAAAAATCCCAGCCGCAACTGGGGCTCGAACTTCGGACCTTTCGACTCGAAGTCGGAAATAACCATAATTAATCAGCTTCGTATTGTGCTCGGGATTTTTCTGGTAAATAGTTATTAACGTTGCAAGACTGATATGTAGCAAATAACGAATGAGGTTGAATATTGTAATCCGAGGCGCAGCCGAGGATTATAACAACCGTTATTTGCGTATCGGCCTTGTGTCGTTTAATACTATTCGTAATCCCGCTGAAAGGTTACATTTTGATTTCGAGGAAAGAACAAACCTCGTACCTCGTAATTCTACAGAAAAATCCCAACATCGTGCTGTCTTGGAACAGCTCAACAATATTATAAACAATGGCAGTTTTTTTTGTGTTCGCGAGTTCGCTTTAACAACGACCATGGATGAAATTGAAGAAATTGAGACGAAACTCTGATGGATAAATACACCAAAGAAAGCAAAAAATGTGTCTGGAGAAGAAGTAACTAAGTTTTTGATGGAGGCAGATGGTCATGCATGGTTGGTTGCTTGAAAAGGTTGTATTAATGTGTGGTATTTTTGGCGCCTATAGACGTGAGCTGAATGTGGATGATTTTGAAAGCACCATTACCAGAGTTTTGGTTACATTGAGGTATACTAAAAACAAAATGAACATGGTATTTGTCATTCCCAAATAAGGACTTCCTTTTGATGCCTATTGTTTATATCAAAAATACGTAGATTTGCGGACTACAAATTTGGAAAATCGGCGATTCTTCATTGCTTATAGGAATGGTAAATGTGTAAAACAAGTTATGGGCATACATACTATTGGAGCTGTTCCAAAAAAAATTACAGCATCCTTAAAATTCGAAAATCCTCAGCTCTACACGGGGCACTCGTTTCGCAGATCCTCGGCTACGATGCTTGTAGAAAATGGTGGCGATCTACTATGAAAATTCAGTTTCAAAGAGAATGCAGATAACGAGACAACTATTTCATAATAATGAGGCCACACCGACGAGTTCAAATACTGGTGCTATAGATGGTAAATCTCTCAGCGATTGAATAGAAATTTCAAATAATAGTAATTGTCAAATAACTTTTCAAATTCATAAATAGTTAGTATTATTATCATTATTGTTATTGCAAGCAGAATAAAGTTTTGAAAAAAATAGTCGAACAAGTGATTTCTCCCCGCCGGCCGTTAAAAAATCTTAACGGACGGAGACTGTTAACAGTAACTTTTCAATTGTCATCTGAATACCTTTAAATCGAAATAACAGTATGGGGATTACGAAAATGCTATTAATTGTCAATTTCGCTACGTTTCCTATATCGGTTGCTCCATAACATTCATCGATTACTTAGGAATTCATTATTTTGACCAAAGATTTCTATATCTTTTGCGGAATTTGAATTACCAAAGGAACATTATTTGTTTGTGAACAAATAAATTATAGCAATCAACATCACTACCATATTTAGAGATGAATCGGTTGATCTAAAATTCATCATTTTGGTTATGTGTCATTAGTATTTAGGACTACTGTTGCATTGCCTTTATCTGCTCGTAGAATGATGGTTTCCTCATTATCTCCAACTATTGATTTACATCAACTTGCTGTTGAGATTTCAAATCAAATTTGATTACAGAATGCTGGAATTCTCTCTCTTGAGATTGAAGAAATATTCTGCAACACCTCTGCTCCCATGCAATTTAAATGTATTTACATTCTCTCTCTTGTGATAGAATAATATTCTCACACTGGTTAGCAATAATAACATTAGCCTTGACGCAGTTGATTGTCATCGTAAAGGCAAAATTTGAGTAAGTGTCAAAATTATTGCTGTCACGTTTCCTATCTTTGATCGTGGAGAAAGTATAGTCTGCTACTCGGTTAGAATGAAATTTCGTGATGCTCGTGGTTCCTCACGCTCGCCTTCGGCTCGCGCTCGCAACTTTCCACTCGCATCGAATTTTCATTCTAACCTTGTGAAACAGAATAGTATATTCTGTTTCAGTTCACCGAGTTGTTTTTTATTTATTTAAACTAGGTAAAACAAAATCACACATTCACACGTTGGAAAAATATATTTCAAAAGGAAATATTTCATTACTCATATTCAATTCTTCTCTCAGCCTTTTGATAAGAAAGGCGGGAGGGACATCATTAACTCCATTCTCTCATTTTTGACGTGAATTTTGTAACCGTTAAAATAACAACTAACAATGAAATTCATAGTATCTCAATGAAATTCCTTTAGAAACACGTTCCATAACAACAAAAATTCGAATTGTGCGCCTGAATTGATTTGTTATATGATCTGGTTTTTGTAACAAGATCTGTCAATGTTGGTAGTCTTCTACTGCTAATGAAACTATTGTATTACAAATATCAGACGGATACGATTCCTACATATTTAACGTGAATGGAATGATTTAGGCCTATTCAACTTATTAACACGATATGTCAATCACTCCCCTATATAATTTTGTAAATTTTGAGAGGGGAATATATTTTCGGTTCACTGGAAAAAACGACATATATTTGAGAAAATACATCAATAGGCGATATAATGTGCGTCTAACGACCAAACAATCGATTTAGATAAAAAAAGGTATTTGAAGATAATTTTGAGAGTGACTTGGTTCACCAAAAAGGACAAGTATATTTTACATCCTGAAAAAAATTATTTGGTTAATGTGTTATTAAACTCGCAATACTATCGACAGTAATTCTGTCAGAAATCAACGAAATCAAATTGATTGGTAGCACCAAGAGTCCTTTAGGACGAATGGTGTTACCTCAAAGCCATTTGAATGAGTCTACGATTTCTGACAGAATTATCGATAGTATTATGAGCACGAGTAGTATTTATTGAGATACCTAATTTCACGAACCAACAAACAAAAAAAAATTCCATTGTCGTGAATTCTTCAATTGTTAAATAATGCCTGATTGACATTCATATTAGTAGCAGGATATTATCATTGTTTAAATAGAACATAGTTAGTCAATGCCTGTGGAAAAGGTATTGGACACAAACGCGAGTGTCATCTAGCGTGATTAGTTACAAACATGACTATTTGACGTCATTTTAATGCAGGTTTCTTCAAAAAACACTGATTTTAATATACAAATCAGTAAAACGCAAAGTCGTCTCCACAATTTAATTTTCCATCTAGTTCAATAGGATGGTAAAACGGTGACTGACCGCTATCAATCAGATAGCCGTCCAAAAGTAGAAGTAGTACATGTTTCGATCCTATATAGGACCATCATCAGCTATTCAAGAAAATTCTACAATAGAAGAAAGACTATGTACTAAAGACAAACAAGGTCAATATAAGATTACTTACATGGAGAAGAAAATTAATAATATATACTTATTTCACAACATTAATTTTTGTTTGTCTTTAGTACATAGTCTTTCTTCTATTGTAGAATTTTCTTGAATAGCTGATGATGGTCCTATATAGGATCGAAACATGTACTACTTCTACTTTTGGACGGCTATCTGATTGATAGCGGTCAGTCACCGTTTTACCATCCTATTGAACTAGATGGGAAATTAAATTGTGGAGACGACTTTGCGTTTTACTGATTTGTATATCCATACCACTCCACTTTGAGATATAATGGACTTCTACCACAGGTTACTGATTTTAATGCTTTTCCATTGTTTTATTCAAGTTACGACATGACTTGGAGGCCAGATCACTGAAGTTACGACATGACTTATGCGAGCTCACTATCGCCATCTACATGTCGCATCCATTTTGATCCAATTATAATCCCATAAGGTTGACTAACTATCTTATATATAAACAATGTTTTAATGCTGTCCCATTGCTTCAATCAAGTTACGACATGACTTGGAGGCCAGATCACTGAAGCTACGACATGACTTGGATGCGAGCTCACTATCGCCATCTACATGTCGCATCCATTTTGATCCAATTATAATCCCATAAGGTTGACTATCTTATATATAAACAATGTTTTAATGCTGTCCCATTGCTTCAATCAAGTTACGACATGACTTGGAGGCCAGATCACTGAAGTTAGACATGACTTATGCGAGCTCACTATCGCCATCTACATGTCGCATCCATTTTGATCCAATTATAATCCCATAAGGTTGACTAAGATTCGACTTCCGGCAGTGGTTGAGATCAGACGGCGGTCTTGTGTTGGAAGTCAGGTTAATGTGTGTGATGTCCGCAGTCTTAAAGACGTGCATTTGACAGATTATATAGAAGTGTTTTGTTAAATAAAAATTAAAAAGTGTAAAATATGGGATGCAGTATTGCATTCCCCTGATGAAACCTTGCTGTCTACGCCGGTTAAAGGCCTGATGGGAACGGATTTTCCGCAGCAGGGCTTGGTCAAATGCGCCTGTTTGAAGGAAGCAACGACCAACCAAATACAGAGAGAGAGAGAGAGAGAGAAGGTTGACTAACTATATTCTATATAAACAATGGTAAAACATATTATATTCAGTTTTTTCTGCCTAGTTGAGTAAGGTGATGCATGTCCGAAAGTTCAACTATTGGAATCGCGTTCATGATAACACGGTAAGGTATAGTAAGATTAGGTATGAACCAACTTTTAACTTTTAACTGAATAAATATGAATGATACTTCATAAGATTATTTTAACTATATCCTCATGGTTATGACAAATTGGAGAAACAGCTGTCAATCGTGTCAATTTTACATTACGTTTTTGTGAATCGTACATGTTCATTACCGTACCTTATATTTACATGAACTAGTCTTAATTGTTGAAAAAGTCAATCATTTCAAATAACATCTTTTAGACAGGCATTTCTTATATTCCAATTTTCACGACGAATCCATTGATGGTTTCGAATCGAAAATCGGACCAATTATACACTTAGTGGTATTCTCGTTATACCACTACGCCACTACTTTAATAATAATAATAATAATAATTCTTTATTTCCGTTAAGATCATTGTTACATGATATTGGAAGAGTCAGTATAAAATAGTCAGCATTGTATATATATATATATATATATATATATATATAATAATATTAAAAATTACATTAATGAAATATATAAATAAAATATATAGTGGATATACAAATAAAATAATTTCATTTGGTCATTGTAAAATTATTCATAAAAAAGCAGAAATTTTAATATATGGACAAAAAATATATAAAATGGTTAAAAAATATCACAAGTAGAAGCTAACATAAATATTAAACCAGCAACAAAACAGAAATATACCGATATCATTGTCATTCTCCTAAGAATTCATTTACTTTATAGTAACATTTTCTCACTAGGAGTTTTCTCAATTTCACTAACAATTTCATCTGGTAATTTATTGTATAGCTGTATTCCTGCATAAGAGGGAGCGTTTTCGAAAAATCTTGTTTTATGGCTTGGTATCTTTAGAAGATATGAGGATATTGTATGTCCATCTGGTGGTAAGTAGAACATTCAAAATTAAAACTTAGGGCATAGTTAGTCAATGCCTGTGGAAAAGGTATTGGACGCAAACGCGAGTGTCATCTAGCGTGATTAGTTACAAACATGAATATTTGACGTCATTTTAATGCAGGTTCCTTCAAAAAAACCCTGATTTTAATGCTGTCCCATTGTTTCAATCAAGTAGCGACATGACTTGGAGGCCAGATCACTGAAGTTACGACATGACTTGGATGCGAGCTCACTATCGCCATCTACATGTCGCATCCATTTTGATCCAATTATAATCCCATAAGGTTGACTAACTATCTTCTATATAAACAATGCTTAGGGATAACTCCATATTTGACTGCTTCTATCGAACATGGTCACTTTAACAGTGCTGTAACATTGTGCGAGTCTATTGGTTTGTGGTTTTCGAACCAAACGCATACTAGACTTGAACTACAAGAATTATATCTCTATCAGTTATAGATTATAAAACAGAGAAGAATCGTCTCCAGAAATGATTGGATGAAATCGTCAAAATTTCTAGTGATCCGGAATTGAAAGATGAAGAAAAAATGCCACAGGTTTAGGAGACTTACTGGGAAATTATATCATCCTAAGAATTTCTTAGTGGTACAAACTCGAAATGTAGTCTATGTCCAAATGTTCCATAAAAAATAATTTTATATTTTTATAAATAAAAGTATTCAAAACATTCTTGTAAATTGATAAAAAAAAATAAAAAAAGAAACATTTTTTATTTTCTAATAGTATAGTTGTCTCTACGAGTAACAGCACCACGAGAAAAGAACTGACAGGGAAAAAATATTTAAAAAATTTTATACAACCTATGTTATTTGGAACAGCAACTGATGAACAATATGAATTATAGAATTTACATTGATTTTGCAATTCGTATACCTAGTGGCTGTTGAACTGTTGTTCTATTGTTTTTTTGTTTTTCAAAGGTCTATAAGTAATCATTTTAATTGCTGAAATGTCTACTTTCGAATGGTCTATGTAACTTGGTGGTTTATTGATCGTTGAATAGTTTAAAAGTGAGAAAAACCGACAACAAGTCTCTCTGAATCATGATTTTCTCAATATTTTCAAAGATTTTCAATAGTTGTAGAAAAAAAGTAATAGGCAAGAACCAGGTGGAATATGTTGTTGAGGTTCCTACTTTAAGGCAAAAAATATTTAAACATGGAAACACTCAAAATGGTGAAATGAGGATGCAGTTTAGGGTTTGAAAACGTTTTTTTGCGATTTGTGGCAAAACGTAACCTCCTAGCGAAACATTTCCAATAAAAAAGTTGTAGATGATAAAAAATCGAAATCTCCTTTTTTCAATACTTTTTGACATAACCTCAAATCAACCGTCAAAATGGCAAAAAACCTACATTTCAGTATTTTTTTTCTCGCGTTTAAATGATTCAGTTCTGATGAAAAGGACCACACACCAAATACATGGGAAAATGGCTTTCAGCCAATTTTGATAATTTTTTTGGATGTTGTCGTACAAGTCACTAGAAGTTACACATGCAAGTTTAAATTAGTTTGTATGTCCAGTTCACTCATCCAAAAGTATTACTTTTTAGATGATTAGTAACAAAATAGTATTTTAGTTTTCCATCATTTTTTAGAAAAAAATTATTTTTTCCCCTACCACCTTTCAAGATATGACGTCATCGATATTTTTTTAAATTGAAAGGGCATATTTTTATGTCAAAAATTGAATGCCCATATTTTTCTGAGTTCAACCATACCACATACGTCATATCTTACAGTTCGATTTACAGAATACTGAGTATAAAGGAAACCAGTGTTCATATTTCTCAACATTCATTCCATTATTCATTTTGCAACGTAAACCTAAGAACTACTCAGTAGTTAGTACGAGTATATTGCTACACTTGAATAGTAGGCTAAGCAAACATATGAAAGCCCTTAGCAACCAGACAATAAGTTCTTAGTTACCATTGCATATGTCACACTGGTTTTCTTCATACTCAGTATACTGTGATTCGAACTGTAAGATATGACGTATGTGGTATGGTTGAACTCAGAAAAATATAGGCATTCAATTTTTGACATAAAAATATACCCTTTCAATTAAAAAAAAATATCGATGACGTCATATCTTGAAAGGTGGTAGGGAAAAAAATTTTTATTTAAAAAAAAAGGTGGAAAACTACAATACAAAATAGACCTGTCCGAGCTTTTCCTCCGAAAATAATCAACTCGTAAGATAATAGAGCGTTTCCACACTTTATTTACCCTACACTCGGGTGAGTTTCATGCATTTCCTATGTCTGGTTTTTGAACTATAATTTTCATCAAGAAATAAGATTGGATAATATCTTCTACAATTTTAATTTATAGTTCAAAAACCAGACATAGTAAATGAATGAAACTTACCTGAGTGTAGGGTAATTTACTTGGAAGTATAACTCAAAAATATGATTCAAATTGGGAGATCCATTCAAAAATAATTAACAAACATATTACGTGCAAAACCGATTTCAATTAATATTTGTAAACAGCCCCCGTATAAAATGTGATCGTAACTTTTTGAAGCTGATCATATTGAGCAATTACTATGAGCCTTTCTCAAATACTGTTGGCTCCAAAGCGGATTTATTGACTCAATAAGGCTATTTTGTGTGGCTATTGTTAAAAACATGTAGTATAAAAAACAAACATTTGAAAAAAAATTACTGTGTTGTAAAAAAGTCTAAACTTTTAGAGAAAATCTTCTTGTCGTAAGAAAAGAATCCCAATGGGTATTTTCCTAATGAAAAATGCTCGGTCTCACCATAGGGACCGTTGATAAATATTGGCAAAATAACCTAAATTGTCTCTATTTTTGACCCACCCTGTATAATAGGTGGCTCCTTCTATCGTAACGATCTACTAACTGACATGACATTCGACTTTCTTCAAACCAGCAATGTTCCTAATCATCTAAAAAGTAATACTTTTGAATGAGTGAACCTTGCTATGTTTTGGTAAAACAGCAATTTTTATGATTTTCAAAAATTCGTATCTCTGAAACTGGACATAGAATAGTATACTCTGTAACAAGGTTAGAATGAAAATTCGAGTGGAAAGTTCCGAGCGCGAGCCGAAGGCGAGCGTGAGTAACCACGAGCATCACGAATTTTCTTTCTAACCGAGTAGCAGACTATATTTTCTTCACGATCAAAAATAGGAAACGTGACAGCAATAATTTTGACACTTACTCCAATTTTGCCGCTACGATGACAATCAACTGCGTCAAGGCTAATGTTATTATTGCTAACCAGTGTGAGAATATTATTCTATCACAAGAGAGAGAATGTAATAGTATATTATTCAACAAGCATATAATGATGGCTATTACCCACGAAGATGAAATTGCAACACGAGCCGGAGGCGAGTGTTGTAACATCTGAGTGGGTAATTGCCATTATTCGCGTGTTGAATACTATACTTTATCCACAACTATATAAATAATTTGATTAAATTGGGAAGTTCCAAGCTGAAAATTACGTTATTGTAAGAATACCTTTGTCATTAGATAGGTATGACCTGGCGCTTCTTTTATAAATTTACTGACTTCTTCGGGAGTGAAGGTTTTAGATTTTTTCGGTTGATGGCCCTCGGACTGACGTTTTAAAAATGCCTGCAACTTCATGTAAGTCTCTAGGTGGATACTATGGTAAATATTCAATGTACTCTTCAGCATAGAATAATATGCCGACAATGATAATGACTTGTATTTTTTAGCAAGTTCAACAAAATACACTAGGATAACATTTTCAGAAAAAAACGATGTTTTTGTGCCAGTTGCCAATCCATAAAACTTTTGTACACCGCATCATATTTACCTTTTGACTTGTTAGGTAGGAGATTTTCTTTAGCGCTAGCCGCTAATTTTAAAATGTCTCGCGGTGTACAAGACATATCTTCTAAATCAGATCACTATTACATTTCTCTAATGATACCAGAGATGAGAATGTTCAGAACAAATAACTCACAAACCGTCTGACAGTATATCTACAAATACAGTGACAAGTAAATTTACAAATTGTCAAATTTGACGCAACGATTGAGTAATATTATTCCATCGAACTGTCATTATTATTCAATTCTATATAGACCGTCAGATAACGACAGATTTTGCTGACTCATTTTCTCTCTTCTGGGATTTTAACCACTGGAAATTATGTCAGTGTTGAGCCCAAAAAAATTAAAATTCAGCGATCGGACGTGTGCTAGGCATATAGAAAATTCATTTTCCTTTTGCAGAAAAAAATAGTTTTTATTTCATTTTCTCGTTTATGGCATTGTAACACATGAATAGATATAACAATCTAATAGTAAAAAACCAATGCCATAAGGTTTGCTTGCACGTGCTCAAAGGGTTGAAATAGGGGCGCGATCTTGTGAAAAAATAGTTGGTTGCTGATGCATTTTCTCGCTTATGGCAATCAACAGAATGAAATTTAATATCGTTAGGAACCCAAAAAAAATTCCCATAAGCCGGTCAGCTGTTGAAGTATATTTTCCGGACGGAAAATTTTGTGAAATTTTTTTTCGTTTTCCGGCACACTTTCTCGTTTATGGCATTTGAACCATATGATTCTGTTGATGGATAAACATCATAATAAAATTCCCATAAGCTTTGCATGTACCTCAAGTTGTAAAGTTGTAGGAAAATTTGTGGAAATTTTTTCATTTTCTCGTTTATGGGAATTGGCATGTGAGGAGAAAATAGTATTTCAAGACCAGAAAAAAAAAGCCATTAGTCGGAAACATGATATCGATGTTTTATACAGTGTGGCCCATTTAAAATGGAAGCACCCTTATAAATCATACTTTTTTCAACCGATTGGAATGCTTTTTTTCATTAGGTAGATAATCAAAGAGTGCAGTGGGACACCAAATTTCATGAACAAATCTTCATTTTCAGGGCCAACTATTCTTTTTTTTTTTTTCGAGGTAAAAAACTGAAAAGTTTATTAGCAATTTTTTGAGAAAAAACCGGACTACACCACTGGAATTGTGACGTGTTCAAATGGTTAATTTTGCAATTTTGTTGGAATTCGTCCATCGATAAAAAAGTTATGGGAGAATTAAATTTAAAAAACATGCCGGTTAAATCAACCCACCATTTCAATTTCTACTCTTATCCAAAATTCAGAATACACCACTGGATTCAGGAAGTCTCAAAATATCACTGATCAGAATTTCATCAAAATCTATTGATAAATAATAATGAAAAATCATTAAATAAAATGATATTTTCATGAAATTCCATCAACATATTTTTCAAATTTTGTTATCCTGTAATTTTCTTATTTATGAATAGATGTTGATGAAATTCTGACCAGTGATATTTCGAGATTTCTTGGTGTATTCCAAATTTTGATAAGAGTTCTGAAATTGGATTGGTGGACCGGCATTTTTTTTTAAATTTCATTTTAAAAATTTTCATAACTTTCTATTGATGGACGAGTTTCAACAAACTTTCAACAAGAACTATTTAAAAATGTCGCGAATCCAGTGGATTGGTGTGATTTTTTCTAAAAAAATTATTTTAGATATTTAACCTTGAAAAATGAGAACAGTTGGCCCAGAAAATGAAGAATCACTTATTAAATTTGGTGTTCTGATAGACTTTTTGTATGTCTACCTATTGAAAAAAAAACATTCCAATGGGTTGAAATATTAAAGTTTGATATGAGTGCTTCCATTTTAAATGGGTCATACTGCATAAATAAATACAATTATTTGAAAATTCTGTTGCGATAAATTAATAAAGATAAAATTGCTCATTTATTTCTCCATGGGATTTGGCATATGCATTGCAAACTTCATTGTTAGGCCATAAGAAAAGTCGGAACTAATAATTTATTTTTTTAAATAATTTTTTATATGGTGAATAAAAAATAGTTATGGGCATTATTGTGACAAACTGATAGGGGTTGTAAAGATAATTCAAGCAATTTTACCGCAACCCCTATAAGTTAAATATCTTAACTGCGTAATTCCCCCACGTCTACTGGCTTGGTGTGTCATAATCATCAGATTTTTAAAATAATGTGATTATGCCCATTACCTGTTTATTGTGACTATGTGACACGATGTGGCGAATCAAATTTCACAAAAAAGTAAACATAGCAAGCCAGTGTGCGCAGGAATATAATAAACACTAGTTCGTTTCCCCACCACCTTAGAGGCACAGCTTCCGGCGCGTTTTTTTCATAGTGCCCTACCCTCCAGGCCTAGTTCACCTTTTAGAAGTGAAAGTTCCAGAATAATAAATTGCTTCTATGTCTAAATGAAAAATCGAACTCATTTCCAGATTAGAAGCAGTTCTGGACCATAGGTTGAAATCGATTTGCAGTGTCTTCGGTACAATTCAAATGGTGAACAGAAGGAAATGTAATATTTTGTTGGTTCCTGCGTATCCTAGGAACCATATCACACTGGATATGTGTGCACAGGTCTCTCATGTCCTAGCACTGGACTCCCAAGTACCGTTGTGACCTAAGATGGGCTGATCTTCTAGATTATCATTCTCGATTTCTCTAAAAACTACCCATAACATAGGTTCCTTGGAATTTCTGAAAATATTTGAAACCCCAAAAAATGCTGTTCTTCAATGGATTGGTGAATCTCAAGGGTTTTCAACTGAGCCCCTGCTCCATTAAAAAATTGGTTGAATGACTGTCACCTTGAGGGGGGTGCAGGAGGGGTGATTTTTTTCATGTCACAGAGTGTATTTTCGAAAACATAACTCGATGTTTTTCTTAAAAAATAATAATGTTGAAAATTGAAAACATCGTAATCATGTTTCCGACTTATGGCTTTTTTTTCTAGTCTTGAAATCAGTTTTTCTTCCTACATGCCAATTCCCATAAACGAGAAAATGAACAAAATTTCCTGTGTTTTTCTGCAAGTTTTCTAGTTTCATATAGTATGATAAGCACGAACTAGACTTACAGCTTTTTATATGACAGACTTTTACATTAAAAAATTTCTATTGCATCAGCAACCAACTATTTTTTTACAAGTTCGCGTCCCTATTTCAACCCTTTAAGCACGTGCAAATCTTATGGCTTTGGTTTTTCACTATTAAATTGTTATACCTATTCATGTGTTAAAATGCCATAAACGAGAAAATAAAAAAAACACAATTTTTTTCTGCAAAAGGAAAATGAATTTTCTGTATGCCTAGCACACGTCCGATCGCTAAATTTTCAATTTTTGGGCTCAACACTGACATAATTTTCAGTGGTTAAAATCCCAGAAGAGAGAAAATGAGAGCAAAATCTGTCGTTAACGGTCTGATATGGTAATGCATTGCATTACTTGATAAAAATCGCATATTTAACAGATTTATTAATCAATAGTTGTGGATAAATACATTTAAATTGCTTGGGGGCAGAGGTGTTGCAGAATATTTCTTCAATCTCAAGAGAGAGAATTCCAGTATTCTGTAATCAAATTTGATTTCAGAATTTGCAAATTCTGTGATGATCGTGGAGAAAATGATTTAAACTTGCCTGTGTAACTTCTAGTGACTTGTACTACACTATCCCAAAAAATTATCAAAATTGGCTGAAAGCCATTTTCCCATGTATTTGGTGCGAGTCCTTTGTAGATATGTCTTTTTTGTGACGAATAAGCATGATTTTTTCACAAATAAGAAAGAGGACTTCTAGTTTTCGAGTCATTTACATTTTTCGAAAACAATACTTCCACTTCCACTTCCACGAGCAATTGTCTTCATATTTTTTTGTATTTCAAAGGTCTATGGGTGACTAATTTAAATGTTGAAATGTCTACTTTCAAATGGTCTATGTAACTTGGTTGATCGTCAAACCGCTTAAAATTGAGAAAAAAGTCTCTCTGAATCATGATTTTCTCAATATTTTCAATTATTTTCGACTTTCTTCATTATATTTATAACAAAAAGTAGTTTATATTAAATTATACATAATTGCACTACAAAATTAATTTAATAGTATCGTTTTCATTCTTTTCTAAAATTATTGAAAATCGTTGAAAATATAGAGAAAACCATGATTCAGAGAGACTTGTCGGTTTTTCTCAATTTTGAGCGGTTTAACGATCAATAAACCACCAAGTTACATAGACCATAGAAAAGAAGACATTTCAACAATTGAAATGATCACTTATAGACCTTCGAAATACAAAAAAACACCAAAACAATTGCTCGTGGAAGAAAAGGGTATTTTTTTCGAAAAATGTACCTAACTCGAAAACAAGTCGTCTTCTGCATTGAGAAAAAATCATGCTCATTTGACAAAAAATATATTTCTATTATTTTCATCTAAATTAAATCATTATTTATACACAAAGCAGTAAAACGCAAAATCGTCTCCACAATTTAATATCCCATCTAGTGTGTTAGAATGGTGAAACGGTGACTGACCGCTATCAATCAGATAGCCATAAAACAGTAGTACATGTTTCGGTCCTATATAAGACCATCATCAGCTAGGTATTCAAGAAATTCTACAATAAAATAAGACTATGTAATTAAGGACAAACAATGTCAATATAAGATTACTTACATGGAGAAGAAAAGCGATACTGTAGTATATTATATAAAATATTATGTTATAGAATTAATATAAATAAAATAATGTAACCACAAAAACTAGGTAAGGGAGGCTGTAAAGCCTTGGACCCCTTATTCCTATGGGGAAAAAACCAATAAGAGCACATGGATTAAGAGCAAAATGATTGAAAATATGTATACACGTGAGTATCAGACAAGTGTCAGACTAAGCGGATATGAAATATGAACTGACAGGAGTGACACCTCATGTCAAAAATGACACAGAACAACGGCGAGAGACCACCACCCACGGAACAATAAATAAGGAAATGAATCCAACAATACTATCCCGAGCATGAAGATCCCACGCCACCCAACCGTACCAGTAACATGAGGAACAATCCATACAATGAGAGCAAATTATGAACTGAGAAGCGAATTACCACAAAACAGTTACTCCGATCTACACCGCGGAGCGGGAACTCACCTCCCAACCATCACACGAGAACAGAACGATCTCGCAGTAGTAGGCAGGACGGCCTTAGCACAACCAAACAAATCCAATATGACCACACTAATAGTGTTATACCCATCTTGTGGAATAAAGGACCAATGCGATTGCGACAAAACCAACCACACCAATCTACACCACGAAGAAAACGTCCATCAACCGCGAAAGAGCAGAAGTAGGGCAACCCACCCCACAGAGCAGACAAAACAACTATTGTACATCAGCATATAAAATATAAAGATACAATATCTGTTCCGTTTGTGCAGGAACAAGATAGGACAAGAATCTAGTTTGTTAGAAAATTAAGAGAATTAAAGAACTTTTTGCAGTCAAACTGTGTTTGCTCATTGAGGGAGACAATGTTAGGATTATTGATGGCCGAGTTAATTTCCAAGATTTCAAGAAAATTAAGCAAGGCACCTTTTTGGCAAATATGTAAAATATCTAAATCTGTGTTTATATCAAAATTATGGCTGTAGTTAAGAATATGGTTAGAGAAAGAACTTTCAGTATTATATTCAACTATATGTGGGTTTCTAGAGCTCTCAATGAGTTTGACATGTTCCAGAACTCTTGTTTTTATTTTCCTACCACTTTGTCCTACATATTGGGCGGGACAATTTGGTTGAGAACAATACGCAAGAAAAAAATTAAATACTGAATAATCGTTTTTTCGCCATTTTGAAAATTAATTTGAGGTTATGTCGAAAAGTGTTGAACCAAATTTTTTTTGTTTTTCTATTATCTACAACTTTTCCATTGAATATTTTCCGCTAAGAGGTCACTTTTCGGCGCAAATCGCAAAAAACCGTTTTCAACCCCTAAACTGCATCCCCATTTCAGTTTTTTCAGCAATATATTTTTTATTCTCTGTACAATTAATATGTAGGAATTCTTGAAAAATGTAGAGATGTAAGTTCATTCAGAGTATAAAAAATTAATTGTTAATAGCTTCAGCTCGATTCATGTCGTAATTTCTTTAATGTCGGAACTTGTATTTTTCCTCAGAGTTCCTAAATTGAAATTCAAGTATAATTAAAACAGGCCCGTCCTTGCCGCAAGCTTCGAAAGAAGCAAAAAGAATAAATAAAAAGGATAATGGCTCTCTTTTATAAAAGGAAGTAAAAAGGGCTGCGAGGCATCTCACGCGCAATTTAGCATTTTTAATTAGTAGCGAAGAGGGTGGCGAAGATTTATTTCCGGCAGTTCGCGAAGATACGACCTTAAAAAACAATGGAGGAACGTATACATAAATTTCGTCCCTTTCGGATCAGAAAAAATGATTTTCACGAAGCGACTATTATGTTCACGTCTAGTCCTTTTCCAGGATAATTCTGGGCAGGAGAATCACAAACTCGTTCTTTGCTTTGATGAAGATTTAGCCCCCTCGGATTATTTTCTGATCCCAGACTTGAAAATATGGCTCGGTGGTCAAAGATTTTCCAACAATGAAGAGGTTACGTCGGCAGTTAATGGCTATTTTGAGGAGCTTGACGATTCTTATTATAAAAAGGGTATCGAACATCGCTGGGAAAAGGGAAATATATTTTTTCCAAAAGTATGGCGAGTACCTATCAGAAAACAACCACTCCCCTGGCTAAGACCACGACGGGTATTGAATTAAATCCAACAGATACTTGTGCAACGTTCCTCAAAGCATCAGAGGACGCAGTTGTAAGTGCCCTCCATGACCAACCAGCAGAATTGTGTTTTGATTTGGACAGGGTGACCACCTACAGACTAGTTTTGAGGTTGTTGCCTGTCTTCAGTGCAAGGGTAGATCAACACAGACAGCACTGAAGCCATCTGTTCCCCGTCCAAATCATCACACACTCCGCTGGTTTAGTCAACTCTGATTCCCGCGGTGAAGCGGTTTCTAGGCCACTGCACAAAGCGAGCAGAGGGAGAACACTCCGAATCTCCGGGTTAATAGATTTAATCGAAGAAAACAGAGTTCTTTGGGTGATCGTTTAATAACGAACAGTCGTTACCCACCGATGATGAACCCTTTACTCCCACATACACCTAGTACGGAGGATTATTATGGCAAGTACCTGTCAGAAAACAACTACTCCCCTGGCTAAGACCACGACGGGTATTGAATTAAATCCAACAGATACTTGTGCAACGTTCCTCAAAGCATCAGAGGACGCAGTTGCAAGTGCCCTCTATGACCAACCAGCAGAATTATGTTTTGATTTGGACAGGGTGACCACCTGCAGACTAGTTTCGAGGTTGTTGCCTCTCTTCAGTGCAAGGGTAGGTCAACACAGTAAGCCTACGTAGTAGGTGTATATGGGAGTAAAGGGTTCATCATCGGTCGGTAACGACTATTCGTTAGATGGAAATTATTTGAGTCAGTGGCGTCTCAGTGGGCACCACGGCCAAAAATATGGTGAAAAAAGTACGCTTCTGACTTTTTTTGGTAGATTTTATTTTTTTATATTAAACAACTGAATATACAACATTTTGGTCTCCTGTATTTTCTTCATATCCATCTTCGTTTTCGAGAAAAAAATAAAGCAACTCTATTGCAAATCATGAACACCTGCCTTGGAGACCAGCTAACATTGATAGTAGGGTTTTCCTTACACATATTTAATTTCAAATTGAAGAAGTTCATTTTTGTTTTGGATGATTGGTTGTTATTTGTTCACCATCCTTAATAATTTAATAGCCTAATCCATGATACGCGTACCTGCATACGATAATGAATAATGGCCATTGAATGCAGGTAAGGTCGCTTTGTCATTAGGTTAGGTTAGGTATAAGAGTTAGCAAAACATAGTTCAGACATCATTCAGATATCTTTCTATTATACAGTCTTACTATTCAGTTAGCAGCTCGAGTTCTACAGTTCTACGCTCCTCGGGATTTTCATCCAAGATTCATATTTTGCAGGTGGTTGATTCGCACACAATAATAATTTTTTACCAAATATTTTATTTGCGGACGAGGCAAATTTTTCACGAAATGCTATTATGAATTTTGACTTTGACCATTTTTGGCCTACGAAAATCCCTACGCTACTAGAGAAAATAATTTTCATCATCAATTGTCGCTGAACGTTTGGGCAGGAATTACTTATTGGTGACTATGTTATTGACCCATTTTTTTAACGGAAAGAGTAACAGGTGAATCCTACCCGGACATTTTGTATGATGGCACAAAATAATAATTTCTTACGAATTATTTTATTGGCGGACGAGGCAAATTTTTCACGAAATGCTATTATGAACTTTTACAATAACCATTTTTGACTTACGAAAATCCCTTCGCTATTAGAGAAAATAATTTTCAACATCAATTTTTGCTGAACTTTTGGGTAGCAATTATTGGTGACTACCTAATTGGCCCATTTTTTTCAACGGAAAGATTAACAGATGAATCCTACACGGACATTTTGCGAGATAATTTTACCATTTTGTTAGAAGTACCAATACTTGTAAGGGGTCATCCGAAGGCTCATCTTTATAAACTCCTGTACTAGATGTGAATGACTTGAGGAATCGAATAATTGAGAATTGCAATGTAATAAGGACTACTCCAGGAATCTTTGAGCGTGTCAGACAATCAATTATATCGCAATTGTTAATATTTTTATTTTTGGTTTTTATTTTACATTTTCTGTCTTTTCTCGAAAACGTAGGTATAAAGAAAATACAGGAGACCAGAAAGTTGTATTTTCAGTTGCTCAATTCTGAAAAATGGAAATCTACGGAAAAAAGTCAGTGGCGTATTTTTTTCACAATAATGTTGGCTGTGGTGCCCACTGAGACGCCACTGGCCCTAATAATTCCAATCTAGTTAGGGCTGAATAAGCGCCTTATCAGTTCAAATAAGTTTACCAAATTTCACCTAATCGGTTATAGGATATTCATGATATTTTATAATTACCGTTTTTTTTAATTTCAACGCCCTGTATCTCAGAAATGAAGCAGCTCCGGACATGTTCACAGGAACTTTTCTTCTTGAAATGACCTAACGAATCATCCCCCGCAGTTAGGAACCGTATTTCAGATTTTATAAAACAATTGTTTTTTTTTACAAGTTCGGTACCACCCCCGCGCCAGTTGTCACAAAAACTGGCTGACTGACGGCAGGCTATTGATATTCGACCTATTCATGACCTAATAATGAAATATCAGCCTTTATGAAACTGTTGCGTGTTTGGTCCCTCACCTCTTCGACTGTATGGAATATTAGAAATCAAGTACTTCAATATGAGTGAATGTAAAAATATCTTCAACACATTGAGTGCCACAGCGGTCATTATGACATCTACGGTACTTTCCTGTGGTGCCATAGCTGTCATAATGACCGCCCGATTTTGGAACTCTACTGCAAGTTGGTAACGTTTCACATCATTGAGAAGATATGGATCATTCTCTATCCTCTAGGTATACTCAAGTACTCAAGTTGGAGCCCAATCTTAATGAAGAGTGAGCTTCTTTTCATGGTTGAGTGGAAGAGCAATTAGCGACTCAATCGTGAAATCGAACTCTGCCATATTTGAGTGGCATAAGTATATGTACTTGTGTGAAAATTATGTTTTAAATTTGTAAAAGTTCTTTTAAACGGACCAATAAAATCTATCTATCATATTTACTCGTAGTGTAATGTGTATTTTTCTGTCTATTCAATAAAATCATTTATTATTATTATTATCATTAATTATCAGCGATGCATTCAATGTTATTTCTTTCACATTCATCAGAAACTGTCTGTATTCGATGGCATTCATTGACTGCTACACGAAAAAGGTTTTATATTTTATTGGTCGGATTTCTTGTCAGTTCACGCTGTGTGTAAATGCCCACCTTTAAAATTTGATATTTCAATTTAATGTGAGAATCTATTTCTATTTCCACTTCATTTTGTTTCAATTCTCTATAATTCTGGTTCAAATATTACATAAGTAGAATTTTGACGAACACTGTATACAGGGTGTAATCTAACCTCTTGCACTCACGTGAAGGAGGGGTGTATAAAGGCATGTTAGAACGAATGGCAGACGTGGAAAATGCGAAAAAATTTGAGAGTTTCAAAATTTTGTGAAATGTGGGTCGACATTTTGGGAACCTCTGTCCGCCATCCTTCCAGACCAGAAAAATCAATTGCCTGCCGGTGAAGGAAAGACACTGAAAGTCGAACCTAGTTAAGATTACGTTAACAAATGTCTAGACAGTCTCTCACCCATAATTATGGGTTGCAA
This sequence comes from Chrysolina oricalcia, assembly GCA_944452925.2. Lineage (NCBI taxonomy): Eukaryota > Metazoa > Arthropoda > Insecta > Coleoptera > Chrysomelidae > Chrysolina > Chrysolina oricalcia. Next base: position 49,621,485 of record OX101825.2, on the reverse strand, counting down.
GCTGATGGAATAGGACGTATCACAGCAAAATGAAAAGAAACGGGTATCCAAGTATCCAAACTGGTACACTGGTAGCTCAGGCAGCACTAGTAGATGAAGACATAACACATCACAAGTTAATCAACAGAACAGTTTAATAGTGGATTCACACAGGATTTGTTTTATGACCGGATCATGGCTGGACATTTTGCATTTTGCATAGACAGCTACAACAGGCTAACAACGAACGACAGCAACGTTGTTGCCAGTTCTGTTATGTTTTCGACTCGCAACTGTCATTTATTAATTTGTTATAAACATTTAGATAACAAACAAAGTGTTTTTTAAATTGTTTTGCCTATAAAATGAAAACTAATAGAGTAATTTTGTTGCTCCAATGAAAAGAATTGTAGATAAATGAAATACGAACAAAATGGGATTTTTTACGACCCTGTCGGATCATTGGTTATGGAGGAAAACCTGAAAAACCGGAAAATTTTACGATTTTTTTTAAAATTTGTTACGGGTCAATCCCATCTTTAAATTTATGTAGTGTATAAGATAACTCGAGACAATTTTCATTCCCTGTTTTTAATAATAATTATAAATCTCATCTTTATTTTATTCATTTAAATTATAAGATAATTTACAACTTTCATTAACTTCAATAATTTATAAATGTCATCCTTATATTCATTTAGAATATAAGATGATTTAGGACAATTTCCATTCACTATATTCAGTGATAATTACCAATATACCAATCCCATATTTATATTTATTCAGATTTTAAAATAATTCAAGACATTTTTCATTCACTTTATTAAATAATAACTACAATCTCAATCAATCGAATAGCTGGAACTATTGGAAGAGACATCCTACTAAACCCTGTTATGCTTCTGGTTATTGTACCTGAAGGATGAAGGAAACGATTATTACATTTTAAATAGCTTGAGAGATCAGTGAAGTTGTTCACACCCTGTACAGCAGTTAGAGCAAGTTTCAAATTCAAATTATGGTCTATCAAATGTAAACAAAGGGCAACTTCTTAGTGATTTTCTCATTTATCTACTTCATTTTCCCACCAATTTCTTGGTTAATTTGCACTGATTCTGACATTTAGCCTGTTTTGTGCACACATAAAGTACACATGATTCAATACTTTCGTGAGAAAGTTAATCCTACTTCTTGAAAAATGGCGGAGTTATGAATTTTTCAAAAAATCGCAAAATTTTCCGGTTTTTTCAGTTTTTCTCCGTTACTAATAATCCGACAGGGTTGTGAAACATCCCATTTTATGCGTATTTCAATTATCTACAATTATTCTTATTTAAGCAACCAGATTGCTCTATTAATTTTTATTTTATAAGCAATACAATTTTGAAAAACACGTTTTTTTATTTAAATATTTATGACAAATTAATAAATGACAGTCGAAAACTTAACACAATATAACTACGGAATGTCTTTCATGTGATGGCATAGTCGGTTTCCTACTAGTAATTTTGTTGAAAACTCACTCATTTTATGCTCTATTGCTTGGTGTATATGTATTGTGTATGGTGTATTGTTGTTAACATTGTTATTTCCGTCAACCGATTGCACCCCTACGCACAACCCTCCGAAGTCTTCGAGAGACTTAATTGTTTGAGATAGGGAAGACGATATAATGTTTTATCGACTTTATATTATTAATAAACAAAGACAGGAATAATTTCTATAATTAGAATGTTTTTTTTACTTTTGTGTAGTTAAAAATCAAAATGGAATCGCAAAAATATCGTGAGATTTAAAAACAATTTAGATCTAGTTGGCTGGTTTCATTAGTTTGATGTTCCTCATTCACTATTTAGTCTTGTCAGTTTGCACTGATGTTAGTTTGTTAAACGATTTCAAATTCGGAAAGTGATTCAGAGTTTACAAATACACCACCAGAAATAGCAAATCATGCTCAGGAAACCTCTTTCGATTTATTACCAGTAAAATCTTAAAAGAGATATGAAGACATATGAGCAAAATCCATGGATTGTAGAGTTGATAATCACGTAAATTCATTTTCGGAAATTGTGTTGCTTGCATATTTTGGATTGTTGTCAAGAAAATTTAAGTCATCGGCACTATATGGTCTATGTATGAGAACCACTTAAAAATAATATCAATATCAGAAAATATCTCGAGTTACGTTCTTTTTTGAAACGTAAATCTTATGGTTCTAAAAGTCAAAAGTCTTAAAACATTTCTTCCGATGAGATACACACTTTCTTAAAGAATGCACCCTACTAATGTAAGTTACTCAATTTTCATTATTGCAACATATTCTTAAATATATTAATATTAACGTTTCGAGGTAGCCAAAGTTTTTGGAATCAATAAAAAGAGTCACTTTTTCTAATAATCCATGAGAAACCAGCTTTTGTGCAATAATAAAAATTAAATAATTTTGATCTCAGTTTTACCATCTAGTGTATAATCCTGAAAGTCTCCAAACTTGACGGCTAGAATTCTGAACTTAAACGATATTGGTTACATTGTTCCCGAGTTTCAGTTCGACTACTCTACAGAAGATGGCACTTCTACTGATGTATCAAATACAATCATAATTTATCAAAGCATTGTTTAAATAGAACATAGTTATGGTGGATTTGTGCAGCAGTCATAGGTCTTTAGTCATAAAGAAGAATATTCGTCAATGATTGGTTGGTCCGTATATTCCAACCAATCATTGACGAATATTCTTCCTTCGAGACTTATGATTGCTGCATAAATCCACCATTAGTCAGTGCCTGTGGAAAAGGTATTGGACACAAACGCGAGTGTCATCTAGCGTGATTAGTTACAAACATGAATATTTGACGTCGTTTTAATGCAGGTTTCTTCAAAAAACCCTGATTTCAATGCTTTTCCATTGTTTTAATCAAGTTACGACATGACTTGGAGGCCAGATCACTGAAGTTACGACATGACTTGGATGCGAGCTCACTATCGCCATCTACATGTCGCATCCATTTTGATCCAATTATAATCCCATAAGGTTGACTAACTATCTTCTATATAAACAATGATCAAAGATACAAAACTAACAAGGAGGGTTTAATAAACTCTAGCCAATCAGAATCTTGTAGCATCAACGCGTCATAGTGACGTACCTGGATATGAGTACAGAGTCGAACTCGAACCAAGCAACAAAACTGTCAGCAGTAACTCTCATATACCAAGAGCTAGTCCGTCACTGTCTATAGAGAACGGCGGCCTTGACACGTCCTACTACGTCACATTTCGTCACAAATGTTCTTTCATCTCTTTCTGCTAGTGTCCCCATTGTCTTATGGGGATTAAACTCTCCTTGTTAAATAACGTTTAGGCTGAGTCAAGTCTCCGGTCTGATCAATATGATTAGACCAGCGCGGTCATTTGGTTGACTTGACGACCTAATTAGAACTGTATGTATGTGACCAATATTTTCAATCATCTGATCGGTCCGACTCATCGTCATACTTCATACTGAACGCGCGTGCCTTGTCCGACCGGTGACTTGACACAGCCTTAAGCCTGATTCACATAATGGCAGTAGCAGTGGCGTCACCCCCCTCTATTGATAAGATAACCAATGGTAAACATGTTTAGACGACGCTGAAAATTCAAGGTCACGCTGCTGAAACTTTGATTCATTTAAACTTTTTGCAGTAAAATCTAGCAGTGTTCGCATTTCTAACCTTAAAATTATTATGAAATCGAGATTGCTGTTATGATTCCTTTCTACTGCTTTTAACAAACAATTACTTGAAAATTTCCATTCCAATGTCACTCATTCGGATAACAGCGTCATAAGGGGCGGAGTCACTGCCTTTAGTGCCACTGCTACTGCCATTATGTGACAGGCTTTAGTCTCCTAGGGCTTTACCATTGTTTCAATCGAGTAACGACATGACTTGGAAGCCAGATCACTGAAGTTACGACATGACTTGGATGCGAGATCACTATCGCCATCTACATGTCGCATCGATTCGTAGAAATATAATAAACACTAGAACGTCAATTAGTTCAGAATAACGTGGTCCTACGGCAGGTCGGCAGATACAGAGATACACCAACCTATGAGTATGCGCAATAGAGCGCAAGTGTCGCTAGGGATTTTGACTTCCAGTTTCTGAATCTGGTATAAGTTGTCGGTAATAGCATTTGCAATTTAAAAGAGTTTTCCTTTAATGACATATACAGACATACAGTAAACCAATAATTGAGTTCTTGAAAATAGAAATATTAAAAGTGTAGGTCTTCTATTTTAGGCGTTCTCGCGATCAAGTAGGGAGAAATCATTGAAATCGCCAAAAAATTCAAATTTGATATTTTAATGGAAATTGATTATATTCCACTCAGTCTGTAAATCAGAAAAAAACTCAATTTGTGTGTCCATCGGCCTCACGCCTAAACCGTTGAGCCTATTATACTCGAAATCCATATCAGAGTGAGGAAACACTTTCTTAAGGTAGGCATATTTTTGATTTTCGAAATTCTGAATATTGAAGTTGGTTTTTCATGAATATTTGAGTAATTTAGGTATATTGGCCTTTGTGTTCAAGAGATTACGAATGCTTTTGTTATGAATGATGCAAGTTTAATCAATCAAGAACCCAAAATGTATGTGGTGATTTTGAACCATTTTATGGGATGAGAGAATCTACTTCTACAAATTGATTGATTAATTAATCTAGTTATAAATGCAAATAGTACGTAATAATAATAATAACAAAGACTTTCGGGGCGTACCGCAGTGGTTAGAGCGTCCGACTATGAGTCGAAAGGTCCGGAGTTCGAGCCCCAGTTACGGCTGGGATTTTTTAATTTATTTAAATTTCGTGGCTGGACTGGGGTGAGTCCTGCACGATTCACTGTTGCGTTCCAATTAACAGTGCTGCTCCTAAAGTGGCACATGGAGTTAGTAACAAGGCCTATCCAGAACACGTGGCTAATGACCATAGCAGTCGATGCCAAAAACACCAAAGAAAAAAAAACAAAGACTTTTATTGACAAGACATTACAATTTTTGTAATGAGTTCAAACTACTTGTTGACTCTTGTTATCAATCTTCCACCATTTTTTATGAAAAACAGAAATGTTCTTGATTTGAGATATAAAATTGGGAAAATCTGTCAAATATAGTTTCTCGGGTAAAAAACTACATTTTTGCATTCGGTCATTGTAAATGTTGTTGAATCGCATTAAATTCAAATGGCATTTTTTGTAATAAGAAGTCGATTATCGAATGTTGAGAGAAATAAATATAAAAAGCCAAAAATTCAAATTGTTACAGAATATTTGTTTCATTTAGTTTTAAATAAGGAGAAATGGTAGGATTGGAGGAAAAAGGACTATAATAATTCTTAAAACATTTTATTTTGTAATGTAAGAAACTTACTTCTATCAAACTAAAATTTTTGCATTTTGTTTAAAAATCTATTTATGGGAAAATAGAATCAATTTTGTAAGTGTTTTTCTCTTCAGTTCACCTCAATTTTCTCAGCTTGCGACATTGCAATATTGAAAAATCAAATTCTGGTGTAAATTCTTGTCATTGCTTTTATTATTTTCATTTTGTGACTCACCTCATAGGGAGATATATCGAAAATGTGTTTTTTATGGAGCTGAATAATGTTTCATCTTGAAACAATATTGTTGAAGTTTGGTGTATGAAGGTTTCCAAAAAATTCGTTTCATTTGGTGTTATCCAGATTCACACAGTTTCCCTGAACAATAACTGCTAAACCCTACCAATGCCAAAACTCAGAAGCCGACACTGTTATCTTTCTTCGCTTGATACGTCACGATAGGATTTTAAGGCGATGTTGCCAAGTTTACTGGACTTCCCACAATTACCTGCCCTAACCACAGGTGATATTCCGAACTTAATTTGGAACACGAAAAGAAAATAAAACTTGGCAACGACGTGATCAGAACCAGCAATAATGCGCAAGTGCAAAGGTTGGTCATCATGTCATTATTGCCGGGGTTATTTACCTGAATCTCGGACACCGTGTTTGGCGTTCTAGTGTTATTATATTTCTATGACCAAAATTCTGATTTCAACTATCATTGGTGCCATCTACTTATAGACCGGCCGGTAACGAGTGTAACGACACAATAGCTGCTTTCCATTTAACGTAAGGAGCTCCTCAGAGCTACCCAGAGCGTATGACCCTGCGTTCCATTTAGTGGGGCTTCAAGCACCGATTGACATTCATCTTGCCCCTCGAGCACCACCCGTTTTATTGGTGCATAAAGCACAAGTAGACAAAAGTCAAAACGCGAATACACAGTTTTTTGGCGAAAAAATCAGTGATAAAGTAATATCCGATCTCAGGGGCTTGAAGCTCTGGAGTTTAACACTCCTAAATGGAAAACGCCTATTATATGGAGAACGATTCCCAGAAGTTATTTTCCATGGTTAGTTGAGCTCTTGAAAAATGAAAATAATGCGGATGAAGATACCAATGGCGAAGAAGTTGAGAAAAATGTTTTAGTATATGTAGAATATGATCGAACCATCGTTTAAATAGAAGTAGGATAGTTAGTCAATGCATTTGGTCTGTGGAAAAGGTTTTGGGCCCAATCGCGAGTGTCATCTAGTGTGATTAGTTACAAACATGAATATTTGTCGTCATTTTAATGCAGGTTTCTTCAAAAAACCCTGATTTCAATGCTGTCCCATTGTTTCAATCAAGTTACGACATGACTTGGATGTCAGATCACTGTCGCCATCTACATGTCGCATCCATTTGAACCCAATATTAATCCCATAAGGTTAACTAACTATCTTACTTATTGATTTCATTGAAAATATGAACAATAAGTAATAATCAACTATCTGAATGAAAATGCAAATTTTCACTTTCATATTTTTTCTCTCAAGTTATATAGGGTCTTTGTCAATATCTATCAGATGTAGTTCAATGTCCAGCGTGGCTTTAGTCGGGGAAGTAGTTGTTTTCTGTTAGAAATTACAAAAAAGTAACTTCAATTTTATCGTAGGGTTTTTCCATTTCCAGAGGAGTCATGTATTGATTCAATTTTCAATTGAGAATGTTTCTCTTTAAAATATCTTACTTATATTTGAACAATGATATGAGTAAAGAAAAATTTAGGTTATTTTGTGACATATGACCCTTCAGTTTTTTTATTAGGATGGTGCAGGCCAAAGAGACTAAACTAACAAGGAGGGTTTAATAAACTCTAGCCAATCAGAAACTTGTAGCATCAACGCGTCATAGTGACGTACTTGGATATGAGTACAGAGTCGAACTCGAACCAAGCAACAAAACTGTCAGCAGTAACTCTCATATACCAAGAGCTGGTCCGTTACTGTCTATAGAGAACGGCGGCCATGACACGTTCTGCTACGTCACATTTCGTCACAAATGTTCTTTCATCTCTTTCTACTAGTGCCCCATTGTCTTATGGGGATTAAGGTGGCCGTTTAATCATCCTTGACAAACTAATCCGACAGAGGAGCCACCAGCCATCCGAATGAATATTTATCCAAGTATGCAACCATAAAAATGAAGCATCGTTACCGACATCAATTGCTCCTATGATCGTAAAATGAAAATATCACGCCGCTGAGCAGTGATGTCAGATGACACAATTATTCTCGTTTTATTTTATAAATTCATTCATTAATTCATATTCTGGCTGAATAATATCTAGAGAGATATGACTTTTGACAAAAATGCCGTTGAATAATGTTCTTGAAATATCAACTCCCATGTTCCCATGTTTTGTAGTACAAGCCTGGATAAAGAAAGAAATATGAACTCAAAGATTTTTATTTTTATAAATGCTTGGCAACATGCATTTGTATGGACAGGCAGCAAGTAATTAAGGAATTTGGGAATTCCTAATCCCTTTCTGCACCCTTGAATATATTTACCAGATTGCAATTGAAGATTGCGTTTGTGGATGCATTTCAATGGATTTGTAGGTTGATCAGTTGTGTAAAATAAGGGGATTGGTATTTTTTATATTTAAGTTTTGAGTGGTGTAAAAAAACATGAATTCGGGTAAGTGAAATGTGTTATCAATGTAATCGTGGTAGGTAAGTAGATATGTCTTGTTTCTCAATTATATGGAGAAATAGTTATTTGAAAATCAGAAAACTGCAATAAGTGCGGGTAATGTTTGATTGCAGTGGCCGGAGAGACATTTCTTGTTTCTCAATTATAATGATTAAATAGTTATTTGAAAATCAACAAACTGCAATGAGTGCGAGTAATGTTCGAGGGCAGAGGCTGAAGGCTGAGGTCTTCAATAACGAGCACTGGCAAAACAGAGTGTTGTGATATGACTAAGTGAAGCTGTCACTTTCGGGAAAACCAGTTTGAGTTTCCACAGCTCACAGAGCAGGCAAAAGAGTGTTTTGAGACGATTTATACAAATATAAAATCAGTCCTTGCGTTCCTTGCGAAAAGAGAAATGCTATGATCCACCATGGATAGAAGAAGAAATTGCATCGGGAAATAAAAGTAAATAATTTTTTTCATTTGTTTCATTATTGCCCACCTCTTTTAATATTCTGTTACCCTACCACCACTTTTTTTTTCATAATTTTTTCAAGTTTTTGTGGCACATAAAAGTGATCAGCAAGTATAATGAGTCCAACGATGTCCGTCGTGGTAATGTCGGCGGAAACGGCAATAGTTGACTATAGTTTCGGTTAAATAGTACACGAGACCATTTATGTTGCAGTATACAATTTCCAAACAAATATTGAAGTTTTGAGTTATTTGGGAACTTATTTTTTTTAACTGCGGCTCTGTTTTAATATATACATTTTTAAAATTATTTTTAATTCCGCGCTTGATGTTGTATTACGTATATATAACGATTTCATTATGTTCCAAATCATCTCAATTTTTTTAAATATATTCTCGAGATATTTTATCCGTAAGGACTATCCAAGCCGGACCTGTTTCAGAAGCTGTTATACATTTGGAGGGCACGCTGGTATCATTTACCCAAATATCCGTTCCCTACATCCGTAGGGTGAGTGATTATTTGGTCCGAGATTCATGTGCCCTGAGTAGACGAAGTGAACCAAAGATGAAGGCCTTCTGCATTCACACGGCAAGGATTTCTATCGTATAAAGGCAAGCCGGTATAATTTTCAGATTCGAAAGCAAGGTGTCCATCATTAAACCAAGGACACTTATTATCAGAACCACCACTTTAACAGAATGCTTTGGGTGAAGCCTGCAGAGTTCAAAGATTTATCGATATTTATTCTATTTTTTACTCTTCTTTTCCGACGATGTTCGTTTGGCAGAAGCTAAAAACTGACGAAAATGGTTTTACTATGATTATTATTATATGTGTACCGATATATTGATCGAGGTTCGACACTAGACTATTTTTTTTCTATAAATCTTTACGAAACTGTAATATTCAAGAATTTATATCAGACCATTTTAAAATCTCAATCAATATGCAAATTTCCTTACGCCTCGAAAGTTTATATATATATATATATATATATATATATATATATATATGAAATTGAAGAGACTTATTCCTTTTATTACTGGGTAGGTATATAATTTGTTTACAGAATAGCTCCAACACTCAATTTTTATTTCAATTTCACAATTTTCTACTGTGAAATCACTGTCCCCTCTATCAATCCATCAAAATATGCTTTAATATCGGAAGAAATACAATTCTCGTTCACAAAGCTTAAGGATATAACCTATATATAACTACAAAAGGTAGTTTGAAATATTTGAATATAAGACATTTTAATACAGCAACGTCCGGGTCAACTCATCATTAAAAATAAATTAATAAGTTTATGTGGATATGTATAAAAACGATCTATGAATTCAATAAAACCCTTCCATACTATTTCAGAATCTGATAAATGAATTAAAGAACAAAATAATATATTGAGCTGCCCCTCATATGCACGCCTATGAAGCGACAAAATTTATAAAAGAATTTATAAAAAGCATTTCTCGCCGCTCAATGCGAATATTCGTCAACATATTTTATTCTACTCTATTCATAGTGCTGTGCTTGTTCATTGCCATCACCCAAATTCGAGTTCATTCACAATTTTGAAGATAATGAATTCTACTGTGGCGCAATCTATTCGCAAATGGCTGAACTGACTCAGTGAGTAATAAGATGTAATTTCTTATAAATCTGCTAGATTTTGGAATATTGCCGCCTAATTCCGAGTGCTGCTCGCATTTCTAAAAAACACGGTGTAAAAAATTGGTCTATGTTGGGTTTTGAACGATTTCAATAGGTCTTCTTGTTAACACTTTCCAAAAACGTGAATTATATCGATTTGTTGACTTCCGCAAAAAAAAATCACGAATTTTTTGAAAAAAATTAATTTCGATAGTGTCAACAAGTACTCCATTATGTTCCAAATATATTTACCAAATTTGAGTTATTTACGTGTCACCGATTCGCCGTCCGAGCAGAAGCCAGCATGCATGCCATTGAACGGCCACCTTAAATTCTCCTTGTTAAATTTTAGTCTCCTTGGGTGCAGGCCACAACACAATTCCAGATTGTGCAATAAAAGTAATTGATGAAGGAAGACACAAACAAAAACTTTTAAAAAAGCAGCCATTAAAATAGAAGAATCAAAATAAAAGTTCTCAAAATGGATCAACTGAAGTTTTGAAGAACTAATCATTGAGGACTGGGTTTTTGTAATCAATAAAATAATTTCAAAAAATTATTGTTGGAAATTGTAATTGATACAAAAAATAAATAGAATAGAATACTGGGCATCCTGGCATTTTTTCTAAGGATGAAATTAATTTATTAGTCTTGTTTTTCAGTTATGACTCCATATAATGCACCAATTTTTCAAGAAGCTAGAGATGCTAGATATTCCTGATGTTTCTTTTCTTGTAATTGGTACAACTTCTGTAATTTCTTCAATTGTCCTTTACTGATTTCTTTACCTTCTACGTCATGAGTTGGAAGACCCTAAAATAAATACAATAAATGTAACCAAGAAATGGCATAAAACATCAGTTACTAACAGTTTCATCAAACTTTGAATATTTATCTGATTCATTTCGGAACATTTTACTGGGCGGTATTTTCTTCTGTTCTTCTTTTGCAGCAGCTGCAGCAGCCAGTTCAGCTTTCTTCTTCTCTTTCTCTGCTGCTTTATCTAGCTCCGCCCTCTTCTTCTCTTCCCTTTCTCTTAATAATGTATCTTTGTCTACTATTTTCACTGCACTCGGTTCACCTAAAAAAATCATTGATTTCAAAATATTTAAATTTTCATGAGTAACACCACAAAGTTCTGAAAATTCTAGACTAATCTGACTTTTTTTTATTGAAAAAATGTATTGCTCCAGTTGAGTGAAAGATAAGACAAAATTATGAGAAAATATTCAGAAACGTGGAGTTTTAAGTATCATCATTTATTACAACTAATAACTGAGAACAAATAGTATTTTCCCCTATACCACACAAGTATTTTCATTCCTAGATGCGCATTTCGAGAAACAAGTTACCTTCATCAGTAGGAATACTAAAGTAACAGTAAATATCCAAACCAGTCATATTTATTTCAAATAATTAATTACTATGAGTTAATATTGATATGCAACTTCAGTGGGATCATACCTGTGGTCAAAACTGATTGATGTGCTCAGATATATTTCACCCATAGTCTGATCAACACGTTGAAAAACTTGGAAAAAGGAGATACAGCTCCAAAAAAACATATGAGCGACAGCTCACTGGATTCGGAATGACCACTACAGAAATGGTTGTTAAGGATTTTACCGCACATAAAAAATTGCGATTATTATCAACAAAATAAGATGAAAAAAAGGTATTTAGTTCTTTGTTAATAACTCAAGAATCATTAATATTTAAGGAATTTTGAAAAAAGTTCCGTAAATAGAAGAAAATTTCCAATAAAAATGTCCAGAATAATATGGGATAAGAGGGTCAGCAATAAACTTGTTAAAATAATTCTTAACAGGTAGGAGACAATATATTGTTTGCAATAACAGTACATCTGATATACAAAACACGGAGTTCCCCAAGGTTCAGTGTTGGGTCCTCTTCTGTTCATTTTATACACAAATGATTTACCTTTATATGCTGACATAGTGGATACTTTTCTTTATGCAGATGACGCCACATTTATAATCAAAGCAAGAAATACTGATAGATTTGAAGAGATTTCAAAAGAAACACAAGAAAAATATGAACAATACTTCACAGCAAATGTACTTTGTTTGAATAAAGATAAAACTAAAATTACAGATTTTAACAAAAGAACGAACAATGATACCAAAATATGTTCGTTTAGGGTTTCATATAGACAGCATTCTCAAATCAGAGAAATAAATAATAAACTGTTCAAAGGTCGCTTTGCCCTGAGGAGAATGAGAAGCGTGGTAAGCAGAGATGTTCTCAGAATAGCATATTTCGGTCTAATACAATGTCATATGCAATATGGGATATTATTATGGGGTTCAGTATCTGCAAATGTTTTTATAACCCAGAAAAAAATAATCAGAAAGATGGTTCTAGCTAATTTTAGAGATCATGCAAAACCTTTCTTCACCGAGTTAGAGATTGTCACAGTACCATGTTTATATATACTTGAAGCTATCTTATATATACACAAAAATAAAGAAAAATAAATACACTACTGAGGCACTGATACATGATTATAATACCAAAAGCAAAGAGTTCATTAGAACAGCCAAAATTAGATTAGTAAAGAATGGAAAACAAACCGAAGTATTATAGGGCAAAATATACAATATGCTTCGAACAGAATGGAAAAAATATACAATAAAAAAATTAAATTTGTAGTGAAGCCAAATGAAGCCAAGCTTTCTACCCAATCACTGAATTTTTGAGGCAGTCTGGCCAATCGATTAAAGGCAAAATGCACAAACGTAACTGTTCAATTTTCAATGTGTTTTTAACAGTATGTCTTCAATATATTTAGGTTAGGTGATTTGACTTGTAATTTGTAAGCTCTTTACACTTTTGACGTGTCTAAACAAATTGATGTTTAGTGGCATTGGAACACTATCACAGGAAAAAATTCTTGATACATTAAAGAAAATAAGAAATGCCCTGTATCTCTGAAACTAGTCATAGGATTGAGTTGGGCCCATGGACACTATTGTTCAGAAAGTCGTCAACTACAATATACTAACAATTCAAGAAATTTCACCGAAGCCCATATATGCTATATGGGCATATATGCTATCCTTTATATGCACACTTACCTTCTCTATCTTCCAACCGCACTCCAACATTGGGTAAAACATCATCTCTTAGTCTGTCACACTCTTTAAGAATATCGAACGCTTTTAAACTTATTGCACTCGTTCGAACATTATCTCTAAATTCAGCTAGTATACTTAGATAAGGTTGTATTAAGCATTCCACCTGAAACACAATAAATGCAAATAAATTATCGGATATAATTGCTGTCGGAAAAATTCTACAGGTATTTCATCCTGGAAAGCCCTCTGACTAGGAACATAACAGCGGTGAGAGCCCACCACAATGTGAGGTGGGTGACACATGAAACCAGACACAATGAACGCAACCCGGTTTTTTCGCTGTATTCAGCCGGGAACCCCTCGAAAGCCCACGAAGGAAATTCTGATGTCTTACAAATAACATATAAATTCACCTGCATAACTTGGAGGAGGCAGGAACCATCTATTTTTAATTTGTTGTATGTGTGCACTTTTTACATTGTAAATTTAATTAATAAATATTTTTGGATTTGGATACATGCCATAGTCACTACTACAGTAATAAAAGTACCTCATAAACACTTATATGAGAGTATCCAGAAGAACAGCCTGTGCAAGTAGGAACCGACTTTTATTATTCTTTTATGTAGCGCTTCGGAGCTATCCTAAGCCTCACACCCCTCCATAATAGTAGTGGAGAGTATACTAGACTGCAAGCCCAGGCAAATTTTATAGGGGTCATTTGACCCAGCATGAATTATATTCAGAAATATAGTGCCATACGAAACAACTCCTTTACGCACTGTGCCGTCAGCATATATATATTAACTACAAATATTGATAATACGCCATAAGACGCAATGTAATCGAATTGAAGCCAAAAATATCTATCTTACCTTTTCTCAAACGAGCGCTGGGAAACTATTGCGCATCCCGAATTCTGAATCACGAGAAATGTCATACATTTTTGAGGTTATCCTTCTTTTGATCTTTTTATCTATAATGTGGATAAATGAAGAATTAGAATTATGCAAGACGGTCAATTAAACTTCGTGTCATTAAAAAAAAACGATTCATTCATCCATTTGTAACAAAATGTCTGTTTGTTACCTGTTATCAGGGTTTCATCAATCAAAAGCGGACAAAAACTCATTAAACTTGAAGAAATATGGATTGGGTATGTGACGGACAATTGTTTGAAACGGTAAATCTTGTTCCAAATCGGCCTCATAACCGCCTAGAAAAATAGTTTGCTGGTAGTGATGTATTTTTTGCCTCCTGAACACGAACTCGAAGTAAAACGCGGCGATCTTAAATTCTTTCAGGAATGAATCTAGAAATTTATAAAATGTGTCATATTCTCAGGAATAAAACCCATATAGTGTCGCCCTCTTATAATTAGCACAATCTACACTTGCTCTCTGTAAACTTATTCATATTATGCGAGGTATGTTGGAATTTTCCGAATTAGCACCACATAAGACATGCTTCTCATATCTTCGATAATTGTTGCTGCCGAACCATGCACGCTAGAAAGAGATGAAAAAACAAAATCGTGTCTTTGAATATGAATATCTGGCGCAAGCGCAATAATTCAGCAGCGTCCAATTCGAGGTCGATTCTATTTTTTTTGGCATCACATAGGCTTTCTTTATTATCCATGTTCGTAGTTGATAGATATATGGCCGTCAGTTGTAGGCGGTGCATGTGAGTACGGGGGTGAAAGAAACTTTTCATCGAGGAGGGACATTTTTCGACAAAAGATTCTTGTACGGCATTTCTCAAGATGATAGATCACTGAAAAATAATCAAGTAGGACCTAATGCCGTACAAAAAGAACGGTACCGAAAGCCAGGACTTTTTTTTATTTTCCTCAAATTTTTGTTATGAATTCAGGTGATTTATTACTATACGGCATTTGTATAATTGAATTTGTATAACTGCATACGAGGATATATTGAAAAATTCGTAGCCTACTATAGAACCAAACAAAATTTCAATGTCAAAATATTTTATTACTCAACATATTCTCCTCTTAATTGGATACATTTATTACAGCGAACCTGCAACGTCTCTAGACCTTTCAAAAAAAATGTTTCTTCTTGCTCTCCACAGCTTTTATTACCTCCTCGTTGGAAGAAAATTCACGACCTTTTAAACTTTTTTTCAGTTGAGGAAAGAGATGATAGTCGGACGGAGCCAAATCTGGTGAATAAGGGGGGTGTTCTAGTAATTCAATCAGGGAGGTCGGAAATATTTTGGCTTTTCTGCCGGTGCAGTCTCACTCCTGGAGAGTTATTTAACTGGACGCACTCAAACCGTCAATTTGAATGGTGGACAATCCTCTTCCTTAATGAGACATCACGGAGTTCCACAAGGCTCTGTCTTGGGACCTCTACTCTTTGCTCTCTACATATCCGATTTTCATGAGTGCGTCAGATCAGTTAAAATACATCATTACGCAGATGACACACAATTATATATGTCATTCAGTTATAGTGAAGTCATCATAGCACAGGATATTATAAATAGAAACTTAGAACTAATCTTTGATGCATCCCTCGCACACAATTTGAAGCTAAATTCAAAAAAATCCCAAGTGATGTTGTTTGGTCCCAAAGGTAAGAGAAACACCGCTTCTAATTCACTTACCTTACGAATTGATAACAGCCCTATTAAACTAGTAGATGAGAGCAAGAATTTGGGTCTATGGATCGATACTGATCTGAGATTCACAAAACATGTTAATCAGCTGTGTAAGGCTTCATATAACGTGTTACGGCAGCTATACCCCAGTAGACACTTGATGTCAAGAAAACTTAAATTGAATCTATGCGAGTCTCTAATATTCTCACGAATGGCGTATTGCGAAATTATTTATGGTCCGGCTTTACATCAACATAATGTGTCAAGGTTGCAAAAAATCCAAAACAGTTGTATTCGATTTGCGTATGGTATACGTAAGTATGACCATATTAGCAATTCATTTGACGACTCAGGTTGGTTGAAAATGTATCATATAAGAGAAACTCACATTCTAACCGCAACACATAAAATTTTGAAATCAGGAACTCCTGCATATTTGCGGAAAAAATTGTTTTTCTTGTCACGAAAGAATGATTCGCGTAATAAATACCACTTGCTAATTCCGAAACACAAAACCGCTTTATACACACGTAGTTTCTCATACAATGCAGCAAAACTATACAATACGCTACCACATGAACTCAAAGACCTCAGCTTGAGAAATTTTAAAAAACGTTTGAAAGTCGTCTTTAGAACAAGGTAATGATGTCTTTTCTTTTCTTTTCTATTCTGATGACTCTTGCAATGATTTTTGGTATATGTGTAATGAGGTTCTAACCCTATCTTATTATTAAAACATTTGGTTACTATAATAAAAAAAAAAAAAAATATCAATTTATATCTACTTCAGTTCTTGGAACTTAATATATTTACATGTTTTATGTATACATAAATTATTATTGAAGGTATGTGTATGTGTATATATGTGTGTATATGAATATATGTATATGATATTGTACTTGTCTGCGGACTTATATGTAGATGTTATAGATTAAGTGTGTACGTCTAAGGTTGGGTTTAAAAGCAGCTTTAATAGCTGAACCCCGCCCATTCATCATACTTGTTAACCCTTGCAATTGTTAACCGTTGTATGTGATGAATAAAGGCATGTTATTATTATTATTATTATCTTAGAAGAGAAAAATAGATTTTTGTCGACCAAAATGTATTGGAGGCCTAGCGAAAGAGATGCAATTCACGCATCAATGAAATGAGTGATTTTCAGTGAGTGATACTTCTGAATAACATTCCCCCCTATCTCATTTATAGATAAGAATCTCCAATGGAAACTGGACATTTTAAAAATAATCAACTAAGTATCTGAATGAAAATGCAAATTTTCACTTTCAGATTTTTTCTTCAAGTTATATAGGGTCTTTCACAATATCTATCAGATGTAGTTCAATGTCCAGCGTGGCTTTATCCGGGGAAGTAGTTGTTTTCTGTTAGATATTACAAAAAAGTAACGTCAATTTATCGTAGGTTTTCCATTTCCAGAGGAGACATGTATTCGTACAATTTTCAATTGAGATTGTTTCCCTTTACAACTGGAATTGGTATATTGTACAACGACTAACGAGTATGGAATGACAATGATTTCTCACGAGTATGGAAATTGTGATGTGAGCCGAAAGCGAGTTCGCAATTCATATAAGTGAGAAATGGATAGTCCATGCTCGTTGTACACTATACTTTTTCTACGACTACGATATTTTTCGACCAGTTTTTATTGTGTTGGCAGTGACATTAAGCAAAATTATGTCAGTCAATCGCAATGCATACCGACCAGAAAAAATTAAAACAAATCATAGGTTGTCAGGGCGCAAAGTAAAAAAATTCAATTATTGGAATTATTGGAAAACAGGATTATTATAATAATACTTTATTGATCCCAAGAAACATTTCTGCTTATAGAGTGATATGTAAAAATTATACATTGAATAATACAATACAATTATGGATGAAGAACGTCATTTCAGTGATACTTGTAACATTGTTCCAGAAAAGCCAAGGTGAATTAAGTCCAGTACAGCGTGAGGTATGCTAAGGAGCAAGATATTATTAAAACAAGTCAATCAAAAATTGTTCGTGGTTTTATAACATTTGAGGTTTCATTTATTATTGTTGAAGAAGAAATTCATTTTCCTATATTGTATACTGAATTTCTATTTTTCAGCTTTTGAATCAATTACATGTATACCTGCCTACAAGTAATAGAAAATGATTAAGCAAAGAACATAACAAATAGGTAGGTATTCGGGGAACAGGCATAGCGAAAACCAAAAATAGCCTCCACTACAGGAAATGAGCTGTCGATTTGGGACTGTAGTTTATTCTTCTTCTTTTTCGCCGACTTGTCATTTTTGCCCACATCATAAATATTGTTGATTTCGCATTTTTTTATATCAAGCTTCAAAACTTGATTCAGTTTGTTCAGAGTTTCCTGCAAGATAGTAGATTTTTCAGCTTCAATACCAAAGATTATGATATTATTTCTTCTTATTCTCCTTTCGATGGTAATTTGATTCTTTTTGACTTTCTCAGTAGTTTCTAGCACAATATTTACTTTATCATCCTCATCGATCAAGCTCTTTTTAATTTGTATAATTTGTATCTGATTTTCTTTAGCGAATATGTAATAGTGGCAGAAATGGACCACAACCGCTTAGACCTCATAGCGGAAAGTTTCCAGAATGAGGTGTTCGTCTAAAGTTACTGATTGCAGGAGCTTGGTACGCTGATGTGATGCTGGATCCTATCGAAAAAGTTTGAGAGTGAGAATTAATATAGTCCGCGCTATCAATAACTTTGTTTTCTTCTCGCTGTCCGTCAAAAAATTGCACCAATCGCAGCGGTACTTGTTATCACCCGTTAATTTTTCCGGTTGCATGTAGTTTTCCAACGTCTGTACAGCTAGTTTCTCCGAGTGGTTTGGAATTGAAAGACCCGCTCGTTCTTGGACCCGCATTCTCCGCAATATGAGATGCTCAACGTTTTTCCTCTGAAAGACTGCTACACCACGGTTAATATTTCTGATGCTGCTCTATCTTCAGCACAGACTGCATTGAAGTTTGTCTCTTGTTCATGCAGCGAATCCAGTAGGTGCCCCAGGAATTCTGAACTGTCTTGTTAATGTCCCGGAAATTGATATTTCGTTTGGTGACAAGGATGATCTTGTATCCTCAAAAACAGCTCGGAAAAATTCCTGTTATACAACAAAACATCGTTTCGGAAAGTTTTTGTCATAAATAACACTTGCAGGACGCTATTTCTATAACACGTATTGCCCAAGTTGACCAAACCAAAGTTATCATGCCAAGATGGACTGCATCTCAAAATATAAATTAGTATTTTTTTTAATGAAATCAATTAGAGTTATTACCGATTTTATATATGAAAAGATACCAGATTTCTAAAGGTATGATTAAAATAGTCGTAGGAAAGCTATGGTGTACAATATACAATTGCTTACTTTCTCATTATCAAGAAGCGGTACTAATATTAGTTTTCAGTGTGTTGAAGCGAATTACGTCATTCAGATGATTTTTTCATTTATTTCTGCAAACAATTCGAAAAAATGAAAATTTTTTAATAGAGAATTGAGAAGAATAATTGTTTTACTCACATTCGTTGCTGTGTCAGAAGAAACAGGAAAGCCAATGTCACTAGGTTGATATATTGCACCAAAAATTTTCAAGATTTCCGTAACATATAGTCCTATATCATGCAATAACAAAGAATTAGCTGGTTTTCTCTCTTTCATGTAAACATTACTGCTAGAAACAAGGTCTCTCAAAGAATCCAATGCTGTTCTCGTATCGACATTATCTAAAATATTTCATTTCATTCGATTTTTAAAAATTTCCATACATTAGAAAAAAGCAAATGAAAACTCACCACATAACGCAATGTGAACATTTTTCTTCGCCTGAAATAATTTGTTAGCAAGAGTCTTCTCTTGATTTGTCCATTTGGAAAACGTCTCAAATTTGGTGTATCTAAGACATTTATTCCTAACAGCATCTTTGATATTCAGAAAGAATTCCTAAAACCACAATTGAAAACAACAACTGTCATTTGTTTGAAAGTGATTGACAATATATTTGTGTTAGTAAAATTCTTCAGGACTTCCATGTGTTTTGAGTCACGACATTTCAACAATTACCATCTACTGTCGTTATCAAGTGTGTGAATGCGACAAGATATCTCGGATACTTATTATATAGCATGCAACTAATGTACCTGCTATAAAGATAATTATGATCTTCGTGGGGTCTCTCTCAGGTAATTAATGTGATAGCGTGCCCGTTGGCGAGTGTTATTATTGAAGACCGGTCTTGATATAGAGTTTTATTGAAATTGCAATCGATCTAGCTGAGTGATAAGTGGCTTCCACTCATTCCGAATTTCTATGCTCGGCTGACTGAACACGTCATTATTCAGAATATATGCCGACTCTATAAACTTTCTCTTATAGCAATATTGTTCTTCGTGGATAACTTCGGCTTCCGACCATGCGATGCTGTGCTGATTAGTCCATACGTGATCTGCTATTCTCGGCTTCGATGTTTCTCCTCGATGAGTATTTTTCTTGTGTTCACCGATTCTCACATTTAGTGGCCTTTTAGTTTGATTACTTATATTTCGGACGTCCATCATCTTAATGGTTGAAAGATTTCTCTTTCAAATTTTTTTCACAACGTTTCAATTGCTTGAATCCGCAATTGTCTTCTGGTGAATAGTGACAAAATCAGATGCTACGCGACCTTTTATAGCATCTGATTTTGTCACTATTCACCAGAAGACGATTGCGGATTCAAGCAATTGAAACGTTGTGAAAAAATTTGAAAGAGATAGAAATCTTTCAACCATTAAGATGATGGACGTCCGAAATATAAGTAATCAAGTTACTACTTCGTCTAAAACATTCAAACAAACGTCTCTTGGTTTCTCCAACAGAATCCTTTCCACATTCACACGGAACACGGTAAATGCAGTTTTTGGAGTCACTATTCTCGTGAGTTGGCTACGAATGGTATTAATTGATCTGAAGCATGTTCGGATGTTGTACCTCGATCCAATTCGCCTTGTCTTATCCGATAAACCTCGCACATAGGGAAGACATAGGGTAGGCTGTGTTGGTTCATCTGATTTCTAGGTGTTACCTCTTCTGCGGTTAAGGACCGCTGCTATATGTTTGTCGGAGTATCCATTCCGTGGACGAGGCAACACCGAGAAATCAGATGAACCAACACAGCCTACCCTATGTGAGAGGTTTATCGGATACGATAAGGCGAATGAGATCGAGGTACAACACCCGAACATGCTTCAGATCAAGTAATACCATTCGTAGCCAACTCATTAAAACGAGACCACCCAACGAGAATAGTGACTCCAAAAGCTGCATTTACCGTGTTCCGTGTGAATGTGGAAAGCATTATGTTGGAGGAACTAAGAAGCCACTAAATGTGAGATTCGGTGAACACAAGTAAAATACTCAGCGAGGAGAAACGTCGAAGTATGGAATAGCAGATCACGTATGGACCGAAGTTATCCACAAAGAACAACATTGGTATAAGAGAAAGTTTATAGAGTCGGCATACATTCTGAATAATGACGTGTTCAGTTGGCCGAGCATAGAGATTCGGAATGTGTGGAAGCCACTCATCACTCAGCTAGATCGACTGAGATTTCAATAGAACTCTGTATCAATAATAACACTCGCTAATGGGCACGCTATCACATTAATGTCCTGAGAGAGACCCCACGAAGATCATAATTACCTTTATAGCAGGTACATTAGTTGCATGCTATATAATAATTATCCGAGATATCTTGTCGCATTCACACACTTGATAAAGACAGTAGATGTTAAATGTTGAAACGTCGTGACTCAAAACACATGCAAACAATTTATTTTCTTTGTTGCTAGACAATGGAATGGAAGAATTCCACTAACAACAATTGCCATAACCTGGGAAATAACTCACATTGAACATTTTTTCGTACTGTACAGCAATTTCCATTGTATTCTGACTGTAATCGAGTGTGTCTCTCCAAGAGTGCAAAAGGAAAGCAAACCTCAACTGCCTTGCACTATACTTGGACAGAGCATCCTGGATGCTGACAAAGTTTTTCAGAGATTTGGACATTTTACAACCAGCGATA
Organism: Chrysolina oricalcia; assembly: GCA_944452925.2. NCBI lineage: Eukaryota > Metazoa > Arthropoda > Insecta > Coleoptera > Chrysomelidae > Chrysolina > Chrysolina oricalcia. The sequence goes on along the minus strand of OX101825.2, from coordinate 49,599,490 downwards.
GTCAGGTGACCCGAATGTAGAAAATATTTCACCCAGTCTGGGTTACCAAAATGAGCCTAAAATGTAACAAAAAGGTTAAAAGTAGTCATAAGGAAATCAAAACTTGGTACAGGGTAAACCGCGATGAGCTGACGTTTATATGGGAAACTACTGGGAGTTTTTTCAAATATTTTTAGTTGTCTACGACTTCCGGTTATAACGGAATTTGACCCAACTGTGTTTTTATTTTAAATGAAACATCCTGTTTTTATTGCATTTTACGATAAATTTCAATATAACTTTTTTCGAAACATTAAATGCCTGAAGGGCTCCAGTAATCAGTTATTTTGAAAATTGTGACTGAGAGGAAAACTTCTACTTTAAATTTTGTACAACTAGAAATTTTTAATCATTTAAGACAATTTTCAGTCATTAAATCTTCGCTTCAGTCTTTCAGTCATTGGTTTGAGACTTTCAGTCATCGACTTGGATCTTTCAGTCATCAGTTTGAGTATTTGCTGATGATACGGCAATTTTTTATGAAGACTCGAACTGGGTTTCACTTAAAAATACCATAGAAATGGATTTCTCGACCATCACAAATTTTTTCAACTATAAATTACTCACAATAAACTTCAAAAAAACATTCTACATCCCCTTCACCTCATACAGTAATAACCTACCTTCATATCAGGACATAAAAATCAATGATACCACCAATACACAAACAAGTATAAAGTCAGCACTGAAAATTAAATATCTAGGAATAATCATAGACTGCCACATGAAATGGGACGAACAGGCACATTTCGTAATAAAAAAACTCCGGTTTATGGTCTATAAATTCAAAAATCTGGCAAATTTTATCGACTTGAAATATCTGAAAATATTATACCATGCTTTGGTGGAATCTCACCTGACATACGGACTTATTGCCTGGGGTTCTACGTCGGCAACCAACTTCAGCAGAGTGGAAAAAATACAAAAAAGCGTATTGAAAAATATTTATAAAAAACCAAGAAGATATTCTTCTGAAGCCTTATTTTCTGAATTAGAAGTATTGAGTATGAGTCAGTTATTCGCCAAAACAATTCTGTTGAAACAATACAAACATAAAGAAGAATTGATTTCAATCAACCATCCCTATAATACTAGATACAGAATAAATGCCGTTACTATACCCCGAGCAGAAAAGACAATTGGTCAAAAATGTTTTACCTACCTTGGACCTACACTATTCAATAAACTACCACCAGATATAAAAAAAATACATTCATATAACTTTTTTAAAAAGCTGATTACAAATTGGCTACTGACTCTCCCCTACAATTACATATCTAATATTTTATACAAAAATAGGTCATAAAATACATCACTCAACTTACATTAGTAATAAAACAAGTTTCCATTTGTAACAGTGTTTAATCTTTTATTCTTATTCTGATGTAATGTATATAAGTCCCTGTAACCGTATGTACATGTACATGCGTAAGTCCTTATGTGTTTACATGTTGTACATAAAATAACATTCTACAATTTTTACTATTTTATAACTAATACTATTTTTACTATTTTTATAATGTTTACAATTTTTACAATTTTTACTATTTTTTTACTATTTTTACTAATACAAATTAATGTCTACATGTATATGTATATGCGCGAGTCCTTGTATATCAACATGCACGTAAAATAATACTCTACAAATTTTACTAGTCTATAGCTATATTATACAGTTTTATTCATATCATTTACTTGAATGAATTATATTTATGAAAACTTGAACCAAGCTCCAACTAGCGCACAAACATATAGATGGAAAAATCAGCCCACGCACAAGTTTTACTTTTGTGGGCTTTCTCCCATTTATTCACCATGTGCTATATAATTAATGTAACGCACAATCGACAATTTTGTAATTTCATGGTTAATAAATTATATTATTATTATTATTTCAATCATCGGTTTGAATTTTTCAGTCTTCAGCTTAAGTCTTTGATTTGAGACTTTCAATATTTGAGACTTTCTTAAATCTTGAGACTTTCTTAAATCTTGAGTCTTTCATTCAAGTCTTCTAGTGATCGATTTCAGTCTTTGAGTCTTACGTTTGAATATTTAATTCTTATGCCCGAGTCTTTCAGTCATTCGGTTTGATTCAATTCACGAGTTATTATTTCCAAGAAATTCAGCCGTAATTTGTGGGCATACTCTACTGTTACTAAGCGTTAGAGGGATCGGTATCGGTAGACATGTAGACGAGGGCAGTTACTCAATTTCTGTTGAAGTGATTAGTGAATTACTTTCATATTTTTAGTGCGAATGCGGATTTCTAGATTGAACTGAAGACAAAAAAAAGTATACTATATGGGACGCTGGAAATAGCGGTAAGTTTCTAATCTTATTTCCATTCATTTAGTAAAACATTTAATAATCATATATTCAGATTTAGTCTCGGATTTAGCGTGTCAGCGGATATTTATTACATCATCTGCAATTTCCTGCGAATGAAAACGACAACGGGTAGAGAGATAGAGATGAGGGAGAGAAACTGAGGAAGGTATATAAGGTTGATATATAGAGATATAAGCAGGTAAAGAGTGAGAGAATTCCTCTGCTTTTTAGCGTAGAATCCACTGGCGTTGATAAAAAATGGGGTTGCCATTTCAAGAAAAGGAGTTACACAATTTTCGAGAGAGTATCATTTTTTTGAAAAGTTTCAAAAGATTTAGGAAGCTTCAGTTCTTATTCTGGCAAATACTGGCAATTTTTGACCGGACTCTCTTTGTTTCCAAAAATATATTTTTTTTGTGAAGGGCTGCACCTGTCAAAATTTTCGGGGGTAATACCACGAGTGCTCGCAATACTATCGATAGTAATTCTGTCGGAAATCAATGAGATCAAACTGCTTGGTAACACCACGAGTCCTTCAGTTTTTCATCTAAGGATATTCCTAGAAATTTAGTAGTTTCTTTGTATTCTAAAATTTGTCTGTTCAAGTTGAGATTCTGGCAATCAAAGTTAAAGCCCATTATATTAGTTTACTTGTGATTGAAGCATAGATAATTTACATCGCACCATCGTTGAATCATTTTCAAGTCTCTAGTAATGATATCTCTCATGTTGTTTGAGTTTTTTCCGTGCCAGAGTATGGTAGTGTCATCAGCATTGAGATAATTTCACGAACCAACAAAGTAAAAAAAGTTATATTGTCGTGAATTCTTCAATAGTTCATATCAGTAGCAAGATGATTTTATATTCTCCGTTGTTGTTTGGACACGTGGTTGCCATGACAAAGTGGTATTACCGACTCGAAAGAAAGGAACTGCGTATTACCGAGGCATACGTCCCCTATTGGTCCTAATATTGCAGGAAAGGTGGGTTTCATAAGGCGAGTGAAATGATCAAAAAGAAAATTAAATAACTGTAAACTGGAGCATATGTTTCGAAAAAAATTATATTGAAATTCATCGTAGATTCTAAAAATGCAATAAAAACAGGGTACTCTATTTAAAAAAGCAAAGATGGGGCCCACTTCCGGTATAACCGAAAGTCGTAGAAACTGAAAATATTTTAACTGACATGAATCCACGGAAAACTTCCGTTTACAAATTTTCGGAAAAATACTTCCAGTAGTTTCCCGAATACATATCAACTCAGTTCATCTTGGTATACCCTAAAAGGAAACATACAGACAGTATCAAAAATCAGACACTGATAAAAAGAAAACTATAAATATTATAAGTGTTAGATCAAAGAGGGCATTTTTGTAATCAAAATCTCACCTCACTCTGAGCAATCTCGTTGTCATGATGGGGAAATTTAAGATCAACGCCACCAGTGTGGATGTCCAAAGTAGGGCCAAAAATATCGGAGGCCATTGCCGAGCATTCTATATGCCACCCAGGTCTACCAAGACCCCACGGTGATTCCCAAGCTGGTTCTCCACATTTACTTTTCTTCCACAAAGCGAAGTCATTGGGAGATCGCTTTTCACTCCTTTGCTCTGCAGTGGTTAAATCTCCTACAACATTTTCAATTATGAAAGCCTTTTCATCTTGTGTCATCAATCGCTACCAATAATATCAAAAAAAAATCACCAGTTTTTTTAAGAATACATATTTATTTATACAGTATAGCTTTTTATAGCACCCCCCCTCCGCCCCGGCCCCCTCTCAACTTTCATTTTGAATGGTATGACCAATACTACTTGTTAAAATAAAAGACATTGTAATTTCGATAAATGGCGTGGAGAGGGAGGGGGGTCAATTTAAAAACTGGGGCGAAAACCGGGGGGGGGGATGGAGGGTCAAGTGACACACCGTTGAAAAGAAAATTCAATTCTATTTCCAACCATCACATTTTCTTTGGATATAATTTTTTTTTTAATATGCCCTCAAAATTTCAAATATCATTGTAAATCTGAATGGTAACCATTACCTTTAGACCCCAGTTTTCGCCCCAGCACAATCGCTTTGTGGAATTTTTTAAACAAGCAATATCTCAAAGAATATTTAAATAATCGTTTTACTGCCTATGGTATTTTTGTAGAGATTTATAAAACCTACAAAATGGATCGGATCGGTGCATTTTCCAAGGAGAAAATTCGGATAGACAATTTTTCAAAAAATTATTTATTTATTTTTATAAATCTGAAGCTGGACAAACAATATTGCGGAAACTGATAGATAATAATTTGTGGTTCAACTATGCGCAAGATGTGTGCTGTCCAATGTGTAGTTTTTGCACAATCGCGTTATAAACAATTTAAGGGCACATCTTGCAAGATGCGCCGATTTAGGTATTTTATTATTATTATTATTAGATTGCGGAGCTAGCCAGTGGCTGAAATGCAGCTAGTTCTGTATAGAACCTTTCTGCGCCCCACTGTCAGGTCTATCTCGTGAGTACTCCGGATCTCTTAACGAACTCCTGGAGATTCCTCACAAGGTTTTCCTGCGGAATGATATCTTCTGCACCGCAGTGTCCGAAGATATCCATCATCATGCGAGCCAGAGCATCGCATTCAAACATTATGTGGGAGGCTGTTTCGTCCTCCTCATCACAAAATCTGCATTGTGTGGACTCTTGATGTATCCCCAACATTTGTAGGTGTTTTCTCAGGTGGCAGTGGCCTGTCATCAGTACTACCACCTTCCTGAGAGAGTCTCGGCATAGTTCAAGGTGCCTTGATAGCCGGTCGGTTGGCCCCATCATCATCATTTTTCCGTGAGTATTGCCTGAGGCACTCTCCCAGAGAGATTGATGATGGTTTTTAACCAATTTCTTTGTGTCCTGCTTCATATCCCCAAACGGGATTCCGCAGGCTGGTTCTGGTCCAGTGAGAGTTGTTGCTGCCCCCGCTCTTGCTAGGGCATCTGCGCTCTCATTTCCCTGTATGCCCTTATGACCTGGTACCTCAGATCAATAAGTAAACATATATCGGCCCGATGCTACGTAAAACATCATATTCACTGAACCGAAGACAACTTTGTTTATTTACGAACACCTCTCATCCCTAATGTTTTCAAACATTGACGCCCTGTTGTCAAATAGGTAAAAAAATATGATTTTGGTAGGAACCTACCAATAAATGCATAATCAATCATATTTTATATTCAGATGTATTATTCTAAAAATTCTAGAGAAATGTTTTTATGTCCAGAAAGGTGTGAAAAAATTACCAAAAAAGAAGATATAGGTCGTTTTGAACTGATTAAATTTTAGGCACTTCGAGCGGTTACTAGAATTATTTTACTCTTGGCAACACCGCTTGTGACACCGGCCGAGGTGACCATTTTACCTTGTCGTTTTGTGTTGATGAAGTGTTGTTAGAAATTTTCCTGTGTGTTTTCGTGGTTTTTGTCCTGCTTAAACAACTTAAAGTTACATTTGGAATATTATTCAAAATAGTGCAGTGGTTTAGTTAGTCACAATGTCGAAATACTGCTTTGTTTGCAAAACAAATGATAGTAAACAAACATTCCACAGGTGAGGCTCCAGTGGCGTCGAATGCACGATGCAAATCATGCAATCAAACGTATTCGTCAAATATAATATTGGAGGACAAAGAAACTCATTCAAAATTACAGGTACGAAAAGCCTATGGCAAAGTGGTGAATTCCTCAATGTTTGTTATAAATATCTGTGAGCAGGGGGAAAAACATTGAGGCTTATGAAAGGAAAATTGAATTTATTTTCCAATAATATTGGGTAAAGGTAAAGTTATCGGGCTCATTCTCAAAAAAAAAAAAGTGAAACTTGCGTAGTTTTGTCTCCTGAACACGAATCTGAAAGAATTTTGTGGGGGTCTCAATTACTTTAGGAGTTATAGCCATTTTAAAGTCGAAAATTGTAGATTTTCAGACACGAATTTTGCAGTCAAAATTTGCTAAAAATGCCTCCTTCTTTTTGTTGACACTGTCATTAAACACTAATCTATCCATATTTCACGTTTTTAAACACAAAAACTAATTTTGCACACAAAAAATTGAACTTCTTTTACTAGTGATTCTAACCTATTTGTTAGTTATTTACATGCTCATAAGAAGTTGGTATCACTGAATCTGCGCCGTCAACTATTCGAATTCAAATATGAGCAATAACTTCCCCTTCATTCTTATGTTTTGAATAGTTGGCGGCGCAAATCTCAGGTAACCAACCTACTGCAATCATGAAAATTACTAAAAACCAAACAAAAGTTGGGTTAGAATCGCTAGTAAAAGAAGGTCAAGTTTTTGAGTATAATTTTAATTTTTGGTGTTTGTATTTGTGAAATATGGATAGATTAGTGTTTAATGACAGTGTCAACAAAAAGAAGGAGGCATTTTGTGCAAATTTTGACTGCAAAATTCGTGTCTGAAAATCTACAATTTTCGACTTTAAAATGGCTATAACTCCTAAAGTAATTGAGACCCCCACAAAATTCTTTCAGATTCGTGTTCAGGAGACAAAACTACGCAAGTTTCACTTTTTTTTTGAAAATGAGCCCGATTACTTTACCTTTACCCAATATTATTGGAAAATAAATTCAATTTTCCTTTCATAAGCCTCAATGTTTTTCCCCCTGCTCACAGATATTTATAACAAACATTGAGGAATTCACCACTTTGCCATAGGCTTTTCGTATCTGTAATTTTGAATGAGTTTCTTTGTCCTCCAATATTATATTTGACGAATACGTTTGATTGCATGATTTGCATCGTGCATTCGACGCCACTGGAACCTCACCTGTGGAATGTTTGTTTACTGTCATTTGTTTTGCAAACAAAGCAGTATTTCGACATTGTGACTCACTAAACCACTGCACTATTTTGAATAATATTCCAAATGTAACTTTAAGTTGTTTAAGCAGGACAAAAACCACGAAAACACACAGGAAAATTTCTAACAACACTTCATCAACACAAAACGACAAGGTACAATGGTCGCCTCGGCCGGTGTCACAAGCGGTGTTGCCAAGAGTAAAATAATTCTAGTAACCGCTCGAAGTGCCTAAAATTTCATCAGTTCAAAACGACATATATCTTCCTTTTTGGTAATTTTTTCACACCTTTCTGGACATAAACATTTCTCTAGAATTTTTAGAATAATACATCTGAATATAAAATATGATTGATTATGCATTTATTGGTAGGTTCCTACCAAAATCATATTTTTTTACCTATTTGACAACAGGGCGTCAATGTTTGAAAACATTAGGGATGAGAGGTGTACGTAAATAAACAAAGTTGTCTTCGGTTCAGTGAATATGATGTTTACGTAGCATCGGGCCGATCTATGTTTACTTATTGATCTGAGCCTGGTACCCAGACAAGTATTACCCTGTTCTGTGCTCCCAGGTCGTTAAGGTTTTGGTGTGCCTCCCAAACCAGTTTGGAAGTGAACCTGCATGAACGCAGGGCTTTAATCGCCGCCTGACTGTCGGAGAGAATCGCTATGGGTTGGTTTCTAGGACTCCTCCTTAGAATCTTTCTCGTGCAGTAGGTAAGTACAGACCGGGCAACATTCGGCCAGATACATGTTGTCAACATGTATCCCATCAACTCGCAACGAATGGATAGATACTTGGCAACATAGTGCCGATGTTGGGCGGCAAAACATCAAAGAGTTTTGTTGCGTGTTTCTTTTATCCGTGTTTTCTATTTGAAATGGAAAACATCGCTCAGTCTGGACGGTGTTGTCAACAAGTGAGGTTCAATCATCAGAGTAGAGAGGTTATTTTTGCTGCTTTACTTTGTTATTATTTATGACATAGGAGAGTGTAGTCGTTGTTATCCTTTCAGCCAACATATAGACCAATGAAATATGAGTAATTTATATTGGCAATAATCATTTTTGAAAGAACTCCGTTATTTGACATTAACTGTAAGTTTGAATTTGAATTCTGAGTTTTGATTGACAAAATTCGGAATAATAATACATACTAACTGAACATTGATGGAATGATAGTTCTTCCTGTTAACATAAATAAGCTCAGTATACAACAAATCGTTTTTTGGAGAAAGATATATTGCCACATGGGTACAGTCAATGCATCCTATAATGCCTGGGAAACCGACGAATCATAAAACCTAGAAGCGAATATCAAGATGCAATCAACAGCTAAATGTATTCAAAGAAAATCACAAACTCTTGACGAATGTGTTGGAGTTCTTCAAGGGTTTGTGGAAATTTAACTCATCTATTGAAAATTTGAAGTTTAATCAAAGCATTGGTTACTTCTTTAATCCAACGACTTGCAGATGATTGACTAATGGCCGATTTCACCAACTCATTCCTAAAGTTAGGAAATACTTAAATCGGATTTAGGAATACCCAAGTGCAATTTGCGTTTCACCACACGTTAAGTAATGCTTAAGAGTGATAGGAAATACCTGCGTTAGGTACTTTCCATCACTTTTAAGCATTACTTAACGCTTGGTAAAACGCAAATTGCACTTGGGAATTTCTAAATTCGATTTAGGTATTTCCTAACTTTAGGAATAAGTTGGTAAAACTGGCCATAACACCAGTAAATAAGTATAGTCCAACTGATGTCTGGTAACTTCCAGATACAAAACAATGCAATGCGATGAGGACCTACAACAAAATATGTACCTTATTGGTTACTTCTCACTTATAACCCTTGATGGAAATTACCTTTTTTTAACCAAAGCTGAACTCCTTGAGTGCGGTTCCAAGAAAGGGTCCAACGTTTTCAACAGTTCCCTTTTAAATGCTTTGGATAAACGGAACACTTTTATAAATGCACTCTCAGATTAACTGAAATGGATCTCTTCTTGGAATAAACCTTCTCTTGGCCTCAAAGCAAGTATTTTAGCTGCTTCCAGGTTTTGCAAAGCAACCAGCTGAGCTAGTTCATCTACATTTGCCATAATTTTTGAATTCGAAACGAATTCGTAAGATTTTGATTTTACGGAGTACAATTCTGACAAGAAGTTATAGATGACTATGACATTATTCACTGATTTTCGGATGGGAAAACAGTGATTCCTAAGATATAAAGCATAGGAAGCGATTCCTATAATTTTTTTAGGAATATTTTCCTCTACTATTTTCGAGAATACACCACCTATAGGAAAAAATTTCTACAGACTCGAGAATCGGATCCCGTTTAGTAAAAATAAAACTACATCATCGATTTACGGTGACTTTTATAGAAACTTGAAGTATTCCGAAATAGTTTTTGTTTATGATACTTTTTCAAAAAATGAATTTTCTCTTTAAAATTTAGTATTGATGGTAGTTTGTCCTAGTAAATATAATTGATGTTGACAAAAAATATACATATTTTAGTTGTTTGCAAACAAAGATATATCAATCAATCAAAATATGCTTTAATATCGAAAGAAATACAATTCTCGTTGACAAAGCTTAAGAATACAGCGTGTCTCACGGTCGATGGTAGGTTAGACGTTTATGCTACCTGATCTATCGATCTAAAATATTTTCAGCTTTGCGGCGTTGCCACGTCTATCAAAAAAAACTAGCAACTTTATTTTTTTAAATAGAACACCCCGTATATTAACTCATTTTTTGAATCGCTCTTTCATTATAATACTTTTTTGTTAATAATATCCTATACCTATCTCTATCTGTTTTCGAAATAAAAAATAATTTGTGTTAAATATGGTCCAAAACATAGCCCTAATTGAACTTTAGTACATCAGTACTCTCAATTCATGAAAAGTTGATATTTTGATTATAGGTTGGACAAATTCGAAGTATTTACACCAAGAAATCGACTCCATATCATACAGGGCGTGCTAAAATTACTGTTATTTCCATAATGCATAAAAGTGGTCAAAAGTTCATTTTTTCAAATGAAACCCCCTGTATATTACTCGATAAATTGAAAGATGATGAAAAATGCTTCAAGATGATATATCATGTCCCTATACCTAAATCATCAACTTTTCTTAATAAAGCCGTTTTTGTGGAAAAATAGTTATTTATGATACCTTCAAGTGATGGAAGTGACATTTTATTTTGTGAGTGGGGAATATTGCGAAACGAACGTCAGCGAGTGGAGCAAATCCATGTATCATACACATTTTTGTGTACAACAGTTACAGCTAGTAATAAAAAAAAAAACAAAAAAATTAATGAGGTCCATGGGATTCGAACACACGATCTTTGGATTACAAGGCAGATGCTTCAACTACATACACCAGCGCACATGTTTATTTAAATGTTATTATTGGTTATTCATAAAGGACTTTCTACAGTTGAATTGAATAGTAGGTAAATAATTGTGAAATTTTCCACAGATAACGGGAATTCAACGCAAAAAACAAACAAACAAGTATTTTCTCTAGAATAGCTAATATTACAATGCCAGCATGAAAAGCTAAGGTGATTAACGTTAAAACGAAATCAATTTAGTTCAATATATTTTTATAACGCATATTTTTTATTTAGTAAGCATTTTTCGAATGATTTCATAACATGGATTAAACATGTTATGACACTTTTTAAATGACACAGTAATTCAACAAACAGTAACAAATCATTTGGTTATTTCAATATTATACCAACAAATTATTAGCATTTTATCTTTTGCGGAAATGTTGAGCGCATTTCAGCAAACAGTACCAATAACAAACCATACTAACATTCAGTTCATTTGACTATTTCTATATTGCACCAATAAGTTGCATTTTATCTTATCAAAATAAACATTCTCTGGAAGAAAACACGTTTAGCGAAAATTTTGCAAGCACTTCAGCTTGCTTGATAAGAATATAGAATGATTCCAAATCAGAAATTATTTTTAAAGAAATAAATCAAGATAGAATTAAATTTTTATATCACCTTCTCCTTCTTGTAAAATATTTGTGTCTCCATAAGCTTCTGGGACCAACTTGGCATAGAGATGTTCATCTTTTTTATCGAATGCAGCTACATCAAAGTAAACCGAACCATTTGCTTCATACGCGAGGCCATTTACGATAATTTTCTCAATGTAAGAAATTATTTCTGGAATATATTCACTAACTCTCGTCAAAACGTGAGGCCTAAGTACCTGGAAACAGAGAGTGCTCATGAGATGAGTAAATTATTATCAACTAATGAAAGATGGATTACATAATCCAGTCTTTTGCTTTGACCTATACAATAGGTATATTCGTCGACAAGTCTCCAACAGAAAACAACTACTGCCCCCTACGACCGTTGAATTATATCTGCTAGATTCTTGGTAAAGTTTTCTACAAGAACTACTTTGCAGTGGATAAATACTTCATTTGAAGAACTAGCCTTCGCTGTGATGAGTGGCAAGAACCATGAAACCGGTAAGGAGGTTGGGTTAGGTTTCGGTTTGAACGTGAGTGGGCTCCTATCAGCAGCGGGAGTCTGTGTCATATTGAATTCCACCTATCAACTGAATTTCATATGACTGGTACTCTGTGTACATAAATTATCTCCTAAACTCGACTATCCCGGTAGCCAGAGAGCAAGACGTCGAGACATGTCGTTTTCTGTGTTCAACCCTACTTTTTTCTATCGATTCAATTTTATCAATGTTGTTGTCAAATATATTTGTTTCAATTTCGAAGCAAATTGTGAAAAATATTAAATAATGAGGGTATGGAGTGAACTATGGCAAATGATACTCGATATAAGTAAAAAAAAACGAATTAATAACAAGTAATCCCAATGGAATAGAGGGCAATAAAGCACAAGATCTCGCTCTGTGGCAAAATGTGAGCTACAAGCTTAACAGCTTAGGTTTTGAAGAAAAATCTATTGAAGAATGGTTAAGGATAAGTATTCAGAAAAGTACATTAATAGTGCAGAGCCTTAATCGATTAGCCCTAGTGTTTATTTATACTTACTTCTCAATTTAAATTTAGGTACCTATTATAGTGGTAGACTGGAGGTCAAAAACTAAGGCAAAAGCTGCAAAATTTCAGAAAGATCAGCTAAAGACAGCAGGTGGAAAGCTAACCCACTGTTCTGACAAAGTATTTTCAATAGTTATGGTTACCTCTTCTACAGCCCTCGATACATATTGTTGAGCTATAAAAAGAGGCTTCTACCTATTACTCTTTAATAGGTTCCTGTTGCATAAAAACTTGGGACACTGAAAAATTAAATTATTGGGGGTATACCCATAAGGTTATTCAACTGATTCATCTGAGGCAGGATACTGTTAAAAATATATTGATCCTTATCCTGATTCACTCTAAAGAGTTCTTTAAACCTCGTATCTTCTATTAAAAATAGATCTGATGCTTTTCTCATGAGTCTTCTCTCATATTTTTTTTTCCTCCAGTTAAAAGCTCATGAATCTGCCAGCAGTTAAAAAAAATGCGTGACAATGACAGTAATTTTGTACACAAGTATATGAAATGTCACTAGAATATCACCAAATGAATTTAAATCCTATAGTATGTTGCCGAAAGAACCCAATGTGTAGGCGGCACAGAGTGTCAAAAAATGTGACTGTCGCTTGCGATAGCAGTAATCGAATGTAGAAAACGAGGGTTAGAATTCTTTATGACACAGAGTCCCACTGCAGGCCCTCTACTGCGACCAATGGCCTATTGTGGCTCACCCTATTGTTATATTTCACCCAGTATATCCCATCTCTTATCCAAAATAAGGAATGCATTAAGAGAACAATTTACTTGGTTTTCTAGCCTTACTGTCGTATTGCCAAATATTGAAAATCTGGTTCTGGCCGTTGCAGGGCATATTCACAGAATATGTTTAGCCGTTTAATCATCCTCCATGCATAGCCGGCACTCTGCATCTTGTGCGAGTCCGATTTTATGGACGTGATGTGTAAGTTTGCAGTGGCCAGTAAGCAAACCTACTATAACTCTGAGATGTGATCTACTGACTTCTAGCAGTTTGTAATAATCCTGTTTTTTCCTTGTACAAGCGATAAATGCTTTGGAATGGGCTAGGCCCGGTAGGCTACGCCAATACTCGAGTCGTTTATTGTCTGTCCAGGCAGTTATGACATTCTTGGCAGTGCTATATGTTAAACCGATTACCGGTTCTGGTCCAGTGAACGTTGTTTCGGCCCCCCCTTTTGCTAGGGCCTCCACTATTTCGTTTCCATCTAGGCCCGTGTGACCTGGTATCCAGACTAGAGTAACGTTGTTGCGTTGTGCTAGTCGGTTTAAGGTGTATCTGCATTCCATACTGCTCTAGATTTAAAGTAGTTGGATTCAAGCGCTTTCCACGAAGGCGTAGAAGGGCCTCGAACAATTTTTTTTTTGGAATCCCGACCCCCGACTTTAATCTCGGACCCCCGACTGTAATCGCGGGGGTCCGACTTTAATCTCAGACCCCCGACTTTAATCTCGGGGGTCCGACTTTAATCTCGGACCACCGACTTTAATCTCGGACTCCCGACTTTAGTCTCGGACCCCCGGCTTTAATCTCGGACCCCCGACTTTAATCGCGGGGGTCCGACTTTAATCTCAGACCCCCGACTTTAATCTCGGGGGTCCGACTTTAATCTCGGACCCCCGACTTTAATCTCAGACCCCCGACTTTAATCTCGGACCCCCGACTTTAATCTCGGGGGTCCGACTTTAATCTCAGACCCCAGACTTTAATCTCGGGGGTCCGACTTTAATCTCGGACCCCCGACTTTAATCTCGGACCCCCGACTTTAATCGCGGGGGTCCGACTTCAATCTCAGACCCCGACTTTAATCTCGGGGGTCCGACTTTAATATTGGACCCCCGACTTTAATCTCGGACCCCCGACTATAATCTCGGGGGTCCGACTTTATTCTCGGACCCCCGGCTTTAATCTCGGACACCCGACTTTAATCTCGGACCCCCGACTTTAATCTCGGGGGTCCGACTTTAATCTTGGACCCCCGACTTGACCCCCGACTTTAATCTCGGGGGTCCGACTTTAATCTCGGACCCCCTACTTTGATCTCGGACCCCTGACGTTAATCTCGGTGGTCCGACTTTAATCTCGGATCCCCGACTTTATTCTCGGACCCCCGACTTTAATCTCGTGGGTCCGACTTTAATCTCGGACCCCCGACTTTAATCTAGAGGGCCTGACTTTAATCTCGGACCCCCGACTTCATTCTCAGATCCCCGACTTTAATCTCGGGGGTCCGACTTTAATATCGGACCCCCGCCTTTAATCAAGGGGGTCCGGTCCGACTTTAATCTCGGACCCCCGACTTTAATCTCGGGATTCGACTCAGTGCTCTCAGATTCTATAATTTTTACCAAGTAATCTCTTCATAAAGCTATAGACACAAAATGCAAAGTTTTTTCTCGTTCACTATTGGTTGAAACGATAGGGTATCTTGATTTCATTGAAAAAATGAACAGGATGTTCATAAAATCAGTTGTAGAATCATCTGCGATTGAAGGACATATATCAGTCGCTATTTTCCATCGTTCAAGTTAACCTCTTGGAAGGTTTTCATGTTGAAATGGGAAACATTCTCAATTGAAAATTAACTCCTCTGTAAAGAACTTTCGATAAAAATCAAGCTATTTTTATGTATAATGTCTAACAAAAAACAACTACTTCCCTAGCTAAAGCCACGCTGGACATTGAACTACATCTGATAGATATTGTACTGTAATAATAACAGCTGCCCTCTACCCGCACAGCCTATGCCTTTGGGTACACACTTTTCGAGTGTTTATCAGGAAGTATTATTATTATTATAACTTGAGAGAATAAATTTTAGTTAATCTAACAGAAAACAACTACTTTCCTTGCTAAGACCACGCTGGACATTGAACTCGGGGGCCCGACTTTAATCTCGGACCCCCGACTTTAATCGCGGGGGTCCGACTTCAATCTCAGACCCCGACTTTAATCTCGGGGGTCCGACTTTAATATTGGACCCCCGACTTTAATCTCGGACCCCCGACTATAATCTCGGGGGTCCGACTTTATTCTCGGACCCCCGGCTTTAATCTCGGACACCCGACTTTAATCTCGGACCCCCGACTTTAATCTCGGGGGTCCGACTTTAATCTTGGACCCCCGACTTGACCCCCGACTTTAATCTCGGGGGTCCGACTTTAATCTCGGACCCCCTACTTTGATCTCGGACCCCTGACGTTAATCTCGGTGGTCCGACTTTAATCTCGGATCCCCGACTTTATTCTCGGACCCCCGACTTTAATCTCGGGGGTCCGACTTTAATCTCGGACCCCCGACTTTAATCTAGAGGGCCTGACTTTAATCTCGGACCCCCGACTTCATTCTCAGATCCCCGACTTTAATCTCGGGGGTCCGACTTTAATATCGGACCCCCGCCTTTAATCAAGGGGGTCCGGTCCGACTTTAATCTCGGACCCCCGACTTTAATCTCGGGATTCGACTCAGTGCTCTCAGATTCTATAATTTTTACCAAGTAATCTCTTCATAAAGCTATAGACACAAAATGCAAAGTTTTTTCTCGTTCACTATTGGTTGAAACGATAGGGTATCTTGATTTCATTGAAAAAATGAACAGGATGTTCATAAAATCAGTTGTAGAATCATCTGCGATTGAAGGACATATATCAGTCGCTATTTTCCATCGTTCAAGTTAACCTCTTGGAAGGTTTTCATGTTGAAATGGGAAACATTCTCAATTGAAAATTAACTCCTCTGTAAAGAACTTTCGATAAAAATCAAGCTATTTTTATGTATAATGTCTAACAAAAAACAACTACTTCCCTAGCTAAAGCCACGCTGGACATTGAACTACATCTGATAGATATTGTACTGTAATAATAACAGCTGCCCTCTACCCGCACAGCCTATGCCTTTGGGTACACACTTTTCGAGTGTTTATCAGGAAGTATTATTATTATTATAACTTGAGAGAATAAATTTTAGTTAATCTAACAGAAAACAACTACTTTCCTTGCTAAGACCACGCTGGACATTGAACTCGGGGGTCCGACTTTAATCTCGGACCCCCGACTTTAATCGACCCCCGACTTTAATCTCGGGGGTTCGAGATTAAAGTTCGAGATTAAAGTCGGGGGTTCGAGATTAAAGTTGGGGGTCCGAAATTAAAGTCGGACCCCCGAGATTAAATTCAGGGGTCCGAGATTGAAGTCTGACCCCCGAGATTGAAGTCGGGAGTCCGAGATTAAAGTCGGGGGTCCGAGATTAAAGTCGGGGGTCCGAGATTAAAGTCGGGGGTCCGAGATTAAAGTCGGGGGTCCGAGATTAAATTCGGGGGTCCGAGATTAAAGTCGGGGGTCCGAGATTAAAGTCGGGGGTCCGAGATTAAAGTCGGACCCCCGAGATTAAAGTCGGGGGGTCCGAGATTAAAGTCGGGGGTCCGAGATTAAAGTCGGACCCCCGAGATTAAAGTCGGACCCCCAAGATTAAAGTTGGGGGTCCGAGATTAAAGTCGGGTTTAAAAAAAAAAAAAAATCTCGTGGCCCTTCTACGCCTTCGTAGCTTTCAGAACTGTTTTACTATCTGAAAATATTTTTATTGTTTTACGTGTATGGTGTCGATTACCACACATTTCAATTGCATATACCTCTGCCTGGAATATCGTTACTAGTTTACCCATACTGAATGAGCGTTTCACTACTGGGTTCTTCCCTTATATTTCGGCTCCAACCAACGTTCATTTGCCCTACATAGGTCAGTTTCATTCCGGACCCAGTCTTCTCTGTCAGGAAAGACCACAGTGTAGGACGTGTGAAGGTTGATAAGTTTTAGGCATGATGTCTGGGGGTCTATTCTCGAGTTTATGCGAAATAATTTTCAAACATTTGAAGTAACATAGAGCAATACAAACACCGCGCGTTGGAAAGAGATCAAATATTGAATTCGAATACGTTGAAACTCGAGAATAGACCCCCTGAGGGCAATCCCAGACTGTTGTGAGCTAGTATACCCTCCAGCATGCTGCTGCTTCTCATGACACATGCCTGCGTTAGACTAATGGCCGCTTGGTAGTGTCTGTATGTTGCCCTCTATCTCCAGAGCTATGTGGAGAGGAAGTAATCCAAGGAGGGCTTCCATTGCTGCCGTTGGCGTGTTATTCCCCAAATGAATGGAAAAGTAATTTCCGCTATGGTATTTAAAGAGCATTGCAAAGCAGTTCTTGTAGAAAAGTTTGCCAAGAATCTAACTGATATAATTCAACAGTTGTAGGGGGCAGTACTTGTTTTCTGTTGGAAACTTGCCGAGGAAGACTGGATTATGTAATCCATCATTCATTAATTGATTAATTGTCTTCCGCCAAGTAGTATCAATATTGAAAACAGATTTCTTTTGGGAGATCGTTTAGTAACGAACAGTCGTTGCCGACCGATGGTGAACCCTTAACTCCCATATACACCTACTACGTAGGCTCATTATGGCAAGTACCTGTCAGAAAACAACTACTCCCCTGGCTAAGACCACGACGGGTATTGAATTGAATCTAACAGATACTTGTGCAACATTCCTCAAAGCATCAGAGGACGCAATTGCAAGTGCCCTCTGTGACCAACCAGCAGAATTGTTTTTATTTGGACAGGGTGACCACCTGCAGACTAGTTTCGAAGTTGTTGACTCTCATCAGTGCAAGGGTAGGTCACAGAGTGCACTTGCAATTGAAGGCAACAGGGAGAGAACATGCTAAGTCACTTTGACAATAATTAACAGGAGAGCGTTCTTTAGGTTCGGATTACTCAAGTTTCTTACCTGTACACGGTTTACAAAAGTATTTTTTATCTCCTGACCCGACAAATATGCCATGTAACAGCATAGTCCGGCAGCCAAAAGCTGACATGGAAATTGCGATTTGAGGCAAAATGTGACTTAACACGTTCTTTCCCTGAGGTCTTCAATTGCGCCCTCTGATGCTTTGAGGAACGTTGCACAAGTATCTGTTAGATTTAAATCAATACCCGTCGTGGTCTTAGCCAGCGGAGTAGTTGTTTTCTGACAGGTACTTGCCATAATAAGCGTACGTAGTAGGTGTATATGGGAGTAAATGATTCATCATCGGTCGGCAACGACTGTTCGTTAGGATCAATATTGTTCTCATAAATTATTATTGCTAGTTAAAAGGAAATGCTATCGTTTTTACTAGCTCGCACAAGTCTCCCGAAGACTTGTGCTAGTAAAGGTGCAGCCGGATGTCGATAAGAACAAAATTTAAAAACAAAAGGATTTTTTGTATTTGCAGGTAGAAAGTTTTGAGCTTACAGAAGCGAAATATCCGTTTGACAGAAAATTGTATTCTTCACAAAAGTTGGTGCATTGCGAAAAATTCACATTGGAAACATAATAATAATAAATGCTTTTATTGGTAAGTAGTAATAATAATACAACACATCCTACCAAAAGGTAAAGTTAGCGCTTTCTCATACTAGATGAGAAAGTACTCTCTTACACTCAACCTGATTTCTAAATTCCCAATCGGTATACAGTGGAGAATAAAAATAAAATTAGGTAAAAATTTTTGTTGTAACAAGCTTTTATTCAAATGTTAAAAAAGAAGTGAAATTGATATTTGATATAGTGTGAGAGATTGACAATGACATGAAAATTGTGACATGGGTTGGAATGTGAGCTGTGGTTGAAAATTAATAAAAGACAAGATCATGAAAAGAGTTTTAAGGCAACCAAGCCAAAGGTCTGAAATTTTCAGTCTTATGAGAACTTCAAATGATCAGATGTATGTCCAGGTAAACCAAACATGATTGTGAGTAAATTTTAAAAAATGTAAAGAAGATAGGATTATGAAACAAGCTTCTAGATGTAACAAAACTAGATATCCGAAAATGTTTCAGTCTAATGAGAACGTACAATCATCAGTTAATATGTAAATACATAAAGGGTGAAATAACAAATGTTCACCACAAAATCTGCACAAATCACAATCATTTCTAACAAACATCAATAAACTTGTCCAAATAATAAGTGGGACCAAATTTTAAATCAAAATATTGTTAAAGTGATGGTTTGGCATAAAAACTGGAATTGTGATCCGATGATAACTATGATAGTATGCAAGTTGATGAAAAATAAATGCAAGTACATTGGGTCTGCTTTAACCGTAGTAGGGATCTCAAAATTATGACTTCATGTCAAGTGCCAAATATCGTAATAATAGGGGAGCCCAAGCGGGGATTTCGGGATTTGCTAAAGCGCGGCAGATTAATATACAGGGGGATACCTTGTACCCGGTTAAGTACCTCCACCAAATATGAGCCCCATATATAAGGTGAAGGATAAAGGATCAGATTAGTAAAAAAATATTGATCATCAGAAATTCTCGAGCGCGTCAGATCAAGGTAGGGTGAGTCAATTAGTGTGTATTCCACTAATCTGACAATTTGAGAGTGACATAAAGAAAGGGGAGGGCAGCAAAGTTTTAAAAAAAAACGTCATCTCGACATTCTCGAGCGTAACTAATTTTTTTTTTTATGTTGAAGAAAATAATTCAAGGATAACGAAAAATATATAATCTGGCGATTTCCGTAAGCCGAAATAACAAAAATTCGTCGATAAAGTTAAATGCGTGGCTGCGTGATGCCTATATTTCCCTCTCCGCGTTTCTATTCCACTCTCACTGATATAGTGGTCATCGTGTTAGCGAATATGGAACACCTGCAAGCAAGAGTAGAAGTTTGGATGGATCTTGGAGTTGGCAATGCACGCCGATACATAGACGTATCCGCTTTCTACAAAAAATTATGCCCAATAATTTCGAAAGCGCTTCCAGCTTTACATGCATTCACCGGTTGCGATTTCAACCCAGCATTGTACCGACGAGGGAAAAAGAAACCTTTGCAATTAAGGAGCATAATGTGCAGGATTATTTTAACATCATACAGTCTTTTACTTGCCACTTGTATGGGTTGAAAAAGTTAGACGATGTCAATGACGATGTCAATCAAGCCAGGATTGCCATCTTCAATAGAACCATATAGAACGTACAAGGTAAAAGACACATCACAACCCTTCTCCTTGAGTGTCCGGAATTACGATGCGTGCAACTTGCCACCCTGTGAATCGGAGTTACTCCAGCAAGTGTTACGCACAAGACTCATTGCATGCTTGTGGAGTAATGCCCATAATGCAAACATTACTGATTAAATTTTAGTTTTTTTCATTTTCAACCCATACGTACATCCACCCGCATCATCCAAACGATCAGATTAACATACGTACATTATTAAAAATACGTAGGGCATTGATGCTATCAATATCTGACGCGCTCGAGAATGTCCATGCAACAGTATTTTTTTACATATTTAACAATATATAGCCGCTTCCCACACCGATGAAAAGGTATATATTATATAACAATTTTTTCTTCTTATCATCTAAGCTTTGCAACCCAATAGGTCTCTATGACGCTCGAGTAAATCCCCATTTAGCATCGTGGGCTCCCCTACTATAATACTTAATATAAATCAATAATTAAACCCATCAAGTTCGATATTCTCACGTTTCATTCAGGTTCTTAAGTGTTTCTACTGCCCTTTTCAAGAATAATACCTGTTCCTATCATGAAATTATATGAAAATAAGCAGAATAAGAAAGTGAAAAATGTTATAATAAAACATACTTACATTCAAAGCATCCATGTCTTTGTGAAAAGCTTCTTCCCAATACTTAGGAAGCACACTGAATATTGCGTTATCACTAACAGTTGATCCATATTGATGGTCCAGCCAATCTGATAATTGATCTTTGGATTCTGTTATAAATTTGCGCTTTAATTCTTCTACTCTGCATGTATCTCCACTTTTCACTGCTTGTTCCAATTCCTCTACAGATTTAGCAAGTCTTCAAACAATTTTTTAAACATAGGTTAGTGATGCAATTAAGATGTGATATTAAAATGTATTGTACTTCATAAAAAGAACGCGAAAGATGCAACACCGCACGTATTTACGTTCTAACTCAGTGCTATAAACATTTCTGAAAATATCCGCCTAGCAACAAGGTTTCATAAATCTGTTCAATAATTTTCTATTTATTCTCACTATCTTTCTGGAAATTTCTTCGTCGGCAATTGTGTCAGTTTAGTATTTTTTTTTTTTTTTTGACTCGCTCAAAAGGAATGGAAGAGATAATGGTAATTTGAGACTTTTGCTGAAAGTGCAATAGAGCCAGTACAAAACTGCGAAATTTGTTTAAATACTTTCTGTAACAATGCCACAAGAATGGTTTTACCTATACCAAAACGTATAAATTGCCCAAAAGAGAAAAAGGGTGAGCAGAGTGAAGAAAATATTTTTCTCCACAGCCATCACAGAATTTTCCAATTCTGAAATCAAATTTAATAACAGAATGCTATGCTTATTCATCCCCTCCCTTGAGATTGTTTGAACGTGAGTGGGCCCGTATCAGGCCCTCCACTGCGGCCAATGGCCTCTTGAGATTGAAGAAATATTCTACCACACTTCTGTTTCAAGACAATCTAATGGTGTTACAAAATATACTAAGTATTATGGTTACATTTACCAACAATTTCAAACTCAAAGAAAAATGTTATTGGCAATTGTCATCAAAGTTGTCTACGTGTCTATTTGCAATAAGATAAATCCCATTAACGCTAGGAATTTTGGATTAGTGAAACATTAGAGAATGAAAATACTTGAGATTCAAAAGTATGTAAAACTTTAGCTATACAAAATCATACCTTCCTAAGGCGGTTTCAAACATTTGTTTCTTATCAAGATCCGTAGAAGTTTTTATTTTTTCTGCTAGGTTTTCTAATGCCTGAAAAATAAAACACATTAAGATTGCTCAGACTGGGTTCAAAATGGTCATTCATACATATAGTTCGTCAGCCCGCTGTCAAAATGTGTAATGATTTTATGACGTGAGCCCTTTAGGGTTTTGGTAGTTATAAACGTAATGATCAATGAATAAGAAAAATTAGCTCTATCCCGGGGAACTTGATGATAATGAAAATACTTTTTTCTACATTCATGCAAAAAGCAAAACTTTATTGAACTATATTCAGTGGAAGAAGAAGTTCTTTATTATGAAGTTTTTATTGCACTCATCTGTCATTCTACTTCAACGTGCTGTCATCATGACAAACATACACGTTTAAACCTACTACATATTTAGCAGATATTCTGTGAGATTGGCAATAGGTACTTCACTACGAAATATTCATATTGAAAATTGCACCAATTGTTCATTCACTTTCAACATTGGGGGTAAAAATAAAGTTTGAGTTAAATTGTTCGTAACGTATTAGTTCCTGTTTCAATGCAAATCGATATTAATAATAAAGTATTCAAGTTGCGCTTTTCATTTTCCTACACCTAGTGCCGCACCTCAATAAATCATTTTTTGCTTTTTGCACGAACGTAGAAAAAATGTTGTATGCAACTCGTGCAAAAATTGTTTATTGCACTCGACGTGTTGTCCAACTCGGCCTAACGGCCTCGTCGGACAATTTCACGTCGAGTGCAATAAACATTCACTTTTTGCACTTGTTGCATAAATAACTATTTTTTCTTAAAGACATTAACAAGTATAGATTCAACAATGTCCTATTTCTCAACACATTTGAGGGCATATGGTGACTCTTCGGACCCAAGTGACACGTATGCCGATCGGTTTCCGTCTGATTTTTATTCGATGAAATATCATTTGGTATGATTGGTATACGCTAAACTATAATTAAAATAGGTGATTTCTTTATGCAATCAACAATAATCAACTAGTTTCTGACAAATTCTATACGTGTATATTTAAGAAAAAAAGTATTATTATTATTAAGTTCCAAGGGATAGCGCTAATTCTGCTTGGTCATTGATCATTATATTTATAACTACCAAAACCCTAAAGGGCATACGTTATAAAATCATTACACATTTTGGCAGCGGGCCGACGGCCTAATAATAATATTTCATGATAGACAGTTTGAGTATCCAATAATGCTTGTTTGCATCAAATAAAGGTAAAGGTAAGCTTATCGAGCTCATTCTCGAAACAAGAAGAAAAGTGGTGTTACTTACGTAGTTTTATCTCCCGAACACGAATCCGAAAGAATTTCGTGGGGGGCTCTTATACTTTTCGACTTATGACCTTTTGAATCTTGAAAATCGACCATTTTCAAACAAGATTTTTTCAGTAAAAATCGCAGAAAATATCTCCTTCTTTTTCTCGACTCTTTTTTCGTTCCCTAATGAACTCTTATTTCACAAGCACCAAAATCAAACGTTATACGGAAAAAATTAACCTTCTTATATTACACTATTCTTAACCTCACTCTTCATTGGCGTTCGTTCTAGAGATGTGGGAAGGGTTATGTATACTTTATAAGAAGGTTGATTTTTTGTATTAAACGTTTGGTTTTAGTGCTTGTAATTGTGAAATATGGGTTAATTACGGTCTCAAAAAAGTGCCAACAGAAAGAAAGAGGCATTTTCTTCGATTTTTTAACGAAAAAATCGTGTTTGAAAATGGTCGATTTTCAAGATTCAAAACGTCATAACTCGAAAAGTATAAGAGACCCCCACGAAATTCTTTCGGATTCGTGTTCAGGGGATAAAACTACGTAAGTAACACCACTTTTCTTTTTGTTTCGAGAGTGAGCCCGATAAGCTTACCTTTACCCAAATAAAATATATTCTTTTGCACTCAAAACAATTTTTATTTTTCATTCAATTCACTACATTCCTTGGGAACTAGAAAAACTATTCATCAGCGTGGAGTTTGAAGTATACTCAGGTACAAATTCGAATGTCAGCAATAGATAAAGAATACATTGACTTCTAACTGAGAGACATGATTTAAACGGTTGTGCCTCAGTTCCTCAAATGCCGAACCACAAAGCCAGAGAATACTCACCAAAGATATTTTTTTTATCAATCCATGAAAGTACATAGTTATGAAAATTAAGTGTTGCAGTTGGGGATTTTTACGTTCAAAAACCATGAGGTATAAATTTGAATTTGTTGAATGAGTCTGTCAAGCATACATGCTATTTGGAAGTATAACTGATTGTGAATGAGTACAAGAATCACTTGCAATGATGTCCTCTTGAAGAACAGTAGACATATATTGCTAAGGGACTCAAAATGTTCAAATCGAGAAAGAGAATATCCTATGCTATTGCATTGCATGTATTAAAGATGTATGAAGCCACTCCTTCTCTAAGTAGGACACCAATCATGTCTGTACTGTTTTCGTTCCAGCGCCAATATGTCTTCGTTTGTAAAGTGCAGTCTTCTATCTTTTATATTTTGCAAATAAGACAAAGACAGAGAAGAGTGTTTATGGAAACATAGTAAACAAAACAGACAGCCATATCAACTGACAGATTTTTGAAAAACCGTTCACTTTCGTTTGTTTTTTATTGAAATCCACAATCATTTCGATTATTATTCGTACTTTACCAGCTATTTTTTATTAGAGAAGAATGCCGCGCCGAGGTGGTACTAATAATAATAATAAAGTTTATTCAAAATTCAATGAAAAAGCATTACATCAATTTGTATAAAAAGGTGAATAAACGGTTCAATAGGCCTTTTCATTTAGATGATTTTTTAAGGCGCATGCGTTCGTTTTGAGACCCAAAGTCTGATTGGATATTGGGAAAGTGAATAGCCATTGGTTAGTTTTGAAATAACAATTTGGGATTGGCTCAGTTCAAAATTAGCGGTATTTTCACATTCTGTCAACCGTCAACTTCATGACAACAGACAAATGCAACCATTGGCGTTCGTACTTCGAAAGTGAATAATAATTACTAGTGAATAAAATACCTATTCCCCGTGGTTTACTTTTATTTTTGTGTGTTATATACCATTTCTTGTGGGAATGACTGAGGCTCGTGTCGGCTGGGAATAATCCTCCACGATTCACTGTTGCGTTAAAAATTAACAGTGCTGCTCCTAAAGTGGCGTATGGAGTTAGTAACAAGGCCTATCCAGAACACATGGCTAATGACCATAGCAGTCGATGCCAAAACACCAAGGAAAAAAAAAATTATAGTATAATTGATTTATTAGCTCGACTTTACTGAGTGACAGCTACAATGGTATCGGAATGTTGTGTTGGTGCAGAAGAAATCGGAAAAACCATACTCGAACCTTTCACAGGTAAGTTTTAGT
The DNA here is from genome assembly GCA_944452925.2 of Chrysolina oricalcia. Classification (NCBI taxonomy): domain Eukaryota; kingdom Metazoa; phylum Arthropoda; class Insecta; order Coleoptera; family Chrysomelidae; genus Chrysolina; species Chrysolina oricalcia. The sequence continues at coordinate 49,573,970 of OX101825.2, read as the reverse complement.
TTACTTTTAAAATGATTTTAGAAGTCAGATGGAATGGGTTCACTGTGTTTACATTTCAGTTATTAAATTTTTTTAAAGTTTTTCAATTCTATAAACTTCCACAACCTGAAAAGTCGATAGAATTAATCAAGAAAGTTTATGCAGGTGTGGAAGGCAAATTATTAGTCAACGGTTTTCCCTAAAGCTCTGCTTTTGAGGGGTTTTCTCCGAAAATCTGAAAGTTTCGTGAAAACAAATTTAAAATTTAATTGATGAACTGTTCTATCCGCCAAATTATAATCCCTTCACAAAGAAAATGTTTCAATTTATTTTGATTTTTTGGCAGGCTGATTCAGAATGCCACAAGTCCTTGACAAATTGAAAATATTTGTTTAAGATGATAGAATTTGATGAAGAAAAATTGTTTATAAATCGTTCTACACTCGTATTGATTTTCTATATTATTTCTCACTTTTTTTAGATTGTGGAAAGGTAAAACTCTGGAAAAACTCAATGTTTCATTAGGGTTTGTTGCAGGCTTGTAAAAAAATGGGCTAATGCCATGATCCTCTATCGATCTACAAATTAAAATATGGCAAATGTAATAATAATGAAAATTCCATGTTGCGGAAGAGGATTGAAGAACTGGAAAGGAATGAAGCTGGAGAAGACATGAATAATTTTGTGGAAAGTCTAAAGCAGAGTGATAAAAAGTGTAAGTTTTATACATCTCAAACTTTTACCAGCGTTCTCACATAAATTTTCATATTTGCAACACATAGAGCCTTTACAGTATTGGGGATGTAAAAATTTGAAGGTTAATAGACGCTTGGAGAAAAAAATCCTTTCAAAGAACTCGTTATAGTTTTGATCAGATTATAAGCACTGGTTCATTAATTGAAGATATACTTACATTATAGATTCAATCTTTCAACCAGTTTACCAGCTGGAGAAAACATATATATTTAATATACTTCAGCCTATGATGTTCCCATCTAGAGATTTGATAAAGCAACATTTGCCCATATATTAATTCAAAAGATCAAAGAATATTGGAGTAATCAATGATTGCACTGAATTTTTTTGTCAAGTGCTAAGCAATTTTGAGCACCAAAGCAATCTGTATTCCTCTTACAAAGCTCATACTACATTTAAAGTATTAAAAGGTTGTACTCCAAATGGTGCTATATATTTTGTTATCGATTTGTTCAAAGGTTCCATATCGGATAAAGAATAGGTAAGGACTTCTTTACCTATTTAATGGATTTACTAGATGAAGGTGACTTAGTTTTAGCTGACAGAAGTTTTCACATAAAGTACCTACTTGACAATTAGAAAAAAAATAGCATTAAATATTCCACCATTTTTGAAAGGCTGTGATAAATTAACACCTGAGGAGAAAATTGAGACAAAAATAATTGCAAAAAAAGAATGTAATATGGAGAACATGTTGTGGGTAGAATAAAATCTTTCAGATTGTTGAAAAAAAATTTGCCAGTTAGTGTGAGAGGAATATTATCCCAAGTTGTATTTGTTACTGCTTGGTTGGTTAATTTTCAAGTACCTAATGTGAAAGAAGAAAATACCTTTTGAAAATATTGTCGAATTACTTCCATTTTTTCCAAGTACTGACAGTTTGCTTGTCTTCTGAAAACAACACTTATTTCTCATGACTGTATAATAAATTTTTGAATGAGTTCTTTTCCTGCATCAATTTTAGTGTGAAAAATATTATTCTTCTCTAAAGTCATCATTGTATTTGCATTCTGTTGAAAAAGAAATCAATTTCATTCATGACAGTTTTTTTTTATTTCAAAGAAATTTCAATTCTCACATTGAATAGTTATGCAGTTTTGATAAAAAGCAATAAAATAATTGAATCATACTCCAACCATACTCACATTTCAAGTCTTGTATTTTTTGTCATGCTTATCCATATATATCATATTCATTTATGTCGGAGAATTAGCTGTATTGAAACATTGTTAATGAACCTAACTGTTTTCTTTTTTTTTTTCATGAAACGAGATCTGCAAATGCGACCAGGAAGAAACTGCTGGAATTTCTTCATGGAAAACATTGGCTCATCAAAAATCAACCACACTAATGGCTAGTTTGGTATATACGAATATTGCTAAGCAAATAATATTGTATCTTACAAGAGTATTTTTTGACATAACTAATGCAGTCTTTTATAGCTATTTACATTCTACAATTTTCAATGGTAACATATTTATTTTATGGAAGAAGTAAGACTATGGACTGTTTATATTCAAAAGTTGCATTAAACATGAATAACTGAATTGTTAATGAAAGATAGTTATGTATGAGAAATGAACAGTAATGCATTAATATTTCTGGAGAGCTGTCGTACATATCACTTTGCCGAAAAGCACCCAGAAGCAACAATATCATTTTCTGCTTGTAATTATTCTTTTCCAATGTCTTAATCGAAATAGTTCTGTTGTAACTCAACAAATTATTATTTTGAAATGATAATTATTTACGCGTTGCTAAGTTTACGATTTTTTTTTTTGTCATCGGGTAAAAAATTAAAATTGATTTAATTCTCAGAAATCATATATCATTTTCTAGAAGCAAAGTGTCATAACAATTACCTTTTTCATAAAACCTTTATATATTGAGCATCATTTCATAAAACCATTTTTTAAAAAATTTGTTTGATTGAAAATATATTGAGATTAACAGGGCATATTTTCCTAAGTACATTGCCAATGATAAAATAAACTATATTTGTTTTTTTACTATTTTTCATTATTTGTTTTTGATTAGTAACCTTGAAAATTAAGTTATATCAACCACTTGGTATTAAAATAATAGTGCTAGTAGTGGAAAAACGTTTATTATTACTATTATCATAGTTTTAACTGACTAACTCAATTTTTGTTTCAAATATGTACTTTTCAAAATGATTTATCTATATATTGGCAACAGTATGCAATTAAATGACAAATTGTGTGCGAAGCACCAGTTTCAGTTGAACAAATGTTTGCAGTTTGTCAAAGTTAAATGAAATGTACCTAGAAAATGCCATCAAAATTATATATTATGTTAAAAAGTATTTGATGTTAGTTTGCTGTCTATTTTTCTAATATGTTTATTTAATGCAGTTATTTTTCAAATAAAATAAGCATCACTCGTTTATTTTTATGCCATTACATTAGATAATCATATTTGATGAGTCTATCTTTCCACAACAATATTTATTTTTTGAGGTGATAACGTGATTTGTGAATGTCTAAAAATGATGAAAATGTACTCTTGATAACAAATGTATCACCAGTAATTTTAACAATAAGCATTCTTTGGTTATTTGCGATCATAATATTTATTCATAATCATTTGGATGTTGATTTGTTCTCTTCACAAATGATCTGGGGTAGTCCAATTTTTATATTTTGTTATTGATAGCTAGTGGACCAGAAAAGCAGTAGTGTAAGAGCACAATTTTCTTGGTTGAAGAATCTCACAATTTTCAATATTATGTTGAGCTGTTAAGGCTGCCAGATCCACCTAGCTTTTTGGCATTTTCTTTATAGCATGTGAAATTGTAATTGTGTAGCAATTTATTAATTACTCAAATAAGTTTAATTATCATTAATTTTTTGAAGTGGAGAAGAGTTTATATATAGCTTCAACTTAGGTTTATAAATTTTTTTTATTGTTGAATTTGTTAATTCCTTCAACCTGTTGCACTCCTACTTGCAACCCTTAGAAGTATTCGAAAGACTTATGCGAGCTAGAGAAGACGCAGCCCTTACCTTTAACGTGTGATGCCATGCACGAGACCGGTGACCAAGCTGGGAATCGAACCCACGACTCTACGCTTGAGAGACAAATGCTCTACTAGCCGACTACCAGGGCCCATGATTATGATTACAAAATTTACCTATTTCTTACATTAATATTGTTTGTGTTGTAATCAAAATTGGTAACACAAGGCTTGTATCAAATATAGTAGATATAAATTATGTCGCATTGCTATAAAGAATCGTTATTTTGAATGAATTTGTACAAACTCACGATTGAGCATTGTAGTGCTATAGGTTTTACAGTTTTCTTACAGTTGAAAAGCAAATGCGCCACACAATTATCAATCAAGACATATCATACAATATTTTTACAATATATTTTTAACAATATCAGATTTGTTTTTTCGAATAAACTTTAAGCAACAACTTCGTTTCTTTCCTATTCCCCGATACAATTTTTCAATGCAGCAATATTTCATCAGACCTTCCTTCCTATTCAACTTCTTTAAAGTTTCTTGACAGATTTTATGAGTTTTCAATCCACCATCTGAAAACTAAATAATAACGAAGAAAATCTATACAAGTTTTTTCACATTCAATCAATACTTGAGATACCTAACTGTTTTATTTCCAAACCTCTGACTTGTGTAATAGACAATTCTACTTGTATATTCTACCTTATGGATTATGATTACAATCCTAAAATGGAATTTGGGTGCTTTTTGATAAAGTGTATTCGTATTATAGGTAATCTATAATTAAAACATTGCACTAATGCTTGCCTCAGAAACTGACTGTTTATTCTGTACAATTTACCATTTTCATGAGAATAAGAAAAAGTGCAATTTTTTTCATATTGAACTATACAATCTGGGAAACGCTTTCGATGAACTTTGTGGTACTGTTTAGTTCCTTTGTGTATTATTGGAGGATGAATAATTTGGGTGCCATACATAAAAATGTTATTATATTTCTGTGGTCCCATACCTCTTTTGCTTGACATCCAAACCTAATGAGAGTTATAGAACGGAAAGTAGCATTGACCTTCCAACACTCAATTTTCGTTATTTCTATCCATAGGTTCCACATTGATGGAATTACTACCCATGAAATGAAAAAATACCATAACAGAAGAGAATTTACAAATATATATAATATACCTATAATAATCTGTGTTGTGAGATACTTTCAATACCCAGAATACAGTAAAAATTATAGACATGATCTCACAATAATTTGAAACTGAATATTCACTGATTTTTTGCGTATTTCCCTTAAAAATTACCACATTTTCCAGAGCGTGTAATCTACCTGATAAATGATACCCTGAACAGAGACCTACTGGATATTCTCAAACATTTATTGGTCATTGCCATGCAAGGTATTACCTACTTAAAAGTAGAATCAAGCCTCTTTCAAACACGATACTGGGTACCACCTATTCACTTATCTGCGGGAAACTCTGAGGAACGAAAAAAACAAATTTTAGATTTTTTGCAGATACGGGCTTATAATTGAGCAATAGAACAAGAACCATTGCTTCGTAGATTAATTTCAATGATCATTTGAGGTTAGATATACATAACTTTGAATAGAGATCATTCTTATTTTCTCAAATCGGCATTTCTCAAAAACAATATACTATACTTACATCAAATGAAAAAGCATTGGAACGAAAAAAAATACTTTATATGTTAAGTAAATATAACCTACTTTATCCCACCAAGAACCTTTCATTCTTATATAAAACAGTATACACGAATATTTTCAAATAGTGAGTTTTTTTCTTCATGTAAATTCAAGTCAACTATCCATGAGAAAAAAGATTATTTTATTTCCTTTAAAAAGAAAAAATATTCGACGGCACTGCCGTTGGGTCTGACAGGTAAACAAAGTTAGTCATTTGTCATCTAAATGAAAAGGCCTATTATACCCGCGAAGTTAAAAACTTGTTGCGAGAAATTTTAGGTAAGAATTACATGTAGGTATGTTTTCTAAACTTTTAAAATTCAACAAAATGATAATAAAAATAAACTACCTGACTTAATTGAAGTAATAATAATAATAATTTATTTGCCATATCATATACAGTTTCTAACATATTTCGTTATAATTAAGAAATTTAAGGTAAATTTAAGGTAAATTAGAGATGGTATCCCAAAAAAGTGAAAGTGAAAGATATCATGAAATAAATTTCGATGAGACTATTGAATCCATTTTTTCAATTGTTTTTTTAATGAGAATAATGACTTGAGCCCTTTTATATGCTTTGGAATTAAATCATAGTAAAATGGCAATAAATATTTGAAATTTTTCTGAGAACTTGTTTTTTTAACTTTATTTTTCACTGTGACACTATTTTTATTTCTTGTATTATAAATATGATTATTGAAGTTTTTATTCGTTTTATGTTTGTAGATATAAATCATTATGTTGTATCCAAATAATTGTCTTATATCCATTTTCTTTGATTTTTTGTACAGTTTTTCACTTGGATATAAATAACTTTTTCTATATATGATTTTCAAAAACCATTTCTGAAGAACATCAAGATTTCTGTGGTGGGATTTCAAGACACCTCCCCAAGCCAAAATCCCATAATTCAAATGAGAGTGTATTAATGAAAAATAAAGAATGTCAAGATGTCCATGAATGTTTTGAGATAGTTGAATATTGATAATAAACTTCGCAATTTCCTCAAAAGGAATTCTATTTGTTTGTCCCATTTAAGATGCCTGTCAAGCATAATCCCTAAGTACTTGATACTATCTGTTTCTTCTATTCTAGTATTATTATCAATTATTAGTGGCCCCATGTCTGGGAGAGTATTATTATATATGTTGTTCAGGAGATGCAGAAGGCACTGTCAAAGACTGAAACTTGGTTTTCCTCAAACGAATTAATAATAAATAATGAAAAAACAAACAAAATTATCTTTACACTGAGAGACAGGGATAATATACCACAATGCGAAAAAGGGAAGTTTCTAGGAGTATACCTTGATCCCAAACTGCAATGGGATGCTCATGTACTCCGTAGTTTATCTAACAGTATATCTTCAAGCACACTGAAAACAGCTCACCACACTACCATTACATGAATACATGATATAGAAAAAAATCATAATATTTTCAATATCATTTTAGTAGAAATTGTACAATTTGTGAGAGGCATTTTGAGGAAAAATGGATCATTCAGGGTGAATCTAGAAAACATCTCTATATTAATGCAATTCCTACAATGTTTCCTCAAGTCAATCGTGTAACACCTGCATCAAGAAGTGAATCAGAAATCAGAACCTCCCAGCAAAGTAATAATTCTGTCAAGTAAGTGATGAGGACAATTTTTGGAATAAGGGTCCGTTGCCGAAGGCACTGTAGCCATGAAGGATTACTGTACCTCTAGCAGTGATTGTAAAAAAAACAATATTTGAAATTATACTTTCAAAATATAATGCTGTTATTTTTTTTAGATATATCGGCTGTCCCTCTGGAAGATAACTCATCAGAAGTGGATATTTCAAACCAGTCTTCTGCTACCGGTGTATTATATTTTTTTAATGTAGTTCAAAATTGAAAATTAAATGTTTCAATACATGGAGAGTGTAGAATAATAAGGTAGTATTGATAAATAAGTTTTAAGAAAAGTTGTTTTATTTATATTTTAATGTTTCAATATTAACACTACATTAGTTATTTTCTGTGACTTAAGCAAGGCATTTGACTGTGTCTCTCACAATCTCTTGATGAAAAAGCTCCAAGTTTATAACTTTCATGACAGTAGTATCCGACTACTAGAATCATACCTATCCAACAGGTACCAATCAGTGAGGGTGGATGGAGTGTCCTCGGCGGAGAGTCTGCTACATGCTGGTGTACCACAGAGGTCTGTCCTAGGGCCAGTACTCTTTCTGATCTACATTAATGATCTGCCTCTGTGTGACACCCGAGTGGGGCATACTCTCTTTGCGGATGACACTACCATCTCCCTAGCTGCTTTATCTCTTGATAGTGTTGTTCAGGATACACAGAAGGCACTGTCAAGGGCTGAAACTTGGTTCACCTCAAACAAATTAATAATAAATAATGATAAAACAAACAACATTATCTTTTCACTGAGAGATATAGGGGATAATAAACCACAATGCGAAAAAGTTAAGTTTCTAGGGGTATACCTTGATCCCAAACTGCAATGGGACGCTCATGTAGATTACATTTGCGGTCGACTTCGTAGTAGCGTCTTTGTACTCCGGAGTCTATCTAGCAGTGTATCTTCAAGCACACTGAAAACGGCTTACCACGCTTTATTCCACTCTGTTCTGTCCTATGGACTGATCTCATGGGGTGGAGCATCACAGTCTGCGAGGGTCTTCGGATTACAAAGGAGAGCCATAAGAATTGTAAGCGGACAGGGGTATAGAGATAACTGTAACTTCTTGGAATTATGACATTACCATCCCAATACATTTATGAAAATCTCCTGTATATTAGACAAACAAAGGATAACTATTTGAGAAACAGTGACACTCACACACACAACACCAGAAACAAAAATAATCTAGTGGTTCCATACTATAGGCTTGGGAAGTGCCAAAATAGACCAGAATACATAGGATTGAAATTATTCAATAAACTACCTGAAAACTTGAAAGATCTTCCAATTATAACTTTTAAAAAAGAGATTCGAAACATCCTGATTGGAAATGCACTTTTCAGTGTTGATGAATTTTACGAGATATTTAATCCCCATGATTTTTTATTTATATATAATGTTAGTACCAGTTCTTATGTGCTTATCTGTATATGTGTGTATGTGTACATTTTGTGTGCGTGTGTGTGTGTATGTATGTATGTCTATAGGTATTTATAGCTGTACAATCTTAATTTTATCTTTATTTAGACTTGACTTGTGGAAATATTTATGTGATACCACCAATTATGAATAAATAAATAAATAATTAAATTAATAAAAGGATTTGAAGCTTTTACGACTTCAGATAATTGATTGCAAGCGCTTTCGACAGCAGTCTGTGCTATCATCTTGAGGATGATAGCACAGACTGCTGTCGAAAGCGCTCGCAAGTAATAATCTGAAGTCGCAAAAGCTTCGAATCCTTCATGTAACGTAGTGTTAACATTAAAATATTGAAATAAAGGAAAACCAGTTGCATCAATCAAAATTTAGATTTTAATCATTTCTGAATGTTTCTTGTTTTCCTCACATTGCAAAGATTAAAATATATCAAAAATACTCATACAAATATGGAAAGATATATTACTTTTCCCATGAAGATGTAATATGACCAAAAGCGCACCAAGGAAGGCCGGGCGGTGGGGGGCTTGCCTCCCCAAGACCAAAACTGTTACCCAAACCAAGTTTTCTAGATAATCTAGCTAAAAAGAAAATAAACATAGATACAAACTTATGATGCCATCCCAAAAAAAAAGCTGGGTTCGCTTCTGAATATGATAGTGTTAATTGATAATTATTATATGAAAATACTATTCTAAAACTTATGGATAGATAAAAGTTTTTAATGGTTTTCAATATGTCTATATTCTGCAATCAGAGTATTTCAAACCTACAACCACATTTAGTTTTTTGTAGTGTAGTTCTATGGCGTTTATCTCATTCATGTTTCTCAGTGTGGCTGTAAGTGGTGTTCAAGGTCATCGATTCTTGACCATGAAACATCAATCTCATTCTCTTCTGCGAAGGCACAAGTAGGTAGGTCTTTATTCTGTGGTCAGAGTATCCAACATTGCTCTTGCAGTCAATTTGATGAACATTGGAAATTGGAACAGAGTATATATCATTTGCAATAGTTTTGAATATCTATAATACCTATTATTGGGTAATCAACCAGAAAATCATTTGAGATTGGCTGTAATACTTACATGTTTTGAATCATCAATAACTGTTTCTAATGGTTGTTCTTTTGAGACATATTCCTCAAAGAGATAATTTTGCCTGGCTCTCTTAATAATCTTGTCATCAACATCAGTAACATTCATCACATAAAATACATCATAGCCAAAATAGTCTGATAAAACTCTGCGTAATATATCAAACGTAATGTAGGACCTAGAAGCAAAGGTGTTGATAAGAGTTCGGCAAACATTACAGGGACTTTAAAAAACACATCAGGAATGTCGGTAGACACTTTCTATGTATTATTATTCGATATTGAAACTTACCTTGCGTGGCCCATATGTGAGGCATCGTAAACAGTGGGACCGCAACTGTACCAATTCACTCTTTTACCTGAGACAGGTATGAATTCCTCTTTTCGCCTAGTTAGGCTATTAAAAAGCTTCAAAACAGATTGCTCCGTGTTTTTAGGAGCAGTCCACGTAGGCTGTACTCTCTTGGACATTTCCAAATTTAAAGACGACTCTCCTATCTCAACAATTGTAGGTTAAATATGTGAACTAACTTTTTTTCAAGTAAAGGTTCTAAACTTGTTCATAACATGTTGTGAAATTTAAATTATACCTGATAATACTATTTCAATAATCTGATGCAATTCACACCTTACACGTACACCTAATTGAGCAATATCCCACCTGAGAAGCTAAGTAATATCAAAAAACCCACAGTGACACATAACAAATATAACCTCACTTCTAAAAAATGATTACCAACGTGAAGTTGGCCACCAATCCGAAGCTGGCTACCAATCCGAAGTTGGCTGCCAAATTTTCCGAAAATTCACGATTGATCATTGGCGTGTTCACCTAAGGAGACTAAAATTTAACATGGAGAGTTTAATTCCCATAAGACAATGGGGACACTAAAAGACATGAAAGAACATTTGTGACGAAATCTGACGTAGTTGGACGTCAAGAAGACTAAAAACAAGGAGTGTTTGATTCCCAAAAGACAATGGGGACACTAGTAGAAAGAGATGAAAGAACATTTGTGACGAAATGTGACGTAGTTATACATGTCATGGCCGCCGTTCTCTATAGGCAGTGACGGACTAGCTCTTGGTATATGAGAGTTACTGCTGACAGTTTTGTTGCTTGATTCGAGTTCGACTCTGTACTCATACCCAAGTACGTCACTATGACGCGTTGATGATACAAGTTTCTGATTGCTAGAGCTTATTAAACCCTCCTTGTTTTTAGTCTTCTTGGTTGGACGTGTCATGTCATGTCTCTATAGAGAGTGACGGACTCTATCTCTTGGTATATGAGAGTTATTGATAATAGTTTCGTTGCTTGGTTCGAGTTCGACTCTGTACGCATATCCAAGTACGACACTATGACGTGTTGATGCTACAAGATTCTGATTGGCTAGAGCTTATTTAACCCTCCTTAATTGTTAGTTCAGTCTCTTTGGTGTTCACCCCCATTTCAGGTACTGTAATTCTTTTTTTTTATAATTCCTGAATTTATGGAATGGAACAGCTGTTGGATACTACCTAAAGATATTTATTATTTTAATGTTGAACCGGGGTTCGTTTTTATATTCACCAACTTGGTGTGGTGAATGTGCGTGGTGTCTCACCGTGTCGCTTTCATTTTGTTGGTGTTTTATACTATTTTCATTTTTATATTCAACAACTTTGTCCACCACACCTGGATTTTTCTACCAGCTTGAGGTGTTGATGGTCGGTCTCCTTGAAAATCTCATGTGTGACTTAAACTCCAAAACAAAAATATCTGAGTTCAAAATATTTTCCTATTTTTGCATTCTATTGCTGCTGATGGGCTGTCATAAAAACATTTTACACCAGAGTAGTTCATGTAGCAATAATCCACTGAAATGAAATTATAATATGATGACTGGAATGCTCTTCGCACCCGCACTGCGCACTGCGCACCCGTACAAAGTGATAACTCTAGGAGAAAGGAGACACGTGCAATCTAGCAGAGAAATACTTTATTGCTTACATGTATGGGTGCGAGAGAGACATTCATCTGCACGTACGTGTTATTAGTTTCCCAATTTATGGTTTGTAAACACGCCAGTGCAGTGCAGCGCGTCTTTGTATCAGTTTTATATGTTACAATAAACTCAATCTCGATTCCTCCGCCACTGCCAGGAACCACAAAACAAACATGGCGGCCTCTATGAGAAATCCAGTCGCGCAGCCTAACGAGCATTCCAGTCATCATATTATAATTTCATTTCAGTGCAATAATCCCGTTCGGTGATTTCTGGTGTACACTCACACTATGTTCGTTGTTAAAATGTTGTAGCACAATAATTTAAAATTATTTACCGCCAAATCTCAGTGTTACACTTGATCTCGATGAGGTGTGAAAAGTGTAGTGCAGAGTGCATCGTATTTGTGAGGTTAGGACGGTTAGGTGTGTATGTTATAGTTGTTGAAACATCGAATTGATTTGCTATATCACGAAATGAAGCGGTTTGATGACCTATGAACCACAAAAAAAAATCAACATAGGTTTCTCTGTAGATTTTTTTTTAAAATATTGGGTAAAAAAAGTTTTTTGGATATTTTCAACCTGGAGAGGTTGATGCCTTTAGTTTTGTGCATAATTTTGTGTAGAGTACTTTATTGATGCGGAAATGCATGATAAATTCTTGGTCAGAATATTTGGGTACAACTTCTTCAAAAAAATTTTGAATGGTCACCCGGGAATATTTTGTCACCATTGATGAAAGAACCAACAGAGCTGACCCCATTGATTGATTGTCCTCAGACGAACTCATAATTGATGATTCGTCGTCTGAATACGTGAAACTTTCTACGACTTCATCATCACTGTCCATTTTAAAGTTTCTAAAATACTAAATCAACAATCAAATCATAACAAAAATAATAATCATACAACATAATCTAACCGAAAAACTTGGCATTTGCGCAATACTAGCAGCGAACAGGATGTTAAACTATTACATTCCTCTACACTACACTATGTACAATCCACTGACTAGATCGACACTGGCTGGTGTAAAATAAAAACGTTTTTCAATTTTCAAATTTTTCTGCCACAACTTGCACAATTTTCGATCTTTTGGAAAGCTTTTTATTTATAACTGATTACATTGCGGCACAGAGCAATACCTATATTGCACTTCCCTGTCATTATTCGAATCTTGAGAAGTATTTTGATACACTAATCTTCACCATACTGTTTTAGAAACAAGAAAACGGTTAATATCTACTACTCAAATGACACGTACTATAATGGCGACTTGGTTTGTTTCCCCATCTTAAAGTGTATATTTTTGAGAGCAGGTGTTGCACCTTATATATGCGTGTTTTCGCGAATCTAGTTCAAAAAAGATCCAGAGTGGCAATATTGCTCAGTTGCTCCCTGCTTCGTTTTTGTGTTGCTTTGAGTCCTTTGCCCCTTTTTGTACTTTTGAGTTCTCAGACTCATCTTTTTACAGTGGCCTCATAGAAGTGGCCCTCACAAATTGATAAAAGGAGAAGACCTGGCTAATTTCTCAATGAGAACAGGCCATAAATGAAAATAAGAAGAAGAAGAAAATCTTTTGAGGTTTGAGTTTTGACTTTTGACAGTCTCTTACTATTTTTACAAAATCCACGATAAATAGGTGGATTCTGTAATTACCAGTTATTCAAATCTTAATTTGCCCTAGTGTTTTATATTAAACGTTACAATGCAAGTGCCTCCCGTTTTTATCGATATGTCCGCTGAGGATCAGGTAAAGGAATTATTGCAGCAGTAAATGTAACATGTGTTGAGGTTATCTTCCATTACAGGCCCAGGACCTACGAGTGTATCTGAAGAGTTTGGGAGCCGAAATTTCTGAAGAAAAATCTCCGAAAGGTATAGAAGATGACCTCCATAAGATTATTGGTGTTTGCGATGCTAGTTTTAAAGAAGGTCAAGAAGCGCAGGTTGAGATGGTTCTCAACGATATTGTGTCCATTATGGTCTTGGTGAGTTGTTATAACAATTTTTCTTCAAGACAATTACACTTTTTTCTCTTTAGATCCCTTCTGAGAGATCAGAAAACATAATATTGGCTTTCTGTGAAAAATTGACCAAAGCCCAGGGACCTCAATTAGGATTGGTTTCATTGAGGGCGTAAGTATATTTTATACCTTTTTCTTTTCGGTAAAGGTAGGCTTATCGGGATCATTCTCGAAACTAAAAGAAAAGTGGTGTAACGTAGTTTTATCTTTTGAACACGAATCCGAAAGAATTTCGTGGGGGTTCTTATACTTTTCGAGTTATGACCATTTGAATCTTGAAAATCGACCATTTTCAAACACGATTTTTTCGGTAAAAAATCGCAGAAAATGCCTTCTTCTTTTTGTTAACACTTTTTTCATTCCCCAATCAACTCTTTTTTCACAATTACAAGGTCCAAAACCAAACGTTTTACAGAATAAATTAACCTTTTTATATTACACTATACCTAACCTCACTCTTCATTGGCGTTCATTCTAGAGGCGTTGGAAGGGTTAGATATACTTTATAAGAAGGTTGAATTTTTGTGTAAAACGTTTGGTTTTAGTGCTTGTAATTGTGAAATATGAGTTGATTAAGACCCCCACAAAATTCTTTCGGATTCGTGTTTAGGAGATAAAACTACGTAAGTAACACCACTTTTCTTTTTGTTTCGAGAATGTGCCTGATGAGCTTACCTTTACCCCATTTGAATAAGTATTAATATTTGTGAAAATTGCTAATGATTCTTATTTTAGCTTGTGGCTACTCTTTCAGTCATTGGATGATCGTTCCCCAATGCGCTATCCGGTTTATTACCATTTAATTCAAATTGCAAAGCAAACAGACTCTGTAAGATCAGTGTTCAAAAATATTGAACATCTCAAGCAACAATTTGTCAATTGTCCACCCTCTAGTGACCAACTCCAAAAGCTATACAGGCTTCTACACGAAGTTCTAGTAAAGAGTAATCAGAGGTATGTATGTTACAATCAAAACTAAATATGATTTCTCAGAAATACTGAGAAATGGCTTGAACATGTTCATAAAGATTTCCTAATAGGAAGTGTATATTCTGCCGACCAGTCGGCATACTATACTTTTTTTTTAAGCTGCCGATCGGTCGGCAGAATATACTTTTCGTTTAAATTTCGACCAGGAACTTTATTTATGAACATTCAACATGATATAAAGAAAGGCGTGATGGAGGTAAAGAAGTCCTTTCAAACTTGGGATGGGAAATCACAAATTTTTAATTGTTTCATTTCCATATTAGTTATGGTCTAAAACCTTGGGGAAATGCATGTCACTCCGTTCAGATATTTAGGATGCAAAAGAAGGCATTGGGTGTACTGATATTCGATACAGAGATCACTGTAAAGAAATTTTCAAAAAACTGAATTATTCCACAGCGAATATTATTCCTATATAATGTTTTGATTGAAATACAAAAGAAGAAATCAACCTTGATGAAACAAACTCATATTCATGAACATAATACACAAACTCCCACTACATTAGACTAAGTTGATTATGTCTTCACTTATCCCAAAAAAATTCCGTAGATTTTTCTCTCCAATATCTTGTCTCAAGATTTCAAAGAGCTCAGTTTGAACACTTTCAAGAGAAAATTGAAAAATTATTTGTTGAAAAAGTGCTTCTAGTCTGTTGATGAATTCAGAACACCGAAGATGGAAGTATTTTATCGATAATACTAATGTTCTTAATGTTTATTGAACATAACAATTTTTTTTATCAACAATATTAGCGTCAGATATTTTTTTTATGTTACTCTCGTTCCGCAAGTTCTTGCAACATGGTAATTAGTGGCTTTGCAGAAAATTTATGCCGTGGCATAGGGGGTCCATTATTTCCATATTCCTAGGATTGGAGGTAAACTTTTTTGATTCAGTACACATTTTTCTTCTAATTCGCACTCACTATTTATCTGTGATTTACAAAGTTAAGGTGCATTTAGTCAACATCATTAAAATTGTGCTTAAACATATGTCAAAAGCGAAAGTTGAATCTGTTATATCAAATGTTGCCATTTATACAACAATGTTAAGTTTATGCTAAAAACCTTTGATGTTGCCATTATGTTTATGATAATGCTTGTGCTAAAGTTGACTAAATCCACCCTTAATGAAATTACAGAATACTTGTGTCTGTAATGCTGTTTGCTTGTAACTTTTTACTGTTTGCTTTTCACATTTTTTACTTTATTGTGTTTTCTTTTAGACGTAAACTTAATATAACTTGCTCCAAATATATATTGTGTAACATAGTCAAATAAAATACTCAACTTTGTTCAATTGAGGATGAGATTTCATAACGTTAAAATTTTTGAGGGAGTATTGAAAGAACAATTATAAATTTCATTAATAATAATTCTGGTTTTGATAAATTTCAATATGCTTTCATGCCAAATTCTAATACCCAATCAGCAGTAACTGATTTCATGAATGACATTTTTGAAACTTTAGATGAAAGTAAATATGGCGTTGCTATTTTTTTAGGTATAAAAAAGGCATTTGATACAGTAAATTGTACAAAATATTGCTAAAAATTTTGAATAATTTAGGAGTGAGAGGACACTCTTATAAACTTTTTGAAAATTATTTTGAAAATCGCATTCAATATGTTGTTATTAATGAAAATAAAAATATTGAAAAACAATCCATTATTGGAGTTCCCCAAGGTTCAGTATTGGCTCCAATTTTCTATTTGATCTAATTGGATAGTATAACCAAATTAAAATTGATAGGTAAACATTTTTCTTTTGCAGATGACACTGTAATTTATTATTCAGCAAAAGATACAAAAATTGTAGAAAGTAATATTGAAAAAGACATTCAATTGTTTGAAAAGTGTATAGATGAGATGAATCTAACTATCAATTTAGAAAAAACTGTTTACATGATTTTCAAACAAAAAAATAAAAACAAAATAAAATTAAAAGTAAAAATAAAGAATAAAATATTAAATGAAGTTGATGAACATAAATATTTAGGCCTGATGATTGATAAGAATTTAAATTTTGAATGTCACGTGAATAAAATTAGAAAATCAATTGTTCCTTCAATTGGAGCAATAAGAAGAATTGATTTTCTAAACATTGAAATACAAAATCTCATTTATAATGCCCATATTGTCTCGCATATTAGATATTTAATAACAATATGGTCATCTTGTAGCAAAAACCAAAAAAGTGTAATTTATCGTTTGATGAATAAAGCACTAAAAGTGATTTTTGAAAAACCTTGGGATACACCTTCAGAATTACAACGATATTAAAGCTTTTACATTAGATAAACTAATAAAATTTGTATGTAAACTAACATATAATATACAAAAAAGTAAGAGCCATTTAAAAAAAATCGAAATTATATGATTATAAAATCAGAAATGCAAATAACTTCCATTTAAACAACATTCATTCAAATAAGGGCAAGAACAAGCCTATATCTAGTTCTATAGAAACTTACAACAAATTATCAGATGATATAAAAAATCAAAGTCCATAAATATTTTCTTGAAAAAGCTCAAAGAAAATCTGCTATCATACTGATGTTCATCAATCTATAAATATCCAAAATTGATTGTTAAATTTTTCATTTTTTCATTAGTTTAAAAAATTCTGAAACTCATTTATATTCATTAGTATTCAATGTATTATCTTCCTTATACCAGAACTTGTTCTGTATGGAAAATGTATTTTCAATAAAGTCGAAGTACCCTTTCTCTCCAAAAAAAAAAATAGTGAAAAGAAAACTGCTTTTGAATGCCAATGAATCCTAGAATTACAGACCAGTCAGCATTGATTTTCCTCCAAAGTTGAAAAGAACTTCCCTACCTCCATTATGTTTCATGTTATATGGTAATCTTGACCTGAGTTCCCAAATCGAGTCACTGGTCGGCAATTTAAACAAAAAGATCGGTCGGCAGCTTAAAAAGAAGTATAGTGTGCCAACTGGTCGGCAAAATATAAACTTCCATATTAACATGCTTTATATTGAAAAAATTATTATTACCTATTTTCATTGTCTCTTTTTCAGTGAGCAGGCTGCAATGGTAATGATAGAACTTTTGGGAACCTACACTGACAAAAATGCATCTCATGCCAGAGAAGATGCAATTCGATGCATTGTATCAGCCTTAGCAGACCCCAAAACTTTCCTCCTCGATCCGTTACTTTCTCTCAAACCTGTACGATTTCTTGAAGGAGAGTTGATTCATGATTTATTGAATATTTTCGTTAGTGAAAACCTCACAACGTACCTCAAGTTTTACCAAGAGCACAAAGAGTTCGTTACAACTCAAGGTATATTTATATAATATAATAAGTATTAATATGTAAGTTTTGCTTTCTTTTGGGGATTTGAGATCTTAAATTGAAGAAAACTCTATTTCTTTAACACGTTCAACGCCAGAGTATCTTCTTCGATACACTTTTAGATGGGGAATTATAAGCTCTGGCCTCCTAGAATTTCCCCTGAAATTGAGGTTTAGGATGGATGAAGGTTTTGTTTGTCAATTGCGTAAATCGTCAGATTATTAAAATCAAATTCTTGAAAATCACGAAAATTTTCCACCAAGGCTTGGCACTGAACGTGCTTTAAAGCCAATGTTTCGTCAAATAATTTTTTTTCAGAAAGACAAGAGAAAAACCCCCTCAGAATGCAGGTCAAATGTCATTTATAAAATCCCTTGTCAAGACTGCGAAAAAACGTTACGTAGGTCAAACTAAAAGATATTTGAAAACATGAAGAACATGAAAGAGACATGAAATAGTATATTTCATTAGGAGTTCAGAAAATAGGCTTTTTCCGTGCGTTCGCGACATGTTCCCGTGGTAGACGAGCCGAACACGGGAAGTCGTGCAAGCACGGAAAAAGCGTTTATGGACGAGTAATGGACGATATTTTTCATTATATCTACCTGAAAACCACATATTGTTAAGAAACATTTATTTTTAATGATGAAGGAACAAAAATATCCAGAAATTGCCACAAAACAAGTGTTATTTACCCTGTTGGTCTGGAAATATTCAAACAATTAGCGATTTCTAGAGAACTATCAACAACATATTATTTAATTTTGACATGTACATAGGCAGCTATAATGTCACCAGCGCACCGTAAAATTTTCCGTGTGGGCGCACGGCAAAAACCCATTTTCAGTATGCTAAATAAGCATGTAATTATAGTATTTTCAGATATAGTATATAGTATTTTCAGATAGATATAATGAAAAATAAATTAATAATGAAAAACCCTACTTCATTGGTTGAGCATTAAAACTGACCATCACTTTGAACTGAACAACACAAAAATATTGGGTTATGAATATTCTCTATTCAAAAGAAATTTCTCTGAAATGATTATAATAATGAAATACAATACAGTCAATTTCAGAAAAGATCTGAAGAACTTAAACGAAACACTTATATACCTACATGTAGTGCAATGTCGGTCATGGTATTAGCCAGGGAGGTAGTTGTTTTCTGTCAGTTGTTTGCCTCATATTTTCCACTATGTGGAAATATTTTGCATCCGGCAAAACTTTTCAAACTTTGTTCGAATTCTGGCAGATCAAAAAAATATAGAATTAGTTCTCAATTGATGTATGAATCAGTCGTCATCACTACTGATGATGCTGATTTTGATAATGAAACATACATCGAGAACAGTAATGTAGTGTTTTCCTCAAACTATTGAAAATACCAAACGTCTCCAAGATAGCCAATTCATGAAAAAACTTTTTGGTTTCAGGGTTGAATCATGAACAGAACATGCAAAAAATGAGGTTGCTTTCTTTTATGCAACTTGCAGAAAGCAGTCCGGAAATTTCGTTTGATGTTATCGAAAAGGAACTTCAAATTGAAGCTGATGATGTTGAAAGCTTCATTATCGAGGGTAAGACATATTTTACGTGAAACATAAAGTAATAAACTTTTTTGATCCCACTTTCGGGAGTAAAGTGGTTTATTTGGAGCAACTCATAATTATTGAAAAATTGCAAGTTCCTGCTATGATGCGACTCCTGCAGAGTACTTGCCTCTTATAAGCACTGGGTAGGCCAACACTTAAAAGTCGCCCACTTCCTACTACGTCATTTATTAGTGTTGCCTTTGATATCAATCACTGTTTGAGGTTGAAGTAGTGACTTGCAATAATTCAGTCATCACTTCCCCCCTAAACATCATTAGAACAACTAAAAAAACGGCTCGAGTGTGTTATTTACATTTTTTTGAGTTTGCCTTTTATTTTTTTTTTAAATATCGATATTTTTCAGTATTGAAAACCAAATTGGTACGAGCTCGGATGGACCAAGCAGCAAAAAAAGTTTTCGTGTCCAGCACCATGCACAGAACTTTTGGCAGGGCTCAGTGGCAGCAGTTACGTGATTTGCTCCATTCATGGAGGGGTAATCTTGGTTCTGTGCAAGAGGGTATGAAAAATATCACCGCAGCGCAGCAGGAACTGATGGCCCAATAATTCAATATAATGTTGGCAGATGAAAATAAAGTGACTTTATTATATTTGTTTCTTTTATCTAGTCTTTATTAATTCATACTTGCACTGCACTGTTTGGAACCTTTGGTGTAGTAATGAGTTTTATCCCAACACGAAACCACTATTTTCAACACCTCAACAGGCGTTTCAGACTTTATCTTCCCCCAGAAGATGGAGACAGAAAGTTTCAGCACCATCTTCTGGAGGAAGATTAAACTCAACAGAATTTATATTATTTATACTATTCCGATACCTGCATTAGAATTAATTTATAATTATACACAATTTTGCGTTGATTTAGGCTGTATCCACAATGGGCAGTCAGTAGTTGGTCATCAGCAATCGGTAGTCGAAGGTGAGCCCTAGGCATTTTCATGCAGCTATGTCCGATTGCAGAGGTTAGTTGTAGATATCATCGTCTTACCTGATAGATCAGCGCTGATGCATTTTTGAGATCAAAGTAGCACTACAGGAAATTTTTTCCAGAAAACGAAAAAAACATTCTCCAAAATCAATTTTTTTGAATTTTTGTTATACACTCATATTTATTTATTAAAATTATTGAAAGTACCAGTTGAAACCCTTCGAGAATATCAATTTCATGTTACATTAATGGACACAAAGAAAATATAAGGACATAAGTAAGGATTTCATTATGATAGAAGGGCGAAAGGAAGTGAACTTTTGGGAGTAAAAATGGTTTTTCACGATTTGCAGCGAAAATTAACCTCTCGCATATAAAAGTTAAAGAAAAAAGATGTTGGCAACAAAAAGATCTACAACTTTTGTATCTAAGATTTTTCCACACAACTTCAAATTTTCCGAGAAAATCAGAAAAACCGTTTTAATTTGGTTTTAATTTTTTTTGCAATCGAGGCTCAGGGATGTAAAGTCTCGTAATATTACATGGCTTTGAGAGCCCTTTGACGGTGAAAGTTTGAACTGTGTGAGTTACGTTTACACACATCCGTCAGAGTCGCTAGGAGTACGTTATCAAATGGGATGAAAATAGTAGCATTTTCAGGAAAAGGAAACAAAACATTTCAAATTCAGAGTATGTCAATTAGCTTCTCGGATGGTAATGTTGAATATTACTAATGCTCATGAGCACATACCAATATTTCAGAAAGGGTTACATGCTGAGCACGCCACTGCTTCTAGGATATCACCCAAATAATCAGTGTATTCTTTCGTTCTGATCAAACTGAACGAATGAACGGTAAGTGATCTGACATATTCTTCCGTTTCGAATTCCTTATCCCACCCATATAATCCTCAAGTTAACTAAACTTTTCCCCTCTAGGCCTTTTTGGTTCACTTGCTCACTTTGATATTAAAATATTACCAAAAGGTGATTGTTTTTGTGGAAAGAGTTGCAACATTTGAATCAATCTGATCCTAAAGACTCGTTTATACCCTTGCGACTATTCGCAATTATTTTGCGATTCGATTCACACGGCGAAAAAATTGCAGTGAATGATGGATCATCCTGTAATTTTTCTGTAATGTAGCAATATCTAATCCCTAATATGAAAAATTCGCAGCAAATTTTCCGCCGGATGAGCGGAAATGCAAAAAATTGCGAATAGTCGCAAGGGTATGAACAAGCCTTGAAGTTGTTTTCATCAAAAATCAATCTAGGATGATCTCTTTGATAACAACGAAAGGATATACCTTCTCTTCTCACTCACTACCCATCACCGACAATGACGAACGCCTTAGGTTCATTCAACAACAATGGAATGATGTGTGTTAAGGCTATTCCATACAAAGGCAGTAGCAGTGGCACTAGTCACTAGTGGCCCGCCATATTGGAATAGAAATTTTCTACTAACTGTTTGGTAAAAGCAGTAAAAAGGAATCATATAATGGCTTTCACAATTTCAAGATAATCTTTAATGTTAGAAATTCGAATACTGCTAGATTTTACTGCGAAAAGTTTAAATGAATCAAACTTTCAGCAGCGTGACCTTTAATTTTCAGCGTCGTCTATATGTTTGCCATATCTTAGTTATCTTATTATAAATAGAGGGGGGGTGATGACACTGCTATACTGTAATTTATGTGGAACAGCGTTTATGCGTGCTTTACTGTGGTTATGGCGGTTATGCAGTTATGCACTAAAGAGAAAGTACAAGACAGAATATGTAACTTCAAATACACATGTCAGCTTTTATTGACTGCTGGTCCCCAATTTTTTAATTGCCGGAATTAATTCTCAAGATTCTCAAGAGAAATATGACGTCATTTTATAGGTACCTACCTACCTATTGCTCGAAATTGGGAGAAAATGACGTCATATTTCTTTAGAGAATCAATTCCGACAATTCAAAAATTGGGCCCCTGAGAGATTGAGTGTTATGTGAAAGAATTTATTACAAATCAAACTCATTTCAGACTACGTGCAGCGCGGAATGTCGAATTTTTATTTTAGGATTATTGAGCGGGGCTTGAGATTGAATGCTAACGTTTCGATTGGCCTAAACTTGGAATTTGATAGATATTTCCGGAAAGAACACTGAAACTGAACTCAGGGTTCCTTCTTCCTTCACTTCCTTCTAGAACCATGTATCACAGAACACCTAACTTACAAGGTGTTCTGTGCTTGCACTGAACTACAGATTTTGTTGTTCTTTGCCGCAGAACACGCGATAATAATCTAAATAATCAAATGTCAACTATTTTATTTACATATATTAATTTTTCTTTGTCTTCCTTCGTCTCTTCCCTAATGAGAATACGCTTATTTTTATTTTTCTTGTCATAAACATATAAATCTGGACTGTTGAAGACATTTTGGAAAACATTTTTTACTATCAAATAAAAATCTTGCATTGTGATCATCTTTCACAGTATCAAGTATCAACAGTACAGTCAGTACTATCGCCTAACAAATCAGCTGTTTATTATTTGTCATCCTTGAGTACCAGTGTACTTGATTAATTTTTAATATTTTTGTTATTAGGTGTTGTCATTAATTTCTAGTATTTAAATCAAGTTTGTCAGCTATTATTATTTCAACATGTTCAGTTGCTTTTGCCTCAACATTCTTATTGAGAGTGCTACAGATGACTTTGAGAAGGTTACATCCGAATCTCTAAATTTGAGTGAGGAAGAGAAGAATGATACTTTTTTTCAACAAGTAAGTAACTATATCATTCTATTTGGGAACATATTATTATAATAAATATTTGGTTTGTTTGAAGGAAATCCAGCAAGTCAAACAGTTGAAGAACATAACAAAAATCCATACCTGCCTAGTTCAAACTCGAAATGTTGGTCAGTGGACTGTAAATTGTTGTATTAATTGCTGTTGTGAAGCCTATGCAGTCCACAAGGAAAAGGGAGCATCATGTGTTATCATTTATTCAAAATTAAGGGTAAGTAGAAAACATCTCAGTGAGAATAAGTATAACATTTTACAAATTTACATTCTAGGATGCCAAATCAATAGACCAAATGAGGAAAATGGGAACTCTCTCCAAAGTTTTCAACATAGTTGTGACCTCTAGTGACCCTAGGGAAAGTGACTACCAACTGACATCATGTGAGCAGATTTCTTATAATATATTTACCGAGTTCCTATGGTTATGGTCAATCAAATCTCTAAACTGAAATTACAAAATTTTACCGAACCAGATATCAATCATTCAAAAATATACTTTATTGTCGAAGATATCAAACTTATTGACAAAGCATGTACCACTTAAATAATATACTATAACAGATGCAAATAAAATAAGAGGTAAAGTAAAAAGACAAAAATAATGATTGTACCAAAATGAAATTTTGGAATGATGCTAAATTGTAAATATTTATATTAGGTATGAAATATAATAAATGTATTATCAAAGGGCAACTTACAATTATTGTAGAAGTTCAGAAATAAAATATCAGTATTCCACGATATCATGTCTAAAATCATAACAAATTTATAAATAAGTACCACCTACAAACAGGCCCGGATTAGCAGCTATTTACGCCCTAGGCCAAAGTTCTAAATTACTCCCCCTCCCAGGAGATCTGGGGAGTGTGGCATATTTAACTGTAAACCTCGTTCTAGAGCTTCTTTGGGGTCATTTGAGCTATTGAAACATATTTATTTTTAGTTGTTTTGGAAACATCTTTAACTGTTTTCCAAGAAAATAATTCTTAACAATCACGCAATAAGAGTGATTAAAATTCCAAAATGTATGAAAAGCAAATATTGACTAAAAAAACATGTTAAAAAATTAAACACACTCACACTGTTTAATAAACAGCACTGTATATAGCGTGATTTACGTAGGCCGTGCATTAGAAACGTTTTTAGTCATACAACTATACAGGGTATGCCAAGAGTCGGTACCAACTTTCTTATTTTGAATGGAAACCTAATTTTTTGTCATGGTTCGATTGGTCTTCTGATTATGACTTCAGAAAACCTATGTTGTGTTAACTTATCTATTACAGTTTTTGAGATATGTCTATTTTTCTTAAACAAAATACCGCTGTAGTAGTTTACGAAAAACACGTGTAGCCCGCAAACCGTTCAAAATGAGGAAACCAAATTTGAAGAGCAGTTAGCTGGTAGTCCAGGCTAACACCTGATGTCCCATCGACGGTCCCATTTTGTACCATATGGGCGCAGGCGATTTTCGAATGTCGCATTATAATTATAATCATTTTTTTCTTAACCATTCAAAAGAAAATTGAATTTTAGGATGAGTTATTATATACCCAAGTTCAACCTCTATCGGGTTATTCAATGAAAATCAAGAAATGCCTTAAATAGAAGCTACAGCTTTTATAACCACTACAACTCTTTGCATCAACATTTGCCAGTAGCTAATTACTTGATATTTCTATCTATCATTTCAGTTAGTTGGGAATTAACCTTGTCCAGTTTCGCTCCTCTCTGTTTTAAAGTGATGGTGTTGTTTTATGTGGGAGTTTTCATGTTCTTTGAGCCTTGATGTAACATTTTTCCAGTCACTAAAACCATTTTTCTCAAAATATGATTCCGATTGTGTTTCTGAATGAAAAAGACGGCAGGACCACAAAAAACTGCACATTTAGTTTCAGAGTACACAAGCCATGCTCTGTCTTGTTTTTCCCCATTTGCTAAATATCTATAAAAATGAGTACCTGAAAAACTTCAAAAACGGTTACCATAATCTTTCTTTGCCTTCGAAAAATTAGCTTCTTCATTTTGAATTAATCCATGTTGGGATACGTAGCCACCTAGTTCATTATTCACAGCCCAGTTTGCTGGATCGGGATCGACGGGATCAAAACTAAATGTTTTAGGTTCACGTTCTAATCTCTGTTGAATTGGTGTTGGATTTTCAATGCTATTGGAGGGGCTCTCAGTGTCTTCCTGTGGTTCAGATTCAAATTTTGTGTCTGGTTCCGATTCTGTTCCTGAAGTAAAAGACTGCATCATATGAACAGTGGTGCTAGGACTAGTACTAGAAGTACTGCGGTCTAAAAATAAGCGTTTTATTTTTACAGCCAATTTTTTATTGTCCCAGAGTATTTCTTTTTCTCCTCTGATTTTGGAGAGATGGTTGCAGTCACGTGATCGGCGTCGTCGGGTGAGTCACCCGGTGCTCGGACGCTCGCATGTCGGATTTTCCCGTAACCTGCGATGTGCCCCCCGCAAGCGTGCGCCCTAGGCCATGGCCTAGGTTGGCCTTATGGTTAATCCGGGCCTGCCTACAAATATGAAAGTATAAAATTATAGAATATCAATAATGACAATGAAAACACATCCTATTGTCGAAAATGATCTAAAATTTAAGAATTTAAAATTAAATAGGCCTAGCTGTTGATAAAAATAAGAGGCTCTTTCACACAAAATAAAAGACGTGAACGGCCTACACTACTTTTTATAAGATAGTCCCCGGTTTTTGCCCCAGCAAAATCGCTTTGTGGATTTTTTTTAGAGAATTATAAAACCTACAAAAGGGTTTTCTATGCGACCAGATCGGTACATTTTTCACTGAGAAAATCCGGAAAAACCTCGAAAAAGAGACCATTTTTCCAAAATTCATAATTTTTATAAATCTGAAGCTGGACAAACAATTTTGCAGAAACTGATAGATAAAAACATGTGGTTTAACTGTGCGCAAGATGGAATTTAAGGGCAAATCTTTCTATATGCGCCGATTTAAGGGAAATCATCTGATTCAAATTCTGTGAACAGCATTTGGAAGTAGAGATCAATATCTACAATTTGTATATTTTGGATTTTCACTTGAGAGGTGGGAAATGTGATGAAAATGTCACTGTAAGTTACTCTAAATGCTTCAAAGTGCACCCGAAGTCTCCCGAACTCAACTCGAGTTGAATTCAGTGCGACTTCGGGTGTTTTCGGACGCACTTTAAGGGTCTTCATCCCTAAAAAAGGGGTCTCAGAAACGGTTTTTTTTTCTGAGTGGTGAAGGGTTGTATTATTGTATAAAGATGAAAATAATTAAAAAAATATTCTTTGTGTTTTAAATGAATGATAAGGATATTTCCCCCCATTTTTGTCCATTTTCGTTCAGTTCCACCATCAAAACGAACGAATATTTTTCGCTGTTTCATTTCAATATCGAAGACTATCATTCACTTAGTTAAACGACTTTCTCATTTTTCTCCTAGATGTTTCCTTTTTTTGTGAATAATTTTACAAAAATGTGTTGTTTTCGCGAAATGTTTCCTTGCTTTATTCCATTTGAAATGACAATTATCCAGATTTATCAAAGTCAACTAATAAAGGTTTGGTTCAGCTGTCGACCAGTGAAAACTAATTATTACTTACAATTCTGGATTCAGAAATGGAACTGAATTTATTTTGAATGACACGCCCCTCAGGTTGCTCCTCCCACACGACTGGTGAGGAAAAGAGAGAGTATCATATAGCCAGTATGACATCTGGCACTGGGTCTGATCGGGAAAGGAAAAAAATGAAACTCATTCGGGTCGATTGAAAATATGGAATATTATAACTTTTACAATTTATAGCTTTTTTCAACATTTTTTCGTCCTTTGGGTGACAATACTCCATGACATTTTTATATTAGGAAAAACCAAGAGGCGGCTCCAGAATGTTGGACGAGTTTCGTTATTTCTGATACGATTCCGTTCAAAATTGGAACAGAAGCTTTTGGGTTTGGGATGTCATAATTTTTTTGATAATTCAACGTAGCGGTTCCAAGAAAGCGAACAAAATTTTCGATTCTTGATCTGATTCTATTTTGAGTTGGTATAGGTATAGGGATTTTTGTGGTCGGGGATCATGATTTTTTGTCAATGTTTGATAATTCGAAATAACAGCTACAAAATGGTGGACGAATAATTATTGTCCAGTTCCGTTCAAAATTAGAATGTAGGGGTTCTTTGGATAAGTGATTTTGACTTTTTTTTGTCAAAATAAAAAAATTCAAGATGGCGTCCCCGAGATTTAATGTCAGATTTTATTCAAAATTTGTATCTAGGAGTTTTTGGAATAGGAGATGACTTTTTCAAAATTAAATAATTCAATATGGCATATTTTACGAATGATCTAAAGAAAATATTTGTTTTCAGTGCATTTGAATAAAATCTTGTCTTAAAAACAGTTTTTTTCATCAGGAAATACACTCTCCACTTCGTCAGGGCTATTTAGCGAAAATTTCGGAGTGACATATTTTTACGCATATTACTAAAAACTTGTTCTTGTGACTCCCATTTCGGCAACTCCGTTCTACATTGGTTTCCAACACCATGATTTATTTGGGCGGCGCGGCGTTTTTGATGCCTCTTTGAAATTGAAAAGCTACAGCGGACTTTTCTTGAATGTTCCAATGGGGAAGCGCTGCAAGGTAAACAAACGAAACATTGACTTAATACCAGGTGATTTTTAAGGCATTGTTTGTTTCTTTGGCGGCATTTATATCGAGAATCGTTATCATTCGAATTTATTCACAAAATTTTTTTATTCTCAATGATTTTATGTTGAAGAAGAATCACAATTATTTTTATTAAATTAAAGGACAACTCAGTATAACCAGAAGAAAATATTGCTGAAAGCATTTTACGTAAATTGCATTCTACCTGAAATTTTGAACGGGCATCTTCCTAGAGGAATGAGAATTAGGGATATATGCTCATAATGTTTTGTTGAAGGTAGAGAAAGAAATGTAAAAAAGAAAGAAATAGCAAATTTTTTTCAATATTCAGGTATATTAGAATAAAATATCTAGCTAAAACATTGTTTAATTTATTTTTAACAGTTGTATTAATTCACATCGGTTGAATTGAATGTTTCACGGGTGATGTATTATATTGTTTCGCCCTTTATATGGAATTAGACAAATGTAACTAAACTATGGACCTTTCCTGCAAAAAATTGCATTCAAATCGAGAAAACAGTTTTCAAGAAAATTGCGATCAGATCTTATTGGTCACTATTTTCAATAACTAATTTGAAAGTCAAAATCTGATAACTGATTTTTAAATTTTTTATTCGTGATTCCACATGGCACATCTGATTTTATATTTTCGAATCAATTCAAATTCATGCATTCATTTACATCTAAATAGTAATTTTTACCAGAATACGACCATAACTCACAAAATGAACCAAATTCATCTTGGAGAGGCCATTTTTAATTATTGAAATTTGATGAAAAATTCATTATCTCCAACCCCCAAAATACCATTCTTATATAGAATTCGACCATAAATCTCAAAACTCGCCTGTCATCTTGAATTCCTGAATTTTGACAAAAAAATCATTATCTTCGAACCCAATAACCACTACATAGGTTATAATCTTTTTTCCGTCATTTTGAATTCACGAATTTTAACAAAAATCATCAGGATCTCCTAACCCAAAAACCGATTTTGAATCGAATTGGACTTTAATCACAAAACTCGTCCGCCATCTTGGAACCGCTATCTTGAATTCATCAATAGACGAGGAAAGTGTGTTGTCACAAATGTCATACTTGTCAAAAACTGATTCCAAACAAAGAATTTCGGTGACATTCTCTGTTGATGATTTGCAGCTTAACTTATTAGTTTGTTTTTGGTAGTTTGGATTTTTTTTTCTCAGGCAAAAGAAATTGAAAAACCTTAACGGAAACAATATCGGAGTAATCGGACAAGCTGATTAATATTCCACGGAGCTTTGTTTGGATTCAGTTTTTGACAGGAACGACACTTGTGGCGTCATCACTTTCCTCGTATATTTTGACAAAATATTCATAATCTCCGAGCCAGAAAAACCCACAGACAAATTTTGAATCGAATCCGCCATTTCGGAATGATCAATTTTGACGAAAGATTCTTAATCTACGACCCTGAAAAACTGCACATACCCATTTTGTATCGATTCAAAAACCAAATCACAAATCTCGTTTTTTTGTTTTTCTTTAAAAACATTAATAATGGATTTCATAATGGATGAAATCATTCGGACGTCTGCAAGTGAAAATTTTGTTCATCGATTCCATTACATACCTACATATATCATACATGTCAAATTAGTATGAAACGTGTAATAAGAAAAACAAGTATACCATAAAAGTAATTCTGGTCCAAAACATTTTTTAAAAAAATAATGGAATAGACTGTTTACGTCAGCGTTGTATATTTATTTGGTGCTGCATGCATGTCATGTTTTATTTGAAATTACCTTTTATCAGATATTTCTATTATCTATTTCTTTTTGCGGTATACTCCTTCTTAAAATTCACATTCAGAACATTTCCGAGATTTTGCTAAAATATTTTTTCAATTCTTTATACATTGTATGACTGTATTCCATTATATTTATTCATTTGAAATTTTCATGCAAACTTTCAGATTACCACGAAAACAAACAGGTTTTAACCTAGATTTGTAATTTGGAAAAACGAGCACCGAATTATCTAATTCGGACCTGTATCTTACGAGAATCGCCAAGTTAGAATTGAGGCGGAGTTTGTATTTATTCCATCGGAAGAACACGCACTGCCATCTGGAGATATGCGTTTCTTATTTAGGGGGCTAAAGACCGTTAAAGCGTTTTGATCAACTTTCAGTGACATTTTCATTACATTTCCCACCTCTTAGGTGAAAATCCAAAATATACAAATTGTAGAAATTGATCTCACGGGCGTGAAAACAGCCACGGTTTTTCCGTCCTCGGTTTTCAATTTGGCAACACCGCGCAGTTCCGCAGTTGCATAGCGTTCACGACGGTTACGGCTCTTGGCCTTTTATGAAACCAATGAATTAGCGATTCAAATGATAGATAAGGTATTCTCGAACTGGATATTGTTAGATCATGAAAAAAAAAGATGATATGAGGCAGTGGTGTTTGGCCCATAACGTAGAATGTAAAACTTATACTGAAAAATTATCGGCTCATGGCACGCAATGTGAATAAGTGAAAAACAGTGTTTTACATCTCAAGTTTCATACCGCACCCCCAAAAGTCATTGTCGGACCGTCATAAGGGGTATAGATTTTTTTTTTATTTCAATTTTTTACCGAAATCGTAATGGGCGATGGCACTCGAAATTAATGAGTAGATAACAATCATTTACATAATTACTTTCACCCTTCACCCCCAGAAGTCATTGTCGGGCCGTCAGAAGGGGTACAGAATTTTTTGAAAATTCCAATTATTTATCGAAAACTTATTAGGCGATGGCACTCAAAATGAATAGGTAGACAATAATCATTCGCATCCTTACTTTCATCCTTCACCCCCGAATGTCATTGTCGGGCCGTCAGAAGGGGTACAGAATTTTTCGAAAATTCCAATAATTTACCGAAAACTCATTAGGCGATGGCACTCGAAATGAATAGGTAGGAAATAATTATACGCATCCTTACTTTCATCCTTCACACCCAAATGTCATTGTCGGGCCGTCAGAAGGGGGGGGGGGGAACCGAAGTTTTCGAAAATTCCAATAATTTATCGAAAACTTATTGGGCGATGGCACTCGGGATGAATAGATATAAAATAATCATTCGCATCCTTACTTCCACCCTTCACCATAAAAAGTCATTGTCGGGCCGTCAAAAAGGGTATAGATTTTTTTAATTCCAATTTTTTTCCTAAAATGTATAAGGCGATGGCAATTGAAATGAATAGGTAGAAAACAATCATCTGCATCTTTGCTTCCATCCTTCACCCCCAAAAGTCATTGTCGGGCCGGGTCGTCAGAAGGGGGACAGAATTATTCGAAATTCCAATAATTTCAGGCGATGGCACTCGAAATGAATAGATATAAACTAATCTGCATTCTCACTTTCATCCTTCACCCCCAAAAGTCATTGTCGGGCCGTCGAAAAGGTACCGAATTTTTCGAAAATTCCAACAATTTACCGAAAACTTATTAGGCGATCGCACTCGACATGAATAGGTAGAAAATAATCATTCGCATCCTTACATCCATCACCTCAAAAGTCATTGTCGGGAAGGGGTACAGAATTGCCATCAGAAAAGATATTTTGAAAATTTGAAAACTTATTAGGCGATGGCCTCGAAATAAATAGTTAGAAAATGATCATTTGCATCCTTAATTGCATCCTTCACCCCCAAATGTCATTGTCGGCCGTCAGAAGGGGTACTTACATAAGTTTTCGAAAATTCCAATAATTCACAGAAAACTTATTAGGTGATAGCACTCGAAATGAATAGGTAGGAAATAATCATTCGCATCCTCACTTTCATCCTTCACCCTAAAAAGTCATTATCGGGCCGTTAAAAGGGGTACAGATTTTTTTTTATTCCAATTTTATTCGTAAAATGTATTAGGCGATTTTGGGGGTGAAAGATGGAAGTAAGGATGCAAATGATTATTTTCTACCCATTCGTTTCCTGGGCTACCGCTTAATAAATTTTGGGTAAGAAGTTGGAATTTTCTAAAAAAATTGTACCCCTTTCTGACGGCCCGACAATGACTTTTGGGGGCGAAGGATGAAAGTAAGGGTGCAAATGATTATTTTCTACCCATTTATTTCGAGTGCCATCGCCTAATAAGTTTTCGATAAATTATTGGAATTTTCCAAAATTTCGGTACCCCTTCTGACTTCCCGACAATGACTTTTGGGGGTGAAGGATGAAAGTAAAGATGCAAATGATTGGTTTGTAGCTATTTATTTCGAGTGCCATTGCCTAATAAGTTTTCGGTAAATTATTGAAATTTTCGAAAAATTCTGTTCCACTTCTGACGGCCCGACAATGATTTTTGGGGTGAAGGATGAAGTAAGGATGCAAATGATAAGTTTCTAGCTATTTATTTCGAGTGCCATCGCCTAATAAGTTTTCGATAAATTATTGGAATTTTCGAAAAATTATGTACCCTTTCTGACGGCCCGACAATGACTTTTGGGGGTGAAGGATGAAAGTGAGGATGCAAATGATTAGTTTCTATCTATTTATTTCGAGTACCATCGCCTAATAAGTTTTCGGTAAATGATTGGAATTTTCGAAAAAATCTGTAGGTACCCCTCTGACGGCCCGACAATGACTTTTTAGGGTGAAGGATGGAAGTGAGGATGCGAATGATTAGTTTGTAGCTATTTATTTCGAGTGCCATTTAATTTTTCGGTAAATTATTGAAATTTTTGAAAAATTCTGTTCCCCTTCTGACGGCCCGACAATGACTTTTGGGAGTGAAGGATGCAAGTAAGGATGCTAATGATAAGTTTCCAGCTATTTATTTCGAGTGCTAATAAGTTTTCGATAAATTATTGGAATTTTCTAAAAATTCGGTACCCCTTCTGATCCAATGACTTTTGGGGGTGAAGGATGGAAGTAAGGATGCGAATGATTATTTTCTACCTATTCATTCCAATTTACCGAAAACTTATTAGGCAATGGCACTCGAAATAAATAGCTACAAACCAATCATTTGCATCTTTACTTTCATCCTTCACCCCCAAAAGTCATTGTCGGGCCGTCAGAAGGGGTACCGAATTTTTCGAAAATTCCAATAATTTATCGAAAACTTATTAGGCGATGGCACTCGAAAGAAATAGGTAGAAAATAATCATTTGCATCCTTACTTTCATCCTTCACCCCCAAAAGTCATTGTCGGGCCGTCAGAAGGGGTACCGAATTTTTCGAAAATTCCAATAATTTATCGAAAACTTATTAGGCGATGGCACTCGAAAGAAATAGGTAGAAAATAATCATTTGCATCCTTACTTTCATCCTTCACCCCCAAAAGTCATTGTCGGGCCGTCAGAAAGGATTTTTTTAGAAAATGACAAGTGACAGTGATGGATGAAAGTACCTATTCATGTCGAGTGCCATCCCCTAACAAGTTTTCGATAAATTATTGGAATTTTCGAAAAATTCGGTACCCTTTCTGACGGCCCGACAATGACTTTTGGGGGTGAAGGATGAAAGTTAGGATGCAAATGATTAGTTTCTAGCTATTTATTTCGAGTGCCATCGCCTAATAAGTTTTCGGTAAATTATTGGAATTTTAGGAAAATTCTGTACCCCTTCTGACGGCCCGACTATGACTTTTGGGGGTGAAGGATGAAAGTAAGGATGCGAATGATTATTTTCTACCTATTTATTTCGAGTGCCATCGCCTAATAAGTTTTCGGTAAATTATTGGAATTTTCGAAAAACTCGGTACCCCTTCTGACGGCCCGACAATGACTTCTGGGGGTGAAGGGTGAAAGTAATTATGTAAATGATTGTATCTACTCATTAATTTGGAGTGCCATCGCCCAATACGTTTTCGGTAAAAAATTTAAATTAAAAAAAAATCTGTACCCCTTATGACGGTCCGACAATGACTTTTGGGGGTGCGGTATGAAACTTGAGATGTAAAACAATGTTTTTCACTTATTCACATTGCGTGCCATGAACCGATAATTTTACAGTATATGTTTTACATTCTACCTCATGGGCCAAACACCACTGCCTCATATCATATTTTTTTTTTATGATCTGTAATTCCTAACAATATCCAGTTCGAGAATAACTTTTCTCTACGATCATCAGTCAACACAGAAGTTGCCAATTCTGAAATCAAATTTGATTACAGAATGCTGGAATTCTCTCTCTTGAGGTTGAAGAAATATTCTGCAACACCTCTGCCCCCATGCAATTTAAATGTATTTATGCACTAGCGGGCGGTAAAGTACACTTTACCGCCGGTTCGCCGGGCGTAAAGTACACTTTACCGTCGGTTCGCTCGGCGTAAAGTGGCACTTTACCGCCCGTGGGCGCATTATGGCCCGAAGGGCCGTAAAGTAGACAAAATTCTCATGCAATTCCTAACACGAATTAGAATCATTTCAGTTCAATAGAGCAATCCTCTTTCTAACATTTGTTCATAATCGTTGGCAATTTTTTCGGTGATGATCTATTTATTTGAAATAGATTCTCCAATATAGCACTCAGCTACTATAGTTTCACATTCCTCATATTATGTTACCCTTAATTATTGTATGCATAACGTATGAAGCGTGTAGACCATTGCAATTCAAGTCAGTATTTGTGATTAGCGGAACTGCTCGGTGTTGATCTCTACTTCCAGATGCCGTTTACATAATTTGACCACGACGATTTCTCTTAAATCGGCGTATCATGCAAGATGTGCCCTTTAATTGTTTATAACGCGATTGGTCAAAAACTACACATCAGACAGAAAACATCTTGCGTATAGCTGAACCACATATTATTATCTATCAGTTTCCGCAATATTGTTGGTCCAGCTTCAGATTTATAAAAATTATAAATTTTTGAAAAATGGTCTCCTTTTCGATGTTGTCCCGGATTTTCTCAGTGGAAAATGCACCGATCCGCTCGTATGAAAATCCATTTTGTAGGTTTTATAAATCTCTACAAAAGTTCCATTGACTGTAAAACGATTCCCTTAATAATCTTTGAGATATTTCCAAAAAACAAAAGAATTGTAATGTATTTCACTATTTCTTGTTTAAAAAATTCCACAAAGCAATATTGCTGGGGCGAAAACTGGGGTTTTCATTAACGAACTATTTCATAAAAAATATTATAGGCCATTTATTTAGGTCTTTTATTTTGTGGGAAAAAAATCCTCTATAACTTGGTCTAATAAGAAATAGAACAAAGTTGAACGACTAGAGTACGTCATTGTAATACTCCTGTAAGTTATAGTAAGTAGGCATTTCCTAAAATGGTCCAAAAGTGGTCCTTTCACTTTTTTGGGCAAGGTATATTTCTATAGACTACTGGCAGATGGTTATATATTTTTTTGCTTTCATAAATGATAGATTTTCCAGTTGGCTAGATTTTGGTAGGTGCGGGAAATGTTTTCTAATAATATTAAGTAATAACTGTATACACAAATACATATGACCTGACGAGTTTGAACGTTAGTGATCAATGTTAACACTTTTACTATAATTTTACTAAAGTTAACTTCCGGTCTGACCGGAAGTAACATCAACTTTCTTATTTTAAATGGAAACCCTATTTTTTTTCTTTTCGCTTTATTCAGCATTCAATTCCCTTTCTAATGACATATCACAAGTTGGTATCTAACCAGAAACTAGATCAGAAAAAAATTATTATTGAAATTCACCTAGTAGGCCGTGGAAGCAAAATGAAAGCCAAAAATTGAAAAGTTGGCTATGGAAACCATACGTCACTTGATAACAGTTGCTACTACTGGGATATTTTATTTTCATTCGTCGGCGTTATAAAAAGCC
The DNA here is from genome assembly GCA_944452925.2 of Chrysolina oricalcia. Classification (NCBI taxonomy): domain Eukaryota; kingdom Metazoa; phylum Arthropoda; class Insecta; order Coleoptera; family Chrysomelidae; genus Chrysolina; species Chrysolina oricalcia. Next base: position 49,538,138 of record OX101825.2, on the reverse strand, counting down.
GCCAAAAAAAATATTGGAAAAATTGGGAAAAAACCATACTCTGTAGGTCCATAACTTAAATAGGAACATACAACTTTTTCTTGCCTGTACTATTCAGCATAACCATTCCTTTCTAATGATATAATAGAAAATAATTTTTTGAACTGAGATACCGAAAAATCCAATTATTTTTCTTCAAATAACAAAACAGATTATCGCCATACGCAAAAATAAAATTAAAAATAATGTGGAATGATAAATTATATCCTGTAGGTTCTAGGTTAAATAGGAACATAAACGTACTTGGTCTGTGCCATCGTCCATAGATATTCTAATATCTACCTATGGACGATGTTTGTGCTATTCAGAATAATCATTCCATTGCAATAATCATTCGAACCAAAATATTAACAAGTAGGCTGATTAAGATGTATTTTGGAATGAAACAAAAAAGAAATGAGAGCTGTCACGAACGCTGCTATCCATATTATTTTGACGTTCGAAGTAGTGTTTTTGATTCTGCCATTTTAAAAGAGTTTGGAAATCGAAATCAGTTAGTGGAATATTCAAAAAATGCCCCGTTATTCACGAACCGAACAAATTGACATGCTTCTCATTTATGGTGAATGTTTAAAAAATTCTTATGCCGCTGAACGATTGTATTTAGAGCGATATCCAGGGAGGCAGCAACCGTCAAGAAGGTATTTCCAGTGGCTTGAAGAAAAATTAAGAACTGAGCCTGATGTTCACGAAGACCAAGAAGCATTTGTTATTAATGAGGAAACTGAAATTAATGTATTAGCTTTAGTACAATATGATAGCACAATTTCCTCAAGGCAGATTGGCGCCGAATTAGCTATAAGTAAGGACTCTGCTAGGAAAATTTTGAAAAAACATCGATTGAAATCCTTCAAGTATCAGTTGCATCAACATTTGTATGAAAATGACGGTGAAAGGCGCCTGGAATATTGTAATTGGTTTCTTCGACAAAACGCTGAGAATCACCTATTTAACTATTATATCTTGTTTACGGACGAGTCAAGATTTACCAACAATGGATTATTTAACAGGAATAATACAAGGTAGGTACTGTACTTTATTTGGATTATTGTCGATAGTCGAAGTGTAAAGTGCTAAAAGTGTGAACGGTCTTTTGTTCCAGGTACTGGGCGATAGCAAACGAGCACCGGTTTCGACAAGGCGGCTTCCAGGAGAGATTTGGTGTGAATGTTTGGGCAGGAATAGTTGGAACTCATATTGTTGGCCCCATTCTTTTTCAAGGCCAACTTATCGGAGAGAGATACTTTAATTTTTTAACGAATGAAATTCCGGAATTCATTAACAACCTACCAGCGGAAATAACTGAGAGAATGTACTTCCAGCAAGATGGCGCCCCTCCGCATAATTCAAGAATAGCGAGAAATTGTCTTCAAAATCGCTTTCAAGAGAGACTTATAACAACCCATGGTCCAGTCAGGTGGCCACCAAGGTCACCTGATCTCACTCCGTGCGACTTTTTTCTATGGGGGCATCTTAAAAATAGGGTGTATTCCACACAGCCTACAACTCTACATGAGCTAGAAGTAAAAATTCGTAGAGCTTTCCAAGATATCACGCCCCAAATGTTGAGAAACGTTTTACATGAAAATATCACCAGAGTCAATAAATGTATTGACGCTGAGGGAATGCATTTCGAACATTTGTTTTGAATTTATTTTATCTTTAATCCTATCAATTTGAATTTTTTTTTCGATAAATCTGTTTTTTCCTTATTTGAAGAATAATAATTGGATTTTTTGGTATTTCATTTCAAAAAATTACTTTCTATTATATCATTAGAAAGGAATGGTTATGCTGAATAGTACAGGCAAGAAAAAGTTGAATGTTTCTATTTAAGTTATGGACCTACAGAGTATTGTTTTTTTCCCAATTTTTCCAATATTTTTTTTTGGCGGCTTTTTATAACGCCGACGAATGAAAATAAAATATCACAGTAGTAGCAACTGTTATCAAGTGACGTATGGTTTCCATAGCCAACTTTTCAATTTTTGGCTTTCATTTTGCTTCCACGGCCTACTCGGTGAATTTCAATAATAATTTTTTTCTGATCTAGTTTCTGGTTAGATACCAACTTGTGATATGTCGTTAGAAAGGGAATTGAATGCTGAATAAAGCGAAAAGAAAAAAAAATAGGGTTTCCATTTAAAATAAGAAAGTTGATGTTACTTCCGGTCAGACCGGAAGTTAACTTCGACATGTCAATATGCTCAAATTCTAGCTCTTATGTCATTATATCGACGCTCCAAATTTCACAAACCTACTTCATACAATAACTGAGATATTCCGTAGGCAATACTTCCGTAGCCACCCGGTATATATTTTTTATTCTTTGTGGCCCTTCTACGTTTTCGTAAGATGCCATACAACTGAATGAAAATATAATAATCCAAGTTTCTCGGGGTGACGATTGATTGCAAGCTGAGATTGGATGATCATACAAAAACTCTTAATATGAAATTATCTTCTGGTTGTTATGCAGTGAGGGTCACATCGAATGAACTGGGGTTAATTGCTGCCAAAACAGTGTACCACTCGTTAGTAGGACCAAACTTACGATATGGAATTCCATTCTGGGGAGAATGTAGTAAAACCCTACTTCAAACAGTTTTTGTCCTGCAAAAGAGAGCAATTCGATACCTATGTAAAGCAAATCGGCTACAATCTTGCAGGGCGCTCTTTGCAGCGAATACTCACTGTAATTTCGATATGCATTCTGGAAACTGTTTGTCTCATCAATAAATATAAACATAAATTCTTAAAACGCTCTTCGATATATTCAACACGTCATTCTAATGAACTTGGATTGCCCATACCCACCTCCACATTTGTCAAAGATTATTTTATATACAATGGCTGCAAAATATATAATCACTTACCTAATCACATTTTAATATCGAGTGATTATCCAAATTTTAGAAAAATATTGCAAGACTTATCGACAAAACCTATTATAGCTTGAAATAATTTTATGAGGATAATTTCTCTAGTGAGTTATTGAATTTTGATGTTATTGATGTTTGATTATTGCTCTGTAATTTATGTCTGTGATGTATTTTATTATTGTGATATACTTTCAGATTGAGAGCATATTTTATTTTATTGTGCTTGCATGTATGTATTTTTACTTATATTCATTCTAGTCGTATACTTATGTTTATATTATAGACAAAGCTTTGTTGATAAGGTTTTCCTTTAGACAATAAAGCATATTATCTATCTATCTATCTCTTTTTTTTGGCGTTTTGTCAACAAATTGAGACATATTCAAATTTCTTTGCTATTGAATATTACTGTGAGTGGTGCTTTCAGACGTACAAAACAGTTTTTCAGGAATTGATACAATTTTGCGAGAAATGGGGGTAAAATGCCAGATTTGATTTCCACCAATTTTATAACCACGTGAAGGTGGACAGTTATTACAAAAAAATGCGCTTTTTGCCCAGTCTCGAAATTGGTATAAATCTTGTTATAATATTTTTGGAAGGAGTGATATTTCCATTAAATTAGAAGCAGGAGTTATTTTAGGCCAACATCAACTCTTACGATGTAGTCCAGTGTTTTTTCATTTAATTGATTTTATTTTTCAGTACGGTTTTCTTTCCATAGGTTATCTCTATTTTTTTATATTTCTCTAAATGATGTTATCATTTCTCCATTTTCAAATTTAACTGCGTCGTATTTTTCGGACAAAAAGTTGAACAATTCTTGTATTTCTGTTACAATTTTTCTTAGGTATTCTAATGTTGCATGATTATTTTCGAATTTTTCCTCTTGGAATTTTAGTGTGATACATTTTCTACAAGTCAATCTAGTTCCTCATGGGTTTTTCGATTCTCTCGTATAAAACTCAAAATCCTTACGTATTTCTGATGATAACATTTTTCACATATTATATTTTTATATTCTCGGCTTTCGTTGTTTTTTCAACTTTATATTCAAGTCATTTATTCTTGGTGACAGAATACTTGACAATATCAGTTACAATAGTGAAATAATTTGAACAATTATCAGATATCAAGAATCGAGTGAGTTCAACGCCTTTTTGCCACTTTGCAAAAAAAAACCAATCAAACTAAACTTGATTGAAAAATTGTAATCAAAATATAAGCAAGAATTTTAAATACATATGATAGATAGATAGTTTATTTAACCACGTTACATACAAGTACATTTATGGCAGGTCAGAAACAGGACAATAAAATAGTTACACATTAAAATGTTATGATTTAACATGTTAAAATATCATTGATAATGATAAAAATGATAAAAAGAATAAAAAATATAACACATATCAGTAATAAAAATTGTAACATGAGATTTCATTGATGGAATTTCACAAATAAAGAATTAGGGATACATAAAATCATGTGTATAAGATGAGGGACAAAGAGATAATGCAAACGTAAGATATTTGTGGTGATATTATGTACATATTATTATTATTAGATGGCGGGGCTAGCCAGTGGCTGAAATGCAGGTAGTTCTGTACAGAACCTTTCTGCACCCCGCTATCAGGTCTATCTCGTTATTACTCCGGATCTTTTAATGAACTCCTGGAGATTCCTCACAAGGTTTTCCTGCGGGATGATATCTTCTGCACCGCAGTGTCCGAAGATATCCATTCTCATGCGAGCTAGAGCATCGCATTCAAACATTATGTGGGAGGCTGTTTCGTCCTCCTCATCACAAAATCTGCATTGTGTGGACTTTTGATGTATGCCCAACAGTTGTAGGTGTTTTCTTAGGTGGCAGTGGCCTGTTATCAGACCTACCACCTTCCTGAGAGAGTCTCGGCTTAGTTCAAGAAGGTGTCTTTATAGCCGGTCGGTTGACAACATCATCATAATTTTTTCGTGAGTATTGCCTGAGGCACTCTCCCAGAGAGATTGATGATGGTTTTTAACCCATTTCTTTGTGTCCTGCTTAATATTCCCAAACGGGATTCCGCAGGCTGGTTCTGGTCTAATGAGAGTTGTTGCTGCTCCTGCTCTTGCTAGGGCTTCTGCGCTCTCATTTCCCTGGATGCCCTTATGACCTGGTATCCAGACAAGTTTTATCCTGTTCTGTGCTCCCAGGTCGTTAAGGTTTTGGTGTGCCTTGCCTCCCAAACCAGTTTGGAAGTGAACCTACGTGAACAGGGCTTTAATCGCCTCCTGACTGTCGGAGAGAATCGCTATGGGTTGGTTTCTAGGACCCCTTCTTAGAATCTCTCTCGTGCAGACGGAGATTGCTGTTCCCTCGGCTTGGAATATGGAGGCTTGAGTACCGAGGCTTAGACTAATGTCTTGCCTCGGTCTCTCCCCGTATATTCCAGCCCCTACTCCTTTGCTAGTCTTTGAGCCATCCGTGTACAAGATTTGCCATCTTGACAGCATTGGTATGTCCCTTGATGTAACTTCTCCATCTTATATAATTGTGGTGTATGTTCCATCAAAGGAGTATGTTGGAGTCATTTTGTCCGACGGCATCTCAGACGTGTCGATTCTTATGACCTCCGGTATGCTGGAGTGGCCTTGGTTATTGCCCCTCCATTGGCTCAGACATTTTAGACTGGAAGCTTCTATCCTCGCCTTTGCTGCAATATGCAAATGCAGGGGTAGGAGGCTTAGGATTACCTCCAAGCTTATTGTCGATGTGCTGCACATATCACCAGTGACTCCGAGCATGGCCAGTCTCTGTAAACTAGCCAGCTTCCCTCTGGTTGTCACTTGTTCTACCTTTGGCTACCACAGCAGGGCTCCGTACGATATCGAGGCCCTAACAATTGCTGTGTATAGCCAGAGAGACTGGGTCCAAGTCCCCATGTTTTGCCAAAGGAGCGTCTGACCATCATTAATGATGTCCTTGCTCTTATCAACACTTTTTCCAGATATTTGTTCCAGGCGAGCTTTGAGTCCAGGTTTAGCCCCAAGTATTTCGTCTCTCCTGACATCTGTACACTTTCGCCAAAGATTCGGAGAGCTCTGTTGGTCTCCAGGTTCCTTTTTGTGGTGAAAGGAAATATTGTGGTTTTTTAGGGTTGACCTTGAGGTTCTCCCTCGTGCACCACGTCTGTACGACTGTGAGGGCTGATTGCATCAGCTCCACACAGACCCCCATGTACTTCCCGTTGACGATTATGACGATATCGTCCGCATAGCCCTGGGCAAATACTCCTCTCCGATTCAGATCTACAATGAGGCCGTCCACCACGAGATTCCACAGTAGAGGGGATAGTACTCCCCCCTGAGGGTAGCCTCTCGTAGCCCTTATCTCCATTGTGTCCCCGAACAGGGAGGCTTGTACTACCCTAGAGCCAAGCATGGCAGATATCCACTGGCTCAGGGCTGGATCAACGTTTCTTTTCGTGAGGGCTTATGATGTGTTATCAAACGCCCCTTCTACGTTAAGAAACGCTGTGAGTGCAATCTCTCTATTCATAAGATATTTCTCAATCCTGCCTACTAGGCTATGCAGCGCCGTTTGGCAGGATTTTTCAGGTTAATAGTCATGTTGGTGCTCCGAGAAAATTGGATACTCTGTATCTTTATCTCGGATGTTCCTATCAACTAGTTTTTTCATCGTTTTGAGCATAAACGATGAGAGACAAATTGGTCTGAATGCCTTAGCCTGGGCATATGATGGTTTCCCCGGCTTAGGTATGAAGACCACCTTTGACCGGGTACATACCTATAGGCCAGGCTCGCCCTAAACAACCTGACTAGTGTGGAATCAGTGGAATCAGTGGCCCTGCTGATTTGAAAGGACTAAAGGTTGCTAAGGACCATTCTACCTTCCTGTAGGGGATGATTTCTTTCGCTGTGTATTATGTACATAAGTCCAGGCTTTAAGAAAGTTGGCTTTTTGGAGGTATTCCGATATACTGTAGAAACAATTTTCGAGTAGGAATCTTTTTATTGTTGTTTTAATTTTTTTGAATTCTAGGAGCTTTCCCGATCTATCGAGAGTATTGTATAGTTTGAGATTCGAAGAGTTTTGTTCACTTACAACTTCGTTGAGGAATAAATTAGTCTGCGGATCTGGTATTGTAATTGTGTATATCTGAGTGCTTAGAAAGTTTGCTGTTATTATGTATTTCCAGAAGAATTGTGAATATATACAGGGTGTCAATTTGAAAACTTCCCACCCTTAATATCTTCCTTCCAGTAAACAATATGAGTAATCGAAAAAACAGGTCAATTTTATTGTCAAGGGGGACATTTTCAAGGACTATTTGTAGCCCTCGTGGTTCAACTCCCTAGGAGGGGTAGATGTTACCCTTAGAATTTTAAATGGGAAGGGGGTCAAGTGGCACATCAATTTGATGGGCGTTCAATTCTTGTTCCAATGGTACCCTGACTTATTATTTTTTGATGAGCATTTTCCGAAAAATTGCGTTCTAAACTAACAGAAGTAATGCATGGTTTGGCCAGAACTGGTTAGAATATTAGGTGGTACCGTTCCAACCCTTTATTAGGGGTAACATTAGCCATTAGCTCCAAACACTTTACATAAAAAAGTAGTCTAATAGTAAAACGTAGATGGTAGTAAAGTTGTGTTTATTAAATGCTGAATTTTTAAGTGTCATCGCAGAAATTGTACAGATAGCCTTCCTTTTTTGCTACTTCTGCTGTAAAAAGTTTCTGTTTTCCGGCAAAAAATTGGTTATCAAATTTGAACTATGTGGTAGTATTGTGAATACCGTTGTACCTGTTGGGCTGTTTAGGAATTACTTTAATAAGTGTATAAAAGTGTAAAAATGGTTTACATTCTTCAAGACAGAATTGAAATGATTGTAATTTATGGCGAAGTTGGAAAGTGCGCACGAAGGGCGGCATGTCTTTTTAACGAAAGACATCCAAATTGTAATGTAAGTCACCGGTATGTGCTTGATTTGGTGAATAAGTTTTACGAAACTGGTTCAGTGACAAATAAAAAAAGAAATAACCCCAGAGTACTAAATGAAGCAGCTCAAATTGAAGTTTTGGGAACATTTGCTGCAGAGCCCACGAGCTCCTTACGATCAGTATCAGAACAGACGGGAATGTCACGCGAGACTATAAGAAAAGCATTGAAAATGCATAAATTTCATCCATATAAAATGCAGATTCTTCAAGAGCTCCACGAGGATGATTATGATAGAAGAATAGAGTTTTGTGAAATCATGTCTCATCGAGTCAATACCATCCCTAATCTTCTGTTAAACATCTGTTTCAGCGATGAGTGTTCATTTTTTCTGAATGGCAATGTTAATAGACAAAATTGTCGCTATTGGAGTGACGAAAACCCACATATTTTTCGGGAAGGGCATACACAACACCCACAAAAAGTTAATGTTTGGGCTGGTATTCTTGGAAATGCCATTCTTGGTCCATTATTTCTGGAAGAAAACTTGACTGGCAATCTTTACCTTGATATGCTTGAAGAGACTATCGATCCTCTTATAACTCACGAGCTAGAAACTCAAATTGATGCAGAAGGTAATGAACTTTTGCAGGAGGATCTGTTACATTTCCAGCAGGACGGTGCTCCACCTCATTATTTTCTTCCCGTCCGACAGTGGTTAAACGAGAGATTTCCGGGTAGATGGATTGGCAGAAGGGGAGCAGTTGAATGGCCTCCGAGATCACCGGATTTAACACCCTTAGATTTCTTTCTTTGGGGGCATCTTAAATCCGTTGTTTATAAAACACAACCTTCTGATATTGACGAACTTAAAAGACGAATTACAGCAGCATGCCGGTCAATTCCTAGTGAAGTTTTCCGTAATGTTAGAGGGGAGTTCGAAAACAGACTGTATTACTGTTTAGAGCAAAATGGACAACATTTCGAACAGCTAATAAGATAAGCGTAAGTAGATTTTATGTTGGAAATGTCTTTCTCGCAAATTAAATTTTATTGTGTAGAAGGAAAATAACCACCAAATAAAAAATCCCATGCGTAATAAATTTATTCCTGTCATTCAAGGGTTGGAGCGGTGCCACCTACTCTTCTAACCATTTTTGTTAAAGGGAGTCAATACAATAATGCATCTCAGTATAGGCGTTCTAATAATTACTTCTGTTAGTTTAGAACGCAATTTTTCGGAAAATGCTCATCACAAAATAATAAGTCAGGGTACCATTGGAACAAGAATTGAACGCCCATCAAAATGATGTGCCACTTGACCCCCCTTCTCATTTAAAATTCTAAGGGTAACATCTACCCCTCCTAGGGGGTTGAACCACGAGGGCTACAAATAGTCCGTGAAAGTGTCCCCCTTGACAATAAAATTGACCTGTTTTTTCGATTACTCATATTGTTTACTGGAAGGAAGATATTAAGGGTGGGAAGTTTTCAAATTGACACCCTGTACATATATATATATACATATATAGAGACCAAACTTGACGTTACATATATATATATATATATATATATATATATATATATATATATATATGTATGTAATATATATATATATGTACAGGTAACTAGGTATAATGTCACTCCCTACCCCCTCCCTACCCTATATATATATATATATATATATATATATAGGGTAGGGAGGGGGTAGGGAGTGACATTATACCTAGTTTGATGAAATGGTGTTGACGATGACCTCTATAACCAACACTTGCCAAAATTCTTATTCATATGCTTCTAGGATTCGAAATAAGCAGTACATACTTCAAAGTGTTGTTCAATACAGAACTCAGATTATTCATTAGATTGCATCTGGAAGTCTTTCATAGGAAGGTAAAACCTAAGATAAAACCATAAAAATCCATTCACAATCTGTGTTTAATTTTTTGAAACATTGCTTTATAATTATCATCGATTCAGCAACAAGTATCTATGTATTAAAACTTATTACTTCGAAATCCAGGATACGCACATGCGCTGTGTTGCCAACATTTCTGTTTTCTCATTTTTTTTACAACCCAAACTCTGCTGTAAAGGAACTTATTTGAAAATGTTCCGGTATGGTTTGGAAGTTAATATTTTGGGGAATGTTTCTTTTTCATAGATCTATAAGTGTGCAAAATCTTATGACCGGCAGCATGAGACCCAAAAAACACACCCTCCTTTGTCATATTCATATTCGTTTATCATCTTTCCATATTCAACAAATTTTTATGACTTACTTTTTCTAATCTGGTACTCATTAACAATGCCCATTGTAGGGTTTTAATTGTATATTCTTTAGATGACCATTGTGATGCCGAAGCCATCCTCCGAAACATAAGAGAAACTATGTCTGAATGTTTGAGGAAAGAAACCCTAGCTGTCGAAGAAAGGATAAAAACATACTCTAAAGAACAGTACGAGATACTGAATGAAATGAAAGATACAGCTTACGAGGAACATGATTTGATAGTAAAGTAAGTTGATTTCTAAGTTAATTGGTTTGCATGGAATGTCTTTTTTTTTTCATTGAGTTATAGTGGCATCGATTTCTGTGATCATTAGCCACTATGTGTTCTGGGGAGGCTTTGTTACCAATTCCATATGCCACCTTAGGAACAGCACTGTTAATTTGTACTCAACAGGACTCACTCCAGTCAAGCCACGAAATATTACACATTCGTGTGAAACTGCATTGCATTACTAATTGTCTAAATGGAAAACTGAGATAATCATTAATAAAAAGATCATTATTGTGGTATTTTTAGACTAAAAGAGAGCATTTGAAACTGTGGAAATCTATCTGCTTCCGAGAAAACTCGAGAAAGTTGGCATTAAGCAAAATGCATTGAAATGGTTTGAAAGCTATCTATATGGTAGGTCTCAAATAGTTAAATATAATAATGCCTCTTCTGGCACATACGACATACGTTATGGAGTACCTCAAGGAAGTGCTCTAGGACCAATTTTATTCATTCTGTTCATCAATGACTACAATGTTTAAAATTGCAAAATAAAATTGTTTGCTGATGATACTATGATCTATTGCGAAGAAGATGTCGAGGATGTTCAGAGTACTGTCATTAATCAATGAAGATTTAAGGAAATTGTCCATTTGGCTGAACGACAATGGGTTGAAATTGAACAAAAATAAAACCAAATACATGGTAATATCAAATAAATATAATTTGAACAAATTGAAAAAAGTAACATACAGCCATAATTTACTGATTGATAACAATGTTATTGAAGAAGTTGAACAGTTCAAGTACCTGGGCTTCATGTTAGATAACGAACTGAATCTCAAGTCTCATTGTCAGTACGTTAATTAAGAAGAAAATGGCAAGAAAAATTAATTTCCTGTATAGATTGAATAATAAAGTATCATCTTTTACTAACTTAACTATATATAAAACCATAATATTTGCCCATCTTGATTTCTATGGTACATTCACATATCTTGATTACTTATATTTCGGACGTCCATCATCTTAATGGTTGAAAGATTTCTTTCTCTTTCAAATTTTTCACAACGTTTCAATTGCTTGAATCCGCAATCGTCTTCTGGTGAATAGTGACAAAATCAGATGCTACGCGACCTTTTATAGGTCTATAATTAAAGTGTAATTACGCGCGGTCTTGTGGCGCGCGTGGTTTCGCGCTTTTTCTCCCTCCAAAACGGTCCATGAGCGGTTTCCATACGTTTTTAATTTCCACGCTTGGTTGACTGAAGGCACCATTGGCTTCTATGTGGGTGGTTTCCATAAATTTCCGTTTGAACCAATGTTCCTCTCTATGAAGAACACTAGCTTCGTCCCAGAGAATTCGGTGGTGTTTTGTCCAGGCGTGGTCAGCAATTCCCGATTTTGATGTTTCCCCTCGTTGAGTCCACTTTTTGTGTTCGGCTATTCTTACTGATAATGGTCTCTCCGATATAGGAATCTCCACATTCATACTCATACTTTCAAGAAAAGAGCCGTTTCTTCTCCCAAGTTGATGGACTGCCAATGGGATCTTCTCTCTCTCCAGTAATCGCCAATATATACATGGAGTGGTTCGAGGAATTGGCTATCAGAGAGGCAAAATACAAACCAAAACTATGGCTAAGATACGTAGACGACACCTTTATCATTTGGAACCATGGAGATGAACACCTTGGAGAATTCTTCGCCAGAATGAATAACATAAGGGATTCAATCAAATTCACAATGGAAAAGGAAACTAACAGTACCCTATCGTTTCTCGATGTGAAAGCTGAAAGAACAGACACTGGAATCCTCACCTCTGTTTACAGGAAGAAGACACACACAGGACAGTACCTCAACTACGGCTCTAATCACCCAAACTCCACAAAGAGGGGAATCGTAAGAACGTTGGTGGAGAGAGCAATGTCTATTTGCAACAACCAGGAGTCATTGGAGGCGGAAATTAACCACATCAAAAAGGACATACGAAACGGATACTCCGAGAAACTCATAGGAGAAGTTCGGAAACAACTCGAAAAGACCAAGACAACCGAAGAAAGACCACAAAACCCCGTTCTCATTATTCCCTATATCAGGGGTATCTCCGAGAAGATCAGAAGGATCGGAAATAAATACAACATCAAGAGTTGCTTTCAATCCGGCAGTACCTTACGAAGCTTCCTCACCAAGACGAAACCAGAGAACACAACAGAATCCAGTAAAAACTATTTACAAGGTCCCATGTGAATGTGGAGATTCCTATATCGGAGAGACCAAGAGGCCATTATCAGTAAGAATAGCCGAACACAAAAAGTGGACTCAACGAGGGGAAACATCAAAATCGGGAATTGCTGACCACGCCTGGACAAAACACCACCGAATTCTCTGGGACGAAGCTAGTGTTCTTCATAGAGAGGAACATTGGTTCAAACGGAAATTTATGGAAACCACCTACATAGAAGCCAATGGTGCCTTCAGTCAACCAAGCGTGGAAATTAAAAACGTATGGAAACCGCTCATGGACCGTTTTGGAGGGAGAAAAAGCGCGAAACCACGCGCGCCACAAGACCGAGCGTAATTACACTTTAATTATAGACCTATAAAAGGTCGCGCAGCATCTGATTTTGTCACTATTCACCAGAAGACGATTGCGGATTCAAGCAATTGAAACGTTGTGAAAAAATTTGAAAGAGATAGAAATCTTTCAACCAATAAGATGATGGACGTCCGAAATATAAGTAATCAAGTCTACATCGTCTAAAACATTCAAACAAACATTCATATATCTGATGAATAGTGAACAAATTGAGACAATACAAAATCGTGCTATGAGAGCAATATTATTATGTAGAAAATGAACATCAATAGCGTACATGTTGGAATCCCGGAATTTATTGAATGTTCGACAGAGCTACTTATAATATGCTCAAGTTTGTGTATAAACTGAAATCAGGATGCTTACCAACCTACCTAACCGAAGAAACAATGTATCTTCAAGAAATACACAGTGTTCATCAAAGGTTTACAGATTTACAACTCATTACCAAGAAAATAAAAAGAATGCTCATCATTGGGTAAATTCAAATGCCAGTGTGTAAAATATATAAAAGACATGTAGACCCATTATGTTAAATACAGGGCGACCCAGAATAAAGGGGAGAAACTCCGATGGTAGAATTTTCATTTCATTTTAAAGCTATAAGTTCCAATAAACATATTCCCTAAAATGAATAATAATTGAGTTACAGGGTGTTGAAAATGACAAAAAAAAATATGTTTTCCAGAATAACTCCATAACGGCTCATCTTTTCTTGATGAAATTTGGTATGTCACATGTCAGCGTTCAGTTCCAAATTTCAATGTGAATCATGAGTTTTTAACTTCGAACAGAGGTTTACGGGAGGTGAGTGCTCCTAATCGCCCCTCCCCAATTTTCACGCCACTGGATTAATGTCGATTTTATCTTCTTTTTCCTAATCCGCAACAATTCCTATACAAAAAAGGGATCGGTTTCATTATTAAAAATATCAACGGTTTTCAAGATTTTTTAAGTTGAATAAGTGCGTGCGTATGTGATAAGGAAAGTCACTGTTGATTATTTTGTTAAAAAATTGTTAAAATTGTTAATTCCGTCAACCGATTGCACTCCTACGCGCAACCCTCAGAAGTATTCGAGAGACTTGTGTGAGCTAGGGAAGACGCAGCTCTTACCTATTAACGTGTGATGCCATGCACGAGACCGGTGAATCGGTGGATCGAACCCACGACCCCACGCATGCGAGGCGAACGCACTACCAGCCGACCACCACGGCCCATTGTTAAACGTTGCTATGTCTTTTGTATTTAAAATCATGGCATTATGAAAAATCAGTATTGATTACTTTTAGAACTGGTCATTCTCAGGTTGTAACTCCCAATACTATTGCTCTGAACAACGCTGATATTTGTTGCTCTAACACAACAAAACTTTTAGGTCTCACCCTCCACTGTAACTTGAAATGGGACACACATATCAATAATTTGGCCTCGAAACTTGCTAAAACCTGCTATGCACTCTGTATATCATCCCAACAATGTAGCAAGAATATTGTCAAACATTTATATTTGGGATGTTTCCACTCAAACCTGAAGTATGGTATAATGCACTGGGGGAACTACACGGATGCTCATAGAATTTTCATGTTACAAAAAAGGGCAGTCCGTATCGTGTCAAAAATCGGACCACTAGAATCATGCAGAGAACACTTCAAGAGCCTCTCAATTCTTACAATAATATCGATTTATATCTATGATGTTGTTTGCTTTGTTTTCAAAAATAAATCATATTTTGAATCTGAAATAGTAGAACATACCTATGAAACTCGTATGAAAAACAGATTGCTTCCATCGAAACATTCTTCCATCCTACTTATATCAAAGGGGTTTCTTTTATAATTGTTGCAAACTATTTAATACCCTTCCTAAATATATACAGAACTCGAGAAATATTCACTTGTTCAAGAGGGAGATGAAACAGTTATTATTGAAGAAAACCTACTATTCGCTGGAAGAATTTTATGGTGATTTCTGATCATTCCTATCTGTTTTTAAATCTCTGTTTTTATTTATACATTTATATGTCGTGTTCTTTTTTCTTTTTTTGCCAAACTGGTTAGTCTTTTGGAATTATCCACCTTCTGACATTGTCGCATTAGTGTATTGTATAGTTATGTTACTGTACTATATTCTTTCGTGACTGTTAATAAATGAAATGAAATGAAATGAAATGAAATATGGTGAAATTTCAAATATATTGTGCCCACAGTGGTATTTCTCGATAAATTTCAGAAGATGGCGGAAAAAATTTACCTACTTACTAAAGATTAGCAACCCATAAAACTGTAGTACCGAAAAACATTTAAAATTTAACAAAAATCTCCTCATTTCTGAAAGGAATGTATAACTATTTATAACAGTATAACCAACAAAGAGATTTCACACCATGTAATGAGTACAAATTCGATATTTCGAAACTTGTTGCCATTTATGAGGGATCTTTTCACAAAAATTTCTCGATATTTGAAACAAATTACATAGCAACTTCTAACAAAACAATCAACAATGAGTTTCCGAATCACATACGCACGCACTTATTCACCTTCGAATATCTTGAAAACCGTTGACAATTTTTTTAACGAAACCTTACCCTTTTTTATATAGAAAATATGGAGAATTAAGAAAAAGAAGACGAAATAGATATTAATCCAGTGGCGTGAAAGTTGGGGAGGGGCGATTAGGGGTACCCGTCTGCCGTACGCCCCTGTTTTAAGTTACAAACATGTGATTTGCATTGAAATTTGGAACTGAATGCTGTCATTTAACACACCAAATTTCATTAGGAAAAGTTGAGCTATTATGGAGTTATTCTTGAAAACATCTTTTTTTGTCACTGTCAACTCCCTGTATCTCAGTTAATATTCACTTTAGAGTATATGTTTATTGGAACTTTTAGCCTTGAAATGAAGTGAGGATTTCACCGCCGGAGTTTGTCCCCTTTATTCTGGGACACCCTGTATATACTTGTAGTATTTCTATTTTATTTGTGGTTCGTGTAATTAGAATATTGTCCATGTGTTGAAATTTTTTATGTGTGTTCTGTATATTATTTATACTCTGTCATTTTATTTATACTTTTTTATACTCTGTACTTGAGAGCTGATGTTAATAAAGATATTATATGATATTTATTTAAATATCAAAATATCGGATAATTATTGTCATTCATCCGATATATATCAAATTCAGATATTTATTTCTTTTTTTATATAGAAATACCAAAAGTAAAAAGTATTTTTTTATTTTTGAACAAAACAACCAAAAATAAACACAGAAGTCAAAAATGTGTACTCGAAAAATACAAATTCATATTAATTATTTATGAAACTAAACTTCTTATCTTGATTCTTCGGCATCTGATGAGGGTTGAATTTCTTCCGGACATATCCATTTCAAGTTAGCGTGTTTTTTCGAAGGTTTTTCATTACCAAGACGATTTCTTAACTTGGATTGGACAATTCTGAATGTGGAAAAATATATTTCCAATCCTGTGGTTTCCGCTATGGTTGTGAGTAGTTGCTCATATAGACTTATGAAATATGTCTTATCTGGCCATTCTGGGTCCTGTTGTATACTCCTCGGGCCAGATACCTATGAAAAAAAATGGTTACCTAACCGTTGAGATTTTGTATATCTGTTCTTTATGTCAAGTCGGACAAGTTTTTCTTTCAGACAAGTCGGTAGCTGGGCTTTTTTATTGGGAGTCCCGCAAACTCACTGATTTAAAGCGAGATAAAAATTAATGACCTAAATATAGCCTTTTTTTAATCATAAATTTTCTTATATAAAAAGAGAAAAACGTTTTGTCGGACAACTATATTGGGTGTTTAGGCGCGTCCGACACCCCGAACGTGACAAAGTTATGAAAATGTGTTACCTGACAGCTGATTTTTTCAGAATCGTTAAATAAAAATGCAGAAAATTCAGGGGTAACATTGTCCAACAAAAATTTTGTGATATTCTAGTTATCGGACGCCCTGAAGTCAAGGTTTTCGTGCACCACCTACATTTACTAACTCTTTTCTGTTAAAAAAGGAGCTGATGAAATGTCATTTTTCAACAAATAAAATGCTACAATAAGTACCTGGAGCTATGCTTAAAACCAAACAAGCAGAGTAAATTTAAGAATGAGCTGTATACATTTCTTTGTAATGGTGCATTTTATTCTCTGGATGAGTACCTGGGGATATGATTATTGTTATTATTATTATTATTAACTTCTAAGTACAAAGCCAAAGTCCAATGTCCAATACCTTATTTTATAGAATATTTCATAGAATTTTAAACATGTTTTTATAAATGTCTTCTATTTGTGTATATGTGTATTGCTTAGACTTTTAAACCTTAGTTTTAAGATTTTGACTAGTTTGATAAGCATTTATATATTCGCCAGCAGGCTGAATTGTGTATGTGTTTAAAGATTCAAAGATGAATAAAGCTACTTACTCACTATTTTCTGATCACTGAAGTAATTGGCGGACAAAAATATTGGGGTGAATTAATAGTCCGACAAAAAATTTAATTTTTTTGAAATAAATCTATAAAGCGTTAAAATGTGCACATTGTTACAATGTTCAATACCTAATCAATAAAGATGTGTTGGTATCATTATTATTATACGTGAAATTGTTAGCAGGAGTTGGTTGATAATTGTGATGGAGTATACAATAAAAATATTCAGGATATATGTAGGTAACTCAAAATAATATTTAATTAACAACTGAACTGGCCAAGAATATTCCATATATCATATGTAAACATGTAACAGTTAAAAGGCAAGGGAACCGGCACAACCTCTGCAGGGGTAGCCTGGAAGACCTCTTAAGTATCAAAGGTTAACGGCGATCTGATGTTATATTGTGGGACGGTTTGGAACCCCCTGCTCCTACCCCACGCATAAAATGTATCACTGCCACTGCCAGCCGCAGCTGTGATATTGTCGCGAATATGGCTCTATAGGGAAGCTATAATCCCTTCGCTTGGGGCGTAGGTCAGCAAGATCCAGGGGTAACATGGTACATATGCAGGATACCCTCTAATGAATAAAACAAGTCAGAAAAACACTTCCCAACTTTAAAGGTATATATTAAATAATGAACCTGGTGCACACAAGACCTTAATAGATACATAATAGAATGACAGAAAGGCAAATGTAATACACAACAACAATAGACAATGTGTTCCAAATATAAAAGGCTCTTACCAAACGCAGACACTCAGCGTACTTGGGGACATCTCTTAGAGGAGGGTTTTACACGAAGGGCTTTTGGAAATCGATCTTCCCACTAAGTACCAAAGACTCAATATTATTCTCTACGACACTGGGTCTCTCGGGACCCCGCGATACTCGCGACCGAGAGAGCCCCGTCTTTTCGGTTCTCGTGTATTTATTCAACTTTTGTAAATGTTTTTGTTTTTTATTACATGCAAAAATTATTCAATGTCGAGCCACTGACATGCCGAATAATATCATCAATGGACTGCTAGTTTATACTTTCGTGGGTGACCCCGGTGTTATGTTTTGTTTATCAAATTATAAACTTCAATAACTAATTTGTATACTAATTCATCAAATGTGAATTTTGGGAAAATAGATATGATCTGATAATATTTTAAATGAATTAGCGCGTTCTTGACAATATTTTATTTTAATGTTTGTTTTAGGTATATGTAATATTGTATGTATATAGCAGTTCTCACCGCGCACGGAACATCGGTGGAATAAATATTTTAAAGTAATTGATTAAATTGTCTGGCAATGAGCCAGTGTTGTATATTGTATACTGTGTAAGGGAAACTAGCTGGTTTGTGGAAAGTGTGCTGACTTCGAGCCGAAGTAGTTTTAAACTTAACTGTTGTAATAGAAAATATCGCCGAATCAATGCTTCTCGTCAAGGTGCAAAATATTACTGGATTTCGCTTGTTGATATTCGTTAGGTGGGGGCTGGACAATGACCTATTTATTCTCTCCTATGTTCCTTTCTTCATCGTGAGATTATCTGTTTACACTGATGATCACTGCGAATATTTTCACGATTTATGAAATGAAAACTTGAAATACTTTGATGGCTCTTGGCCAACTAGAACGCTTTCCCTTAAATATAAATTAGAGTTACGAGGATGTATTGATATGTAGTTAGCCTAGACCAGTTCCCTGCATAAACAAAATATTGCGTTACCATAGCAACGAACAATAACTTAGAAGTGTCAGTGTAGAGTTTGACGTCAAAAAAGTAAACCAGAGTTACGCATAAATTAAAAGAAAAATATGTGAGTATGGAGCCATCATCAAGTACCTCTATTTAAAAGGGTTAAGAGGTAAGCAGATTTACGAAGATATGCTTAATACCCTTGGTGATCAATGTTCTTCGTATGCGACCATGAAAAATTGTACTGCAAGTTTCATCAAAAGAGGTAAATTTTCCATTGAAGATATGACCGATCGGGAAGGCCAGTTTCTGTGTCAGTCCCCGAAAATATCGATGCAGTTCATGACATGATTTTAACTGACCGTCGAATTGGGCTAAAACGGATATCTGAAGCACTGAATATTTCATACGAACGCTTTCATCATATAGTTCACGTCAATTTGGACATGAGAAAAATTGCTGCAAAATGGATCCCCAAATGTTTGAATGTTGACCAAAAGCTTGCAAGGGTAGTAGCATCGCGTTCGATCTGTGCTCGATTTGAAAACGATGTAGACTTCTTGAACTGCATTGTTACTATGGATGAGACTTGGGTATATTTCTACGATCCAGAAACAAAGCAACAATCGATGGAATGGCGACACTCCGGTTCTCCAAGACCTAAGAAGATTCGTGTCCAAAAATCTGCTGGAAAAGTTCTTGCTTCAGTTTTTTGGGATTGCCATGGAGTAATTATGATTAATTTTTTGGATAAGGGTAGAACAATAACTGGAGATTACTATTCGACATTACTGACCACTCAACGGAAAAAATTAAAGAGAAAAGACGCGGAAAGCTATCCAAAGGTGTTTTGTTTTTGCAGGACAACGCCCCTGCACACAAATCTCATGTTGTCAATCAAAAAATTGGTGATTCAGGGTTTGAATTACTCGAACACCCCCCTTATTCACCAGATTTGGCTCCGTCCGACTATCATCTCTTTCCTCAACTGAAAAAAAGTTTAAAATGTCGTAAATTTCTTCCAACGAGGAGGTAATAAAAGCTGTGGAGGTCTGGTTTGCAGAGCAAGAAGAAACATTTTTTTTGAAAGGTCTAGAGACGTTGCAGGTTCGCTGTCATAAATGTATCCAATTAAGAGGAGAATATGTTGAGTAATAAAATATTTTGACATTGAAATTTTGTTTGGTTCTATAATAGGCTAAGAATTTTTCAATATATCCTCGTATAACCTGACATAAAGAACAGATATTCAGTACTCAGTGAATCAATTGAAAGATTGGACAGAGCTGACCTCCACAACAACACCTGGTCTAGCCTACTAAAATATAATGAGATTACCTAATTAAAAATGTGTTGTGTTGCTTTGTTATGATCGAGAAACAGAGATGCTTGTTATCTGAATTTATAAATAAAATTGTGTGTAAGTGCAAAACATATCAGCTCATTGTACCGTTTATCTTGCCAGTGCAGTGCTAGTTGACGTTGAGCACGTACTGAGTATAGTCGTTCGTTAGTGTATTTGTGCTTTCAATTTTTCCATACAGAAGGCCCAGAAGGGTTAGTTTGATATCACCACTTCTCCATTAAATCTAACACTAATTTTCTATGACTCCAGGGACAAAAATGGCACCGTATCTGATTTTTTTCAAGTCATCCAACTTTTCAGACATTCTCACAAGTGTCTGTGGGTTCCTTATTTTCTCTTTTTTTCATTAACGAATTTGTACACTTTTGTTGCACCGGTGTTGTCGAAATAAACTTCTACTTGAAAGAGGTGGCTTCATATGGGAAAAACTTTTATTAATAATTTATTTTGAAGATCGACTTTGGCGTTAAGTTGTGCTTTGAAAAGTATGAAAACGTCCTACACGGATGTGGCCATGTGACTTTCGCTACCTGTCGAAATTAATATTATTTCAAAATAATCGCTGAAAATAGGCTTATTTATTCAAATAAAAAAAAAAAATTAAGGTATACATTTGTTTCTATTCCAATTTTACACCCATGTCTCGAATTTGAACGTTCTATTGCAACTTTCACTTTTTGCCAATTTTTTGATAATTTCTGGAATATTAAAAAAAATCGTAACTTCGTTTTTTACCAGTGTCTAACTTTTAATTACGAATCATCAACAAAAATATGTTTTCTCTAGAAAATGAGAATTACTGCTAAAAATTTCAGTTATATTTGATGCAAATATCTTCAAGCATTTAGGATAGAAATTCGTGCAAGTGCATTTTTTTATCATTAAAATGATACCAAGGTTATAATTTGAAACAACATAAAACTTCTTTATCTAATTCAGTTTCAAAAAGTCAGGTATTACATGACGTTTGTGAATTTTGAAACGTCAGTTTTTTCAAAACTGTCACTTGAGACAAGTGAATAAGAGTTGTGTAATGATACAACAAGAAACTACTAATTTTAGTCTTTGAAAATATTGAAAAACTTTCTTCGTTTGGCACCATTCTTCATACTTTTGGTAAGCTGCGTCATATCTAGCTTTTGATTTTTGAGGTATCAATTCATTTAATGCCTTATTTGCCGATTCTTCTATATCAGACGCTATTTCGTCGGAGCAACTACTCATTTTTGAAATAAGTCTGATACGTTTGACATAAGTCTGACACGTTTGACATTGCTTATTAAATATTCATTCTGACAAGCGCCAACGCCAATGTCCCATATCACGAGAAAACCATTACATTATATTCATGAAATGATATCATTAGATAAAATTTTGTACGAAATACGTTATGAAAAGACTTATTTGTTCGACTCGCGTAATTTGCAAAACTCGCTTCGCTCGTTTTGGCAAATATTACACTCATAATGGGTCTTTTCATAACTGATTACGTAAATAACTATTACGTATATAACCAAAGTTTACGACTTTTTACAGTACAAATCTCAAAAGTAAATCTTACTAGTCCGGCTATGAAACTTTCATCAATTTTGTGAAGTAGGCTATGGAGACAAATGAAATGGGTAATCAATCATAAAACGTAAGATGTCTAAAAACCCTGGTGTGTCGACTCATACCTGCAAAACTGCGGAATAAAACGGGAGACAATTCGCCAGCTTCATTAAGAGAAAACAAATGAAATCGTGATCTGTTTCCCAAATATTCCGCATTTGCGTGTACCGCCACGGTCGGTTTTCCTGTTAGGGTGCATTTACAAGAACATAAGTTTTCAAGTATTGCCGACGAATTAAATTAATAAAAAAACGTAATTATTGGATTTTACTGAATCACTATCACCAATTAATTTTATTTATATAATTTTTTTACTGAAATGCAATTAACTACAATAATAACCTCGCATTTCATTTAGAAGTATAGAAATTTAATTAAGCTTCATGAAAATTCACCATTAGAACCTGCCAATCTTGTGTTAATATAAGCTGGAATGGCCGGATTCCGTGTGAGATAAACTACTCAACACTAATTTCCTCGCACCACAAACTTTTGAAACTGTTAAAATCTGAATAACTTTTTTTTTCTGCTTTGAAAAATTTGAATTATGTTCACAGTGTTCCAAGCCCAGTTATAATCTTGTACTTCTTCAAAACATAAGGTTCCTCACATAAAATTGCTACAGGGTGTTACCTGAAACTTTGCAAAATTTCGAAAAATGTCTTAAGGTAATGACATCATCTTCATGCCTCTGCTGTAAAATTTGAAAAAAAAGTGTTTCTTCATTTGGGATTCTTTTGAAAATTCCGAAATTTTGTTTTTTATGTGGAGAACCTCATGTTTTGAAGAAGTACGAGATTATAGTTGAAGGACTGGGCTAGAGTCCCTGTATGCAATTTGACATTTGACATTTGACATGACATCGAAAAAACGCGTTTTAGGTTATATCTCAAAAATTATTATTATTAATATTTTTTAAATGGCGAATTCTATCAGTCAAACAAGAACAGAAAATATGTCTATAACGTTTATGTGACAACGGTCAAACGATAGTATTGACAGTACAAAATATATTTCCCTCTCTGTCAACAGTGGCGTTTCGTAAAAAGTATGAGAAAAATCTTATTAATCAAAACACGCGAGCAGAATATCTGCAAAGGGGAATTATTCGACAGAGAACATCGTAGAACATTAGAAGCAATAAATTTTCACTTTCAAACTAGTAATGATAGAGATACTCCAACGACGATTTATCCTACCCTACGGTTTTGGGAAGACATAATTTGTAAACGGATATATTGCTGGCAACCTTAGCCAATTTTATTTTCATATTCGCAATAGGCGTTATTTTTTCCTTGCGCAGAATTTTTGAATTTTATTAAGAGCTTTCGTGGAAAATAAATAAGGCACTCCTACCTGCATTTTGTCTGATTTGCCATATCAAACTGACGACCATTATCACTGTCTGCAAAAACAAATCAAATAAACCAAATAGGACATGAGTTGACTTGCCTAGTTTAGATGGGAGGGTGCCAGGCTGCGAAAGACAGAACCGAAGAAAAATATAAACTAGGTATAAATTGATATCTAGCTTGTGTGGGAAGGCAGAATAAATATGCAGAAATGATAACAAATAACAACTTCAATTCCTTTCCTAAAAAATTACAATAGGCCAAAGGCTATAAAATTGAGTAGCTGAAGACTATAAAAATTGAGTAGCTGAAGGCTATAAAAATTGAGTAGCTGAATGCTGGAAAATTCAGAACATTCGTTTCTTCTGACTTCAGACCGAAATATTTCCACATAGCTTGATTGTAAGGGCCCATATCTGTGATGACATTAACGATATTGAATCCAATAGATGAACATATGTTTATAATTTCTAATGCGTAAGTGTTTTGCCAAAGATTCCCCCTTTATTTTCTCTCATGTGAAATGATATGAGTTGTTTCGATGTAGCTATTTCTGCCCCTTTTTCTAACTCAGCTACTTAGTACTGTTCTCCAGGTTCTATAACTGTTTCATCCAAAAATAAACAGCAATCTTTCTTTCAGTCTGAAAAATTTTGAATTTTGATCTTCAAATAATGAAGTATTTCATGTAATATGCCTGGAGAAAATTGAATGTGACTCATTTTACGATTCAACGTTTCTATACTAGGGAACGCATAATTTAGTTTTAATAAGGTTTCATAGCCAGAAGTACTACAGGCGAATCTTATAAGTAATGCTTCCTCCACACAAAATCAAAAATAAACATTCATGTGGACCAGACGGCATCTCTGGGCACGTGATTAAAAAGATTGCACCCTACATTATAGCGCCCCTAAGTCACATTATAAATACATCTTTTCAGAGAGGACAGTTTCCTTCGCGACTGAAACATTCTATAGTTTCCCCAATCCTAAAAAAAGGAAATACTCATAACCTGGAAAAGTATCGTCCTATTGCTATCTCCCCATCACTGTCAAAGGTATTCGAATATATAATGTTGGAATTTCTGCATAACTTTCTGAATATAAATAATATTCTAACTAAGAACCAACACGGATTTCGATCGAATCATTCCACCACAACGGCAATTATTTCTTTTTATTCGAATCTTCTACAGTCAGTTGAAGCAGGCGAGAATCCCACTGGGATCTTTTGTGACCTCAGTCGGGCCTTTGACTGCGTACAACATGGAAATCTTCTGGATAAACTGTATAAGATTGGAATTAGAGGTATTCTGCATGAATGGTTCGTATCATATCTTTCAAATCGTACCCAGACTGTCAAAATACAATATTCGAATGAGAATTATGACGAAACTTTTTTTTCTGATCAGTTAATTAATGACATAGATGTTCCTCAAGGATCAGTCTTAGGGCCGATCCTATTCATTCTCTATATCAATGAGTTGCCGTCTGTATTGCAAAATTATTTCACTTGTTTGTATGCTGATGATTCTTCACTCCTATTTAAATCAAAAGATTTGATTGAACTGCAACAGAACATCAGTTCTGACGTTGATTGTCTGCAAAATTGGTTCAGTGAAAACTTATTGTTTTTAAATGTTTCTAAAACGAAAGCAGTATCTTTTCATACTGCCCAAAATACTAATATGGTAGACATTAATATTAAAATATGCGGTGGTGAGATAGAAATGTGTGACAGTATAAAGTTTCTTGGGATTTTTCTAGACAGCAATCTCAATTTCCGTCAGCACTGCGATAATCACATTAAAGTACTCAATAAGCAGTGTTACCTGCTAAGAAACCTGAAGAGAATTCTAGACAACTCTGGTCTTCTTTTATATTACCACGGGCAGATACAATCAAGACTTAGCTATGGGCTGATTGTATGGGGTAATTCTTCAGCTGCACACGGTGTTTTCATGACGCAAAAGAGAATTATCAGAACTATTGCAAACGCATCACGAACAACATCGTGTAAAACATTATTTAAAAATTTTAATATTTTGCCCCTTTCAGGTCTCTACATTCTGGAAGTTCTGTTGTACATTCATAAAAAAATAAGTTTTTAAACAAAACAAATCTCTTCATGGTTATAACACTCGTGTCAGAAATGTTTTCCATATACCCAAATCACGTTTATCTCTATGTCATAAGTCGTTCGAGATTTTGGGCCTGAGACTATATAATGCTATTCCGGAGTTTTTTTAAAATATTACCAAGGAACAAGAATTCATATATAAAATAAAACAGTTACTTTTTCAAATTAGCCCCTACACAATCGATGAGTTTTTTTCTTACCAACAATAATAAAATGTTTTGTATTTTTTGCTTTGTACTAACTCAGATTGTTTTAATGCATTTTGTTAGTTATAAATGTTTTTGGTATGTTATTTTTTAAATATGTACATTGTATGTGCATTGCTGTTCTGCTCAGTCACTCGATTGTTTTAATACTTTTTTGTTAGTTCTGAATGTGTTTTGTTATATATTTGTATTTGATATGTACCTGATACTGACTTGTCCAATTGCTTTTGTAAGCTCGTTTTAATGGATTAATAAATACTTGACTTGACTTGACAGTCTCAGGTCACCATCTTTTTCCATTACGGATTCTATTTTCATTTGTAAGTTGGATCTGAATTGAAGCCAAATTTTCCGTAAACTTTCAACTTTGTTTGCAAATTTTCATTTCTGATTTGAACTCATTCTACCATTTGTTCCAAAAAAATATTTAAAATATTTTTTCTTGAATGAAAACTTCATACCGGACCAATTTTAACTCAAACTCGTCGTTTACTTTCAAAGCATTAGAAAAAAAACGTCTTCCTCCATGCACAGAAAATTTTGAAATGATCTAGTACCAAGTGATTCAGTCTCTCCAATCGTTCTTGAAACAGGAATAGCATCAGTTTTTAACTTCTTTGCGAGATACCACTCAAAATCTTCTTTATTGGAGTGTATGTTTATGGAAACTATTATTTAAACTCTGAATAACCTTTTATACATTCAGTCGAGTTTTTCTCGATCGGAGGAAACTCTTCTACCAAAAGTTTTACCAATTCACCTGACAAATTTGCGCTTTTGATGTTATATTCCACGCGGCTCTCTTGAGCACCGACTTCCATGTTTGTAATGGAACTGGATCCCTAGGAAAATGATATAAAAATAATTGGAATTGCTCGTACAATTGCGGTATGAATATATTATGTATTTCGTTTCGGAAGCTTCAGTTGACAAATATTCGATTTTGAAAGATACCGTCACAGTTACTCGGGTTACGTGTACCTCAAAACATATTTTTACATATTCCCTCCCTGACGTTACGCATAACCTAAAACGCGTTTTTTCGATATACTGTCAGACAGTGTCCCGACTCTAAAAGCGTGTTCCGTTTCATGCATTCATCGCATCACTGTTGCAGACATAATCAAGCGTTCCGTTTCAACTAACATTGACGTTGGTGGGTTGAATCGGAACGATTTTTGCTTGCGTGGTGCATGCCGTTTTCCGCAGATGTTGACATTTATCACTTTATCAGTCAACCAAATTCTTGTGTAACAAAAACAAATCTGTTAATCTAGTAAATAAATTAATATGGGTAGAACGAAAGGTAGGCAAGAGTAGGAAGCGAGCTCAGTGAAAATGAGAGTAGTTCAGATTCTGATACAAGTGATAGTTATGATAATATCGTCTGTCCCACGCCAAAACCGCGAATATGCTAATTCCAGGGTTCTGACTTCTATACTAATTTTCCGCCAAAATTTTCAATGCCAAACTCACGAAAGTGCTATCAGGTTGTCTACTGTAAACGAGAGTGAATTCGCGAATATGAAAACTTACCTAGGTTTTCAAAGCAAGAAGCACAAATATTCTTAAAACTCTTCTCATTCGAAATGACAAATTGCACATTCGTGGTTTTGGCATGAGACCGACGGTATGATATTGAATGAATTGACTATTTTTTCTTCCATTGAACGGTAAATCAGGTAAATGTGATAATGCACGATACTTGACACTTCATCAAATTTCAAATTTAAATTTTAAATTCGATTTCTAACGTTTCTGTTTGAACGTGAACCCACAGACAAAAAACTCTTTGTTTTGACTTTTGAGTTTGACGGAGTTTGACGGATCGCATTCATCGCTGCTAGACGAACGGGCAGTAGTTCATGCACTTTCGATGTCTCGAGGCCAAAGAGAATATAAAAGTGAGCGTGTCAATGCGCTCCCAATGTAGGAAACGAAACGATCCTATGCGCATTATGTCCTCAATGCATGAAACGGAACATGCCTTAATATACGATCTAATGTCAAATTGCATACAGGGACTCTAGACTGGGCTAGCGAACAGTGTAAACAGAATTCAAATTGTTCCAAACAAAAAAAAGTTATTCAGATTTTGACAGGGGCAACATTTTGGGGTACGACGAAATTAGTGTAGAGTAGTTTATATTCGTGCCATGATTTTCGTTAAAACCCTGCGTTACCCGCACTGTGAGCGCGGCGCTCACTTTTTTTTAATGTGCGATAACTTACACAATTTTCCAATAATGTACATATCCATCTAGGTAATCCTAGAAACATATTTTCCAAGTCATTCAGTCTTGCTTATGCCGTAATAAATGTATGTAGTGTCATTTGATATTTGTTTGAAGTAATAAAAGTGATCAGCGATTCACTCACTTGCGGGTAACAGTGACAGTATATTTTTGGTAATTTTTATAAAAAAATTGAGTTTAATGAGGAAACATAATTGTTATAATAATTTCATAGGGCGATTTGAGTATTATTATAATGGATTCAAAAGAGGAGACCAGACACCAAAGTGTACAAAGTGCAATTTTTATCTGAATATCTTCTGTTAATATTTTCACCTTTTAACGTTTTGTTTCAAATGAACATAATGAAATGATATTTGTTTTTATTTCAGATTATAAATTATTTTATTTTACCTAAATGACTTAGGAAGTTTTTTCATATTTGCGTCATTTTATGCAATAATATATAATATAATATAGGTAAACATGAGCGCAGCGCTCACCCGCGGGCAATGGTGTCATTATTTGTAGTGCGGGTAATGCAGGGTTAAAATGTTTTCTAATAACAAAAACAACTTCCACTTGTATAGATAACTTTTTCACCAATTTTGTCATAGATAATATTAAGGTACGTGATACTTTTCTGTCTGATCATACATATCAGGTGTGTTCTTTAAATACAGCCGTTTCAAGATACAATAGCGTTCAATACATTTACACAAGAAACCTAAATGATTCAAATATATGCACTTTTCAAAACAATTTATCAAAAGAGGGATGGCATGAGATGTATGCAGCTATCGATTTTCATGAAAAGTTTTCGATATTTTATACGTCTTTTTTATACCATTACAACATAGTTTTCACCAAAACGAAGAAAAAGATTAAACCACGTAAACATAAACATCAGTTTTCACCAGAAATCAAAGAATTGCATAATCACTTATGTGAAATGAACAGGCTGAGAAAAGAAATAGATAACCATAATTACACTGAAAGTTATAAGAGGATGAAAAAGGAATACAAAAAAGTTACACAAAATTATTTGAAAGAAATAAACAATGATAGAATTCAGAATAGCAGTAACATAATGAAAGAATCATGGAATATAATAAACGAAAGCAATGGGAAAACCAAAAATTTATTGGGTAATTCTCTTAGAATTGAAGAGGAAAAAAATTTGACACCTAGAGAGAAAGCTAATTTCATTAACAATTATTTTATAAAATTAAATCACAATCATTCTTCTCCCAATTAAATGAAAATTGATCCATCTCACAGAAGCTTTTTTCTTTTTCCAACTACTTCCGAGGAAATTATTTCTATCATCTATAAAAACACATCTAAACCAGCAGAAGGAATTGATGAAATAAATGGCAAAATTCTTAAATCGGTTGCTACATATTTTGCCGAGCCTCTATCCTACCTAATAAACGAATCTTTTACATCAGGCGTGTTTCCTGATATAAATGAATCAAAAGGAATCCCAATTTATAAACATAAAGGGTCAGTAAGAGATATTGAAAACTATCGTCTTATTTGTATACCAAGCCAAATAACAAAAATATTTGAGTCCGCTTACTCTGCACGACTCACTGAATATCTCGAGCATTTTAATATTTTACCAGCTGTTCAGAATGGATTCAGAAAAAAAAATCCACAATAACCGCCATTGAAATATGTTTGGAATTTATTTATAAATCACTCAACAATAAGGAAAACACTCTGGGGCTTTTCTATGATCTCAGCCGTGCATTTGACATGGTGGATCACAATCTCTTGTTACAAAAAATGTACGGGATGGGAATACGTGGCAAACCTTATGAGTGGACAAAATCGTATCTTTCAAATAGAAGTCAAATTATCATAAATAATAATGCTAGATCAGATCCTCTTCAACCAACAATGGGGGTGCCACAAGGTTCCATACTTGGCCCTCTATTCTTCATCATCTTTGTCAGTGATATTAACAAATTCTGTACAACCCCAAATAAAATTATACAATATGCCGATGATACCAATATTCTTATGGCTAATAATAATATAGAACAACTAATCAGCAATAGTAACAGGGCATCTCAGGAGTTTGACGAGTATTGTAACGAAAATGGGCTAGCATTAAATACAACAAAAACTCATTTCATGCGTTTTCTCCCTAGAAATGTTTCACCTGACCATGACTTACACTTACACATAGACAATAAATCCATCGAAAGTGTGGAAACTATAAAATTTTTAGGGGTAAAAGGAATACAAAAAAATTACACAAAATTATTTGAAAGAAATAAACAATGATAGAATTCAGAATAGCAGTAACATAATGAAAGAATCATGGAATATAATACTAACATGGAAAAATCCAGTGGGGTTAAGTCAGGAGAACAAAGTGGCCAATGATGTTCCCATTTATGTATTACCGATTATTTTACCTCTAAACGTTTCACCAAGAATTTTTTCAATGCTGTGGAATTATGAACAGGTGCGCCATCCAACTGAAACCACAAATCTTGAACAATTTAAAGGGCCATATTGTCTTAAATTTCATCCAGTAACTACATTTCTTTAAAAAATTCTTTTTCTGTTGTTTTATTGAATTTCTTGTTTCTTATGATATATTTGCGATTCTGTTGTTTTGATCACCAAAATGTTGAAACAAAAAAAATGTAACAAGAGTTAATTTTTATTATCAAACGTTTCCTCTGAAAAATATGGTTCGAGAACTTGATTGTTCACTATACCACAAAAAACATTCGTTTTAAACAAGTACTGGCCGCGATATTCAATAACAAAATTCAACTTCTTTTATGTCCAATGGCTAATTCAAAAAGTGTGGTGTGCTATGATTAAACTAACTATTTTCAAGGAGAGAGATCAAACTGTAATTCTATTTATTTTAGATTAGTACAAAGGTTAACGAACCAAACAAAAACTCCATGTACAAAAAAATCAATGGCAGCTTCCGAAATGATGGATTCATCTCCAAGATCTTTCACACTGACCGACCAGTTTTCTGCAAGAACTAGTGAGAAACGACCGGTGAGAAAACATTTTGTATCTTTCATTTTATTGAAAAGGATCGTTTCATGAATATTGTTTGGGGTGTCATCTGAAAGAGCATCTTTCCGTTATTATGTCTCTATTTTTCAATTACTTTTTCGGGTTCAGAATAGCCTAGAGAAAATCTTGAAATTCAAATACTTATACACACAGGATGGGGTCATTTTAAATAGAATTTTGTTGGTCTGAGTAATAGAAAATTCAATTATCTTTCATTTCAAATTGGGGTCCCCTATACCTAACCTGAATAGTTTTTCAGATATTGACTTTTTCAAATAGTAGTGTTCTTATTCAATCTTAATCAAGACATTTATTCAACTTGTTGAAATAATTCTTTTTGGCAGTTAGTGTGTTTTATTGTTATTAAAAACATTCACTTAATAAGTACCGTCGAAAATTGAAACACATCTCATTCAAGAGCGGATAGATATGATTTTAGCGATTGGGAAGTGTGAAGAGAATTGCCGTTTGGCGTCGAGTGTGTATGCCTAATAATATCCAGACCGGAATAATCCAAACAAGTTGGCATTCAAACGATTGCTACATGAATTTCATAGGACTGGAAGTGTAGCTTATGGAAAAGCAAGTAGACCAAATCTTATCACTGGAAATGAAGAGAATTAATTTCTTATTGTGGGATCTATCATATAAATTGGTTATACAGTTTCTTTGGTAGTCCGTATTCAGTTTTGTTTCATGTATCAAAGTCATAAAGCTCTGTTCCAGAAATATATTTATCCCTATTTTGATGTATCCATAACCGAAGTGTTAAGATTTTCATATCAACAAAACTAGGCTTAGCATGTGTTCTGTTACTCAAATTGGCCATAGTTCTTATAATTTTCTTTTGGATCATCAAAAATGGTCAGGATGGGCTTGTTCCCCACAATAGAACCCCATACACAAGATGGCAGTGTACCATGCCGTAACAAACAGTCTTCAATACTTCACTAGATAGGACTTCTTTGAGATTTCTCCAGACAAATATATTCCTCGAGAGCTCTTTCTGTACCTAATTCATTTATTTGTGTCAACATGAAAACCCAGTAGTTTCATCACTGTCGTTTCATCGTCATTCGTTGGACGATTTTTTGTGAATGTTTTATTTTTATTATATTTATTTACTATTTTATTTATTTATTTATATTTTATTTATATTTATTATTATATTTATTTTTATTTAAGGACATAACATTTGCACTCGTATAGATTTCCATTTTTGTAATAGTGTTTCCTCTGACGTTCTCTCTCACTTAATTTTTTTCCTGTAGCAGAAGGATAGAGTCGTCTGCATCCATAAAAACATCAGCAGTATCGGTAAATGGTAAATCATTGATGTAAATGACGAACAATAGAGGCCCTAACACTGAGCCCTGAGGAACTCCATGTTTGACCTCTACAGTTTTCGACATCTTGCCATTTAGTAGTAAATACTGCTGTCTGTCTTTTACGTATACCATTTGATAAGATCTAATGCTGTTCCACGTATTCCATATTTGTGGAGTTTTTTCAACAGAATATCATGAAAAACACTGTCAAATGCTTTTGACAGGTTGCATAAGATCGCCCGTACCTATATGTATCCCTATATCTGGATTTTTGACTATTGAGTGGACTATTTCGGTGACAGCTTTCTAGAAAGTTGATTAATCTGTCCTTGATAATGGCTTCTAGTATTTTTGAGATTATAGGAGTTATTGTTATAAGCATGTAGTTGTCACAATTATTGGCGTCATCTATCTTCAGAATAGGGGTTGCTCTCCCAAGTTTTAGATGAGATGGAAACTCCCCCTTTTCCATACAGAGATTTATCAGATGTGTCAGCTAAAGTTTCAGGAACAAGTTTCATTATTTTTGTATTGGTATAGTACATATCCATACTACTACTATTCTTTAAGGTTCTCATAACTATTGTATTTTCGTTTTCTTTTGTGGGATTCAAGAATAACGATGATTCTTCGCTTTCTTCATCACTACTATAATATCTACTGAACCGCAAAGTTTCATACTTAGCCTCAAACGATACAATTTTCGTAAGAATCACCTACTTTTCAGGCAACAAAAAAAGGCTAGTAGAATCCTGGCAAATGTCAAATATCGTGATACTTGCAGACCATTGTTCAAAGCGCTGAAAATTATGACCCTCCCATATTTACATGGTGGTTCTTCGGGTTGTAAGGCCGACGTATGTTGAGAGAAGATCTCGACGTTTCGGCAACACGAGTGGTTTGCATTTTCAACAGATTTCTTCTCTGAACATACGTTGGCCTTACAACCCAAAGAACCATCATGTAAGTGACGATGGCCGCGAAAGCCTTATTCAATCATAATATGGACTCACAAAGTCCATGAATAACTCTTTGATACAATTCTACAATATTCTACCTAAAACATTGAGGATGTTATCCATGTACTGCTTCAAGAAAGCTATAAAATCATTTCTGTTGAACAATTATTTCTCTCCGTAGAGGTATATCAGGAATGTGTTGAGGAAGGTGGTTTGACTTCTCAATCTCACTAAACCCATAGAAATATAATAAACACTAGAACGCCAAACACGTTGTCCGAGATTCAGTTAAATGACCCCTCACAGGGAACAGGGAATGATGACCAACCTTTGCACTTGCGCACTATTGCTTTTTATGGTCACGTCTTTCCCGAGTTGTTTTTTTTTCGTGATCCAAATGAAGTTCGGAATATAATATGTAGTTAGGCAGGTAATTCCGGGAAGTCCAGTAAACTTGGCAACACCGCCTTAAAATCCTATCGTGAGCGAAGAAAGATAACAGTGTCGGCTTCTGAGTTTTGGCATTGTTAGGTTTTAGCAGTTGGTGTTCAGGGGAACTGAATCTGGATAACACCAATATATTGACAACGACATAGAGGCAAAAAAAATCTAAGCGGATTTGAATTTGGATGATATGTCCATTATAAAAAATGCCATTGATGCCAACGACATGTTAATCGAAGATGGGGAATTTTATCATTTAATTTAATTTCTATGTCGGGGCGTGGCGCAGTGGTTAGAGCGTCTGTGGGTCGAAAGGTCCGGAGTTCGAGCACCAGTTGCGGCTGGGATTTTCTAATTTAATTTGACCGATTAAATTATTCAAATCTCGTGGATGGACTGGGGTGAGTCCTGCACGATTCACTGTTGCGTTCCAATTAACAGTGCTGCTCCTAAGGTGGCGCCTGGAGTTAGTAACAAGGCCTATCCAGAACACGTGGCTAATGACCATGCCAAGACACCAAAAAAAAAACACCAATATATTGACAACGACATAGAGGCAAAAAAAATCTAAGCGGACTTGAATGTTAATCAAAAGATGGGGAATTTTATCATTTAATTTAATTTATATGTTGGGGCGTGGCACAGTGGTTAGAGCGTCTGTGGGTCGAAAGGTCCGGAGTTCGAGCCCCAGTTGCGGCTGGGATTTTATAATTTAGTTTGACTGATTAAATTATTCAAATATCGTGGCTCGAGTCCTGCACGATTCACTGTTGCGTTCCAATTAACAGTGCTGCTCCTAAGGTGGCGCATGGAATTAGTAACAAGGCTTATCCAGAACACGTAGCTAATGACCATAGCAGTCGATGCCAAGACACCAAAGAAAAAAAATGGAAATGTTTCGATGCACATTTCCATGCAACAAGCAATTGCAGAGATAACCTTGTAGGAACTCTGCACGGAAATTTCATCAGATGTAATTCAATGTTCGTCGTGGTATTAGCCAGGAAAGTAGTTTTCTGATGGATTTTCGACCCAACTTTTCCTATTGTATAGGATATTAGCAATGAGCAGTCCTCCGGACATCTTATGCCACAAGTCATAAGCTCATTGTGAACTACAGTTTTCTTCTCCGTTTTATACGGTCTTGACGATCGTGGTTCATGGGTGTTGCTTGGTTCGGTGGCCGGCGCTGGGATGGCGCTCGCAGTTTGGAGTTATCCACTGTGCGGGCGCGATCTCAGTTTCGGTCTTGAAATGGATTTGGTTATCGATTCATTCGTTGCAGTCATTAGTTAGATAGATAGATAGATAGTCTTTATTCGTTCATGTGTACAATACATAATACCCAAACGGGTGTAGAACATGTCAAAAATATAAATAAAATAGAAGATAAGGGAAGAGAAACTCTAAAATAGCAGATATAAAAGCTTATGAACTAAAATAACATATTAAAAATATATTCTATATTTATGGTACATTACATTTTATAAAATTTATCACATATAGTTAACAATACTGTAGTTATATAGGACTATCACCAAAATATTCTTCCAGTGTATAGTAGGACTTTTCGATTAATGACTGCTTAAGATGATGCTTTATTTTATTATTTGGCATTTTTTTACATTGTCAGACAAATGATTTCTTTCTGCAGCTATCTTCTGCAGCTATCGGTTATTGACTGCTAGACCTACCCTATACTAATGAGGGGCATCACCCCGAAATCGATATATAGGTGGTCCGAATGATTCGATGAACATTTCCATGCAACAAGCAATTGCAGAGATAACCTTGTAGGAACTCTGCACGGAAATTTCATCAGATGTAATTCAATGTTCGTCGTGGCATTAGCCAGGAAAGTAGTTGTTTTCTGATGGATTTTCGACCCAAGTTTTCCTATTGTATAGGATATTAGCAATGAGCAGTCCTCCGGACATCTAATAGAAATGAGTTTGTACAAAATAAAATGTGTTGAGAATTATTATAGTACTTTTTCCTCCATTCCTACCATTTCTCCTTATTTAAAACAAAGTGAAACAAATATCCTGTAACAATTTGAATTTTTGACTTTTTATATTTCTCTCGACATTCGATAATCGACTTCTTATTACAAAAAATGCCATTTAAATTCAATGCGATTCAACAACATTTACAATGATAAATGAGAACCTCCGACCTAATGCAAAAATGTAGTTTTTTACCCGAGAAACTATATTTAACAGCTCTTTCTGATGTATTAGATGATATTCTAGAGGCAACTGATAAAAATCTGATAAGTGTTCTAGTTTTACTTGATTATTCGAAGGCTTTTGATTTAATAGATCACAATGTACTATTATCAATGCTTCATTTTTTTGGATTCAGTTATTCAGCATGTTCCCTAATGACCTCTTACTTGCACAATAGAACACAATTGGTAGAAATAGAGGGAAAAAAATCCACACCTATGAAACTACTTTCCGGTGTTCCTCAAGGGAGTATTTTAGGTCCCCTTTTATTCACATTATATATAACAAATTTTATTAATGTTTTGAACTACTGCGATTATCACTTCTATGCAGATGATACACAGGTGTATTTCTCTTTCAAATTTTCAGATTTGAAATTTGCAATAGACTCT
The DNA here is from genome assembly GCA_944452925.2 of Chrysolina oricalcia. Lineage (NCBI taxonomy): Eukaryota > Metazoa > Arthropoda > Insecta > Coleoptera > Chrysomelidae > Chrysolina > Chrysolina oricalcia. The sequence goes on along the minus strand of OX101825.2, from coordinate 49,501,705 downwards.
ATCAACAATGACTTGACTTCCCTATATAAAGTATCAACTGATCATTCTTTGAAAATAAATCCAGTCAAATCTGTTGCTATGATATTCAGCAAAGATAATATCTCTGAGTTTCTGAATAATAACATTGTTTTGAAAATCGGAGATGCAAATATACCGATAAAATCTTCGCATTAGAATTTGGGATTAACAATCGATACCTCTTTACGTTTCACAGACCATGTCACTAATAAACTAAGAAATGCTTACTCCTCTCTTAAACTAATTTACTCACAAAGACAGTTTCTATCAATGGATGTAAAAAAAATGTTATGTGATTCCTTGGTACTCTCACACTTCAATCATTGTGATGTGGTATACAGCCCCTGTTTGAACAGTATAGATGTACGTCGAATACAAAAAGTACAATCGTCCTGTGTTCGTCTCATTTATGGTATACGTAGATTCAATAAAATATCTATCTCGGAGAAACTTAAACAATTGAAATGGCTCAATATGTATAATAGGCGACGTCATCATATGGCTTGTATGTTCTACAACATCTTCAAATCGAAGACACCACCCTATCTTCACAAAAAACTGAAATACAGAACGGACGTACATAACCTGAACATCCGACGTCGTACAATACTTACGGTCCCAAAGCATACCAAAGAAATATATAGACGTTCCTTCTCCTACAATGTCGCAGTCTGTATAAACAATATTCTCAAACTAGATAGCACACTTTTGAGTCTGTCCTGTAAAGGATTTCATTTCAAATACAAACAGCATCTATTGAATATCCAGTAAGTTCAACCTGATATTAGCTCATAATATAATATGCTATAGCTTTCAATTCTCCCGTCCTCCTGTCTTTTTCTTCTTCTTCTCTTTTCTGCTTTTCCTACACTTGTCTGTATCAGTCGTTAGACAATACGCTGTCAAAATTTAATAATTGTACCAAGTCTGGCTCTGGTGGAAGAACAGAAACAGTGCTCCACTGTTATCTGAACCAGTCTGCCATTTACTCGCCTTCGTAATTTTGCATAGAAATTATTTTGTTAGTGCTTACTATCGTAACATATTATCCTTTTATTTTATAATACTCTAATTATTGTAATTTTTGTGGTGGGTAATAAAATTATTATTATTATTATTATTATATTTGACAGATTTATTTCCAATTTTATATCTCCAATCAAGGGCATTTCTGTTTTTCAAAACTGGTGGAAGAGTGATAACAAGATTCAACAAGTAGTTTGAACTCGTGTGAAAAAATTTGTAATATCTTGTCAATAAAAGCCTTTGTTATTATTATTATTACATACTTTTTGCATTGATAACTAACTAAATAATCAATTTGTAGAAGTAGATTCTCTCATCACATAAAACGATTCAAAATCACCATATACATCGGGTTCTTTATTGATTCAACTCATATCATTCATAACAAAAACATTCGTAATATCTTGAACACAAATGCCACTAGGCCCAAATTACTCAAATATTCGTGAAAATCACCTTCAATATTCAGAATTTCGAAAATCAAAAATATGCCTACCTTGGTAATGGTAATGAGTGGGGGACGCAAGCGTCAGCGACTAGGCCCCAGTGGGCCCTTTTCGCAATCCTTGGCATCTTCACTCATCCCATGTCGGATACCTGCTCGAGCCTCTTCGACCTTGTTATGAAAGTCGAAATGTCCTTCCATTGCAATGAGTGCAATTCTTCTTCCTCCTTAATAGTGGCAGCTCCGAAGACGTTTTGTCTGAGCCTGCCATAAATACCACATTCGCACAGGAAGTGGAAGGAGTCCTCCCCACATTCCGTGCATATAGTGGGTCTGCCTCAACTCTGATGAGAGCCAGGTGCCTCCTGAGGCCGCAGTGGCCGGTTAGAACTCCCACCATTCTTTGCGGCTTAGCTTAAGAAAGAGTTTATTCACTCTGATATGGATTTCGAGTATAATTGATAGGCTCGACGTTTTTTTTTTCTGATTTACAGATTGAGTGGAATAGAATCAATTCCCATCAAAATATCAAATTTTAATTTTTTGACTCTCACAATAATTTCTCCCTACTTGGTTTCCTGTACATATCATTATAGGAAAACTCTATTATATTGCAAATGCTATTACCGACAATTTATACCAGATTCAGGAACAGGAAGTCAAAAATCCTGGCGACAATTGCGCTCTATTGCGCAAACTCATAGGTTGGTGTATCTGCCGTAGGGGGACCACGTTATTCTGTACTAATTGGCGTTCTAGTGTTTATTATATTTCTATGACTAAACCCAATAATTTTTAATGTGTTGACAATTTTAATTGTTTTTATGTATAAATACTAACTTTTTATTATAAGTACTATGTGCATTGTTATTTGTATCTTAAATTTTAACTATATACATTTTTTTGTGACGTGCTATTAATTTGCAACTGTGTATAATATGGTCAAATATCGATTGATATTTTTTTATCATCGTAATGTTCCACTTCCGAAACTGTCGGAAATTTTCATGAATTTCTACGGTTTCAGAGAGAAATTTACATCCTGTTATGAGAGTGGAGAATGATGGTCATTTTCGTTTCCATAGTTTTTACGAATTTTGTGTGCTGCTTTTTTTGTTATCACCAACTTTCTCAGTTATCTGTAAACCTTTGGAAAATTAGAGAACTTGAAATTTTTCAATTTACCAAACAAAGTTACTCCCCTTTTTTATAACAAGATTTTCCTGCTATTACATAATATGATATGTTTTCTTTCAATTTCTATTATTTATTTGAACTAAAAATAACCATTTTTGAAGATAATTACTAGAGCATTTTCTTCTTCAGATAAGACCCTCCCCCAAACGACAAAAGAGTAGTCCAGCAGCACCTGTCAGCAGCTTTGATGCAGAAGGTTTGTTCGAATTTGAAGGTAGTGATGGAGTAAGCTCACAAGCTGAAAGCGATATGGGCGATAGTGATAAAGAAGGTTTGTATCCGTTTTGAATACATAATAATATTTATCATTGATAAATCGAAAATCTTTTTGGTTCAAATCTGATAACTCAGTGGCAAGTCAAATATGGTCGCTTTTGGTCAACACAATTATTAATAACTTATTATTATGAAACCAAAGAGTTGATGTGCGTTGTTTCCTCAATTTTGGCGTTGATAGTGGATTGTTTAGTGCCTTCTCAATCAAAAAGTCATATACATTGTAAGACGTATTTGTATTGTAGTTGATAATAAGAGTCGAACCATTGTTTATATAGAAGATAGTTAGTCAACCTTATGGGATTATAATTGGATCAAAATGTATGCGACATGTAGATGGCGATAGTGAGCTCGCATCCAAGTCATGTCGTAACTTCAGTGATCTGGCCTCCAAGTCATGTCGTAACTTGATTGAAACAATGGGACAGCATTAAAATCAGGGTTTTTTGAAGGAACCTGCATTAAAATGACGTCAAATATTCATGTTTGTAACTAATCACGCTAGATGACACTCGCGTTTGGGTCAAATACCTTTTCCACAGGCATTGACTAACTATCTTCTATTGAAACAATGGTCGAACCAACCGAAATTAATTTGAATTTTATCCATTATGTATAGTGATCAAAAGATGATTTGAAAATGTTGAATTTGTTTTCTTGTTCACTAACTCATATGATGTTCATGAGTGCAATTTTTGAATGTTCTACCAGTTTGGCCAATATGTACCTTAGGGCAAGTTCCACAAACTAACTTATATACTCCTGTTTTCTCAAATTTGGAAGTGCAGTCTTTATTGTTTTTGATATAACTTCCCAACGCAAAGCTCTGTCAAAGTTATGTAATTGTGAACCTACTTTGACCTACTTCGGACAAGCAACAAAAAAGGTAGCTTCATTTTTAAGTACAATACAACACAATACAAATATGGAGAAGAAAACTGTAGTTCACAAACAATGAGCTTATGACTTGAGTCATAAGATGTCCGGAGGACTGCTCATTGCTAATATCCTATATAGGAAAAGTTGGGTCGAAAATCCATCAGAAAACAACTACTTGCCTGGCTAATGCCACGACGAACATTGAATTACATCTGATGAAATTTCCGTGCAGAGTTCCTACAAGGTTATCTCTGCAATTGCTTGTTGCATGGAAATGTTCATCGAAACATTCGGACCACCTATATATCGATTTCGGGGTGTTGCCCCTCATCTGTATAGGGTAGGTCTAGCAGTCAATAACTAATGACTACAACGAATGAATCGATAACCAAATCCATTTCAAGACCGAAACTGAGATCGCGCCCGCATAGTGGATAACTCCAAAACTGCGAGCGCCATCCCAGCGCCGGCCACCCAACAAAGCAATACCCATGAACAACGATCGTGAAGACCGTATAAAACGGACAAGAAAACTGTAGTTCATAAACAATGAGCTTATGACTTAAGGCATAAGATCAGATGTAATTCAATGTTCGTCGTGGCATTAGCCAGGAAAGTAGTTGTTTTCTGATGGATTTTCGACCCAACTTTTCCTATTGTATAGGATATTAGCAATGAGCAGTCCTCCGAACATCTTATGCCTCAAGTCATAAGCTCATTGTTTGTGAACTACAGTTTTCTTCTCCGTTTTATACGGTCTTGACGATCGTTGTTCATGGGTATTGCTTAGTTGGGTGGCCGGCGCTGGGATGGCGCTCGCAGTTTTGGAGTTATCCACTGTGCGGGCGCGATCTCAGTTTCGGTCTTGAAATGGATTTGGTTATCGATTCATTCGTTGCAGTCATTAGTTATTAACTGCTAGACCTACCCTATACTGATGAGGGGCAACACCCCGAAATCGATATATAGGTGGTCCTAATGTTTCGATGAACATTTCCATGCAACAAGCAATTGCAAGATAACCTTGTAGGAACTCTGCACGGAAATTTCATCAGATGTAATTCAATGTTCGTCATGGCATTAGCCAGGAAAGTAGTTGTTTTCTGATGGATTTTCGACCCAAGTTTTCCTATTGTATAGGATATTAGCAATGAGCAGTCCTCCGGACATCTTATGCCTCAATACAAATATGCTTTATTGTCAGAAGATAGGAATCTTATGGATAAAGTCGTTATAGGTATTACAAACTAAAACATTACAAACTAACACATTAAAAACAAAGATATAAAAATGTAAATCAGAAAATACGTTGGGAAGTTATATCAAAAACAATAAAGACACAACTTCCAAATTTAAGAAATGAGGAGTATATATAAGTGACATTGTGGAACTTGCCCTAAGGTATACCGGATGTCCGCGGAAAGTGGCTCGCCCCTATAACTTTTTTGTTTTTGAATATAATGAGATGCAATTTGAAGGATCTATATAAGACATAAAACTGCATCTTTTGACAATAAACCCAATTTCATGTAACATCCGGTTTCACCAGAAGTGACAAACTTTCGATTTTCAAATGAGACACCCGATATATTTTCACTTCTCTGGTCTCCATATGACATTCTGATGTATCCATATAACATCCTGAATACAACCATATGTTACTAGTCACTTTTTGTAACCGAATTTTATTTTTATTTTGATTCAAATCATTAATTTCAGTCAGAAAATTTTGAGAATAAAACAACTTTACTGTTTTTGATCAAAATGTATCTGTTATGCCAAATTTCATTTTAAAATTTCTATTACTAATTTTTTTCAAATGTCAACATTGTGGCTCGTTCGGTTAGGAAAAAAGAGCATTCGATTACGATTAATTTGATACTGCCCATTATTAGGTATCAAACAAACTTCCATTAAAAAACCTCATTAGAAAGGACCCCGCAAACTCCTTATGGAATTTGGGTCCCGGTGGATTTTTTTCAATTTTTGGTATGATGTAGTCCATGTAATTCTCAACCAATGTTACCATTGCGCCAACCCAAAAAAATGAACAGTTTTGCTGCTAGTGGTCGTTGAAATCACCCCTTGCGCAGATTAGACTATTCATTTTTGAACCCGGTAACAATATTTTTACTTGTTTCATTGTTGCCAATGTTGCACAATATTGTGCTGTTTTATAAAAAAAATTCTTACCCCCTCCCCTTTTTCCCCCAACTCCTATTACGAAACGCAAAAAATATATTTCTCGAGTTCCTTCAAATGTATCGCCGAATGTTTCAATATGACTGAATAAGGAAAATAGCTGATTTTTATGATTATTCCCCCACCCCCCAAATGACAAAACGAAAAAATTTCGGTGGATTTTTCTGAATTTTTGATATGATGCAGTTCAAGTTATTTAGAATAGAATTAAATTGGGTGACAAACTCCAAAAATTTATAGTTTCAATGCTAGAGGGCGTCGAAATTATACCTTACTCAGAATAGACTATTCATTATTATAGGCGGAAACAATATCTCTACGTATTTTTATTTTATTTTATGCCGAACAATTGTGTAAATTTTTATAAATTGAAAATCTAAAACCTCCCCCTTACCCCCAACCCCTATTCCAAAACACGAAAAAAAATAAATCAGACACCACCTCAAATTCAATTTATGGATGTCTAATTTTTATTTATTTTCAAGATATTCGCCCAATTAATTGATATCCAAAAAAACATGAACTACGCCCTACTAAGAAGTCAGCGAACTCCACCAATATTTTTCTGAAGGGAGGGAAAGGTGAAATTAAACAACTGTACGATTTCCTCAATTTCAGCTGATTAAAACATTTATTTTGATAAAGCATTTACAAGTAGTCGAGAATACATTTTTTTTCGTGTTTTAAAATAGGGGTAGGGGGTAAGGGGGAGGTTTTAGATTTTCAATTTATAAAAAATAACACAATTGTTCAGCATAATCTAAACTAAAATACGTAGAGCTATTATTTCCGCCTATAATAATGAATAGTTTATTCTGAGCAAGGTATGATTTCAACGCCCCCTAGCATCAAAACTATTCAGTTTTGTGGTTTGTCACCCAATTAATTTCTATTCAAAATAACTTGAACTGCATCATATCAAAAATTCAGAAAAATCCACCGAAAATATTTTTACCGGGTTCAAAAATAAATAGTGTAATCTGCGCAAGTGGTGATTTCAACGCCCTCTAGCAGCAAAACTGTTCATTTTAGTGGGTTGGCGCAATGGTAACATTGGTTGAGAATTACATGGACTACATCATACCAAAAATCCACCTGGGCCCAAATTCCATAAGGAGTTTGCGGGGTCCTTTCTCAAAATGAAGGATCGTGAGAGATTAAAATAAGATTTAAATGCATCGAGCAATATATAACCAAGACAACTGATAAAACAAGATCAATGATCTAAAAGCTAATAAAATATCTTGTTGCATGAAAATTATCATTATCATCTTTTTTAAATAATTACACAATATATACCTAATTTACTTCTGCAGAAGCAAGGTAAAATACGAAGTCGACCTCTTTAATGATTTTGTTTTATCAGTTGTGTTTGTCACATGTTACTCGGTGCATTTAAATCTTATTTTAATAGCAAAATGTGCTTTATTTTTTGAAACATCTAAAGCAGTTTTTAAAGGTTTTTAACGGATTTTTTTAACTTATCAGGGTGGGGTATCAAATTAATCGTAATAAAATGGTATTTTTTCCTAATTCGACGAGCCACCATGCTGCCATTTGGAAAAAATGAGTAATTTTAAGTTAAAAACTAAATTTCACATAGCACATACGTTTTGATCGAAAACAGTAAAGTTGTATTTTTCCCAACATTTTAGGACTGCTATTACTAATTTGAACGTATCCATGGCATTCTAGAATAAAAAATAAAATACATTATTAAAAAAAAATTGTCCACAAAAAGTGACAGAATCTTGTGTGGAGACAAAAGAGGTGGAAATATACTGGTTGTCCCATTTAAAAATCGAAAGTTTAAGTCACTTCTGGTGAAACCGGAAGTTCAATGATCTTGAGTTATTCAACAGGACAACCGGTATATGGGCCAAACTGGTACATAAAAAAATTAAAAAATCGCACTCATGAACATCATGAGTTATGTGAAGAAGAAAACAAACTAAACATATTTGAAGAAATATACACTTTTGACGAAGAATAAAAAAAAAATTACATATCGAAAACAAATGAATGAAGTTGAATCATATAGAATCATTAGAAATTCAGACATATTGCTTAACGACCAACTTGATTTGAATAACTCATTTTTGTTGAATTAAATTTCTTGGAAGTAGAGATTATTACAATAATCTTAACCTTATGTGCGTTTTCCACTCTTATTGATTTTTTAGGCCGAGTTATTAATAAAAGTATGTGTTCTGGAATGGACTGTATAAAAAAAATGAAGTTAGTTTGTTTTTTTCTCGAAGTGCGAAAATTGGCTAAAATTAGACGGCAAAAAGTAACTTTGGAAAATCCCGGAAAAATCTGAGAAAAGGCTACTCATCATTAGTTAATTCCACGTCGACTCCGTTATAGCTGCGGAAACTCGAAATGGCGCATTTCTCTGACGAATAAACACCAAACTTCTTAACGAGCATAAAATCAGCGTTCGCACACACGGACAACTCAAGCTATTGTAACCCTTTCTCATAGCGAAATTTACATCGGATTCGCGCCGTATACATATACAGTATGGTGCAAATGAATGGAATAAATTCATTATTTTGTAATAAGGCGACCCTACAGAAAAATCATGATACCCGTCGATTTTTATTATCGAACGCGCAATCTGTCAAATATTTTTGATAAGCATGACGTCATTGGTGTGAGCGTGATGATTTTTTTAAATGGAAATGTGGGTCATGTTATATGTCATTGGAAAGGTGTTTCATTTACCTATCCAACCATATCGGAAAATTTGTTGTAACTTGTTGTATTCAGAAAAAAAATTGATTTTGAAATTACAGATCACTCATTACAAAATTATTAAATTCTGTGTCCAATTAATGATTTTCGAATCTCTGTAAGTAACCGAGATCTAATTTTGAGAAGGTCGTCCCTGGGAACGAAATGATAGCTTCTTACTTGATTTATTTGCCGGTTCACAAATGTGGGTCTCATCGAAACTGCTACATTCGAATTAAACTCAATCGGCTTGTCGAGAACCAATTTCACAATCCACGGTAAGCAAAATTGAAAAGAAATTCAGAGAAACGGGTCATGTGAAAGACCTACCCAAAGGTAGTAAGAAACAAATTCCAAACGACAAGAAACTAGATGTTATACTAGCTTTTCAAGATAATCCCCATACCAGTTCAAGACAAGTAGCATTAGATAATAACATTGACCATTCAACAGTTCTTAGAACGCTAAAAAAGGAGAAGTGGCATCCCTACAAAGTTAGTTTAGTTCAGGAGCTTCTGGAAGACGACTTTGATAGAAGAATTGAATTTTGCGAAATTATGATGGAGAAAAATAACACAGATCCGATGTTTTTCCGAAAAGTTCTTTTTTCTGATGAAGCTACATTTCTCCTAAACGGTCATGTCAATCGTCAGACGTGTCGGTATTGGGCTACTGAAAATCCATATTGGATGCAGGAATATCATACTCAATATCCAGAAAAATTGAATGTTTGGGCGGGAATTATAGGGAATATGATATTAGGACCATATTTCTTCGATGAGTCCTTGACAGGTCCTCGATATTTAGAATGTCTGCAAAACTTCTTGCTACCTGAACTGAATCGGTTGTTCCCAAACAGAACTGATTTGTGGCTGCAGCAAGATGGTGCGCCGCCACACTATGCTGTCGTGGTGAGAAGAACTTGGACAACGTCTTTCCAGATCGGTGGATAGGAAGAAGAGGAGCAATTGAATGGCCACCTAGGTCGCCAGATCTAACACCTCTGGATTTCTTTTTACGGGGATACTTGAAAAGTAAAGTTTACCAAAATAGACCACACAATATCAGTGATCTCAAAGACCGTATACGCATCGAGATGGGACGAATCACTCAGGACGTTATTGGCAGAGTTCGAGAAGAATTTACTGCTCGTCTATTCCACTGTCTTATAGCAGATGGTCGGCAGTTTGAACATTTGCTTTGAAGTTGTTTGTATTCATTGAATGGGAATTTTCTTTTATTACTACAATTGTTTGTTAGAATAAAAACCCAAATTACTTGAAATAATTAATATGATTGGATAGCTGATTGGCTGACCTTTCCAATGACTTATCACATGACCCACATTTCCATTTAAAAAATCATCGATGACGTCATCACGCTCACACCAATGACGTCATGCTTATCAAAAATATTTGACAGAATGCGCGTTCGATAATAAAAATCGACGGGTATCAGGATTTTTCTGTAGGGTCGCCTTATTACAAAATAATGAATTTATTCCATTCAGTTGCACCATACTGTATAGGCAACACATCGCACTTCGATAATGCATTTTCATCAAATACTAAACAGTGAATATGAATAAATAATTTATTTATTCTGATGACAAACTTGGAAATGGTCCAAAAATTAGGGAACTGTTGTGTTCGTCCCCAAAAGAGAAGCTACCCGCTTCCCCCGGTTCACGATGGTTAGAAACAAATAGAAAAGATGATTAGGCACGAATTTATTTCTTACTAAGCACCTAATACACGTAATAACTAAAGGTCTGGATTGTTTACTTGAAATAGTATTGAAAACCCGAAATCAATGATCTATATCGACTACTCAAAACTGACTACACGAAAGTAATGTCAATAACAAAAAACGGGTCACCGACAGCACCTGTCTCTCTTCATTCGGGCTCGTCGTCCTGGCAATCGTCATAAAAAATCAAGGCCGTCACTATTTCACATTCGCGAACTGAAGACAACCCTTTGGCAATAGGGAATATGCATAATTTTGTTTTATTTGTTTAATCAATTTTTTACTTCGTTACAACATAGTAAAAAATATAAATACGGTTGAAAGACTTTTTAAAATAATATATAAAATACCGATTGAATCTGACCTATTTGAACGCCTCCATTTTCGAGCGCTGTGGATGACGTCACATGGCGCTATCAGTGTCGTTCTTCAGTGTCGTTCGTTGAGACGTACTCTGATGGCTCTACTTGCTTGAAGTTGATATTTTATAAAAGAGTAAGACAACTGCAGTACAAGTGTTAGAGAGAGATAACATGAAAGTGATCTCGATCAACCAGAGCAGTCTTCAATGAACAAGCCTTTCTATAGTTATGGCTATTGACACTATTGACAGTTATTAAATAAGTTAGGGATTTGCAGTTTTAATCGCTAGTACGATAATGGAAAATGCTAAAAAAACATTTTATAGGTATTGTCTAGTACCGGAATGCCAACACACAATTATAAGTACACCAAGTAAAGTATGTTTTTCTGTTCGAAGAGATGCGAAAATACGTAAACAATTGTGTAAGGTTATGAGAAGAGGCGAAGTATCTCCAATATCTCATTTACATTGTTGTGAAGATCATTTCAATGTGAGTACATTGTATTTCGATAGTAAACATGAAGTGAATTGATCAGAAGTAAGTTTTGTTTGCATAAATGTTTTGTATATACCTGCCTCACCTAAATTACAAAAGGATAACTATTATTTGATAAACTATTACTACTTATCAGTTCATGCATTGTTTATATAGAAGTAAGATAGTTAGTCAATGCCTGTGTAATTGGTGTTGGACGCAAACGGGAAGGTCATCTAGCGTGATTAGTTACAAACATGAACATTTTACGTCATTTTAATGAAGGTTCCTTCTAAAAAACCCTGATTTTAATGCTGTCCCATTGTTTCAATCAAGTTACGACATGACTTGGAGGCCAGATCACTGAAGTTACGACATGACTTGGATGCGAGCTCACTATTGCCATCTACATGTCGCATCCATTTTGATCCAATTATAATCCCATAAGGTTGACTAACTATCTTCTATATAAACAATGGTTCATGTATTGTGGGATTGTGTTTTGACAAAACCGCTTTCAGTCATTGCTCTTGATGATTTACAATTGTCACCAGACCAAAATCGAACTATGTAATGGAAAACACTACAAATATATAAATAAAAACAAATTTTCTATGAAAGCTAGCACAGTATGAATATCAACCCAGATAAATTTCATAATGTGCCGTGACGTCATTCTTCGTTTCTACCAATGGTGATGCGTTTCGCAAATTTGAATTCCGCGCGCTTATGCACTTTTTGATTAAAGTTTTATGGAGTTAAATACAAACTAAATGATAAACTAATGGTTTAGGTGTAATTTCAAGACAATAAAGTATATGAGGTAAAAAAATCAAGTAAATTTAAATCACTTGCATATTCCCTATTCATTGAAAAGTGACTGAACTTCGACATTTTCTGATTCGTTGGCTTTGATTTCAATTTCAGAAATTCCAGAAATACTCAGAGAGGTGTCAAGTTTCTCTAATTGCAAATAATTCATAAATTTTTTTTGTTATCAAAGAAATTTGTGACCCTGAATCAAGCAGACCGCAAGCTAAGATGGTGTTACCTGATTTACCCACCAATCTTACCTTTACAGTAGGCAACAACACATCTGAAGGTGACTTTGGACATCTTCCAAATAAAAGTTGGGCTGCACTGTCAGTTGTTGGCTGATCAGAATGCTCTCCTTGAGATTTTTCCAAATGCAGTAGTGAATTGTGACCTTTTTGACAAATTTGACATTTGAAAAGGCTATTGCAGTGACCAAAGTGTTGATTCAGGCATATCCTACAAAATTTGTTTTTCTCTATGAAAGATATTCTTTGAGACACAGGAACGTTCCTGAATTTCTTACATTCGAATAATCTATGTTCTCCTAAAGAACAAAAGATGCATTTTTTTTACTTTTGACCAACAGAATTGATAGTTTGCAAATGAACAAAATGTTTTGAACCTCCTGGCTTATTTTATAGAGAGCTAATTGATTGCATTGATTTAACTTTTGTTTGTAAGAAATTCAAAAAACTCTTTTAAAGTTGGAAACTTTGTTTTATCTCGAGCATTGTGATATGATTGATTTGTATGGAAGTCATTTTTTTTGCACAGAATGCATAAGATCATATCCCATGAAGTTACCGGTTGCTTTAAGTTTTCTAAAGCACCAGTGTGCTGTTTGGCTTTTGCTACAAATTCCTTCAAATTGTTTGGAGAACATTTATTGAAAGAAGGTAACTCTAAAGTCTCATTTATATGTGCATTGATGAGCATGGCCTCGTCTTCATATTGTTCTTTCAAAAGATTCAATGCTAGTTGATATGATTCATTCTTCAAAGGCAAATTTGATATCAAAGACAAAGCTTCCCCTTTCAAATGACTCCGCAAATGAAACAGTTTCTCAACGTCATATCACTTTGATTATTTACATCACCTATATTTCGACTTTCTGATTGATTTTGATTAGTAAACTTGAATATAAGCCTTTTGATCTGTGAAAGAGTTTCAAAATTTAAGTTTTCGATTGCTTCAAACTGATCCTCTTCAGTTTCATCAACGGACAAAAGTTCTATTTGAGACTGCTGAAACTGTCTACAAACATCTACCAATGCGTCTTTTCGTGTTGAAGTTTTTCTGAATAATCATCTTTCTCATGTTGATTTCATTGAAAATATGAACAGGATGTTCATAAAGTCAGTTGTGGAATCATCTGCGACTGAGAGTTGGAATTTAGTCGCTGTTTTCCACGGTACAAGATAACCTCTCTTGGAAGGGATTCATGTTTTAAAGAGAAACATTCTCAATTGAAAATTGAATCAATACAATGTAGTTCAATGTCCAGCGTGGCTTTTGCCGGGGAAGTAGTTGTTTTCTGTTAGATATTACAAAAAAGTAACTTCAATTTTATCGTAGGGTTTTTTCCATTTCCAGAGGAGTCATGTATTGATTCAATTTTCAATTGGGAATGTTTCTCTTTAAAACATCTTTCTCATGTTCCACCAAAAATCTATTTATCCTCGTCATGGAAGATTTTGCAGCCTTGTTACCTTTCAAGGCACGAACTTGCTGTTCTTCTACTTTGGGAGGCATTTTGCCCAAGTAGAACACCTTATAATTATCAAAATGCTAGCAAAATTTGCAATGAAAAGCACTGAAATATAAAAAACCTGACTTATTCATCGACTAAACGGGTACTTTCCTTAACAGAAGTGACATGACAAAATGACAGGTTGAAGTTGGAATTCGAAAACATTTCCTCAATACCGCAGGTGCCAATCTAGTGGTGATAAACGGGTGAAGGAAAGGTTTACAAACGTCACTGAAGTCATCTCATGAAAGAAAGCAAACCATGACAGCAACCCTTCTGCGAGGTTCTTGAAAAGCATCATTTCCATATCGGGCTCGAAGGACCATTTTGATGTGCGGTAATACACATCAAGAACATATTTATTTACATAATATGTACACAATAAACCGTTTGAAACGGATATACTCGAAGGACCTTAAAATACATTTTTATATTTCTAAATTCGCCTTGCTGTCGGCTCGATTGACAATCAACAAGAACAACTGAATTACACATGTAAACCTTAACTACTTATGTTCGTAATAGTCAAGGAAATATCGAACAGGATTTATATTGGATTCAAATGGATGCGACATGTAGATGGCGACAGTGAGCTCGCATCCAAGTCATGTCGTAACTTCACTGATCTGGCCTCCAAGTCATGTCGTCACTTGATTGAAACAATGGGACAGCATTAAAATCCGGGTTTTTGAAGAAACCTGGATTAAAATGACGTCAAATATTCATGTTTGTAACTAATTACGCTAGATGGCACTCGCGTTTGGGTCCAATACCTTTTCCACAGCCATTGACTAACTATCTTACTACTATTTGAACAATGGTGATACCATTCAAAATGGTTTTTGTTCCATGTTTTTATATGAAACCGTTCAAAAGTCAACAGGGGAGGAGGACTTAAAAAAGCCGCACTGTATTAAAAGTAAACATATTAATTGGCACAAGAAGTGTTCATACAGAAAAACAGCAGGTCTTGTAAAAGCAAGGCAGGATATTTACCATCCCAAATAAAGAAAGGAATTAATCATATGAGTTTGCTCCTTCAGAACTATTTGTTTATTGTTTCTCTACAATTTGAGCCTCATTATACAGGGTAATAAATATGTAAATAATAGAGCATTCAATTATGAATAGGTGGTTGGTCGGAGAGGCCTAACAAAGCATACAAACATAGTACAAACATAGTAACAGTTATGACATATCAATCTATCAACCGGCGTATAATAATAATAATATAATAATACTTTAAGATCATCACATGATTTACGACAAGTCATAAATTGTATATAGTACAGTACACAAATAACGTTGAACAAATCAATAATAATAATAAAGTTTATTTAAACTTCAATGAAAAAGCATTACATCAATTTGTATAAAAAGGTATAAACGGTTTAATTATACCCGCGAAGTTAAAAACTTGTTGCGAGAAATTTCAGGTAAGAATTACATGTTTTGTAAACTTTTAAAATTCAACAAAATTATATTAAAAATAAACTACCTGAGTTAATCGAAGTGAAAGATATGAAATAAATTTCGATGAAACAATTGGCTTATGATTTAACAAAATATTACCTAATGTCGTAAAAGCATGAATAGGTTTTCTGTTTTGTCTTGAATTTATTTAAAAAAATCTATTTTTATGTCACTTGGGATTTGATTGAAATATCGTATTCCATTATAATTAATTAATAATTAATAATTAATAATTAATAATTAATAATTAATAATTAATAATTAATAATTAATAATTAATAATTAATAATTAATAATTAATAATTAATAATTAATAATTAATAATTAATAATTAATAATTAATAATTAATAATTAATAATTAATAATTAATAATTAATAATTAATAATTAATAATTAATAATTAATAATTAATAATTAATAATTAATAATTAATAATTAATAATTAATAATTAATAATTAATAATTAATAATTAATAATTAATAATTAATAATTAATAATTAATAATTAATAATTAATAATTAATAATTAATAATTAATAATTAATAATTAATAATTAATACTTAATAATTAATAATTAATAATTAATAATTAATAATTAATAATTAATAATTAATAATTAATAATTAATAATTAATAATTAATAATTAATAATTAATAATTAATAATTAATAATTAATAATTAATAATTAATAATTAATAATTAATAATTAATAATTAATAATTAATAATTAATAATTAATAATTAATAATTAATAATTAATAATTAATAATTAATAATTAATAATTAATAATTAATAATTAATAATTAATAATTAATAATTAATAATTAATAATTAATAATTAATAATTAATAATTAATAATTAATAATTAATAATTAATAATTAATAATTAATAATTAATAATTAATAATTAATAATTAATAATTAATAATTAATAATTAATAATTAATTAATGATTAATGATTAATGATTAATAATCATAATCTTTATTCTGAACCTAAGTTACATGAAAAGGCAAAGGATCGCTCAATGAGCGCCCTTATTACTTGACCTTTGGAGGAAGACGAACATTTTATTCAAAAACAAAAACTGAAGTAATACTAAACATTATTCTAAGTATATCCTACATATTCATCATCACTATTTTTAGCGTACGCTAAACTAAATTCCAATCAACTAGCGAAGAGTCAATTTTTCAATTTCTTCTTGAAATTGATCCGAGAGTAGTTATGAAAATCTGTTGGCAAATCATTGTAACAAATACAGGCAGTGTATGTGAAGCTTCGTTTGAACATAGAGGTGAGTGTTTAGGAATCACAAGACACCTTTGTTACGGGTATTGAATTTGTTCAAATCCCCAAATCGTTAAAATTTATTGAATAAATACACGGGATTTCTGGTAGACAATACTTTAAGCTAGAGTCGTTAGATGGAGTTTTCTGAGTTGGCTGAGTTTCAATCAGCTTTAGATATTGAGCTACTGATCCGATCAAACTTTCTGATTCTAAAAGAGAATTTTTTTTAGTCCATCGGCTTCAAATTTTGTCAGCGCAGGGCCATATACAGAGTCACAGTAAGAGATTCTGGAAATAATTAGGGATTCGCAAAGACTTAATTTCAATTCCGGATTTTGGGATTCTCTATGGGGATAGAGTTGTTGCAGAATATTATATGACGATTTGATCAGATGGTTCATATGCTTGGTAAATCTGAAATCAGAGTCTATCCACAGTCCCAAGTTCTTTCTGTCAGATGATAAAGGAATACTTTCTCCATCCACCTTAATATTTAATGTAGACTGTAGATGTTCGTTTGTCTTTCGGACCAAATAAAATCATGGTTGATTTTTTAGCATTGAGGTTTAGATTATGAGCATTTGAAATTTCAAGAGCTTGAAGAGCTTCATGTACCAATTTCTCAGCATTTTTTATGTTTTCATACGAAAATAGAAATAAGCTTGTGTACCATCAGCATAGTGATGGGTGGAACAGGTTTTTAGATGCTTGTGGAAATCTGAAATATAAATAGAGAACAACAAAGGCCCAAGTACTGACCCCTGAGGCCCACTAAAAGTGTTAATTCGGTAAGAGGACTTTTCTGTATTATACATTACACGCTGAAATCGATTACTGAGATAGTTTCTAATTAGTTCAACCGCTGAATTATCAAAACCGTAATATGACAATTTTTTACATAAAATCATTGAATCCATAGTGTCATACGCCTTACTATAATCCAACAATATCAGACAGCTTATCTTACTTTCATCTGTGGCTTTTATGATATCATCTATTATCATAGCTAGGGCAATAGTTGTACTGTGATTCTCTCTGAAGCAGTTATGCAACCACACAGACCGGTGCAAAAAAAACGCTTCGTTACAATATTCTGTATTTATATTCTTGAATATGCTGAGAGATGGTTTGATGGTGTCTTGGAAAGTTTGAGTCATGAGTATGAAACAAATGGTTCCAATCTGGCCGCATCTGATAAAGTCCATATGAACTTATTAAAACAAAAAAATAAAATAACAAATGATTACAATTAATAGTGGTACTAGAGATGGAGTGGAGAGATGGGGTAAGCGAAAAGTTCCCTTGAATATTGAGAATAAAAATAATTATTTTGCGAGAGATTTCGAGGAAAATAGAGAATGGTTTTTTTCTAATAATAATAATAATAAATGCTTTCATTGACATATATTCTCGTACAAACTACAATGAACTACAGGATGAATGAAGAATTGTAGAATCTTGTCAAAAGGCAGAGTTCAAATCACCTGTGGGCACAAGTGTTTGCTCTTCCATTCAACCATAATAGTAATAGTATAGTCAGTAATAGTATATTAAAGTATAAGTGGATAAAAAGGTCTTTCAAACACTCGCGATTTTTCGAAATAGAGCATGTGTTTGAAAGACCATTTATCCACGAATACTTTACGCTATTTTTTTCATTGGTGCAATTTGAAATGATAAATACTGGTATTATTACTACAAAAAAATGTTAATATGTACTAATAATGTGAAATGGTTGAATTCGTGAGGTGACATCACCTTTTGTTGTAAGATTTTCGTTGTCATGGAAATGATAAAAACAAATACATTTTCAATTTGTCATCAAAGATCAGTTGTCACTGTAGTGCCTAAAAATGAATTAAAATATCGATTCTTTGAATGGTGCAGTATCGCGGTTGATACGGCAGTAATGACGAGTTAATCAAATGGATGGAAAAGCAAAAGGTAACAGATATGAATGAACGAGTTGTTTATTTGACGTTACAAGGTACTGCTAGCTGTCAGATCAATAACAAAAAGTTATCATTTATTCTTCACGTTTTTCTAGTTGTTGATGTTACCATGGTAATTTAAAAAAACGCGCGTTTTTTAAAGTTCGATTTAAACACGCTGAGGCGTGCTTTAAATAGGCAAAATGGGGCACCAATGAAAAAAAATAAAAATAGTATATTTCACAACGAGTTCAGTGCGTGCGCGACATGTTCCCGTGGGAGACGAAGCCGAACACGGGAAAAAGCATTTATGGACTAGTAATGAACGATATTTTTCATTATATCTACCTGCAAACCACAGATTGTTAAGAAACATTTATTTTTAATGATGAAGGAACAAAAACATGTAGTATTAATTGAAATATTTATGGTACAAAAATATCCAGAAATTGGCACAAAACAAGCGTTATTTACCCTGTTGGTAAGGAAATATTCAAACAATTTGCTATTTCTAGAGAACTGTCAACAACATATTATTTAATATTGACATGTAAATAGGCAGCTATAATGACACCAGCATACGGAAAAATTTTCCGCGCGGGCGCACGGAAAAACCCTTTTTCAGTATGCTAAATGAGCATGTAAATAGAGTATTTTCAGATAGGTATAATGAAAACAGGGTGCTATTATGTTATTTAACGATTTAACCAATAATATATGATCAGTATCTCGAAAGAAGTTTTAGGTAGAGCATAGGACTGACTCTACTTGAAAGTATATTTCATTTAATTGTTTCAGAAGCGAAAGGAGGTGTTGCCATTCCTCGCCAAAGAGCTTCTAGAGGTAGCATAGCGAAATCATTGCCTATGAATATTCCAACATTTATGTCCCAAGCTAGAAATATTTCAGCAGAAGATTTGGATGATTATGTGAGTAAAAAATAAGAGATTTGAAGTTGCTTATATATTCTAGAGTTAGAAAAAAGTTATATAGAACATGTGTCATTAATCCACCCTTTCAAATTATGTTATTCACGAAAGCAAGGGCACATTCGCAGATGTGTGTATAAGTTTCATCACGAAAATAAGGTGCCGACATTAGAAATGATTCATGATAAATTACGTGAATATCCAGGTTATGTTTATAAATCATTAGATATTTTGCAAAACATTTCAATTGATTGCGATTCCAAATACAAAAAAATTTGATGAACGCATGGTTATTATGGAGTCAGTACGAATCGTTGTCCATCAACAAGACTACTTAAGAAAAAAATAAAAGAAATGAGAATAGAGACATAAATTATATCTTGTTGAGATGTGGTTTGATACCCATGCTGTCATTAAATTCGGTTGGGTAGATAAAAGCAACAAGTATACTTTGAAATAGTCTGGATACCAGGTAACACGGGCCCAGAAGGAAACGAAATAGCGGACGCCTTAGCAAAAGGGGGGCCGAAACAACGTTCGCTGGACCAGAACGGGTAATCGGTTTAGCATAAAGCACTGACAATAATGTCATAACAGCCCAGGCAGACAATAAAAGACTCGAGTATTGGTGTAGTTTACCGGGCCTAGCCCATTCCAAAGCATTTATCACTTGTATAGTAGGATTGCTTACTGGCCACTGCAAACTCAAACATCACATGCATAAAATCAGACTTGCACAAGATGCAGACTGCCGGCTATAATGCATGGAGGAAGATAAAACGGCTAAATACATTCTGTGTAGATGCCCTGCAGCGGCCAGAACCAGATTTTCGATATTTAGCAGTACGGCAGTCAGGCCAGAAAACCTGGTAAATGGTTTTCCCAATGCATTCCTCAATTTCGTTAAGAGAGGTCGCTGGTCTAGGTAGCGGTGGCGAGAGAAATTGACAAATATGACAGTTCCCGCAGAGTGAAGTTCAGAGTTACATCAGTTAATAGACCGTAAATAGTAATTAATTACCCTCTGAATTAATAAATAGTACGAAGAAATTATGATTTAAACCGATTAGCCGTGTATTTCACGCAAATTCCTGATGGACAGCATTGAAGTACTCCCATCAACTCCTCCAAATATAACGTTGGGAATTTACGAAAACACTTTGGAAAAGTTTATGCAATGGCGCAATACAAACAACGTCCAATCATTCTCCGAAAGGGTAATATTAGCCTACCTATCTGAATTATCAACAAAGTTTAAATCTTCTTCCTTATGGAGTCACTACTCAATGTTGAAAAGCACCCTTAGTGTTAAGTACAACGTACAAATTGGTGATTATCCGAAAGTTCGCGCTTTCTTGAAACGGAAAAACGAGGGATACATTCCTAAAAAATCACGCCTTTTGGAAAAGGAACACGTATTAAAATTTCTCAAAGAGGCACCCGATGAAAATTTCCTTTAATTCAATCTCTTAGTAAAAGGTCGTAGAAAAAGTATAGTGTGCACCACGTGCGTGAAGACTTTTTTACGCTCGTGCGGATTGTGAAACTCGCCTGCGGCTCGTTCCACAAACTTCCACACTCGCGTAAAAAAGTATACTTCAAGCACTAGATACACAATATACTATTCTTGCAATAATTTTGCAGTAGTGTTCCATATAGTTTTAATAACACTTTCCTTGTAATCAATTCCGTCAATTTTCCTCATATTAAATGCCCAGTCTTTCAGAATGAATGCCAGTCAGTCAGTGGTATTTTGTGCGTCTAATTTGTAGTTGCGATCGACACAGAATGTCATAAATTGTTTCCATATATAAAATTTTTATTTTTTTTGTAGGCACAGGTACGTTTTCATCTATGTTTTGGTTGATAATTTCATTTGAATGGCACCGAAGCGACTCATTTTGATACAATCAGGTACTAATATTGATAGAACTGCCAAACTCTGTGTTGCCGTGGTTACGTCGTTGAAAATACCGAAGCTGACACTCCATTCAGAATTGAAAGACAGCTGGTGTTTTCGCGATAATACAAGTTGTCTTTGTTTTGCAAGTGGTTAGATTATGTGAATATTTCAAGATAAGTGAAATAGTCATTAAAATACGTGATCTCTTTATGTAATCAACAATAATCAACTAGTTTCTGACAAATTCTATACTTGTTTATGCATTTATTTAAAAAAAGTATTATTATTATTATTAAGTTCCACAGGATATCGCTATTGATTGTTCATGGTTTGTAACTACAAAGGGCATACGTTATAAAATCATTACATATTTTGGCAGCAGGCTGACCGACTATATGTGAAATTTCAACTGAGTTCGTATAAACTATGCTTAGTTGACTATACCAATAAATATAGAAAATAATCAGTCATTAAAAGTTCAAAATCCTAAACGCTAATGTTAAAATATATGACAAACACATGATGTTTACATGGATGAATCAAAATTGGTAAAATTTGAGTTCTCAAGTGTAATAAGCCTTTTACTGAAGAATAGTACCTATCAAATTTTATTTCGAATGTGTAAGCTGCATTGTTTGAAGCTTATAAGGAAGAGTATTGTGAAATTTGATCCCCATATATAGAATGCTTCAACAGGCGAGAGTGATATATGTTCAGGAAGTAGGGAGATTTGGTGTCAAAACACCCGAGGCATATTCTCCACTAATGTCAGATTTGAATGAACTTTTGCAAAATATGAGTTGGGCTTGCCAAAAATATGGCGCGAAAGATTTGTTTTTGATCATTGAATAATTTGAGAAATAAAATAAAATACAGTGAGCACATAAAGGTTGGAATAAATTCGCTAAAATATTTACAGGGTCAATTTTAATTATCAAACGTGCACCTTTTTTCATAATATATCACTTTTTCGGGTGAAGTCATAATTGTGTTTGTTATGAAGTCCTCGATTTTTTTTTTAAATTGCAACCCCCAAATACAGACTTATTTTCGTACAAGTCTTCTCCAAAAGTCACCGTACTGTATCAAATAAAAAAATATAAGAAAATTATAAAAAAACATACTGCCAACTCCTAATATCCGCTAAAAAAGCTTTTAATGAAAAATGTCTACATAAATCAGATAACTATATATAATAAAAAAGTATGGCAAATCATAAATTAGGAAGCAGTTAGGAATAAAAAAGTTGTACTTCCTTATCAGATGTGACAGTAGATGACCTAAATTCTTTCTTTGTGTGCAATGCTGCTGGACTTGTGCAGGAATTAGCTAAAACTGAGGTCAGCGCTGAATCTCTATTAGATAATCTGACATTAAATTTTATCAACTCAATGTATCTACACCTGATTATGTAAGAGTTCTCATTCAACTAAAGAACAAGAAAACCAAAGGTAATTAAATAGCTGCCTAGAGCAAGGCATATTTCCTTTAGAATTGAAAAGGGCTAAGGTATTACCAGTGTACAAAAAAGGTGATCCATCTTCCCCAAATAATATCAGGCAAATATCCATATTGCCAAAACTATTAGAAATAAAAATATACAGCAATTAAACGTCCTACCTCGATTCCCACAATGTACTTATACCAGAACAGTACGGCTTTAGAAGGGGACTCTCCACTGCAAATGCAATATGGTTGCTATGCAACATTGAAGATAGTTTTGAGAATAAAGCTAAATTTATAACTCCGCCGTCGTAGCTACAGTTGACGCAGCCGAAGATGAAATATGCTTAATAAGTACTGTTTATAAACTCCGCAGCGACACGTTGCCGCTGCAGTTGCCGTAGGAAGATAACCAACTTTCATCTCTGACAACTTTGGCGTTTTTTGGTTTTATTTATTCGATTTGTCTAGGTTAGTGACATACAACTCTTTTGGACTCTTTTGGAATCATTTACTCATATAATTGAAATATAATCCTATACTGAAAACGCATGTGCTGGTGAAGCGGTCGGTCAGTTTATAAATTAACAAGTGAGTGTGGAAATCCGCCTTTCGCTCGGAAATTCGGATGTCTATAATACGACACGTGTGAATCCACCTCTACCGGGAATCCACCTCTAACGGCAATGCACCTCTAACGGGAATCCGTCTAGATCGTAGAAATTTGAAGTGCCTATTAAAACTGAAAGCTCGGAAGTTGATGTTGATACCCATTTTTTAAACTATAATTATTTTACAATAATAATCTGATAATACGACCCGCGTGGATCCACCTTTAGCTCGGAAAACTTCAACGATACCTATTTTTTAAACTATAATTATCTTACAATAAGATAATTATTGTAAGAATTATTGAAGAAAACTCTTCAGAAACTTTTTGTTATTCTGTTTGAGTACAATAAAACTGTCCGTATACATTTTTTCGATATCTTGTTTCGTTCTTAATTTTTTGGTGTTTGAAAACCCAAAAAAGGCGCAATTTCTTCTAAGTCCACATCTAAATTTTTTTTTTCAAGATATCAAAAAATTTCATAAAAACTTTTTGTTAATCCGGTCGAGTGCAATGAAGTTTCCGGACCCATTTTTTGATATCTTTCAATTTTTTATTTTTGTTCAAAATTTTTTCTAAGTCCAGTAAAAAAATGCCCACTTTTTAAAGTTTAGTCGATTTTTCCGAAGTTATTTATCATGATATGGAAAAAGTTCATTTGACTTTTTTGTAGACCTATTCAAGGACAATAAAACTGTAGGTATGCATTTTTCTAATCCAGTTTCGTTTTCAAGTTTTTGGCGATTTTAGACACAAAATACACACTTTTTGAATTTTTTTCTGTTTTTCCATCATTTTTCCACGTTTCAATCGAGTCGGAGAAAAGCGGTTCAGAGCGTCCGTACAGTTTGTTAAGACGTATTCGAGGATATTTTAAGAATTTCGATTTTATCATTAGTACGGTCAATATATCGATTTTCCAGTTTTTTGGAAATATTTCCTGGGCCATTGATTTTTTCGAAAACATTTTCGAACATTTTTTATTAGACATACGTCGATCATAAAAGTAAATTTGTTGTTTCGACTGTACGATTTCCCCACCATTTCAACCTCCAATCTAGTGTCGTTAGCGCTAGGCAACCCTGCTCTGTCGCTAGTGTCAGTGTCAGTAGCTTTTATAGTCCCGACGATCAGATTGCTTAAAAGTGATTGAAAACTGATGAATTGTTATCGCAATGGCTCGAACCAATTTAATTCACAAAGTTCATTAAGAGGCTATCATATTTGGGGCGTTTTTTAGGATAAAAGTCAATTGATAACTCAAAAACGTTTCGTCGTATCGATTTCAAACAAGGACGGGATTCTAGAGGAAGTTCGATTCTAGGTACTTGCTGTAATGGAAATTGAAATTTCAATCCACTTTTCCAAAAAAAATCTCAAAAATGTCCAAAAAATGCTGTTTTTTGATCTTTTGGGTAGATTAACAAATAATTTCAAAAAAACATTACAGCACGCACATAAATCAACGTTTTACCTTTCTTTTGATGCCAAATTCATTTCTATTGGACAAAGATTGCTTCAAATTTTAATGGAAGTGAAATACCAATGCAGCTATAGTCAGAGTAAACGATATTGTGGACACTTAAAGCTGGCGGCACTATCAAAGGAAAAAAAAAGGTCGTAAAAATGAACCGGCTGAGAATTAGTCAACGTGGACTGTCGAATTGGCGTTTCGTATTGGATAGCTTGTTCTAACCAGGTCTTATGATTGGCTGAAGAGACATAAAATTAATATTGAAGTATTGTCACGGTGACCAATAGAAATCGCGGAAGGTTATCGCCGTCGTGTCATCGATGTTTAGTTCAGGAACTGATCACATTGGAGTGCTGAAATTTGAGATTGTTGCTGTTTTGTTTTGTAGGTCCCCAGTTACAATTACCTACTTCAAAATTTTTATTTATTGTCTGTTTGAAATGTGGCGTCTTTGGACAAGTCCTGTGATTGAAAATATTGAGTGTAATAATAACGCTGACTTTTTCCAGTGCAGTGATTCCGATAGCGATTGTGAACAATGCGAAAAAGAGATACCACCAGTGAATAAGATTCGAATGCATTTGAATATTGAAACACAGGAAGTATGTTTCAATGTATATAAGAATCTGAACCATAAGTTTGGTTTCGAGGGAAACAAATTATTACAAACAACGAAATTCCTCTTTCAACTGTACGTAAAATAGTCAAAAATAAACCTTATGAAAGCAAGAAACAATGTGATAAAGGATTATCAAAACCATTAGATGTTCATCTGATAAAAGCATTGAAAAAAACAATATACGAGGGCTGACAATAAAGTAAGGTCTCCAATTTTTTTTTTCATAGAAAATGACATTTATTTACAAAAAGCGATACACCGTTGGAAAGGCCAAGGTCTTGGCTACTTTTCTACATAATCGCCATTTTTTTCCAACACCTTGCGCATCCGCACGATGAACTTGTCTATGCCGGCAGAATACCACTCTCCGTCCGCCTCGCGCAGCCAGGTGTTGACCTCTTTCTGAACCTCCGCGTCACTATCAAACTTCTTCCCTCCGAGGTGTTTTTTCAGGGCGGGGAACATGTGGTAGTCACTGGGGGCCACGTCGGGACTATAGGGAGGGTGATCGATGATTTCCCAGCCAAATGTCTTGAGCAGGCCAAGGGTAACGTTGGCTGTGTGCGGGCGCGCGTTGTCGTGGTGAAATTTCACTCCTTTGCTCAGCAATCCCGGGCGTTTGTTTTTTATGGCACGACGAAGCTTTTCCAGGGTCTCACAGTACCTTGCTGCATTGATAGTGGTTCCCCTTGGCATGAAATCCACCAACAATACCCCGTGGCGATCCCAAAACACCGTAGCCATCACCTTGCCGGCTGACAGTGTCGCCTTAAACTTTTTGGGTTTCGGAGAATCGCTATGGCGCCATTGTTTGGACGACTCCTTTGTTTCGGGTGTGTAGTGATGAGCCCACGTTTCATCCCCCGTAACAAACCCTTCCAAAAAATCATCGCCTTCCTCTTCAAAACGGGCCACAACTTTGGTCGCACATTCCACGCGCCGCTTCATGTGGTCTTCGGTCAGCTGTTTCGGCACCCATCGGGCAGAAACTTTGTGGTACTGCAACTTGTTCACAAGGATATGACGGATTGTTTCGCTGCTACACACTCCTCCAAGCTTCTCTTCCAAGTCCCTAATTGTCGCACGGCGGTTTTTGAGCATTTCTGCCTCCACTGCTTGAACAATCACATCCGAGACCGACGGTCGGCCACTTCTCTCCTCGTCGTGAACATTAGTGCGCCCGGAATTGAACTCGCGGCTCCACTTACGCACGTTTTTTATGTCCATACACTTTTCCCCGTAAACTTCAACTAGTTGACGATGGATTTCAATAGGTGTCACCTTTTTCGCACTCAAAAAACGTATTACAGAACGCAATTCGCACTTGGACGCTGACGCGAGTGGTACCTCCATCGTTGACGGCTGCTCAGCCAAGACTGAGCGGTCGGGGAAGCCTCACCCAGCAGCAAAGTGGTAGTGGGGGAACCAAGGAACACGGCGGTGTTGCCAGATTTCGCCTAGCGCGTGATCCGGCGAAGTTGCAGCGTTGGAGACCTTACTTTATTGTCAGCCCTCGTACGACAGTTACGAAAGCAATGAGATACCTACCATTGAAGTTATAAGAAAGAAATTGAATACTGTCGGCCATAACGTGAACTGCTGTGATAAAACTTTTCAGAATTGGATAAAGAAAATGGGATTTAAATTCAAAACAATAAATAAACGTCAAGCAGTTATGGAAAGCAGAAAAATAGTAGATTCACGTAATAGTTACTTGGAACAAATAACTAAATATAGACAAGAACATAGGCAAATTATCTATTTGGATGAAACCTGGTGTGACACACACGACACAGTTAGGAAAGGATGGACTGATGGTTCAAGAATGTGTACGCCTAAAATGCCTGCAAACAAAGGATCGCGACTAATCATTGTGCATTGCGGAGGAAGTGAAGGATGGGTTCCGAATGCTTTAAAATTATGTGGAAAAAAAGTTGAGGACTGTAATGTTGACTATCATAAAAACATGGAAGCTAATATTTTCGAGGAATGGTTTGAAAACACATTGATCTCAAATTTGGATACAAATAGTGTGATAGTTCTTGACAATGCTTCATATCATTCGCGACAACTCATCAAAGTGCCGAATAAAAACTCAAGGAAAGATGTAATACAAAGTTTTTTAATGGACAATAATTTGTATTTTGAAGACTGCTACACGAAAAAACAACTACTTGAAGTTTTACAGACAAAGAAATTTGAAAAAGTATACGCCCTTGAGCGTATTGCTGAAAAGCATGGACACACTATATTGAGACTTCCCCCTTATTTTTGTGTTTTCAATCCCATAGAGTTAATTTGGGGAAAATTGAAACAAAGAAGGTAATTGAGCTTATTAAAGAAGAAGTAACTAATATTACCAAAGAAGACTGGCAAAAAAGGATTGACAAAGTAATTCAAGTTGAAAAGGACTACATGAAGATTGGACACTTCCATATTAATGGTGGAAATAAATTTATTATAGATTTAAATGATGACAGTGATAGTGAAGAAGAAAATATGGAAGGAGTATTAGAACCGTTCGAAGAAAATTAGTTAAGTGTTTTTAAAGTGAATAATCTGTAAATATGTGAGTTAGAAGAATTTATTGTTTTTTTATGCGTTTTAGGATGTTGCTATAATTGATATTTGAGAATTATTCTTTTTGAAATATTTAGTGTTTTTTCAATATAGGTAATCCGTTTATTTTAATTCCTACCGTTCCACCCACATATCTGGATGAATTTTCCACTTCACACTTCTTTTCAGATGAGAAAAGTGCTCTCACATACCATATCGCTATTGTGATTCTTACATATTCAGAAGTAATTTTTTAATTACGAAATTCATTAGCTCCCGTACTATATTCTTAAAGGGGAACTGTCTGAAGGTAGGTTGCACTATATCGTTTACTTGGACTATACCTCTATTACACTGGTCGACAGTGGTTTTGTTGCCCTTGATGTAAGAGTGGTTTCGAGTAGGTACCTCTATACCAACAATTCACGAAACTATGGATGGTTTTGGATGATTGGCTCCGGTTTTTTTCAAAATCTTCATTTTCATTTTTTTTTATTAGTAAACATGAGAAAGACATAACAAGTATGTTCTTAAATATTAATATTTAATTAACATATATAAAAGTTGAAAAGGAGAAAAAAGTCATAAAATTTATTTTAAACTTTAGAAAAATGCATTTTAGTAGCTTTTTATTAATTTTTTCTTGGGTCCAATCTCTTTCTAAAGACCAGCAGTAATCTACCATCATGTGACGGTCCCATATATCCTGATATATGTCTTCCATCACTTTTAGAATATGGTGGAAGCGCTCTCCCTGTTCTTCACTATTATTTCCCAGAATCTCAGGAAATCTATCCAGATGACTGCGGAGAAAGTGTATGCTTATAGTTGCTCCTAAAATTTTAAAGCTCTACAACATCTTTTGCACAATATCCCTATTTGGTGCTTCATAGATTCCTAGAAAATTTTCTACCACTAACACAAAACTTCTCCAAGCTTCACTTTCAGAATTACTTATAACTTTCATAATTTTTGAATCTTTCATCAATTTCCGGATTTGCGGGCCATCAAATATTCCAGCTTTCAACTTTTCAATGCTCAGTTTTGGAAATGTCTTACAAATGTATTCAAAGCATTATCCTTTCTTGTCGAACGCTTTGACGAATTGCTTCATCATACCTCATTTGATATGTAGTGGCGGAAGTATGATCTTTCTCCACGATCATCACAGAATTTGCCAACTCTGAAATCAAATTTGTTTACAGAATGCTGGAATTCTCTCTCTTGAGATTGAAGAAATATTCTTCAGCATCTCTGCCCCCATGCAATTTAAATGTATTTACATTCTCTCTCTTGTAATAGAATAATATTGTCACACTGGTTAGCAATAATAACATTAGCCTTGACGCAGTTGATTGTCATCGTAGTGGCAAAATTTGAGTAAGTGTCAAAATTATTGCTGTCACGTTTCTTATCTTTGATCGTGGAGAAAGTATAGTCTGCTACTAGGTTAGAATGAAAATTCGTGATGCTCGTGGTTCACTTTCCACTTGCATCGAATTTTCATTCCTCTACTTAACAATGGCTCATTTATTTTATTGGCTCTACCAACAATTAAGGATTCTCTGGAGGGCCACACATCTTGTTCACAGTAAACTTGCTTCGCTCTACTATCCCCAATACAATAAAGCAAGGGTGTTTCGTTTATTATTATTATTGAAATTAATATTTAACAAAACCAATTTAATATTTTGATATTCTCCTTTGATTTTTGTTGAATGAGCAATTGGTATTGATGCGAATTCATTTCCATTGTGCAGAAAATAGTTATTTTTGTATCTACTGCGTGAAATGCTACTTTGGTGATCGATAACTGATTTTTTTAAAGAGGCGCAGCCGAGTTGAAAAAATAGTCGAGATCACCAAAGTATTTCGTGCACAATTTGTTAACAAAATTTTTTCTTACACACGTCAAAGAATATTGTTGTGAAATAAGTAATACCATTGTTTAATAGAGAAAAGATTCTGTATACCAAAAGATTCTCTATAAACAATGGTAAAACCTTTGCTTAGCTTAATATAACAAATAGTGTTGACCTGGCTCAAAACGTTTTCCGAAATCAAGTAATTATTATGAAAATAAAATGGCATTTGTTTATTGTTGAACATTTAGAAATAAATGATTTCTTGGATTTTTGCTTGATTGAGAACCATCATAAAGGTTAAAATGTAAAAATGTCATATAGTTTACATGTAGTATACGGTATCGTGGTAAAGTAGGAAAATTAAAAAAGGGTCACTTCGCATATTGTTATAAATGCGCGAACCCTGTTATTTTTTGACATTTGTAGAAAAAAGTACATTAGAATCAAAATTCAACAAATGAAACAAAGTATTAACCTCACATTAGCAACTTACCCGACTTTGTCATTTCAATGAGTTTTCGGGCATTTACACGGAGTGGGGGGCATGGGTGTGGGGAGGGATATGTCGATGCTTCAAATCAATGCGCAGAAACCAAATTTTAACAAGATACCAAACACTTCATAATAATTTGTGTTCTAAAAAGCCAACTAAAAGTGTGAATTATTAATAATATGAAATAATCCAAAATCATAAAAACCAGAGCCAATTCAGTACTTTCATGAATATATTCGAAAACTGAGGACTTGAAAACATAGAAACCAGCAGAGGTATCCAGGGCAACAAAAAAAAGTATTTTTTTTGTAGACCTGTGCTGTGAAAATCATCGTGAGGAGCTGCCGCAGACGTAGGTACATAGAATCGAACGTCCTCTAGAAGCATGTCTTTGTTTGAAATCGATACGACGAACCGTTTTTGAGTTATCGACTCTTTTACCAAAAAAAAACCGTCCCAAGTATGATCCCGCTCATGGCCTCTTAAACAAAGCCATTTCAAAAAAGACGAAATGCAGTCGCAGCGATGTTGACTGCAAAAAAGTTAAAAATGGAAAAACGAATGTTATATGATGATCGTTCTTGATTTATGCAAATGTGCAGATCTTCACAAAAAAAAATCATGAATTCCGACGCAAATGGAATCGGGCCAAACTAAAAAGAGAGGTAAAATATACTACGAAAACCAAAAAAGTAATCACAAATTTTCTGGTCCAAAATTCCCATATAATTATATGCTGACGACAATATGGGCAGGGAGGCTGCCCAATTCTCCAATTATCGAGTTTTAATTTTCTATATTTCCTGGTCTATTTATTTTGGGATATATTTCTCGTGTTCCTTACGAGCTGCAGCGCGTTGGTGCAATTGCTCTTGACGTGGTCATTTTTATGCTTTCATCGATCAAAACATTTCCGACTTTGGGAGCTTGTATTTCGATTGATTTCAGTAAGGCATTCGATACCATCAACCATGAACTTCTTTTTGCCATACTACATTTTGTGGGATTGGGGAATGATACTATAGCATTTTTCCGAAACTATTTATCGAACAGAACTCAGATAGTAGATCTTAACAAATCTAGATCTCTTCATCGTCGAATAACATCTGGTGTTCCCCAGGGTTCTATACTCGGCTCCATCATTGTGTACACTGCTCAGTTGGCAGCTAATTTGAATCATATTAAATATCATATGTACGCCGATGATACGAAGCTGTACTTGTCTTTCAAATTGGATGATTTTACTCCTAGGATAAATACAATAAACAGGGAAATAAACCATCTAGTTGATTTGTCAAAGAAACATGCTCTGAAAATCAATATTAGCAAATGTTCTGTTATGGTGTTTGGAAGGCCGCACACAAAATCCAAAGTTGGGGCGATACATATAAATATAGATGGAAATGAATTACCTATCGTAAGCAACATGAAAATTTGGGGGTTATTATCGATGACGAATTAAAATTTAGGAAACACATATCGAGTCTAATTCAAAAATCATTCGGGAAACTAAAAATTCTTTATCAGCATAGACATACCCTGAACACAAATACAAAATTGTTGTTATGCGACGCTTTGATTCTCTCAAATTTCAATCATTGTGATACTGTTTACCACAATTTTCTGAATACCACTTAACAGCAAAGAGTCCAGAGGGTACAGAATGCATGTATGAGGTTTTCATTTGGAATCAGGAGAAAAGATCATATTTCGCATAAATTAAAAACTGCTAATTGGTTGAATATGTACAATAGGCGCATGCTTCATATTTCAGAATTATTTCAGAAAATAATAATGTTGAAAACACCATCGTACCTTCACGAAAAAATCAGATATCGAACTGATGTTCATAACGTGAATATCAGGAATAAGTCTATCCATATCACTAAACATAGCACACAACAATTCAAGAGGTCATTCACATATAACGTAGCGCATGTTTATAATGATACCCCAAACAACTTTAAAAGCTCTAGCATTGTATCTTTCAAACTTAAATTTAAAAAAATGCTATTTTCTAATCAATAACAAATTATCATCTCTCATAACGCGTTGAATGATTGTTTTTTAAAAGGTAGTAAGTATATAAAGTTTTGGTAGTTTTTAAATAGAAATGTAATTGTTAAAATTAGTTTAGCAATAGATCGTAAGGTAGTACTTATATAAAGGTTTTGGTAATACATATACAGGGTGTCGGGTAAACCTTGTACAATATTGAAACTGGTGACAGACCAGGTCATGACTGTTCAGAATATTGGAATTTCACCTTAGTAAAAATTTCACCGTTTTCGAGATAATAAGCATTTTCTAAATTTCTGGAAAATCACTACCTCATCTGGGATTTTTGAGTGCCATGTCTACAAATTGGGACCAATTCAAATATCTTTGCTGCTGAAGATTACTGATGAGTGATGCTTCCAGACGGACGAAACAGTTTTTCAGAAAACGATACAATTTTTCAAAAAATTAGGGTAAAATGCCAGATTTGAGTTTCACCAATTTTTTTAACAAAAGTTTGACATAATTTTTTGAAAAAAAAACATAACCAAGTGGAAGTGGATATTCATTACGAAAGAATGCCCATTTGGTCCAGACTCTACCATGGTATAAAACATACGATAATTATTGTTGGACGAAGTAGAATTTCGATTATATTAGAGTGTGATGTTATTCTGAGTTAAAATCAACTCCATTAGACTCTGTCAGTAATGTCTTTTACTTTCATCCTATCAAGATTAAATTATTAAATAATTATAAGTAATAACGAATCAACTGCTTAGAAGCATTCAATGAGATGTAAAGAAGTAAATACTAATTAAAGGTTTTTTGAATCAACATAGACTATAAACCACAACAACGATTATTCAACATCGCACTGAAATATATTATAAAAATGTTATTTTCCATCCACTCATACGCAGAAACGACATCTTTTCAAGAAGAACCTTTTCAAATGCGTGATGGGTAATAGCCTCCAAATCAGCGATTCTCTGAGCGGCATTGTGCAATCAGATATCGTTCTGCATATTGCGCTTCTGCAGCAGTATCACTACCTCCACATTCACCATAAATGTTGTGCATATGCGCATATTCTCGGGGAGCATAACGTGTGTACGGCATGACAAAGAAATAAATACCACTGAATGTAACAAGCGGAATAATTTAAAAAAACTACGCCAGAAGTCACAAAATGTGACAGCCCCATACAGGATTTTTTCAATTCTATTTACAGAAGATCTGCACAATGCTGTATTTCATTTTTTCATTGAGAAATTATTGCTTCTGCGGACACAACACAGGAGTTAGAAAAGTTTTTGATTTTCGACAAGGATTCACCTCCTGAAAAATGTTGCACTCATTTGGTTACACCCTGTATATCTGTCGGTCTCTGAAACTTCGTTGGAATCAGGATGTTAGACAATTGCGACATTTATCACAAGAATTCCTATTAATCGGTGCCATGTCGGATAATCGACATTTCATTTCGATAATTTAATTAGGCTTAATTAATTACATGAAAAGTTAATTTTATTGACGCTACCAAGCAGTCTCTTCTTTATTATTAATGATCATTTCCACATTTTATCTTGATAAAATCGAAATAAAATAATTTTTGGGCGTAAGTATAAAAGTTGATGGAAGCCTAGAATAAAACCACACCTAGATCAATGGAAATCACTTCCTCCAAAAACAATTATAGTTTGTTTTATACCATGGTAGAGTCTGGACAAAATGATCATTCTTTTGAAATGAATGTACACTTCCATTTGGTTATGTTTCTTTCAGACAATTATGTCAAACTTTTTTTTTAAAAAATTGATGAAACTCAAATCTATCATATTACCCACATTTCTTGAAATTTTTTTTCACTTTCTGAAAAACTGTTCTATAGGTCTAAAAGCATCACTCATCAGCAAATATATTCGAATTCATCTCAATTTGTATACATGGCATTCAAAATTCCAAGGTTAGGTAGCGATATTCCAGAAATTCTTAAAATGCCCATTATCTCGAACACGGTGATATTTTTACTGAGGTGAAATAACGATATTCTGAACAGTCATGAGCTGGTCTATCACCAGTTTCAATATTGTACAAGGTTTACCGGACACCCTGTATATATAGAAATTTTGTATTTGTTAAAATTAGTTTGGTAAACAGGTACAAGAGGAAGAATGGATGATAAATCCAATCTTGTTACCTTTTGGCAGATAGCGATCTTCTCTCTTTTTCCCCATTTGTAATCAATTGTCAAATTTGTCAATAAATAAATTTATTATTATTATAAAGGTGGACGAATTTTTCAATTTTTGGTTATTAGCATTGTTATCGAGTTTATTGACATGTGTTAGTTTTCCATCAAATTTGTAAGACGCGTTTCTTCTGTACAGCGTGTTATTTGAAACAATGATTACATTTGGCCTATGGTGCTATGATTTAAAAATCTATCGGGGAGCAACTTTGAGAACAATTATCTCCGATTCTAAATGGAAGAAAATTCTCAAAAAATGTAGCCACTGTAGAGAAATATCATACCAAATTTTTATTGTATTTGTAAGAAAACTCTAGCGTTCCAAATACCTTAAATTATATTTAACCAACAGATCACAGACAGTAGAGAGTCAAAACAACAGAAGCCAATTCAAAGGGATCCATCCTGGAACTTCTACTGTTTCTCCTATATATCAATGACTTACCATGTAATATAGCGGCACATAATAATTGGTCCGTACTATTTGCTGATAATGCCACATTCACAATCATCCTCTAGTACACATGTTCTGTATAACTTTTCTGTTTAATAGCGATTGTTTGAATTTATGCTGTCTGTTGAAATTTTGACTGTGAAAGTGAAGAAAATATTTCTCATTTAATTTTTCCAGCCCGAGGACACCAACCTTGATATTGCAGCTAGTATAAAAGCACTTGCTCAAAGTGTTCACGGAGATGCGGTTTTTGGTGAACTTCCCCGACCGAGATTCAGTACTCAGATTTAGGTAGTTTTCGGGTATCAAGAACTACCTTTTGCGTGACCCTCGTCACGGTGCTAACCTGAAAGTTGAAGAAATACAAAAAGGGCATATTCTGTTCAGTATTTAGGTTTAGTCACTTTTGATATAGGATTTTTGAAGATTTATTTTTGGTACATTATGTGTTGAAAATATATATAGACTTTAAGTAAAAGTTTGGTCTGGGCCGAGAAAGCGTGCATTTATCCAACAGAAAAATATAACGAGTTAGCAATATGTAATAATACATATAATCGCCTGATCTTTGTTTTTTTGCGGGAAATTGTTTATAAAGTTTTGACCTGCACAGGTGCGTTTCTTTTTAGGGTCTGGAATAAAAATCTGAAAAGTTCCTACCTGCGCGGCGGATGAAACAATCCCAAAATCGCGAAAAACTACCCACGATGGACACTCTGTTCTAGTTGTTTTTAAATTAAACACGGAATCAATGGGGTGACGGAAATGAGGAAAAAAAATTCTCATTAAATTCGTCATAAAAAGTGTCATACTGATAATTTGACTAATAGGTCAAGTTATAGATAAAAATAAGAGGCTCTTTTCACACAAATTGAAAGACGCAAAAGGCCTATACTACTTTTTATAAGATAGTTCGTAAATGAAACCCCCGGTTTTCGCCACAGCAAAATCGCTTTGTGGAATTTTTTAAACAAGAAATAGTGAAAAAATTACAACTTTTTTGGTTTTTTGCGAATATCTCAATAAGTATTGGAGGAATCGTTTTACACTTATACGACCAGATTGGTGCATTATTCACTGAGAAAATCCGGGAAAACCCACTGAAATATAACTTATAACTGGAATGCCAATGCAACTTCTCAAAAGTGTACCCTTTTGAACCTCGCGCAGCAGTAAAAAAAGTCAAGGGGGGAGCGTGCATACTAATATTCAAAACAGGACCAGTCTGGTCCATAGTATAGATGACGAATTTCTATACGACTAAATTGTTGAAAAACCACCTGTCTGACGCTTACAATTTGGATCAGCTTGAAACTTAGACCTCACAAATACCAAATCGTGGAAAAATGATCATACCACATTCATTTTCCCGGGATAAAAATGAACTTCACGGTAAAAAATAATTTATAATGAAAAACAAATTGAAAAACACAATGCCCTACCGAGGAGTTTCAAATGTGATTAACCTAGCTACTATTTTTTTGAACATTTTCTGGGAAAAAACTCACACAAGCAAAACCAGACATTAAATGGAGGACTGAACTCAATGAACTGCTATAAATAGCGCCTAAGCCGCTTCTGGCCGAATACATTGATCAAAGACATATGTTTTCCTCACAGAACAATTCACTGGTCTCTGTTATGATCAAAGACATGATTTTCACATCTTTTCATCTACTGCGTCGGCGCAGATTCTGATATTTCCATCCCCATGGATGGCACAAAAATTCTTCGCGCATATTCCTGCATTGGCATTCCAGTTATAAGGTATATTTCAGTGGGAAAACCTCGAAAATGAGACCATTTTTCAAAAAATTCATAGTTTTCTTAAAGCTGGACAAATAATGTTGCGGAAACTGAAAGGTAATAAACATGTGGTTCAACTGTGCGCAAAATGTATTCTGTCCGATGTGTAGTTTTTGCACAATCGCGTTATAAACAATTTAAGGGAACATCTTGCAAGATGCGTCGATTTAAGGGAAGTCGTCGTATTCAAATTCTGTAAACGGCATCTGGAAGTAGAGATCAATATCTACAATTTGTATATTTTGGATTTTCACCTGAGAGGAGGGAAATGTGTTGAAAATGTCACTGGAAGTTGCTCTAAATGCTTCAAAGTGCACCCGAAGTCGCCCGAACTCAACTCGAGTTAACTTCAGTGAGACCTTCGTTTACAGAATTCGAATACGACGATTTCCCTTAATCAGCGCATCTTGCAAGATGTGCCCTTCTTCTCAGTGGAAAACCACTTTAGAAACTCTAAACATAACGGTTATTCATTCCTCGGTTCGCCGCCCCCAAGCTAACCCTTCTGAAAGAGTTATGCGCGAACTGGGACGATTATTTCGGGCATTTTGTCATGACCAGCAGACTAACTGGGCAAGAGAGCTGCCGAACTTGGCCGAATTTTTGAATTCTGTGGTGCATGAATCGACTGGATATTCGCCAAAGGAACTTCAATTCGGAATTCCTCGGAAGAAATTACTTCCAAACGATCTCCAGGGTGCACCAGTCCCCGAGAATATGGTATCGGCGGATAGTAAGCTCGTCCTGGCAAAGGAAACTTTGATGAGCAAATCTGCTCGTCGAAATATTCGTTTTCCGAGTCGGCCGTTTACCGAATTCCAAGTAGATGACTTGGTACTTTTGAAAGCCAATCCTGTGTCATCGGCTATCAAGTCGGAGACGAAGAAGTTTCTTTTGTTATTTGAAGGCCCATACCGCGTTAAAAAGGTTCTCACACCAGTTACTTATGTTTTGCAATACCCTGAGTTAGAAAAAGAAAGGGGTATCTTCCATGCCTGTCATTTGAGGAAATATTACGGAAGGGAACTTTGACTCCAAGTTCCTCAAAGTTTGGGGAGCAAGTTGTAACAGAACTTATAGGTTTCAGTGTCCTAGCTTATAGATTTCATTACTAGGTGCCACCACTGGTATCATATCTCACTTTAAAATTCAAACACTTTTTGTAATAGTTATTTTCCTAACAAGTGCGGAAAGTGATACTTTCCCGCACGCGACTGCCGTTGACCCGAACGACGCGAAGCGGAGTTCGGGCAAGCAGTCAAGGGCGGGAAAGACACTTTACGCATGAATTAGGAACATTATTTTTTCTACGGCCGCATAAATATTCAAAAAGCACATTGAAAATATATATTTTATTTCAACATACAAAACATTCCATGAAAATCCACTAATTATTATTAATATTAATGTAGAAAATACAATTTGTTGCATTCTGCAAATGCGTCAGAATAGCCGGTCCAGAGTAGTTAGTTGGTGGTAACTGGCTGTTAAGAGTAACACTCGTAGATTGCAAAGTGCATGAAGATGACGGAGACGGCATTGGTTGCAAGTTGCCAGTACATGAAAGAATTTTATTCGAGATGGTTTTCTTCTGTTCTACGGAGTCCTCCAAATAACTCTCAGCAACAATGAAATGTACATTTAATAACGATAAATTGACATATTTTACTTTCCCGCACTAGTGCGGGAAAGCAAGTTTTCCCGCACTAGTGCGGGAAAGTGACACGTTCTAAACTAAAATGAGTGCGGGAAAGTGGGTAAAAACGCACGGTCGTAGAAAAAATCTTTTTCAAGTCGCCAGGACAGATAAAGAAATTCTATCGGTTTACGTTTGGTTGCTTCGTGTTCGCAAATACTACCAATTGTGTTAATTTGAGAGCCAAGTGGGGAATCTCCACATTTTCGTTATACGAAAATCCAAAGTGTCCCTGGTTTTAGGTAGGTACCTCTAAGATTTATATTTTCGGAATATGTTTAATGTTTTTCTTGAAATTAGGCATTTAAAATCAAAACCTTTGTTTTAGATTTTCAACATTTGGTTGTTAAAAGCAATTTTTCTACTCGTCGAATCCCAATAAACGTTTCTGCTTGAAGTCCTTCGCATTTCATTCGCCCAGAAGCTACAAATCCTGTACACTACACATCAGACAGAAACCATCTTGCGCACAGTTGAACCACATATTATTATCTATCAGTTTCCGCAATATTGTTTGTTCAGCTTCAGATTTATAAAAATTATGAATTTTTGAAAAATGGTCTCTTTTTTCGAGGTTTTCCCGGATTTTCTCAGTGAAAAATGCACCGATCTGGTCGTATAAAAAACATTTTGTAGGTTCTATAATTCTCCACAAAAGTTCTATTGAATGTAAAACGATTCCTTGAATAATCTTTGAGATATTTTCAAAAAACCAAAAAAGTTGAAATTTTTTTCACTATTGCTTGTTTAAACAATTCCACAAGGCGATTTTGCTGGGACGAAAACAGGGGTTTTCATTAACGAACTATCTTAGTTAAAGTCAAGTCAAAAATAGCTTTATTGTTTAAAAATATGAATTTTTGTAACAAAGCGTGTAAAAAAATAAAAACATGAATAAAACATTTTACCTCATAGTATTTGTTCAAAAATATACATTTTTGTAGCAGAGCAGTCAATAGAACATATAAATAAAAACCTAATTAAGACACAATACCATTTCGTATTCACTTAAACACATACAGTGCGGACGTAAAAAGTCCCCCGCCCTCCTTAACTTTTGAACGGAACAAGCTTTCGAGATCGGGTAAAATTCAGGTAAAAAGGTACCACTTTTACTACTTTGTGGCATAAAAATTATTGTGGTCACGTGGCCTAGTGTCAAGAGGGCACCATCAACTTTTTTTTTCAAATGTAAAAGTGGATCATATGGTTCCTGGTTTTGAAGGTCTTCCGATTCTATATCCAACACTTCTTTGTTTGTGAAAATCGTCCAAGCCGTTTCAAACTGACGAGCGTTTGAAATTTGTTTCAAATATTCAACAAATAAATTATTTTAACTATTAATTGTAGCAGAATTTTAACTCCGTTACTGATTCTGGCCGAAAATGAAGAACTGTCAAAAGTATCGATATGATTAACGTCAATATTAGACTGAGATTGAAATGACATGCTATTTGGAGTCTCCAGCAAAATAACTAAGTTATAAAAAATGAAACAAAAACCACAGTGTAAAATACCAATAATATGTGCACCTGTTTCACCACAAAAAATTGGCTTTTCGGCCAGAATCAGTAACGGAGATAAAATTCTGCTACAATTAATAGTTAAAATAATTTATTTGTTGAATATTTTAAACAAATTTCAAACGCTCGTCAGTTTGAAACGGCTTGGACGATTTTCACAAACAAAGAAGTGTTGGATATAGAATCGGAAGACCTTCAAAACCAGGAGCCACATGATCCACTTTTACATTTGAAATATAGAATCGGAAGGCCTTCAAAACCAGGAGCCACGTGACCCTCCTTTACATTTGAAAAAAAAAAGTTGATGGTGCCCTCTTGACACTAGGCCACGTGACCACAATCATTGTTATGCCATATAGTATTAAAATGGTATCGTTTTACCTGAATTTTACCCGATCTCGATAGCTTGTTCCGTTCAAAAGTTAAGGGGGGGGGGGGTGAGGACTTTTTACGTCCTCACTGTATATATGTATATATAAAAGGAAGTTACTTATGACATCTACAGTCACTAGAGCTCCATAAATCTTTTCTGATGAGTGGGTGACCACGAAACAGCTGTCAAAGGTTGGAACTCTCGGAATTAAAACGAAAAATACTCTATTTTCACATGTATATATAAATCTATATTTTATAAAAAAAAACAAACAAAAATAAATTTCAGAGAGAAGAAGATAAAAACTCTTTGACAGAATGAAATGGCTCTTCTACAAGTATTTTTTTGTTGTCCTCCTGAACCTACAATAGGCTTCAGTACTTTTAATTGGTTCTGGCAAGTGGTTAAATATTTTTAAACTATTATAAACAAAAGAATTCTTAACAAGAGTTGATGCTGGAATTGGCAGTCTTATGTTGTTATCCTGTCGTGTGTTATAGACATGAACTCTAGTAGGGAATGAACTTTTATATTAATAAATGATGTAGATTGTTTCAAAAATAAAAAGAGCTGGAAGGGTCAATATTTTATTTTTAACAAAAAGGGGTTTACGTGATTGTCTAGTAGTTTGCTCTGCAGAGAAATCTGAGAGCTCTCTTCTGCAGAACAAATATGGACTACATGCTTCCCAAGAAGGTATACCATATACAAGGTGAGATTCTATAAGTGAAAAATACACGGGTCTAGCTGCTACTGTACCTAGCTTACTCACAACAACTCATAGAGCATAGGCACCCTTCGAAATTCTTTTTCCAAGGGCTACAACATGTTCTTCCCAATGCAGTCTACTGTCAATGTGTATTCCCAAGAATTTGTTGCATTGTTTGGATTCAATGGTATAGTAATTCACAATAAAAATAAGTATAGGCCATTATTTGTGTCTTTTATTTTGTGTGGGAAAAAAACCTCTATAGCTTGGTCTATAATAATACTTACAAGTAAACAGTATTCGAAGTTGTGAACAGTTTGAAGCTCATTGCTAAAAATTTTTTCAGTATGGCTTTTCAGGGTAAAATTTGGGTGAGAAAAAAATTGAACATTGCCATTTTGTGCCATCAGGCGATTCTAATGGTACCATTTTTGTTTTGCGGAAATACTTTGTTGTCCAGTCGGTCACTTCGGATCACTGGAAATCTGAAATGGAGATGGATCAAAAAGTGCGTTTGGTTTTTACGTCGGACTGATCAGATTAGTCTGGATCGTTCGTTTTTTGCAAGCGATTGTGGGGAGGTAAATCTTGATCGTTCGGTGTTTCAAATCCGTTCAGTCCGAGATTGATCTGTTTGCTCGGAGAATTTTGGCAGACGAGAACGATTAATTTGAAAGTGTGAGGTTATGTTCATCATCCTCAAAAATAATAATTGTATTTTCCGAAACAAAAACTAGCATTGTTTTTTGTATATTCGTTAATATTATATTCAAAACGTTCAAACTTCAAATTTGAAGATTCTTTACGAAAAAAACGGAACAAATTTGGATGTGGTTATTGGTTATCAGCATGTCAAAGTCAAGCCAACACCCGTTTCGTTCGTTTATTACCGATTGATCCGATTAATTTGTGACCACGTGACTAAAATCTGTTCAACTCCGGGATCATATTACCGAACGCGCCTAAAGTGGACATTATTCTATTCAATCAGGTGATTCCTGCTATGACATTTTGACTCTGCGGAAATGCGTTGTTGCCAAGTTAGATGAGAGGAAAATCATAAAGAAGAGCTTTATACTAATTTTGATTGGATGATATAATTGTTTTTTATGGTTTTGCGGAAATGCGGTGTTTCCAAGTTGATCACTTTGGATTACTGAAAATCTGATATGAACATGGACTGAAATTGACATTATTCTTTGCAATCAAGTGTTTCTTGCTGTGACATTTTGACTTTGCGAAAATGTGCTGTTGCCAAGTTATGGATGAAGGAAATCTTTCAGAGAAGCTTTATAAAAAAAGGACCCCTCACTAACCTTATGGAAAATGGCTTTCTGTTAAATTCCCTGAATTTTTCGAATATACCAAAAATTCAGGGAATTCAACAATAGTACATTTTGACTTCCTCGGCAAAAGTGTCCATGGTCACAACAAAATCGGCCTACTAGTTTTCGAGATACAGGGTGTCAAAGATGAAAAGTGAAGCTTTCTGCTCAGAATTTTTAACAATTCCGAGAATTGACAAAAGTCCTATTTATTCCGGGAATACCATGACTCAATGATGGTACAGTATCACCTTGATCTCGTTTTCATTACACTTTTTAGTTCTGTGTTCTACAACAGG
Source organism: Chrysolina oricalcia (assembly GCA_944452925.2). Taxonomy (NCBI): domain Eukaryota; kingdom Metazoa; phylum Arthropoda; class Insecta; order Coleoptera; family Chrysomelidae; genus Chrysolina; species Chrysolina oricalcia. The sequence goes on along the minus strand of OX101825.2, from coordinate 49,458,736 downwards.
GTGAACAAAGAAACATTCAAATAGATTAATTTTAAACCAACCAGTGTGAGTTCTCTGATGAGAATTAAAGATTCAGTTTAGCCTGAATGAACTCCCTCAATCTCGTTCGAAGTTAACTGATATTTTTTTAATACAGGGTGAGTCGAAAATAGGGGTGCGTTAACGCCTCGTTTTTTAGTTCGGATAGGGGAGAGCATGTCATCTATATACCAAACATTCTTCAATGTTGAAAACGTCACATAGTTATCTCATGATACAGGGTGAGTAAAAAGAAACGGTCTAAGTTTCTTAGAAAAATGATGTTTTTTTCAATGAATACCCTGTATTTAAAAAAAAAAACGGGTATTTTTCATGAATTTTTGATAATGTGTTTGAGGAGTCCGAGATATTGTCATCAATATCAACATAGGTCTCCGGACTCGTTTATCGGTTATATACTTTTGAATGTACGGATTTTATTAATACCCCATATACTCCATCGGAGACCAAAAAACAGTATTTTTTTAAGAAACTTGTACCGTTTCTTTTCACTCACCCTGAATACATGACAAGACGTTCTCAAAATTGAAGAATGTTTGGTACATAGATGACATGCTCTCCCCTATCCGAACTGTGACTGTGGATGTGACTGAATACACCTAATTGAAATTTTTTAATGTGTTGCCCGAATAATTAAAATGTAGTCAGTCTGAGGGTCTATTTAAAAGAAAACTTAAAAATTATCTTTATGAAAAGTGCTTTTATAATTTGACAGATTTCATGACTTAGAGAACATTTGTTTGTGTTGTATAAAAATAACTGTTGTTTCATATTGTTTGTGTTGTGTAAAATTACTGTGGTTTCATATTGAACAATCACTGTATGTATATGATGTATATTTGTAATTACGTCTCCTTTTTTTATAAATAAATTATCTTATCTTATCTTAACTAAAAAACGAGGTATTGACGTACCCCTATTTTCGAACAACCCTGTATGAAAAAAATCGAAAACTGGTCTGGTTTATGCAAATGGACACTTTTGCCGTGGAAGTCAAAATCTACAACGTAAGTACCAAAAATTCAGGAAATTTAACGGAAAGCCATTTTCCATAAGGAGTGCGAGATCCTTTTTTTTCAATGGAGAGTATTAATATAAATTTTTAGCCAATTTTAATGATGCCTTATTTGTTTTGAGGAAATGAGCTGTTGCCAAGGTAGTCACTTCGGATTACCGGATACCTGAAAATCTATCTTGATATGAATTCAATCAAATGATTTGACATTTTGATTGTGCGGAAATGCGTTGATGCCAAGTTATGGACACGGGAAATCGTTCAGAGAAGTTTCATAGACATTTTGGATATAACCTAACCTAACCAGAAGAAACCTTTCCAAGTTGCTGGTGATTCGATTACTAATTGGTATCAAAATGCGAATTCACAGCAGATGCTCGCTGCCCTCGCATTTTATACTGCCCACGTTTTCGGTCATGGACCGAATTTCTAAACGTAAAAAAGGGAAACCATCTAACCTATCCTAACCTAACTAACTTAGCTGTCTAAATTGTAAATTACCAGAAGAAAGAGAAACACTATTACTTTTGTTTCCGTTGAAATGATATTGATGTCAAACTCCTATCATTTATAGTCTGTGATAACATTGTCGCATTTCTGCAAGGTTCAAATTTCATAGCGCAATTCATCTGATTGAATAGTATGGTATCCACTTAGAACTATCCTCATATCAGATTTCCAGTATTCGAAAGAGACCAAAACTTGGCAATAGTGTATTTCTGCAAAACAAAAATAGTACCATGACAATTGGTTGAGAATCCATAATAGCAAAATCAATTGTTTTTTCCACACAGATTTGGGATTTTGGGTCCATAATCGAGACATTAGAAATACCACGAGAGCTTGTTCGAGTGGTGTTTTGTACAGAGCACAGTTTGAGTGCTAGACAAGGTGGAAGTATTTCGAAAATTCTGCATTTTGCACGCATATTCGATCAGACAATTTCAATAATGAATAGACGAAGTTAAACTTTATCCGTTTTGTCAAGACGGTTCATTTTGCGTATTTGGTGTCAAACTGACGTTTTTTATATACCTGAACTTTGTAACTATGTAGAACTCAGGAATTGTCTAAATACCAATTGGAAAATACCCCGAGCTGAAAGCAGTGTTTTCAGAAAGTCTTATTGTTATTGGTTTACATTGAGAAAATGATGACATTTGATTAGTTTATATCATATGAGGGAAATTGTCAGTAATAATCTCCCAACACTACCAAATTTTCGAAAAATATTTTCACCTTGCTGTCACATAAACTGTGTTGCTTAGAAACAAAGGTGTTTTGTTCAGCAGCAGTTTGAGTGACAGACGAGGTGAATGTATTTTGAAAATTCTACATTTTGAAGGTGTATTCAATCAGAAAATTTTAAGAATTTCAGGAATGAATAGACTGAGGTTAACTTTATTGGTATTGTCAAAATGATTCATTTTGCGTATTTGGAGTCTTTCAGGTGTCAAACTGACGTTTCTATTTTCCATGATTGTGATGATTGTGAAAATTATATTGGTTTATATTAAATGAGGGAAATTGTCAGTAATAATATCCCGACAAAATGCAGGATTTTCAAAAAATACTTTTACACTGCTTCACGAAAACTGTGTTGCCTAGACCACGAGAGCTTGCTAGAGTGGTGTTTTGTATAGCAGCGCAGTTTGAGTGACATGCAAGTTGACAGTATTTTGACAAATCAGCATTTTGAAGGGATATTCGATCAGACAATTTCAAGAACGAATAGATGAAGTTAAACTTTATTTTGAATAATGATATTTGAATATCATTTTGCGTATTTGGCGTCTTTCAGATGCCAAACTGATGTTTCTATATTTACCGTGATTGTCCAGTAATAAAATACCGAAACAATACCAAATTTTCGAAGAATACTTTCATCTTGCTGTCACGAAAACTGTGTTGCTTAGAAACAAAGGTGTTTTGTACAGCAGCAGTTTGAGTGACAGGCAAGGTAACTGTATTTTGAAATTATGCATTTTGAAGGGATATTCGATTTCGAGAATGAATAGACTAAGGTTAACTTTATTGGTTTTGCCAAAATGGTTCACTTTTGCGTATTTGGCGTCTTTCAGGTGTCAAACTGTCATTTCTATATTTCCCATGATTGTTGTAACTATGGAAATGTAGAACTCAGGAATTTTTTAAAATTTTGTTTGCTGCCATGACCCCTGTGTGAACAAAACAGTGTAACTTTCGAACTAAATGGTCTATGATGAAACCAACTCCATAAAGGTTTCCCCAAACCAACGCGGGACGGGAGCGGGATGAATGCGAGACTAAATTCGATAGTGGGATAGGTAAAAATACATGCTGGAGTGATTATTCGTATTCCGAAATGCAGACAAGCAGAGAAATATACATGGTTTGCAACGTTTATTGTTTTTCTAGCAATTCACACGGCTCCCATGTTCCGTTCCCACTCCCGCTCCCGCGTTTCCGCTTTGGTTTGACGGGGCCTTTAAGATTGGATGTAGTAGGGCGTCCTTATAAAAGGAAAATTGTGGAAAAACACCGCCCCAATTGAAAAGAAACATGTTTCTTTAGCAAAAGCATGTTTGTGTTTCATAAATTTTTAAACTAATCGTAATTTTTTTCAATCAAACGCATACATTACCTACCTTTTTTATTACTTAAAATTGTTCTTTATCCTATTAGCTGAATAATAAAAATTGCATGTATATAACTCAATCGTAACACTTTATATCAACTGTTAAAAGAGGGCACTCTTAAGGCATGCTTTATTTGGGGAGATAATAATTTCTTTAACAGTGGATTGAAAATGTAGTAATAGAGTTATTGACATCACATTTTTACCAGATAATACGATGAAGAATAACTCAAAGTAATAAAAATGTATGTAATATGTGCGTTTTATTCAAAAATTTTACGATTATTGTAAAAATTGATGAAACACGAACAAATTTTGGCTAATTAAACGTGTTTATTTTCAATTGGGGGTAGTTTTTTCTGCAATTTTCAATTTATGAGGACGTTCAATTATTTCCAATCATTATGGAGTATGTTTCATCGAGACAAATAATTTAATTCAAAGGTTATACCGTTTTGTTCACACAGGGATCACGGTATCGAACAGAAATTAAAAGATTACATAAAAAATATTTATTATTTTTTTATTTTTTCAATACGTTTTCCGTCGATAAAATTAAGAATAGTTTCCCTTATTTCAATATGTGCACTTTATGAAGACTCACACTGTATAATATGAGGGAAATTGTCAGTAATAATATCCTGACAATTATCTCAAATTATCTGAGATTATTAAAAATCGGTAAAAGAGCCTTTTTAAAATAAATCTCAATATTCTAATGTTGTACAAAAATAACGATCTACATTTTTTTCCTATTCACTTTTATCCTAAAACCAACCAAGTCTCTGCCTTGAAAAGCTCTATTGGAGTATACTGTTCTCAACTTCTGTAAGTAGTAGCCAAATATCAATTCTATACTTTTTATGCATTTATGAGAAAAATGTTGATTCTTATTCCTGATTCTGAGAAGGAACACTACTGTGAAAGGTAATACTTTAACAATTATTTCCCCTAAATGCTTTTATGTGGTCTAAAGGCGGGCAACTAAATTCGAAATTGGATAATTGAAATGATTTTGAGGAGTGATTATAAGTTATAACAACCCAGCAAATTGGACTTTTTGTGTTGGTTTTTATAGGTTTTGTTTATGTTTATTCAAATTGAACCATATTAATTTTTTAGCCCTAGTTTGAGCTGTTTATTCATCAATTATTTTCTGTAATACCTACATCCTAGTCACAAAGGGAATATTGCTTGAATTAAAAACAAATGCTGTTTATAGTGCTTTCTTGTGGACTGATTCAAAAGTACTGTTACTCTGCATTAAGAGGAAAAAAGTTAATCAAAATGTGACCTAAGAAGGTCAAAAGACCCAATAATAATTTTTTGAATTTTTTTCACCGCTATTTGTACCTCTTTCAATATAAAATTTACACAGTTGAATAAATGAAAGTTGTCATTTTCATGATTCATTTGCAGTTTTGATATCTCTCTCTCTATTTCAGAGGCCCTGAAAAAACTGAAAAGTATAAATTTCTGATAATTCAAATGAAACTGAAATCTTTCAGAGACTGAAACTCACATAATTAAGCATGGGCATTCATTTTTTTACCATCAAATACAAAGACAACGAAGCAGGTTATATCTATCTGTTGATACAGGGTGTTATTGTCTGGTATATCACTATTTTCTTTAAACTTTTTTCAAGCCATTGATGTATCAATAGATAGATGGATTTAAATGTATGACAAATTATAAATTTTTCTTACACATCCTCTAGACGGGATATTTCTGTGCAAGTGATCAGTCCATGGAAATACACTCGTTTCATTTCAAATATCAGAAATTAACCCATTTCAGTTTAATCAGGGTAACTCTAAAGACAATATTTTATAGAGATATCCTAGATTTTTCATTGAATTTGAAAGCCATAATTTTCATCTGGCATACAGGGGATTTCCGAAATAGGGTAACAAACTGTACTGAACTGATTCTATATGCAAAAACATAAAAAAAGTTTCTATAATAATAATAATAATACATTTATTCCTTCAATTCAAAAGCATACTTATATATAGTACAGTGTAGTATACAGGGTGTAATTTAAATGATGTCATTAATTTCAGGTGGTGATTCCTTGTCATATTTTATGAAGAAAATTTCATATAAACGTGTGTCCTAACTTGCTTCGTTTCCGATATACGGGGGGTGTCAAAGTTTCATTTAAAAATCGGCATTTCATTAATTACTCAAAAGTCTTTTTGACAATTTTGATGAAACCTGATGTGGTTATTAGCAGTAAAAAGGGGTTTCTTTTCATGGAATTATATTTCAAATTATAAATGGCAGATGGTCACCTGATTGATATTTATAGTAAAAATCACGTACGCCACTGTTTTTCCCTAAGTTTCATATTTTTTGCAGAAAAAAATAATTAAAAATACAGCTTCCTTATAATGCTGTGAATTTCAAATCAAAGTCACTGGCATAGAAATGGTAGTTACGCACCATCAAAATTCAGAAAGTTGTGTGAATGGTCTTTTTTTCAGTTACTTACTTCATATTTCTTTGAAATTCTATTTAATTTTATGCACGAATGTATCGTTAAGTTTTGATAGAAACAGTTGACAATAATGGGCCCAGGAACACAAAAAACAACCATCAACGACGAAACCAATAAAAGAATTCGGGTAGAAATAAATTAATTAAGGAAATCTATCGATCGACTAAGGGCCGGTATTATAAAACTATTTTGACAGACAACTAGAAGTTAACTTGAGGAATGACGTCACATCTTACAGTTAACTTCAAAATGTAGGAGTTAACTTTATTGGTAGGAAGGGGTATCAGTTAAAGTTAACTTTCTAAAAAATCGTGGTTTTCGACAGGTCTTCTATCAATAATTTAGCATAAAACCTCAATATGAATGTTTTTTTTCCGCAATGTTAGCAAATAAAATCAAGGAGATGCTATGATTATTATTCATGGCCCTCGGCGTCGAAGGACATTTAGAAATCGGTGAAACCATTTCACCTATCTTGTGGAACGAAATAAAATTTGAAAACAAATGAAAATGGATTTAGATCATCAAGAAAGGGGGCACATAGTGGGGCAAATTTGCAAAGACCAACTAATGAGTCAACATTTCTAGTTCTAATTACTGTGGAATTATAGGTATTTTCAATTTTAGAGATCACCTACTATCGCCAGTAATTCAAGTGTTAATTACACTCAGATTCCATATCCAACATATTCATTCTTGGTAGTTGGAGATCTTGGAGAGGATTCTCAAATCCATTGGCAGTTTTATAATTCATTAGAAAATTAGAAATGTCACAAGAGAAATTGCGAAAAATTCTAGGTTACATATTTGCCTTCTTCTTCTTTTTATTTCAGAAATGAGACTTTTATAAAACTGCCATTTCAGAACTGAAGTTAAATTGACTGTTAAAATTAAAGTTAACTTCGAGAGATGTTTATAATACCGGCCCTAAGTATTGCTATTTTGTAACATGAATTATGGTGAATTCCATTAACCCTTACGCCGACCCTGACCACTTGTCCGCAGACTTCTTCCCAGTTGACAGTGGCAGTTATGATAACAGATATATCGTATGGTCCGAGTTCGAGTTTTCCTTCAAGTTGACATTTTTATTTTACCTTTTCTAAAAATTGTTAATGAAAAGTGTTCATCTTGCTGTGTTCAAGTGCAGTTGAATAAAGCAACACCGTATTTTCGTATCTAATCTTTTTCTAAACGGAGAACCACAACACCCCCATTACAATTTCAAATTCACGGCATCATAAGAGAGTTGTATTTTAAAATGTTTAATTTGATAAAAAACAGTGGCATATAATGATTTTTACCATATTTATCAATCAGGTGACCCTTCGCTGCTTATAATTTGAGATCTAACCTCATAAAAAAAGCCCCTTGTAACTGCCAATATACACACCAGGTTTCATGAAAATCGGCGTAAAGACTTATGAGTACTTAATAATTAACTTTGACACTCCGTCACTTGAAAATAAAGCAAGTTAGGACATACGTTTATATGAACTTTTATTCATAAAATGTGACAAGGAATCACCATCTGAAATTAATGACATCATTTAAATTACACCCTGTATATAGTGCAATAATAAAAGAAAACGACACAAAGTGTAAAAGATCGAATATAAAAATTCGTGCTTAGGTCCGTAAATGTTTACCTACGAAAGTGGCCAATATATAAACTGATTTCCATTCAATATATCAGAACCTATTCAAAATATACAATGAAAGTCGGTACTCGATTCAATGTTAGTGAGGGTTACCACTTCCTAATAAAATCAGTCAAATCCGCAAATTTTCTACCTAATTTGGGATTCTCATCATGCACTGTTTCATTTTGAAGCGCAATATGTATAAAGATAACCTCATTCGTGTAGTTTTAACTGATTATTCATAATTCGTATTCGAAACTTGGACATAAAAAAATATGGAAAGGGAATGTTGCACCCTTCAGGTTTCGCACGCCTATGGTTAGAACTCATTTTGGCTAATTTCAATAAATAACAACTTTCAATGATGATGAGTCGTGTACCAACTTTCGTTGGTATGTCGAAGAGTTTCTGAGATATTGAGCGAAAATCAGTTTTTGAGTGCCTCTTTCAAAGAGCCATATATCCCTCAGGGAGCATTTACGGACCTATGTTTATAGGAACTTTCTTTTTTCTTCATATTCTTGCATTAGGCCAAGCTGTAGATAATAATAAGAGGGGGGCGGGGATTAGCGCAGTGGTTAATCGCCCGCCTGGTAACCGAGAGGTTCCAGGTTCTGTTCCCAGCCGGTGCGGGCTTTTTTCTTTTTCAGATGTGAAAGTCTGAATGATTGAGGCTCGTGTCGGCTGGGAATAATCTTCCACGATTCACTCTTGCGTTAATTAATAATTAACAGTGCTGCTCTTAGGTGGCGTATGGAGTTAGTAACAAGGCCTATCCAGAACACACGGCTAATGACCATAGCAGTCGATGCCAAAACACCAAAAAAAATAATAAGAGGATCTTTACACACAAAATAAAAGACGCGAACGGCCTATACTACTTTTTATAAGATAGTTCGGTAATGAAAACTCTAGTTTTCGCCCCAGCAAAATCGTTTTTTAGAATTTTTAAACAAGAAATAGTAAAAAAATACAACTTTTTTGTTTTTAGCGAATATCTCAAAAAGTATTGAAGGAATCGTTTTACAGTCATCAGAACTGTTGCAAAGAGTTATAAAACCTACAAAATGGTTTTCTATACTACCAGATCGGTGCATTTTTCACTGAGAAAATCCGGGAAAACCACGGAAAAGAGACCATTTTTTCAAAAATTCATAATTTCAATAAATCTGAAGCTGGACAAACAATATTGCGGAAACTGATAGAACATAATATATGATAATAACACGTGGTACAACTGTGCACAAGATGGTTTCGGTCCGATGTGTAGTTTTTGCACAGTCGCCTTATAAACATTTTAAGGGTAAATCTTTCACCCGAAATCAACTCGAGTTAACTTCAGTGCGACTTCGGGTGACTTCGGATGCACTTTGAAGCGTTTTGATCAAGTTTCAGTGACATTTTCAACACATATTCCACCTCTACTAAGGTGAAAATCCAATATATACAAATTGTAGATATTAATCTCTACTTCCAGATGCCGTTTACAGAATTTGAATACGACAACTTCCCTTAAATCAGCGCATCTTGCAAGATGTGCCCTTTAACCCTCTCGCACACGAATTATGAATTTTGAAGATAAAAATCTGAATATTTTTCTACAGTATCTATAATTTTTTTGCAATTGTTTTGATATGTATATTCTTTTTCAAAATGTTCTTTTGGGCCATAGGGCATGTCCCCAAATGAGGACAGTGTGAGCCAACGGCGTAAAAATTCTACGAACCCTATTATATGAAATAAGAGGATATCACATTATTATAATGATATTTTATTAACAATTGTTCACATTCACACGATAATTAACGAAACAGTTAGATTTTTTCGACAAACATAAATGAAAATTGCACTTCCCGTACACTGAGGGAATTTGCACCTCGACGAATTTTCTTTATCATCATTGGAAGGGAGATGGGTAAAACTTCCGTTACATTGAGCATCTAAATTTAAAAAATTTTTGGTGGTCTCAAGTGATTTCGGAGATACAGGCCTTTTTTTGAATGATAACTGGCATTTTCTAGCACACGTTTCTTCTTTGAAAAACAAACTCAGATGCCTCCTTATTTTCACCAGCACATTATACACACCCTAATTCACCAGTTTCACACTTTTTTTTTTCATTGAAAACCGTTTTTTATCAAGAAATTCTACATTTTTTTAACAATAACAAAATCAACAAATTCATGCTGCTTTGTTTAGTGAATATCTGTCATATCAGGATTGTCAGGTTGGTAACCATCAAAGAGACTAAGGCTGTGTCAAGTCACCGGTGAAGAAATAATTACTTAAAAAACGTGTCGGATCACAAACATTAATTTTTGGTATGCGTGCAAATAGATAGAGAAAGACGCAACCTAACCGCATTGTAGATATATCGGGTAAGCTCGATTAGGTTTGCATAAAGTCGGGCCGGTCGGGTTAAGTTACAGTCACTAAAGTAGGTTATTTATGTAAAAAGTGATCTTTATTTTTTGAGTGTATTCATATTAGGTGTGTTTGCGCACATGTCCGTGCTCTGTCTCGTCCTTTAAATTTTGCTACTCAATTAGAAACATTATAATTACCATTATTTCAAATGTGCAGTTAAAGTGTTGATGGGAAAATGTAGTACAGTTAAAATGTAGTGGTTATATCAACTCATTTTTCATACTCATTCATTAAAATATTACATGTGATACGTGAATTAAATATTTCTGGAATCACATTGGCAATGTCGCAAAATTAGCTTCGCCTTCACGATATTGCATTGTTATGAAAAGTTGGCGGCTGCTGATTTTCATAGTTACCAACCTGACAATCCTGATATGACAGATATTCACTAAACAAAGCAGCATGAATTTGTTGATTTTGTTATTGTTAAAACAATGTAGAATTTTTTGATAAAAAACGGTTCTCAATGAAAAAAAAAAGTGTAAAACTGGTGAATTAGGGTGTGTATAATGTGCTGGTGGAAGTAAGGAGGCATTTGAGTTTGTTTTTCAAAGAAGAAACGTGTGCTAGAAAATGCCAGTTATCATTCAAAAAAAGGCCCGTATCTCCGAAATTACTTGAGACCGCCAAAAATTTCATTTGGATTTTTTGTTCAGGAAGTCAAAATACGTAAGTTCAAAAAAATTTTTTTTTTTGAAATTCAGGTGCTCAATGTAACGGAAGTTTTACCATTATAGTGATATAGAAGAAGGTAACGTTCATTTTACCGTTGACTCACAATGTCCACAAAACAGTAAACCACACTATGAAAATCTTACAGTTCGAAATATACGAATAACGAATGATTATTACTAATTATTAACCCTAGATTAAGTTATTAATCGAAATTCAACAAGTTTTCTCCACAACAGACTTAATTTGACAGGAATTTGCCACTATTCGAATGTCACCAAGAAGAATTACAGAACAAAGCTTTACACGGTCATATACGCAGAGTTCTAGAAACGTTCATTTCATTTGAATTCCAATTTCTTACTATATTCTACAGATGGCTGCACATGTGTTCTTTTGAAATAATATACTATCATAATCAGAGTGCGATAGAAAATTGCAGTGAAAACAAACACAGCTCAACATAAATAATGTTCGAATAGGTTGTTCTTATTTGAGGACACGGTGAGCGAAAGGGTTGAATTGTTTATAACGCGATAGCGCAAAAACTACAGATCGGACAGAAAACATCTTGCGCACAGTTGAACCACATATTATTATCTATCAGTTTCCGCAATATTGTTTATCCAGCGATTTTGCTGAGTCGAAAACTTGGGTTTTCATTAACGAACTTTCTTAATAAAATTAGTATAGGCCATTTGCGTTTTGTGAGGGAAAAAACTCTATAGCTTGGTCTACATGTAGAATGGTGCACGAAGTTTATATACTTACTTACATATTTACTTTGATAATAATAGACTTTCTAATGGCAGGCAATAAAAAATTAGCCACACTGTATATTCAAAAGCCCAGTGCTGGATAGTGTGGATATACCTATATACCTAAGGCTGATATGATGATATTACTTCCTTGATACAAATTGTGTGATTAGAACATATTTCTTCCATATCCATCATACTAATGTCAAATGTTTCTCCATCATATTTGATGTACTCATAAATAAAGTACTTCTCTGGGCCGAAAAATTGTCTAAAACTTGTTAACAAACAATTTCCATTGTTTCCACACCCAAGACTGTGAATAAAACTTCAATTTATAATTATAGCAACATTCAGTTCGTCTCACTTCATGGAATTCTCGTAAATTTTGCCGTAGAATTCTTAATTTGTTAGACCAAAAATGTACGAAATGACCTCGAAGGGATCATTTCAAGTGATATACATACACTGCACGCAAGCATCGATGGAACTGCTGACATTTTCGAAAAAGAACTGTCTTCCGATTCGTAATCAGAACAATCATGATAGATAGATAGATTGATTCTTTATTGCCTGATTTTCTATCGTATAATAGATGATACGTCACACAGATGAATACACATATTATACACGAGAATTTGCTATTAACATAACATATCCATTCGTATAAGTTTAGAATACATAATAATGAAATAATATAGATTGGACATTGCCAAAAAGATAAATTTTTCCATCCATTTGATGAACTGTCATATTCTTTTTTATACGCATCACTAGATTTTTGAGAGAATTTATGATTTCAAAGTGTACCAATAAAAAAAATTGCGTAAAGTATTCGTGGATAACTGGTATTTCAAACACATGCTCGAAAAATCGCGCGTGTTTGAAAGACATTTTTATCCACTTATACTATATATATATATATATATATACAGTGTGTTACACTTCTCATGGAAACACCCTCGTATCTTCCGTAATTTTTGACGAAGAATCATGAAATTTTCAGGATCGATAGATACACTAGAAATAAACTCGCTGCACAAAAAGGGTCAACCTACGTGATACACACTGCACGCCAGTAGCGATGGAACCACCCATTTTTACGGTAAAACATACTAGGGGGCAAAATTCGCTCAAAATTCTTTCAGATTCGTGATCAGCACCCCCAAATTACTATAAATACACCTGTATCCTGAAAAATTTTCAGTCCTGAAAAATTCAAATTTGTTTCACTTGGAAACACCCTCGTATCTTCCGTAATTTTTGACGAAGAATCATGAAATTTTTAGGATCGATAGATACAATAGAAATGAACTCACTGCACAAAAAGGGTCAACCTACGTGATATACACTGCACGCCAGTAGCGATGGAGCCACCCATTTTCCATCGCTTCTGGCGTGCAGTGTATATCACGTAGGTTGACCCTTTTTGTGCAGTGCGTTCATTTCTAGTGTATCTATCGATCCTGCAAATTTCATGATTCTGCGTCAAAAATTACGGAAGATACGAGGGTGTTTCCATGAGAAGTGAAACAAATTTGAATTTTTCAGGACTGAAAATTTTTCAGGATACAGGTGTATTTATAGTAATTTGGGGGTGCTGATCACGAATCTGAAAGAATTTTGAGCGAATTTTGCCCCCTAGTATGTATTACCGTAAAAATGGGTGGTTCCATCGCTGCTGGCGTGCAGTGTATATCACGTAGGTTGACCCTTTTTGTGCAGTGAGTTCATTTCTAGTGTATCTATCGATCCTGAAAATTTCATGATTCTTCGTCAAAAATTACGGAAGATACGAGGGTGTTTCCATGAGAAGTGTAACACACTGTATATATATATATATATATATATATATATTATATATATATATTATATATATATATATATATTATATATATATATATATATATATATATATATATATATATATATATATAATATACTAATGTTCCAGTGACTGTAAAACAGTCGAAAACAATCCTTTAGGAACTCACTATACCTTTTTATAGATTGTATGGCATATGTCCGACAGAAAACAACTACTTCTCTGGCTAATACCTAGACAGATATTGAATTATATCTGTCAGACATATGTGCAAAGATCCTTACTTTGAAGGAACAACTTTGCAAGAGCTCTCAGAGACAGACAGCAGGACACCGCCTGATCCAAACAAGGAACCAACTGCAGACCGGTTTCGGGATGAAGTCCCTCATCAGTGCAGTCCAGGTTATCACGGTTGCATACACGCGGGGGCCCGGTGCCCGTCATCGTTCGCCGGGATGAACACTGCAATCGCTTACAGGATCCACCACGGCAACAGATTAGAGAGCGCTCCAGAAGGACGTTTCGGATGCGAAATGGTATATGCTGAATACTTGTTTCAAGGAGCAATAAATGTTCCAGTGACTGTAAAACAGTCGAAAACAATCCTTTAGGAACTCACTATACCTTTGTATAGATTGTATGGCATATGTCCGACAGAAAACAACTACTTCTCCTTGAAACAAGTATTCAGCATATACCATTTCGCATCCGAAATGTCCTTCTGAAGCGCTCTCTAATCTGTTGCCGTGGTGGATCCTGTAAGCGATTGCAGTGTTCATCCCGGCGAACGATGACGGGCACCGGGCCCCCGCGTGTATGCAACCGTGATAACCTGGACTGCACTGATGAGGGACTTCATCCCGAAACCGGTCTGCAGTTGGTTCCTTGTTTGGATCAGGCGGTGTCCTGCTGTCTGTCTCTGAGAGCTCTTGCAAAGTTGTTTCTTCAAAGTAAGGATCTTTGCACATATGTCTGACAGATATAATTCAATATCTGTCGAGGTATTAGCCAGAGAAGTAGTTGTTTTCTGTCGGACATATGCCATACAATCTATACAAAGGTATAGTGAGTTCCTAAAGGATTGTTTTCGACTGTTTTACAGTCACTGGAACATTTATTGCTCCTTGAAACAAGTATTCAGCATAATATACTTATATATATATATACTAATTTGACGTTACAAAATACTCCTGTCAGATGAATAATCAAAAAATTATCAGACTAAGTTTCTCGAGTTGTTGATGTTGCCAAGGTAACTTTAAAAAAAGCGCGTTTTAGAAAGTTCGATTTAAACACGCTGAGGCATGCTTGAAATAAGTAAAATGGGGCACCAATAAATAAAAACTATTAAATTTTAAAAAAATTGCCTTTTCGGTGGTTTGAACCCACAACCTCTCAATATCAAGGGCATTCTCTTCCACGACAACTACGAGTCTCAATTCTGGCGAAAGAAAATTAAACATGGTTCACGTTAGCGTTAATTTCAAACTTACTTTTGTTGCTGGAGCATTTTGTAAAAACTGTGGCATACCATAAGATTCTACACTCGATTTTGGGGCGCCCTATATCGTATTATGCCGACACCTCATTAGTCATCCATCAACTTGTATATCTCACTGAATCATGTTACTGAATCACTCGAGTCAGTGAATGGTTCACTCACTCGAGTGATTCAGCCACGAAATTCAGTCGCTGAGTGATTCACTCTCTTTCTTGAGTCACTGACTGAATCACTCGACTCATTGAATGATTCACTCACTCGAGTGATCCAGTCACGAAATTCAGTCGCTGAGTGATTCACTCTCTTGAGTCACTGACTGAATCACTCGAGTCATTGAATTATTCACTCACTCGAGTGATTCAGTCACGAAATTCAGTCACTGAGCAGGGTGCCCACCAACCTGGAAAACATGGAAAACCTGAAAAAGTCAGGGAATTGATTTATGGGTCCTGGAAGTCAGGGAAAAACGTTAAAAAACGCCCAAAGTCAGGGAAACTCAGGGAATTCTATTTTCGGCCATCTAGGGAAATGTATAAATCTTGACATAAATGTCAACTCAATTTCACCACTTCTGTAGTTTGAAAAAACGATAGCGAAAATATTCCAAAAAATTTGAAGGATAGAGCTAAAGTTGATTTCAAAGACACTGGCAAGAGTATTAACAACTTCTTGCCTGTGAAATACAAGGATATAGGATTTTCAAGGAGTCTCAATGTAAAGAAAAAGATAAATTCGTTTTTTGAAAGAATGTCAGTTTTTAGATAGTTAGTTTTTAGTTGCAACTGTTAGCAAAATTTTGCAACGTTCATGTTTAAATTGTGAGATTGTTGAGGGAATAACATGTCTTGATCCTACTTTGATTGTAGTAGATCCCAAACTGTCACTAAAAAGAATGAAAATTGTTCTGGAAATATTTTATGAAAAAAAAGTTGTCTGCAGAAGAAGCAGAGATACTCAAACAACAATTTAAAAAAAATCAAAAACTTAAACTTAAAATTTTTTACAAAGTTTAAAAACGAACATCTTGATTCTTATTATAACTCACTACTGAAAGATAAAGGTGATTTTTTTGAATTATGGAAGTTGATTATATTAATCTTAATGATTTCATTGAAAATATGAACAGGATGTATGTTCATAAAGTCAGTTGTGGAATCATCTGCGACTGAAAGTTGGAATTTAGTCGCTGTTTTCCATCGTACAAGATAATCTCTCTTGTAGGGTTTTTCCATTTCCAGAGGAGTCATATATTGATTCAATTTTCAATTGAGAATGTTTCTCTTTAAAATTAATCTTGATATTGTCTCATGGCAACGCTTCTGTAGAAAGTGGTTTCTCAGTTAAGCAATTGCTTGTCGAAAATTTGAACAGAGATCGCTTGTAGTACAAAGAGTTGTTTATGACAACATTAGATATGTAGGTGGGACCGAAAATATTATTAATGATAAAATGTTGAGGTATTGCCGTATATCAAATAAAAAGTATGAAGAAACACTTGAAAAAAAAAAACGAAAAAACTAAAGACGTCAAAAATGATCGAAAAAGTGAAAAACTAAAAATTGAAAATGAAAGAAAAATGTTGAAAATGAAGAAACAAAGAAATAGTTCCCTTACTAAAGAAAATGAGGAAAAACAATTGACAAGTTACAGCTCAATTTAGGGTTTCAATAAATTTCAGAGCCCCAAGACTTCATCATCGATAATTTACCTACAATTCCTCCCCAATTAAAATTTACAGAAGAAATAATTTTTATTACTATTTTTTTTTAAATTAGAAATTATGATCACTTTCTGAATGGATCTATATCTGATTCACTGAAAATAATTGACTTAACCATAATTATCTACACAATTAGGCCTAGTGTCTGTTTGGACAGTGAAGGTTTTTTTAACACATCCGTTTTTGGTCATGGAAAACTTGAAAGTCAGACAAGGAATACCTGAAAAAGTCAGGGAATTTCATTTTTCAAAATTGTTGGGCACCCTGCTGAGTGATTCACTCTCTTGAGTCACCGACTGAATCACTCGAGTCATTGAATGATTCACTCACTCGAGTGATTCAGTCACGAAATTTAGTCACTGAGTGATTCAGTCTCTTGAGTCACTGACTGAGGCACTCTCTTGAGTTACTGACTTAATCACTCAGTGACTAAATCATGTAAGTGAATCACTCACTCTTGTTACTGAGTGATTCACTTATTCGTGTTACTGAATGTTTCACTCGCTCGAGTGATTCAGTCAGTGACTCAAGAGAGTGACTCAGTGACTGAATTTCGTGACTGAATCACTCGAGTAAGTGAATCATTTAATGACATTATTGTCGGGGAGTTTAAGACCGGGGCGGGGGGGGGGGGTTCTTGTCCAGGGGGTAATTGTCCTGATACCCGGTGGCTACATCGCTGCTGACTCGCAGTGAATATCACTTCATATGGTCCATTCGAGGTCATTTTGTGCATTTTTTGTGTATCTAATAATACTACAAAATTCAGAATTCTGCTGTAAAAATAAAGGAAGTTTCGGAGGTGTTTCCATAAGAAGCAAGACAAATTGTTAATTACGTACATCAACTCAATATAATTTGAAATTGACTTTTCTAATTATACCAAATTGAATAAAATTAAATCTTGTTGTGAATGTCGATAAAGAATGTGGACTCTGCTGGCTGTCGTAAATACGTCAAACCCGTCATTCATTTAAGTGGAGTCGTTGAAGTCGTGAAGGGTGTTTCTTAAGTACGTGTAGAAAATTCAGGAGCATGTTGCTGACGTCAAAATAAGAAGAAAAGTTCCTATAAACATATGCCTGCAAGTTATTCGTTTCTTAGATACAGAGTGTCAAAGTTGAATACTTATATTTGTTTTTTGTAAATTTCAAAATAATTGTGATATTCGAATTAAGTTTGATATCTGGCAGAATTTTTCAATGACAATATCAAATTTGATACTGGTTTGTCTAATAGTTCGTGAATTCGTGAATTTTTAGTTCAGCGACTCAGATACAGACGAATTGGTCGAGGCGCTGAGGTTCCAAATCAATTTTGGACTACGAAGTCTCCGGATTTAAATCCAATCGATTTTTTTCGTGGGTCACTTGTAGGCCCTTGTTCATACGGTGCCAATAGAAATAGATTAACTTCGTCAACGAATCATTGCTGGATATGACGCTGTCCGAAATACACCAGGTATAATGGAACGTGTACGTGGGTCCTCAAGACGACCCGACGCATGCATAATGGTGCAAGGTGGCCATTTTCAACAATTTCTTCAATTAATACCCTGAACTGGTCTTAATTATTGTTATTACTATTATTATTCAATTGTAATAACACCTTATTTCTATTTTGAAATTAAACCAAAGAACAAATAGTTCTATACTAATTTAATTTATTTTCAATTCAAACATCATGTCATTCAAAATCACTTGCATCAATTGTTTCAAATTCCAATAACTCGTAAACAGTTGCTGGCAGCGACCTCTACCAAGAATATCTTTTTAACACAAAAATCTTCGAAAAATCGATTTTTCCACTCGAAAATGTGATACAGGTACGTCCAAAAAAGTTATGACATTGCAGATGAATGAAAAGACATGTAGGTGGCGCAACCCCTATGAAAGAGACAAACTAACATCAAATTTGATATTGTCATTAAAAAATACTCCTAGATACCAAACTTCACTGGAATATCACAAGTATTTCGAAATTCATTCACAAAAAAAAACAAAAATAGGCATTCAACTTGGACACTCTGTATCCCAGAAACGAATAACTTGCGGACATATGTTTATAGAAATTTTTCTTCTTATTTTGACGTCAGCAACATGCTCCTCAATTTTCTATACGTACTTAAGAAACACCCTGTATATTCTACCCAGAAAATCGGCATAGGAATTTTCATTCAATTAACTGTTGGTAGAGATTCCATACATCATACGACCACATACATCCGTTTTGGGGGGGACATAGCTTCCCCTTAAAAAACCACCCCTTGGGTCAAAAATGCTTGTTTTTGCCTATAACGCGCCAACCGTTGAAAATATCGAAAAAGGATTTATTACAAAAACGAAAGTCTGATGAATTTCTTGAAATTTGAAATAATAGTTTACGAGAAAATGGCAATAAAAAATCTGGAAAAAGTTTTAAAATTAGAAATTGTCCTATAATCCTCAATAAATCTGACAATTTTCGACGAATTGTCAAACATCAAGAAGCAGGTGAAAGATATATTCAACACCTTTATTTTTTTTATCTTAAAAACGGATGCAAGTCACTAGAACCTTAGCATCTGTTTTACCCTTGTGAATACTTTTTCGATATTTTCAAAGGTTGATGAGTTATAGGCGAAAATATGCCTTTTTTATCCAAGGGGTGTTTTTTTATCCGCCAAAACGGATCTATGTGGTGTTATGATGTACGGGTCCTCTACTAACAGTTTAGAAAGGACATTTTCTATGCCGATTATGTGTGTAGGAAATTTCTTCACCAACTGTGCTACTAGTCACTATGGAAATATTGATTCTATCCCTCTGTGACTTTGTTTACAAATATTGCAATTACATTTTGTTATTTTTTTTTCAAAAATGCTATTTGGATTTAACAAATCCAAACACTCGCATCAGAGAACATATAACACAATGTTCTCTGCTCGTATTTTAGTTACGTGCCATTGTTTTTGTATTGCGCCGCGTTTTTTTACTGATTGAAATGATGTGTCAAGTACTAAAATTGATTTTTATGTTGAGTCATTTTGTAACCTTTACCGTATGATCTATTTCTTTGATCTGTTACACTTCAAGTTGCTTTTTTACTTCTCTACTTATTTTATTCTATTGGTAAGAAATCATTTTTACCATTTCTAATTGTTGTTGATGTTAATATTACTGATATAAAATTTATATGAACACTGAAATGTATAATTTATAGTTTATAAATTTTCGAATAATGTTTATTCATTCATTACACAATATATTAAAACTGTAAGTGGTTTCATTTAAAACACAGGGAGAGTGAAATTTTTTTAAACCATAATATTCGACGGTCAGATATTTTCACGGATTTTTCCGATTTTAATTTCGCGAGGTTTTCAACTTTTTTCTAGAAAAGGGGGAAGGGGAGAAAGCCCCTACCTAATTTTTTCTCTGTAATTTTTGACGACCAAATCCGTCAAGACAACTTCCGAAACCCTACGCGTTCTCTACCTAGCTTTCGGGTGGCAGGGGAGGGACAATTCCTTCAATAAAATTGGTGTGGCCCTTCTACTCCTTCGTACGATTCAAAATATGACGGAGTCGAAACGATACTTAGTCAAGTCAAATTTGCTTTATTACCGGAGGAATAAAAATTCTTGTAGACCGGGATCCCATGCCTATTTTCAAAAATGATTAATAACAGGCTGAATCTTCCTGAGTAGCTTCATTTTGCCGAGACGTCCAAATTTTTCCTCTACGAAAATTCTCGATAGTGGTAGCTAATAAAATGCACAGGCGTCGATCATCAAAATCAAAAACTTTTGTCCTACAAATGGTCATAAAAATTCATTAATAACCAGCTGATTTTTTTACCGTTGCTTGGTTGATATTTGTTCTATCGTGGTGGCATTTAATATGTGTAAATTCATCATGAATGATAAATAAAGAGGAAATAAAATCTTCCAATTTACACAAAAAATATATACTTGTAACGTGCTTACAATTGTTTCGACACACGGTGTCATCATCTGAGCGAGTTATCAACTCACAAAAGACGATAGAAAAGCCACCATAGCTGGTAAATACCCAGCAAACACATCTGTGACATGACATCTCTGAGATGTCGCAATGAGGTAACACGGCGATGTCAAAAAGGTTGCATCGCTGCGATGTACAGAATCAAATACATCTGTGACATGACATCGCTGCGATGTACAAAAGCTAATCTATGACTTGTCATTTCTAAGATGTCACAGTTGCGATTTTACAAATTTCTCCTCGCCGCGATGATGTTATCATCATATGTGTTTTTTGCGATGTCAACAATGAACGCCATTGCACATGCGCCTGAGATTCGTAAATTTCTATATTCGTTCATTTTACTTCTCGATCATAAACATTGAACATAGATTCGACTTCCGGCAGAGGTTGAGGTCAGACGGTGGCCTCGTGTTGGAAGTCAAGTTAATGTAGAAGTAAATGTCCGCCATTATAGATAACGTGCATGAAGTGTATGTAAATGTTAGTGAATGTTTGCCATTAGGTCTTAGTCCATCTAATATCTAATGTGCATGAAGTGTAATCAAACAATAGACCAGGGTGAGGATATTGCTTCGAGCAAGACAATCCTCATCCCTCGACCAAGACCGTGTTATTTACGCCGGTTAGAGGCCGGGGCGAGACGGATTCTTGCATAACACATATGTGGATTCGGAGTAAATTGCGCAAGCATAGCTCATTAAAGGATTAAGAAGAAGAAGAACATTTAACATAACCAAAAATGACTTGTTGCACCAAGTTTGATTAACTTATAATGGTCATAGTAATTTAATAAATGTTTAATATCCTGTGACAAAGCTGTGGAAATAACTTTTTCTAGGAATAGTTCCCAGTATAAAAGTAAGTTACAATAATTTTTCACTTGAAACTATGGCAAAGCGTTCATTTCCCTTTTTCTCTTATCGTCATAAAAGACGGATTATAAAGTTTTATTGTTTTAGGTATCATTATTTTTTACTGTTGGAATATGCTTCGATTAGAACAATGTTGTTTCATTTTGAGTACATTATATTTATTGAAAATGAAATGTTTAAATACATATTTTTCATTGATATATTTTCCTTTGTATCACCTAACCCCTGCGTGACAAACGTATATCGCTGTGATATGTCACATGTTCACATACCTGCGATATCAATATGGAATCATCTCGTATACATCGCAGTTACATCTCAAAAAGTATATCGTTGTTACATTGCAGAACTTGTTGCAGCGACGTCGCATGGATGAATCTTGAGTGGGACAAAATAACATCCCTCCGACATCGCAACGACATCTATTCGACATAGAATGCGATATCGCAGGTCACATTGTTACATCGCTGCGATGCATCTGTGATGTAACTGTGTTTGCTGGGTACTCAACAGTTGTCTGTCAATTCGTTATACGAACAAGAGAGACAAACATAATTTTTTTATTTTCATTGTTGTGAATCGTATTGGCATCATATATCTATTAACTACGAATATTGATAACACGGCATAAGACGCAATGTAATCAAATTGAAGCAAAAAATATCTATCTTACCTTTTCTCAAACGGTCGCTGGGAAACTATTGCGCATACCGAATTCTGAATCACGTGAAATGTCATAAATTTTTAAGGTTATGCTTCTTTTGACATTTTCAACCGTCTCATATTGAAAATGGGCTAACATTTTTCTATAATGTGGATAAATGAAGAATGAGAATTATACAAGACGGTCAATTAAACTTCGTGTCATTAAAAAAACGATTCATTGATCCATTTGTAACTCATCTAATAATAAAATGTCTGTTACCTGCTACCAGAGTTCCATCAATCAATTTTCTGCCAAAAGCCATTTATAATTAACACAATATTCACTGGCTCTCTGTAACCTTATTCAGATTATGAGGTTATGTTGGAATTTGCCGAATTAGTTCTATATGAGATATGCTTCTCATATCTTCGATAGTTGTTGCTGCCGAACCATGCACGCTAGAAAGAGTTGAAAAAACAAAATCGTTTCCTTGATAGAAATCTCTGGCGCAAGCGCATTAATTCCGCAGCGTCCAATTCGATGTCGATGCTCATTTTTTTGGCATCACATAGGCTGTCTTTATTATCCATATTCGTAGTTAATAGATATATGATTGGCATACGCAAAAACTTGATTATATGGCCCCTGATGACCTCAATGATAGTGAAAATAAGGGTTTTATTTCAGATGGGTTGTTTTCGCTATAATGTTTAGCCCTATTGTAAATATGCGATCTATTTTATACCTCTTCTGTAAAACCACTAGCTGGGATGTATACACGGGTACTGGGTACACATGGAGGCCTAATTATTGTAACTGTTTTCGAATTTTGTTTAATTTTTATGATCATCCATCCTTCATCTTTGGATGGATGCACCTCATCCATCCTTCATCTTTGGATGGATGCACCTAGGAAACATTCCGAAAAATGATCAATCCAGGACATCCCAAGGAAGTCCTCGCAGGGACATTTTCTGAAATTCACTGATTGGGATGACGTCCGATGTACATCCCTCAAGGACGTTCCAGAATGTCCCCGTACCAGGACCACCATAGGAAGTCCTTTCGATGACATGCCAAATACGTGCCAACCAGAACATCCAATGGATATCCTAGAAAATTCTACAAAATATATCCGAACCTGGACATCCCAAGGAAGTCCTCGCAGGGAGGTATTCTAAGATTAACCAATTGGGACGTCCAATATTCATTCATGCGGGATGTTCCTAAATGTCCCGTACCAGGACAACCATGGGACGTCCTTTCAAAGACATGCCAGAATACTTACTAACAAGGACGTCCGATGGATGTCCTAGGAAACATTACAAAATATATCCGACCCAAGACATCCCAAAGACGTCCTCGCAGAGACGTTTTATACGATGTACCGATTGGGACATCCATAGGAAGTCCTTTGGAAAAATTCATAAAAATGCTCTGAATCGGACGTCCCAAGGACAATGATTTTAAGTCCCGGACATGATTTGTACCAAATAGGGACGTCTCTGGGACATGGTGTGCTATTAGGGATTGCACTACGACCAAAAAGGAATACACCTACAGAAATAATGAATGCATTGAGTTACCTGTAGGTAAAAATACTATAGGAAGGGTGCCTTCTATCATAGCGAAATACCTTAATTTGGAAAACCCGAAAGGTTACACCGGACATTGTCTACGCCGAACGTCGTCAACGCTTTTTTTTCAAGGTATGTGCTTCCTTTGTAATACTAAAATTACATGGAAAATGGAAGAATAGTACGGTAGCGGAGAGCTTATATTGAAGAAAGTATCTCATCGAAGAACAAAATTGCTACAATGATAACCCATTCCGTTTTCCGAAACAGAAAATGTTAACGTTCCGATCGAAACCGAATGCACCTTGAGGAGTTCATCATCGGTCAACTCACAGAACTTCATACTTGGTACTAATTTTTCAGGAACATTTGAAAATTGTAATTTCTATTTGAGAGAAAATAATTAGTCCCTTTTTTATGTACAGTTATAAATAAAACTTTTCTGAGTAATTAATTTATTGAACTACAGAAAAAAACATTTAGCGGGCGTTATGATTCATTAACGCCATCCATAACGCCCCGAGCGTTATGGGTCTGTTAATAGCAACCGTTGCCAAGGTATTATAAAGCAGTAATAGATAAGTGAAAAATTAAAGAAATAACATATACACGTAAATATATAAACAGTCACACACATGAAAAATAACTAAAACACATTGTCACAAAATTCTTTCAAATTGTAATAAGATCTATCAAACAGTAATTCCTTGACAGCCTTCCTGAATCTATTATATGTGCCACCAATGATCGAGTATGTGAAGGTAGGTGGTTAAACATTTTTTTAGCATTATAAATTGCGGATTTTTGTATCGAGCTACTGGGAATTTATGATTCCTTATGTTGTATACATAAGTTGTATGTAATATTATTGTATGAGATTATTGGCTAAATGCACTATGATTGAGTACAGCGATAAGAAGGAAGAAGAAAAAATACATTAGTTGACTAAAAATAAACAAAAGCTCCAACAGGATGATATTTGTAAATTTGTGATTTTATTAAAAAAAAAATGTTAACTTGAATTCTTATTTAGAAAGGGAAGATCGTATTATACATATAAGGGATAAATTACGTAAAGAGGGTATAAAATTATGGTTACTACCTTATTTTACCGAATCATCACCTTCTGAATAGACGAGGAAAGTGATGACGTCACAAGTGTCATTCTTGTCAAAAACTGATTCCAAACAAACCTCCGTCGAATTTAAATCAGCTTGTCCGATATGTTTCCGTAAACATTTTTCAACTTCTTTTGCCCGAGTAAACAAAATCGAATCAACCAAACACAAACTAATAAGCAAAGCAGCATATCATCTACAGAGAAAGTCTCCTAAAATTCTTTGTTTTGAATTAGTTTTCGACAACAATGACATTTGTGATAACCACTGAAATGAAATTATAATATGATGACTGGAATGTTATTAGTTCCTCTGTGCACCCGTATAAAGTGATAACTCTAGGAGATGAAGAAAGGAGGCACATGCAATCTAGCAGAGAAATACTTTATTGCTGACTTGTATGGGTGCGAGAGAGATATTCACCTGCACGTACGTGTTATTAGTTTCGCAATTTATGGTTTGTAAACACGCCAGTGCAGTACAGCGCTTCTTTGTATCAGTTTTATATGTTAAAATCAACTCAATCTCGATTCCTCCGCCACTGTCAGGAACCACAAAACAAACATGGCGGCCTCCATGAGAAATCCAGTCACGCAGCCTGACGAGCATTCCAGTCATCATATTATAATTTCATTTCAGTGGTGACAACACACTTTCCTCTTCTATCGCGAATGTTCGCGAGGGTATGAACGATCCTTTTTACCAGAGGGCTAAAATTCAAATAATCGAATATTGGCTAAATGCACTATGATTGAGAACAGCGATACGTAGAAGAAGAAGAAATACATTAGTTAACTTAAAAATAAACAAAAGGTCCAAAAGGATGATATTTGTAAATTTGTGATTTTATTAAAAAAAAAAAAATGTTAACATGAATTCTTATTTAGAAAGGGAAGATCGTATTATACAAATAAGGGATAAATTACGTAAAGATGGTATAAAATTATGGTTACCACCTTATTTTACCGAATCATCACCTTCCGAAGCAGTTCTGAAGGTATTTATCAGTTCTCATTTGAGTTTATTTAAACAATAATATTGCAGATTTTATCTCAAGACTATAGCGTACAACTGAAAATTCCATTCGAAGTTTGTTACGAGACGTTGAAGGAACTGCAAAATAATTCACTTGAGAATTTGAAACAAAAAAATGTGTTTCAAAAATCGGGATTAGCTTCCCTGAAAATCAAGATATTACACCAAAATTCACCTCCCTTAGTTCTTACGAAAGAACTTCTTCTGTCAATGAGAACCTGTGATTTGAAAAATCTCATCAAACAAGATGTTCATATTGCAACCGATCAGTAAGTTGAATTTTTACTTAATGTGTGCTTTCTTGCATTGTTGTCTTCTACCATCTTTTTCGATTTATGCAAATCTCTGAAATTTTATCATTGATTGGATAATTTTTCAAGGTGTACCTCATTTAAAACAAGTAATCGTTTTTAATTTTGCAAGTTTACCATTTTATTCATCATTTTCAGTCTCAAGTTGATTTCTTCTGGAAGAATTCTAAGTGATCAAGATTCTTTAGCCAGCCAAGGTGTTAAAAATGGACAACAAATCCTTGCCATAATTTTATCTGAAAATCCCTCGGATATTATTCAAAATGAAAATCAGATAAAAGAATTGGAAAATACCAAGACTGATTCTAGACTACTAGCACTCGACAATCAATATATGCAGGTAAAAGCAAATTTTTACAGAAGCAAAATATAGAGGAAATTTATATTTGTATTCCACAAAGAAATAGTGAATATTTATTTAATCTTCTGATTTCCACAAAAAGGGAAATTCTGTAATGTTCAGAGACTGTGAGGTCCAAAGAAAAGTAGGAGGAATCAGCGTTATTCTTGGAGTTCTAGTGGCTGTAAGCCTGGGCAATTAATTGCCATTTGTTGAAAGAATAAGCCCAGGGAAAGAGGTGTTCAACAAGTCCACAAAGTCAATCATCAGTCAATTATTTTATTGTCCTAAGAAAATTCTTTCTCATTGAAAAAGCCTTGTGATTAAATATAACAATGGGAAAAATAAACCTATAATCAAGAATAAATAGGATATAAATATTTGCGTGAAGTTACCCACACATTCCCATCCACACTTTATGACGTGTGGACTGTCGAATATGAACTATATGAAATAAGTAGGACAGTGTTGCCAGATTCACAAAAAATTACCGTGCAGGGCCAGAAAAATAAAATACAATTTGGAACATTGATAGTTACAAAGTGATCACATATTGTTGGTTGACAAACCATACGAGGCGAGAAAAATAATTTTTCTCGAAAACGACGGCGAGTGCCTCGATGAAAATATTATATTTGTGTTCCTTGTACGTTCTTCATACAGGGTAAGCACAAACTGCTGGTTGATAAACTGTACGAGGCGAGAAAAATAATTTTTCTCAAAAACGACGGCGAGTGCCTCGATGAAAATATTATATTCGTGTTCCTTGTACGTGCTACATACAGGGTGAGCACAAACTGTTGGTTGACAAACCGTACGAAGCGAGAACAATAATTTTTCTCGAAAACGACGGCGAGTGCCTCGATGAAAATATTATATTCGTGTTCCTTGTACGTTCTACATACAGGGTAAGCACAAACTGTTGGTTGACAAACCGTACGAAGCGAGAAAAATAGTTTTTCTCGAAAACGACGGCGAGTGCCTCGATGAAAATATTATATTCGTGTTCCTTGTACATTCGACATACAGCGTAAGCACAGATATAAATTTATCTTTACTAAAAATAAATTAAAGTAATTAGCTTAAGGGATAACAGGTTTTCATAATCTTTGTAATTTATAGAAGGGAGCTACAGAGCATATCTAACTGCAAAGTCAACATATACTTTATGGTCACACGTTACAAAAACTTATGGATAAAGCTTCATTAACTTCATGATAATGTTGAAATTATTTGAATAGTAGGCTTTCTCAAAAAGTAGTTTCTTGGCCCTTTTTATAGAAATATATAGACTGGGAATATCTCTTTTCAGCTTAAGAAGGTGGTTATAAAGCTTTTTCCCATTGTTGAATATCTTTATTGACCATTTTTTGGTACATCTAGTAAGTCAAAAATCAATTACAGAAATAATAGTAATTTCAAAAGTATATGCACAAACAATAACATTTTGGAAACTAACAAAATCAAGACATACACATTTTTTGAGACTTACGTATTCAAAGAATTTAGGTATTCTTCAATAGTACCACCCTTTAAAATTAAGAATGAAGCTAGGCTCGTACTTCTGGACGTACTTCTGGGTTCTTTAGGGACACTCTCATGGATTAAGAGTGTACTGCCTCGTGTGTGGATGTACTTTTGCTGTGGACTTACTCCTGGATTTTTGAGGGATTTTCTCGTGGAAGGAGAGTCTGCTTCCTGCTGTGTATGAATGTTCTGCTGTGGATGTACTCCTGGATTTTTGAGGGATTCTCATGTGAATTAAAAGTATGCAGCCTCGTGTATGAATGTACTTCTGCTGTGGACGTACTCATGGAGTTTTGAGGGAATCTCTCGTAGATTGAGAGTGTGCGGCCTCGTATATGGATGCACTTCTGCTGTGGACGTATTTCTGGATTTTTAAGAGATTCTCCCGCGGATTGACAGCCTGATACGTCGTGCATGGATGTACTTCTGCTGTGGACGTACTCAAGGAGTTTTGAGGGATTCTCTCGTAGATTGAGGGTGTGCGGCGCCGTGTATGGATGTACTTCTGCTGTGGACGTACCCCTGGATTTTTGAGGGACTCTCCCGTGGATTGAGAGTCTGCTGCCTCGTATATGGATGTACTTCTGCTGTGGACGTACTCCTGAATTCTTTAGGGATAATCTCATGAATAAAGAGTGTACTGCCTCGTGTGTGGATGTATTTTGCTGTGGACATACTCCTGGATTTTTGAGGGATTCTCTCGCGGAAGAAGAGTCTGCTGCCTTCTGTGTATGAACGCACTTCTGCTGTGGACGTACTCCTGGATTTTTGTGGGATTCTCTCGTGAATTGAGAGTCTGTTGTCTCGTATATGGATGTTTTTCTGCTGGGGACGAACCCCTGGATTTTTGAGTGTTTGTACTTCTGTTGTGGACGTCTTCCTGGATTTTTGAGTGATTCTCTCATAGAGGTACCTGTGTGGATGTACTTCTGCTGTGGACGTAATCCTGTATGTTTGAGGTATTCTTTCGTGGATGGAGAGTCTGCTTCCTCGTATATGGATATATTTCTGCTGTGGACATACCCCTGGATTTTTCAGAGATTCTCACGTGGAGTGAGGGCCTGCTGCCTCGTATATGGATGTACTTCTGCTGTGGACGTACTCCTGTAATTTTCAGAGTCCCTCCCGTGGATTGAGAGTGTGCCGCCTCGTGTGTGACTGTACTTCTACTGTGGCCATCTTCTGGATTTTTGAGAGATTCCTGGATTGACAGCCGAATACGTAGTGCATGGATGTACTTCTGCTGTGGACGTAATCCTGTATGTTTGAGGTATTCTTTCGTGGATGGAGAGTCTGCTTCCTCGTATATGGATATATTTCTGCTGTGGACATACCCCTGTATTTTTCAGAGATTCTCACGTGGAGTGAGGGCCTGCTGCCTCGTATATGGATGTACTTCTGATGTGGACGTACTCCTGTAATTTTCAGAGACCCTCCCGTGGATTGAGAGTGTGCCGCCTCGTGTGTGAATGTACTTCTACTGTGGCCATCTTCGGGATTTTTGAGAGATTCGTGGATTGACAGCCGAATACGTAGTGCATGGATGTACTTCTGCTGTGGACATAATCATGTATGTTTGAGGGATTCTTTCGTGGATGGAGAGTCTACTTCCTCGTATATGGATATACTTCTGCTGTGGACATACCCTTGGATTTTTCAGAGATTCTCACGTGGAGTGAGGGCCTGCTGCCTCGTATATGGATGTACTTCTGATGTGGACCTACTCCTGTATTTTTCAGGGTCCCTCCCGTGGATTGAGAGTCTGCTGCCTCGTGTGTGGATGTACTTTTGCTGTGGACGTACTTCTGGATTTTTGAGAGATTCTCTCGGGGATTGACAGCCTGATACGTCATGCGTGGATGTTCTTCTGCTGTGGACGTACTCCTGGATGTTTGAGTGGTTTTTTCGTGGATGGAGAGTATGCTGCCTCGTATATGGATATACGCACCCCTGAATTTTTGAGTGATTCTCCCGTGGATTGAGTGTCTGTTGCCTCGTACATAATAATAATAATAATAATAATAATAATAATAATAATAAACCTCTTTTTTATTTCCATCATCCTAGATTTACAAAGAAAAGAGTTACATGCAGTAATCAGAAATGGAAAAAGAGGCGAAGTTTAACATATTACAGAGATGTTAATGCGGTTCATGTTATGATGAATGACATCCTTAGCTCGCACAAGTTTCGACTTCTGAGGGCTGCCGTTCGTAAGGGGATGACAGCTGGTTAACGGAAAAAACAATTTTAACAATTTAATTTTTTAACAATTTTTAACAATTTTTTTTAATTTTTACAATTTTTAACATAGTTCAGAGATGTTCTTGACAAAAAAATATATATTATTGCGAATCCATTGATAAGTTTTTGAATATCAGACGAAATCGCTTTAACCCACATTCTTTGATATATTCCGGTATGGGATTGTATATTTTGCATATTTGATAGCTGAAACAGCTCCTAAATAATTCTATCCTAAAACTTGGCGGTGTTAGTAATCATGGACTGAATGAATGCTGTCTCGAGTATGGATGTACTTTTGCTGTGGACATACTCCTGGATTTTTGAGAGATTCTCTCGTGGAAGGAGAGTCTGCTTCCTCCTGTGTATGGATGTTCTGCTGTGGATGTTTGAGGGATTCTCCCGTGGATTAAAAGTATGCAGCCTCGTGTACGGATGTACTTCTGCTGTAGACGTACTCATGGAGTTTTGATGGATTCTCTCGTAGATTGAGAGTGTGCGGCCCCGTGTATGGATGTACTTCTGCTGTGGATGTACTCCTGGAGTTTTGAGGAATTCTCTCGCGGATGGAGAGCCTGCTGCCTCCTGTGTATGAACGCACTTCTGCTGTGGACATAGTCTGCTGCCTCGGTTATGGATGAACTTCTGCTGTGGAAGTACTCCTGGATTTTTTAGGGATTCTCTCGTAGATTTGGAGTCTGCTGCCTCGTACCTATCTGGATGTATTGCTTGATTTTTGAGGAATTCTCTCGTGAAAGTATGTTGCCTCGTGAATGCTGTGAACGTACCATTGAATTTTTGAGTAATATTTCCGTGGATTGAGAGTCTGCTGCCTCGTATATGTATGTATTTCTGTTGTGGACGTCATCCTGGGTTTATGAGTGATTCTCTCGCAGAGGTATCTGTATGGATGTACTTCTGCCATGGACGTACTGCTGGATTTTTGTGGGATTCTCTCGTGGATTGAGAGTCTGATACCTCGTGAATGGATGTACTTCTGCTGTAGACGTACCCCTGAATTTTTGAGGGAATCTCCCGTGTGTGGAACACCCTGTATATGGTGCTACACACGAAACGATACGTTGACGAGACAGCGCACTCCTATTTTTGACACTAGACTAATCGGGTGTCGAAAACAAAAGAAGAGCGCTGTTATGTCGCAGTACCGGGAAACCTTCGAGCGGCGAAAGAAAGTTTCACTGATTTATTTATGGTTCGTCACAACACGTAGTATAGAATGCTTGTTAATATGAGAGGAGAAAGAAAAGTCAAACATTGATATAACTAAAATTAATTGATTTAAAGATAAAACAAAAATATCGGTTTAAATTCTCTGTGTAAAACCACAGGATTTCACTTTGTATATAGTCAGACAGTTAAACAAATGAACAACATGCAAATCTCTCTGCTGAGGTAAACAGTGCATCAAAACAATATTTTTTAAAACTATAAAATGGGCAAATGGTACACAAAACAACATCGAAAAACATGAAACTCTAGCCACTCTTACTGAGATTTAAAACGAGCAAAAAGAATGGCATAATTAATCTTAAAATGAATATCTGGTGACAGATAAATAACTGGAAACTCGTTTTGTATCACCCGATGCAAGTCAAAAACAATTATTAAATGAAAATGGTAAAAACGAATTCCTTACAAAAAGAGTCTACAGCAAAGAGCATTTACAAAACGTCAGAAAGACGCAAACAAAATTAGTTGTAAAACAAAAAACTAGTAAGCAAAAACAAATATCTGAGACAAGTATAAAAAGAATATTTAGTTCATTATATAGGCAAAAATGGGTACAAACAGCTGTGACAAATATTTCTTCACGGAAATATATGGTCATTGACCTACTCACATAAGATAAACATCATGGAACGCTCTGCACCAGATGTGAGGGGGAACGTCGCGTGTCAAACCTGGTTCAACACGATTTATGATGGGAAGACGCCTTCAGGTATCCCTGAGAGATGCGAATTTTCATTGAAGGGCGTAGAAATACTGTATTTATTATTGTGATCGTAGCACTTCACCTTTCTTTACTTAGGTATGGAGAGCACTTGTTTCGTTTTCAATATAAAAACTAAACGTTTATTCTTCACAGGAACTAACAGATTGAAAATTATATACTTGGGTACACAGATCCATATGGCCGTAACCACTTTACTTAAACTTGTTGCAGGCTCTGATTTGTCTCAACAATTCGCCATTTCGTCACGAACTGTCTCAATCTACATATTAAAATAAAAAAAACGTTTTATTCTGGACATCTCTGAACGAAACGCCTAGTTGACGACTACAATGAAAGACTGTCGACTCATTCCTACGACTAGGAATTAAAATTCCGGAACTGACTTGCGAACTGACGATTAAAATTCGCGAAACATTCAGTCTTTTGCCCGGAACTAACTAGATACCGAAGAATACTGGACTGATACTGAAAGAACATACGCTTAAGAGTTATTTTATACACTCATGAAGCTATAAATTTAAATATAATGAATAATAAACTAACACAATAGTGACATTAATTACGGCTATTAATAACACTCTAATAGTCATTTTCTCATATATCATAGTGTTAATTCGGTTTTCTGTCATCCTTAATGGGTTAAAATTGAGGTTTATCGACAGAAAAATGTCAAAAACGCGTGTTGTATTTTTTTTTTCCTTGGTGTTTTGGCATCGACTGCTATGGTCATTAGCCATGTGTTCTGGATAGGCCTTGTTACAACTCCATACGCCACTTTAGGAGCAGCACTGTTAATTTTTAACGCAAAAGTGAATCGTGGAGGATTATTCCTAGCCGACACGAGCCTCAGTCATTCAGACTTTCACATCTGAAAATGAAAAAAGATCGCACCGTCTGGGAATCGAACCTGCAATCTCTCGATTACCAGGCGAGCGCTTAACCACTGCGCTAATCCCCGCCCTGCGTGTTATAATTATATTTATTACAGCTATAAATATATCCTCGTGACTTTTATAGTCTGTGAATTCCTAAGACAATAATAACTTTTGTCTTTGGCCATCTGTGCTCTGATGACTAATCGATTGAAACATTTTGTGCATCTGGAATATGAGTATTTATGTTAGATCTTCTTCTGTAGTTTGTTCTACGATGGGATTTTTATTGTTTTGATTATTTTCCCTACGTTTCGACGTTATCCTGCATTTAATTAACTGTTTAAATGATTCTACAGGGGGTTGGCTGGGGATATATCACACGTGGATTGAGGGTCTGTTGCATCGTATATGGATGTACTTCTGTTGTTGACGTACTCCTGGATTTTTGAGGGATTCTCTCGCGAATTGAGAGTCTGCTGCCTTTTATATGGATGTATTTCTGCTGTGGGCGTACCTCTGGATTTTTGAGAGTTTTTCCCGTCTGCTGCCTCGTGTGTGGATGTACTTCTGCTGTGGATGTCTTCTGGATTTTTGAGATTCTCTCTTGGATTGACAGCCTGATACGTCGTGCATGGATGTACTTCTGTTGTGGACGTACTCCTGGATATTTGAGGGTGGAGAGTCTGCTGCCTCGTATATGGATATACTTTTGCTGTGGACATACCTCTGGATTTTTAAGAGATTTTTCCGTGGAGTGAGGGTTTGCTGCCTCGTATATGGATTTACTTCTGCTGTAGATGTACTCCTGGATTTTTAAGGGATACTCTCGTGGATTGAGAGTGTGCTGCCTCGTGTGTGGATGTACTTCCGCTGTGGATATACTCCTGAATTTTTGAGGGATTCTCCAGTGGACAGCAAAGCTTTGCAACTCAGTGCCTCGGGAGTTGTTCCCTGAGGCGTACATCCTGCAGTAATTCAAGAAGAACGCCAATTTCTACCTACCCTCGACTCTGACGATGTTCTCTGAACATTACAGGACTTTCCTCGTCGTGGAAACCAAAAAAAAAAGAGTTGGCTTGTTAAAGGCCAAATCTTTGTTTATGTGGAAATTACAGAGAGAAATTAGACATTTAGAATAACTTATCAAATTAATTTTTTCAATGCTCTCAAGTCACTTTCATATTTTTTTTCAGTTTTCCTCGTTTCCATTTGCCATTCGTTTTCTCTCTAAGCTTCTATTTTTATCGTCACTATCCATTTTGGGTAGTTGGTCATTGTTAGTAAAACACAAAAGTTAAGTCACATTGTTTTTCATATCACTTATATACTTCATGGAGATAATTCAAATTATCATTTGTTCTGTTATAGCTTGAAGATCAATTTGGAAATCCAGTACAGATTCCACCTAATGAAAAAAAAGCACTTATAGTCGCTATGGCCTTACACGAGAAAGGAAAGTCTGCTTTGAAGAGAAATGATTATTCCAGAGCTTTGATATTTTTTTTAGAAGCAGATCAAGAGTTCAGGTAAATAGAGATTTCTTAAAACGGATTTATCCCTCTGCTGATGATTATAAATTGCCTTTTTGAATTCACTAAGTACTCATATGCAGTTTGACATGGAGTTTGTTGAATATTTTATTGCACTGGTGAAAATCACCCTTTTCTGTTGAAGTTAATTTAGGGACAGATAATCTAGAGTTTTTGTTGTATATATTTTGAGGTAAACTCTTTTCAAAAAGATATTCTAAAGGTTCTTATATGTTAACACCCTTATGAGTGTAAGTATTTGGATTACCTAACTGAATTTACCTCTACACGATTCTTTTGATTTCAGTTTCATTATTCAGAGCTTTTTTCTGTACTTCATTTTCCTGCTACGCCATAATAGTATATTGTGTATCTAGTAGTAAAAGCAATACATTCCCGGACGACAATGTAAATTGTTGGTCGAGGCGAAGCCGAGGCCAACAAGCATTGAAGTCTGGGAATGTGCTTTTACTATGAGGTACACATACTATTTTTTCTGAAATCGCAATCAGCATTATCAAAAACTAAGGAATTCTACATATTGTTTGCGTGAATTCAATAACTGTCTAAAATGTAAACAAGCCGGCAAAAATATTCCCGTATCGTTTTCGATACGGGAAAGTACTTTTTCGGCAACCATCCGGGAAGTGTTCACTTCCCGGACACTTTTTCTTTGGGAAAGAAGTACGTACTTCCCGGACTAGGCCGGGAAGTGCTCAAATTTTAATACAAATATTAATATAAATAAGAATTATAATGTTTCTGTTGGTAACATCTTCTGTTCGAATTTCAATATATAATACAAATAAGAACTGAAATACTCGAAATATTCAAATTTGGAATCGTTTCATCCGGTTAACAGATGGGTCATTCAGATTACTTCTGTATCAACATAATGACCAATAACTGCTGGTTTTGTGTCATCAGAAAGGACCCCGCTCTTTTCTTATGCAAAGTGGTGACTGGTCAAATTTCCTGTAACTGTGGTATGTTGTTGTACTTGAACTAGCAACCAAAAGTGTCAAAGGGCCAAACTCATAGACCGGGAGATAGTGACAGATTTTGGGACACGATTTTACTCAGTATGCCTTTTGGAGGACAGTATTGTCCGTATATCCTCATGATAATAATGCATGAATCAAAGAGTCATCGTACGATCTTCATATCAAATAATAATAATAATTTAATAATTGTTATAATTATTATTAATAATAATAATTATATAAGCGATGAAATAATAAAATTAAAGTACCATTGGTACCATTGGCAGGCCGTTGGAGTGGGTCCGAATAGCCATTCGGACCATACCAGCCGTTATGGTCACTTGAAATTGTATT
This sequence comes from Chrysolina oricalcia, assembly GCA_944452925.2. Lineage (NCBI taxonomy): Eukaryota > Metazoa > Arthropoda > Insecta > Coleoptera > Chrysomelidae > Chrysolina > Chrysolina oricalcia. The sequence continues at coordinate 49,422,620 of OX101825.2, read as the reverse complement.
TGAGAAAAGCAATTTTCCGCCCATCCTAATGGTATGCGAATGGTTTTCGAGTATTTTAAGTCTATTATTTTATTACAAAACACATGTAAGCCTGATTGCAATCGGACCGACACACATAATTTTTTGAAAATATTATTATAATTTTTTAATATGAAGAACCTACGACGACTCTTTGATTCATGCATTATTATCATAAGGATATATGGACAATACTGTTCTCCAAAAGGCATACTAAGTAAAATCGTGTCCCAAAATATGTCACTATCTCCCGGTCTATCAATCCTATCACTAGTTTTCTAGATAAGGGGTGTTGAAGTTCAAATTTGCCCAGAAATTCGGATTTTTGTTTTCTTAACTTACGAGCTTTATTGAATTTCTGATGCATACACACGTTTAATACATATTTTAGTAATACAATGGTGGATGCCAATGATTAAAAATATTCATATTCACAAATGAGTGATAGTAGTTTTTTGCAAAATCTCAGTTTTTCTACTGAGACCTTAGGAAAAGATGTTTTTGAAAGGTACCCATCAATATAGTATTTTGGGAAGAAAATATCGCAAAGTACACATTTTTCATACAGGGTGTTTCATAGAGAGAACTAAAATATCAAACAATTTTTCTTAAGGTTTAATACCCTGTATTTTTGGATTGATTTGTGGGAAAGTTCATACCGCTAATATGGGTGTTTCTAAGCTTCAAGATATACAATGTGGTTTAGTTGAACAGTCTATATTCTAAAATTTTCCCGGTCAAATGTAACCATATTATATTGCGTATAATAGTTCAATATAAGTTTTGGTCAGATGTACATTGAAAGGTACAGCTATGTACATTGAAAGGTACAGCTAGAAATATTTACTGCTACAGGGTGTTTCATGAATAATTCACAATACGTTTTCGTCGTTTGGAAAACGACACGTTCACATTTTCAAGGCTGGAAGATTTCGCCATCATTATTTTGATACAGGGTGAGTCATACATCAAACTATCAAATATAATTACGCTTGGAAATTATTAAAAAGAGAACTTGCAATTTTTTATTCACTTCTGAGTAACATTAGGTACAAATAATCGTAAGATTTTGAAATATACAGGGTTATTGAATTGTTTTATAATATTCTACAAAATATATCAGTATACAGTGAGTATGTAAAGGTTGGAAAAAATTCGTTAAACGCTTGATATGGCCATTAGGGAAAATAAGCTCAGATAAGCTCAGACACGTCGATTTTATTTTTCAGTTGCGCATTTTTTGGTCTACTCAGATTTTTGATGACGTCATCGCTGTTCGAGTTATGACTTCATTATATATTTTTTTTAAAAGGCATTACCCTATTTTGATAATTTCAAAAAGAACTCATTTTTCTGTGTATGGATGTCATATTTTTCTTATGTTAGATAACCGTATATTTGAGAAATGAAATATATTTCATTCATAATAATGAATTAGGTCTGTTAATGTAAACTTCTGACTTAAGGTATCTCCCCACAAAAAAATCTAGTGGGTTAGATCAGGAGATCTAGCTGGCCACTCTAAAAATCCTCGTCTGCAGGTAGAGGAGGGCTATTATTTTCATTTGCTGTGGCGCTCCGGGGCGACTTTCTGATTTTTGGTTGCGTATTCATTTTTTACCTGCAGGAAAACCCTACAGCCCCACTCCGGGTGGTCAGGTGCACATTTCGAGCAAACACCATACTCCGGGATTGGCATCTAGGCAACTCACATCGAACTTGTTCACAACAAGGTATGATGTCGCCTATCGATACTTGAGAAAAATTCCCTCGTACTCCGGATTTCGATCGCAGACGAGGATTTTTAGAGTGGCCAGCTAGATCTCCTGATCTAATCCCACTAGATTTTTTTGAGGGGATACCTCAAGTAAAAAGTTTAAGTTAACAGACCTATTTTTGAATGAAATATCTTTTATTCTCGAAAATACGGTTATGTAACATAAGAAAAGAAACTGAAAAAGAAAATCGACGTGTCTGAGCATTTTTTCCCCAATGGCCACATAGCTTTTAACGAATTTCTTCCAACCTTTACGTGCTCCCTGTATTCATATTCGTAATGAACAAGTTCTTATGCACGGGACAACAATGATAATAATTTTCCATTTTCTTATGTAGGTATAATTCAAATATTGTACTTATTTTGTACTTCATAATATACGTGTGGGGTGAGTTTGAAAGTATATAAAACCAATACTACAAACGATATTGCAACAACTATCAGAATTCTGGCGCGTTTTTCCTTATAGTGTTTTTTTAAGTTATTGTTATTGTAAAAATCCCACAGCGTTTGTTTGACAGCATATAACTATAGGGTGCATTCTCAATTGGAACCAATTCTGTTTCTTATTGGACAAGTCCATTTAAATGAAATTGCTCTCCTGTCTTTGAACAGTGTCGTGTATGTATAAAATGCCGCTAAATAAATCTGGTACCGATCCAAATAGAATAGTCGGTTTTTCAAGTGTTTCCGCTGACAATTCTACCCACAAAAGATTCTAATTCTAGTTAAAGAGCTTCCTAAATGATTTACTGACAGGTCCGGAAACCGTCTGCAGGGCATGAAATAGCATTCTTGGTGTTGCCCCAAGTCGCCTGGATGTATTTTTAGAAAGTCTCCAGGTCAAGGAGTGGGGAGGGGCGCTTGAACACCAGTCAGTTTGTTACCTCGTACGCGGGTAAAACTTGGCAGAAGGTATGTTCAGCACCATATCTAGCGAAATGTGAAACCAGCAAACGGTCACAAACTGACTGCTTTCCAAACGCCCAATCTCTCCTTGACCTTGACCTAGACCTAGAGACTTTCTAAAAATACATCCAGGTGCCTTGGAGCAACACCAAGAATGCTATTTCATGCCCAGCAGACAGTTTTTGGACCTGTCACTAAATCATATAGGCACTCTTTAACTATTCCAAGCGAGATTTTGGACCCCTTTGCTTTATCCAGCATTTGTTGTGAGTCAAATGCTTTTAGAATATTCTCCAATTAAAAACTTACTAAATAAATCTGTGGCGCAAATGTTGAGTTAATGAGTGTTTAAAAAACGTATTGTGAATCATACCTGAATCATCCTGTAGCAGTAAATATGTTTAGCTGTTCCCTAAGGGCCGGTTGTTCAGTCAGAGATAATCTACAGTTTTATGTGAATCTTGGTTTATCGAGTTGTTCCCTGCAAAGTTAGAACTTTAATCCTGGTTTAAGTCCAGGTTTCGCTAAACCATCAAAATCGATGGATTAGGTACTCAATGTCAGAACAACATTAGAACTGCAATATGAAATAGTATGGAAAAATAATCGGAAATAATCGGAAATCACTTTGATGATCATGGACCGTGTATAATAACATAACTGATGATTAAGATATTATTGAAGTAGTCCTAAAAGGGCACCTCGTACTTATAGATTACGTGAGAATCATTTCGAGAAATGGTCACATGAAGATTTAAATTTAGGTACAGATTATCAAAAGATATTGTGAGGATTATTGTGATATGATTTCTCATGAAATCGCTAAATGAAATCGCTAATAAAACTAATTGGTTAGTGCATCATGATATAGGTATTTTTGCGATGATTCCATTACTGAAAATTATTTTGTGGTTGACGTACACCAAAGATTACAATGGCACATTCCATTACAGGATTTTCCTTTTCGTGGGAACCAGCTAGGACATATTTACATATCTATCTTGAACAAATCTCACATCTACCTTAAAAGATCCATCACATAAGATGGTTTGCTAATGAATTTCATTCTATTTCATCGTTTAAACCTGGAGTGGACGCGTGCTTTTATTTTACAAGAAGAGGCGCGTTGGGTCCAACATACCCTCAAAAAAAAGCCTAATATTTCCCAAAAATCAAACATATATTTAAAAAATTGTATCAAATAGTGTTACTGTACTCACAGAAGAAGACGAAAAACTTCAAAAAAATGTTGATTCTTCAAAAAACAAATTGAACCGTGATATTAATAAACACTATTTTTTGGTAAGGTTGCACTGAACACCCTGTAGAAATGTTATTCCGCAAATGTCATGGCACAAGTTTGGCACACACATACAGTATGTTCTAAACAAATTAATTTTTGGCAAATTCGGCACTTGTATCGCGTTTTGCGATCTTTGCAGAATGCGCATCTGCCACGTTTATTTTCAACTATTGACACTGGCATCACCATTTCAGTTTCAGTAATTGTCGCTGCAGCTTGTCTAATTTCTCTTGGTAGGTATGTAGAATGTCCTCGTTCTTTCATATAGTCCCATAATAATGATTTGGCAAGATTTTTTGAAAATATTGGTCTTTCAACCTTCGCATCTGCTTCTTTCCCACTTCTCATGGCATTACTTTTATAATTACTTTCTTATGTATAAATATTCACGAAATTGATGAAATCTGTAGTTACTTGAAAATGGTGTAAAAGCCGAAACCGGTCGTAATAAAGTAGTAAAGTGTTAGTGGAAACTGGACAAAAGTTATATTTTTCTTCCTTTTCTTATTTCATCATGAATTTCCACAAAATAAATAGATCATCAATCAAACAAGTTACTTACGCAAACGTGCGCGTTGGGTCCAATAGACCGAAATCAGCCCTGGAATCGATGTTTTTCACTTCTCAGCGTTAAAACTACTAATCAGCATATGTTGTAATCTAACTTGAAGGTACTGATGCGCACAGACTTCATCGCACCCTCTAGCGAAAGCATCAAGACTATTATGATTTACATGGGCCGGACAGACCCGACGCGTCCACTCCAGGGTTAAGGCGCCTTCAATGAGTCCGTTTTCTACCAAGCTTTCCAAAAAATTACAGGAAAGTAAGAAACTACGAATGGAAAATGTTTGGTTATATTTGATGTGATGATGTGTATTATTTTTATTTTGATTAAGGTACATCAGCTCGTTCTCGCATCAGTGAGTCCTCGTCTCCTCAGGTGGTACTGTAATGTAGGGTGTTCCATGTTTTTCCCGCAGTTGTAATAGCAAATATGCCACCTTTTATTTGTTAAGTCGCCCCATGGTGCATATGGTGGTGGTACTCTCTTTAGTCTGCACTTATGTTCAGATTGGGCAGACTATCACCATTATATTCAATAATACTTTAACTATTTCACATTTTCATTCATACTTGAAAAACTTTGTTGATAAGTTGAAAAACTTCTGACATTAAAGTATATTTTGACTTTGACTTTTCATGAAATAGTTCAGATGAGCTGCAAAATCTTAGTTTTCATTATCCATGGTCGAATTTCTACTGAACAAGACATTTGACGGTAATCTAGGATTAGACTCCAAACTAAGTTTGATAAATCTTTGGATTTTACCATGGACTGAACAACCGGCCCTAAATGTACATCTGACCAAAACTTATATTGAACTATTCAACAGAATTTATATCACAATCACTGGACTATTTATGTTCGTCTGCCAATATCTCTTTTCCGCGAGTGTCAAGCTATTTGTAGTTGTGAACAGATCGAGGCGATTTTGGAGATTTCTACCATTTTCCATTCGCTTCTAGTAGGAGTCTTATGTCACCGCGCCTTGTTCGTAGATGGTGATAGCCATCACTCGCGCCACCGCTCTTCTTCCCTAGGTGGCGTCAGCCATTACTGGAATCAGAATAATTTGGTCTAAAAATACGTGACATTACATTTGACAGGGGAAATTTTAGAATACAGAGTGTTCATGGTTCTTTTAAAATTGAATACCTTTCGATAAATAAACCATATTGTTAGGGTTGTTAATAACTGAATTGCAGTTGTATTGCACCCTTTAAAAAAGTATAGTAGCGGACTGTAAGGGTAGCGAGAGTTTCATGCTCATACCTAACTGCACTGTCGATGATGAACGCGGATATGGTTTCTTGAGCGTTGGAACACTGCACTGGAACACGCGGGCCGGCCGGCTTAGATTAAAATAGTTAAACTATACACTAAACTAAGTTTCACTCCACCAAGATCGTATGAAGTATATATTTGCGAGATCGATAGCATGAAGGGCTTGATCAATGTCACTCGTCGGTTGTCTCTGCTCGCCCATCTCGCTTAGTTGGACAAGCGCAGTTTTCGGCGCAAACATGAAAACTCATTGGCGATACCATGCGAGAATACTGGGAGAAATTGAAACAAACTAAACATTTTGATCCTCAAAACCTAACTAATAATAAAATGAGTATGGACGGAACACATTGTATACCTTGAAGCTTAGAAACACCCATATATTAGCGGTATTAATTTTCCCACAAATCAATCAATCCGGTGCGGGGTATTGAATTAATCCTTGGGAAAAATTATTTGCTATTGTGGTTGTCTCTACGAAACTCCCTGTATAAAAAATGTTTGCAATTCGATATTTTTTCCTCAAAATACCATACTGAGGGGTACCTTTCGAAAATATGCTTTATTATGCACAATTTTTACTGCCGCTTGTTTCGCGGCAATTATCTGCTAATACATTGTATATAAGCAGATAATTCAGCAGAAACTCAGCTTTGCCGACTTTTGGGTTGACTGGCAACTATTTTCCGTGAAACAAGCGGCAATAAAAGTTGTGCTCAGAATGTGACCGCAGCTCGAAATGTAAATAACGGAGTCTAGCCGTAATATGTTATTGGATTTTATAGCTGATTCACCAACTATTATTCCCTTGCTAATTGTAACCATTTTTTCTTTTCTACCTGTTACATAAGATTAAAACCATTCCATAGCTGGTCCATGTATGTCACAAGAGTGTTTGCTACAAAACTCGAATCAACTTTCAGAAATGATTAAAGATTGGTTTATTTCAGACGATGCAATTCCCATTTGCTCAAAACTGTCGACAACTACGCTCTTTTAGATTTGGATATTGCTTGGTGTTATTTATGTTTGGAAAGTTTGGTTCACTTACCGGAGGCAAATGATAGGTTGAGAAGATGCGAAGAAAAGTTTCATTCGACATATGGATCTAATTTGGAACGTCTCATAGCAGTTAAAGGAACTCCAGGTTGAAATTATTGACACAAACATTTATTATCTTAATGAATTAACAAAAATTGTTTAATGTCAAGGTCGGAGTCGCAATGGGCGATGCTTAACCGTATATAGAGACTCTGGTTTTTGTTTACAGTTAATGAACCGCTGAAGTAATATGATTGAAATTTGCTACAGAGATGAATGAAGGGTCAATACAGGGTGATTAACCAGCACTTACATAAAATTAAATTGGGTAATGGTCTATCATGTGCGAAAGCACCTGTAAAATTTGTTTTTTTATTTGTTTTTGTACGTTAACCGCAATGGATACGCCGCTGCTTCATTGAATTTTCGGAACAATGAAAACACAATTGTGCTTCTGTAAGAACTGAAGCATTGCAGTGTTGCTATGTTACTATCTCCGAGTGCAAAATCGCTGATGGTCGTTGTCTACTTGTTCCCGATTTGTCTTGGTTTTATACTTATTGCATAACGAATACCCACGGCGTATGTGGAAGCACCTAAAATTATCCCTCGACATTACCCGCTTCCTCCAGATTTTGAATTATGAACCAAAATAGTCCTGAGTACATAAATTTGAGAAGACTTAGCACTGGTTCACGTATGTATGTCACCCGTCAAAACATCGCCAGTTCGAGAATAAACGAAAAATTTTCCAAATAGACGCCATCCATACTTCATGAGTCGCTTGGAATTGTGTATTGACTTAGTTATGTTAATTTATCTATTACAGTTTTTGAGATATGCCCATTTTTCTGAAAAAAATTACCGCTGTAGTAGTTTACTAAAACACGTGTAGCCCGCAAACCGTTCAAATTTAGGAAACAATTTTTATGGAGCAGTTAGCTGGTAGTCTAGGCTAACACCTGATGTCCCATCGACGGTCCCATTTTGTACCATATGGGCGCAGCCGATTTTCGAATGTCGCATTACAAAATTGTCAAAAACTTTTCAAATGGCACCTACCATTTCTTTTTTAACCATTCAAAAGAAAATTGAATTTGAGGCTGAGTTATTTCAGCTTTTCCTATACCCAAGTTCAGCCTCTATCGAGATATTCAATAAAAATCAAGAAATGCCTTATCTTGCCGAATGCTTATGTGTTTATTCAAGTATGCCATGGAAACAAAAAACAGCTGTAAATAAGAAGGAGATATTCTGTCAAAGTAAAAACGAGTAGTGCTAATTCTTAAATAGAATTGATTCGAAAATGGAAAATTATCCAAACGAAGTTGTGTTTGAAAATACAAGCGCACGCCGGATTCTTAGATAACACAATTTGGACTGATGAGGCAAAGTTTTGTCAGCAGGGAGTTTACAATAGGCGCAATCTACATTTTTGCGCTTTTGAAAATCCACATATGGTGTTTGAAGTGGAAAATTAAGTACAATTTCGAATGAATGTGTTTTGTTTGGTAATGAATTATTTTATGTGCGATGAAAATTTGAATAGTGACAGATACGTAGAAATTCTTCAAAACGTAGTAGAAACATTTCTTGACAATTTGCCAATGGCTAGAGCTGCACGTTCATGGTACCAGATGGGTGAGGCACCGACCCACAATACATGAACTGTGTATACCAAATTGACATCCATGTTCGAGCACCGTCGGTGGGGAAATCGAGGATCCTTTCTGTGGCCTGCAAGATCTCCAGATCTTACTCCTTTAGATTTTTATATTTGGGGTAGGGTAAAGATTCGGTCTATTCTTCACCAGTTCACAATATAGATGAGTTGAGACTTAGAATAATACAGACTTTTGACAGTCTCGGTCCCTACGCAATCTATTTTAATTAGAATAATACAATGTTTGAACAACAATGGTGGTCATATTGAACATTTACGCTAGAGTTCTATCAATATTGTGCAATATTTTTGATTAAATTATTACAATTTTCTTTTGTTTCCATGACAATAACACACAGAATAATTCGGCAAGATAAGGCATTTCTCAATTTTTATTGAATAACACGATAGAGGTTGAACTTGGGTATAGGGAAAGTTGAAATAACTCATACTAAATATCAATTTTCTTTTGAATGGTTAAAAAAGAAAGGGTAGGTGCCATTTGAAAAATTTTAGTTTTTAACAATTTTATAATGCGACATTCGAAAATCGCCTGCGCCCGTATGGTACAGGATGGGACCATCGGGGACATCAGGTGTTAGCCTGGACTACCAGCTAACATCTCTATGAATTTGGTTTCCTAATTTTGAACGGTTTGCGGGCTACACGTGTTTTCGTAAACTACTACAGCGGTAATTTTTTTCAGAAAAATGGACATATCACAAAAACTGTAATAGATAAGTTAACATAAGTCAGGTTGTCTAAAGTCATAATCAGAAGGCCAATCGAACCATAAAAAAATAAAAATAGGTTTCCATTTATAATAAGAAAGTTGGTACCGACTTTTGGCATACCCTGTATATATGTAGGACTAAAAACATTTGATGTGGAACACACATGATCAGTTATGACAGCATACCAAATTTCAAGTTTCTAGTCCAACTGCAAGTTGAAAAACTTCTAATGCACGGCCTACGTAAATCACGCTGTATAATTATGTTGTGCTGTGTTATGTGTTTTGCAAAAATATTTTATTTATTTTTGCTATTTTGTAATGTGAGCCTGCACGGTTTCACGTGGGCATTTTCCATCTAGTGGCGACGCGTTCCTACAAATTAATCAAGTAATTTTTTTCCATTTTTGTAATTACTTTTAGTTTTCAACTTCTTTTGGTGGGAAGATCACACTGACAAATTTTGTGTAAGAGGTGTATATGTCATGTCATTGATGACAACTGTGAAATCTAAGAGAAAAACAAAATATCAAACGGAACAAGTTTCAATTCAAGTATTCAATAATATTGAGTATACAGGGTGGGGCAATAGTGCGTCAGAGTCCGATTGCTTGAGTTCTAAGATAGTTAGGACGATGATTCAAAAACCAAAGATAACTAGAGAACAGTGTCTATATCTAGAAATTATTGCCGGATATACAGGGTGAACCAAGAAAAATCTACAAGGTCGATTGTATTTTTTTCAAATGAAATGCCATGTACTTCAATCAATTTTTTCAAGCATTTTAGTGGAACTCCATCCACCCCTCCAATATTCTTTACTATCTCCCAACCACTTGGGAGTTATAATTTTTTTTTTGTCAAAATAATGCTGTCTGCAGATGCATACCGAAAAAATCACCGTTCTCAAGATTATGGAATGCAGGAGGTCATAATTATAATCCTATTCGTTAGACAGATGAGTGATATATCTGAATCATTATCATTCCCAAAAATTATACAGGGTGACTGAAAATGATTTTTCAATTCGGAAGTTTTTGAATTGAATTTTCTCGAGTTCTTCAAATGGAACACTCCGTATATTTTTCGACCATGTGATGTAGGATTGAGATGCGAATATTTTTTGTATGTACATCCCTGGGGATTTTCCTAGCCGTTTTCGAGTTATCCTCTTGGACAATTTTTAGTAGCACACTTTTACTGATACCTACTTCTTATAAGGATGATGGAAACACATCGTTTCAATTATTTAAACGAATCCCAACTCTTTTTATTCTTCAACTTTATTTCATGAGTTTGATTCCCGATTTTGCATAACTTTTCAGTGAATGGATGGAATTATTTTCGTTTGCTATTGTGTGCTATTAATTGAACAACATATTTATCTTGGGTACATACATACATTCAGACAGATGAGAGAAATAATCACTTATAATCTCCCAAGTGCTTGAATTATTGCCGGAAATGTTTCGAGATAAACTTCCGGCAGTTAATTCAAGCTCGCGGGGGATTCGGTAAGAAAATTTCACACCAAGAAATGAACATCATCCAACAATTCATAAGAAATAACTAACGATGGTTTCACCTGAACTATTTATATACTATCACTGAAATATTGATATGTAAAACACTTAACAAAATTTTCATCAATAAATGTGTTTAAATTCGAAACAAAAAAAAAAGAAAAATGTGTTCTCATCGTGGATAGAACCATCGACCTACCGACTCAAAGGCCGCCACACTACTGCTGAGCTACGGGACTTGTGATGAAAACTTGTGCCAAATGGTGTATTGAACTTCTTCATAAATATGATTTCAGAATTGACAATTTCTGCAATGATCGTGGAGAAAATATTTTCAGGCACATTCCAAATATCTAGTAAATACATAATTATCTCTTTTCATGTGAAAAACAGACCTCCATTTGTACATTAAAGAAAAATATCAACTCATCACATGTCAAATGTTTGACAGAAAAATTTCCACTTACCTATTAATTTCGCTCAGGGTACCCAGAAAGATAACAGTTTCCGGAAATTTATAGGGTTGCCATGGCATCTAAACAAGAACAAGTGAGGTGTGAAATTTTCGCAGTACCTAGTCAGTTACCATCAATGTCAATTTTGAAGTTGTGAAAGTTAAGTAGCTGAAATGAATTTCAACAAAGAAGAACTTGTAGATATGATTTTTGTTCTTGGAGAGTCTGAAAGAAATTGTTTACTCGCCACTAGAATTTACCATCAAAAATATCCTGAAAGAAGGTGCCCTGAAGTCAACAGCTTCCAAAACTTGCTTGAAAGATTTGTACAAACTGGCAATGTGCAATATGAAAAGAAGGAACGGAGAAAAAATATATGCAACGAAGAGAATGAGTTCTCTGTAGTGTTAGCAACTGTTGAGAATCCCCACATCAGTCAGCGAGAAATAAGTACATCAGTAGGAATAAGTAGACGTTCCGTTGGTCGAATCTTGAAGAGAAATAAGTTTCATGCATTTCGTATTCAAATGCATCAAGAACTAAGGGAAGATGATTTCCAAAAGCGTCTTCAGTTCTGCAATTGGGCGAGCGAAAAAATGCAAGAAGATGCTGCTTTTTTTCAATAACGTCTTGTTTACTGACGAGGCAACGTTTCATAAAAATGGATTCGTTAATAGGCATAATTTTCATTATTATGCAACAGAAAATCCACATTTTTTCAGGCAAGTTGATAACCAGCACAGGTGGTCTTTGATAATACCTTGACAGGAGCTGTTTATTTGAATTTTCTAGAACACAATCTGCCAAATTTATTAATGTATCTTCCTGACAGACAAAGAATGTGGTTTCAACAAGATGGGGCTCCGCCTCATTATTTCAATCCAGTAAAGGAGCACCTGAATAATACTTACCCACTTCGATTGATTGGAAGAAATGGACCCATTCGATGGCCTGCAAGATCCCCAGATCTTACTAAAATGGATTTTTTTAAATGGGGATACGTTAAAGAAATTGTCTACAGAGACACACCAACAAGTATAGACAATATGAAGGAAAGAATAATAGATGTATTCAGGAGTATAACACCTGCAGAAAAATCATTCCGTAGGCTGGTAGAAATGTGTGTTAACCAAAATGGGCAACATGTGGAGCACTTATTATAATTTGTTCGTTTCGTTCTTTCATGTTTTTGTTTCAATGTTTCAATCAATTGTAAATAAAAGAAGTTGGAGTTCGTTAAAATAATTGAACTAATGTGTTTCCATAACCCTTATAAGAGGTGTCAGTAAAAATGAGATACTAAAAGTTTTCCTAGTGAATAACTCGAAAACGGCTAGGAATAGCCTCAGGGGTGTACATACAAAAAACATTCGCATCTCAATCCTACATCACATGGTCGAAAAATATACGGAGTGTTCCACTTGAAAAACTCGAGAAAATTCAATTCGAAAACTTCCAAATTGAAAATTCATTTTCAGCCACCCTGTATAATTTTTGGGAATGATAATGATTCAAAAATATCATTCATCTGTCTGACGAATAGGGTTATAATTATATTCTCCTGCGTTCTATTATCTTGAGAACAGTGATTATTTTGGTAAGCTTCTGCAGATATCATTATTTTAACAAAAAAAATTATAGCTCTTAAGTGGTTGGGATATAGTAAATGATATTGGAGGGGTGGATGGAGACCACTAATGTGCTTGAAAAAATGGATTGATATACATGGCATTCCATTTAAAAAAAAATGCAGTTGACCCTGTATATTTTCCTTGGTTCACCCTGTATATAATACAATAATAACTGGATGTAGACAATAATGTCTAGTTTACTTTGGTTTTTGAATTATCTTCCTGACTACCATAGAACTCGAGCAATCGGACTCTGACGCACTATTGCCCCACCCTGTATAACATGAATTATGAAATAGGTAAACACATCACTTGTCTTAGACTAATAATAATGCTAAATTGGAGGAAATCTTTTATAGAGAGGTAAAGACTCTCAGTCTCAAGACTCCTTGTACGAGTTTGTACAAATTCTTTACTGGGTGCGATCTGTATAGTTCCGGATCGCCAGATGGCTGCCCGAAGATTGCCTGTCTTTTGCGGTCTAGTGCCTCGCAACAGCACAGTATGTGTGTCACTGTCTCTGGATCCTTACCGCATAGTCTGCAGGTCAGATCTCCATTGTACAGTCCCATTTTGTTGAGGTGCTCCTTCTCTGGTGCATGACCAGTCAGGAGTTCCACAACGGTTTTCAACTGGCTCCTGTTTATCACTGTCGTTCTTTTATGGCACGGTCCTTTGATGTATTCTTTCCTGTGCTTGTTTCCTAGGATGCTTTCCCAGTAGTTTTTATGATTGTCCTCTATCCAGTATTTTACAGACGCTCTTACTGTACACTTCGGTACCTCTAGTATTTGCCCTTGGTTAGGGGGTATTTTTTTAACCTTTTCTCGCTAGTTCGTCTGCTTTTTCATTGCCTGCAATTCCTCGGTGCCCTGGGACCCATATCAGCTTGACTTGATTCCGGTCTGCTAGAACTCCTAGTTTGGACGTCACTTCCTTGTTGCACAATGCCTTAAGTGCCGCTTGGCTGTCTGACAGGATGTTGATATGCGCTTTCTCCTGTTGTTCTCCCTCGCGTATTAGAAATTGGCGTACACCTCTACCTGAAAGACAGAGGTGTGTTTGCTCAGTGAGTAGCGGATGCCAGTACTCGGATTCCTGGAGAACACTCGTGAGCTCACCCCATTCCCAGTCTTGGATCCATCTGTGTACCAGATTTTCTACTGTAGAGTGTCATTGAGCTGCGAGCCGTCCCACTCAGTTCTGTCTGGTATCAGCACTCTGAATTGGTTGTTGAAGCAGTATCGTTTCGGAATGTGATCCGTTCTCTTTCCCAGCATGTCCACGATCACAATTCTAACGATGCTCATGTGTCCCGTTCCAACGTTCAAGTTGGGTGTGTTCTGCAGTCTAGAGACACCAAGCCTCGCCTCCCCTTTCACCACTAGGTGGAGAGAAGGAAGTCCCAGGAGTGTCTCCATGGCTGCAGTTGGTGTTGATTGAACTGCCCGTGTGATTCCAAGACAGGCAAGTCTTTGTATCTTGCTTAGTCTTGTTATGGCTCCTCTTTGTTGTGTCTTGGGCCACCACACCAAAGAGACTTATGTGATGGAAGGCATGACCACCGTGCTATACAACCAGTGCAGCATATTTGGTTTCAGCCCCCATTTTTTTCATAGGATCGTCTGGCCATCACTAGTGAGGTTACCGCTTTTTTTGCTGTTTTTCCTTACACACGGTTTTCTCAAAATTATCCTCCCTTATACTTTATTTAAACCCACGCGAAACACTAACACTGGAATGATGATGTACCTACCTACAAAATCACACTAATTTTCTGCGAGTTTCGAAAACGATTAAACGGGCAACGTCGCATTTTGTAATTCCGACCAAGTAACCAAAGGATCCTAAAATTTCAACACGCCGAATTTCACGAATTAGTAGTGACGTAACACATAGTATTTTGTTATAATGTTTGTTGCGTACAATTTTATTTTAATAGCGAACTGAGTCGCTGCCATACCTCTGCCATCTAGCGTTTTTTGGGTGTTACCAAGGATGTTGAAACCCCCACCTTAACGTGTTTTTTCTGTTCACACTCAGCAGAATGAGAACCCCCTCAATTACACCTTCCACTACCCGGATATGAGGTAGTCGAATAAAAATCTTGGACCAAAGGGTTGGGGGCGCATGGGAGAAGGTGTATTAAAAAACCGGGGGTTTCGAATCATTACTTACTATTCGGCGTATGTCGCTAGTTACTGTTATTGAAAAAAAAAGTATGGTGGATACGACGCACAGTGGCGCTGTTTATTGTTGTAACAAAAATTTCAATAAAAAATAATCATTTGTTAATGTTCGGCAGTTTGTTGATTGAACTATTCATTCATTAAAACTCTAGATAATGGTCATGTTCCGATATTCCCGAACAGTACTGCCCAGTAATTTTGGTCGTTCCGATTTTACTGAAATTGACTGGTACACATTTCGCGCCACTTTTCATGGAACCTTGTTAGAGGCTATAAATTTACTGGCTACTGTTACAGAAATGGTCGTGTAGTCCCAGTATCCCCTCCCCGAATTGATACTAATTTAGGTTAGGATATGTAATTTAATATTTATTCAATTTATTGATAGCATTCTCATTATACAATTAGCTCAGCAGAACAAATGTATCAAGTGTTATTAGAAGACTTGCTAATAGAGGTTGATGCCGACACCGCCGCTAATTTACGAGCTTTGTTCTCTCTCGCCTCTCTTCTCCATGTATATGTATGAAAATAAATATTTCAGATCTAAATCATGCCGATATTTGCAGGCCCTTAAAAGACAACTCTGGCAATGAATTCAAAACATCAGAACAAGAAAATAAATCCACAGGTCATTGTAACAAAGAAATAAAACTTATCTTATATTCACAGCTCCGCTAGAGCTTGAGGTACTTGAGCTATCCGAATTTTCTGATGATTCAGAATCCATATCACCCGATATTTCCTCTATTATTATACCTACTTGATTTATTGTAACCATCAATCAGTATCTTGATTACTTATATTTCGGACGTCCATCATCTTAATGGTTGAAAGATTTCTATCTCTTTCAAATTTTTTCACAACGTTTCAATTGCTTGAATCCGCAATCGTCTTCTGGTGAATACTGACAAAATCAGATGCTACGCGACCTTTTATAGGTCTATAATTAAAGTGTAATTACGCGCGGTCTTGTGGCGCGCGTGGTTTCGCGCTTTTTCTCCCTCCAAAACGGTCCATGAGCGGCTTCCATACGTTTTTAATTTCCACGCTTGGTTGACTGAAGGCACCATTGGCTTCTATGTAGGTGGTTTCCATAACTTTCCGTTTGAACCAATGTTCCTCTTTATGAAGAACAGTAGCTTCGTCCCAGAGAATTTGGTGGTGTTTTGTCCAGGCGTGGTCAGCAATTCCCGATTTTGATGTTTCCCCTCGTTGAGTCCACTTTTTGTGTACGGCTATTCTTACTGATAATGGCCTCTTGATCTCCGATATAGGAATCTCCACATTCACATGGGACTTTGTAAATACAGTTTTTACTGGATTCTGTTGTGTTCTCTGGTTTCGTCTTGGTGAGGAAGCTTCGTAAGGTACTGCCGGATTGAAAGCAACTCTTGATGTTGTATTTATTTCCGATCCGTCTGATCTTCTCGGAGATACCCCTGATATAGGGAAGAATGAGAACGGGGTTTTGTGGCCTTTCTTCGGTTGTCTTGGTCTTTTCGAGTTGTCTCCGTCTCCGAACTTATCCTATGAGCTTCTCGGAGTATCCGTTTCGGCGTAGGTCCTTTTTGATGTGGTTAATTTCCGCCTCCAATGACTCCTGGTTGTTGCAAATAGACATTGCTCTCTCCACCAACGTTCTTACGATTCCCCTCTTTGTGGAGTTTGGGTGATTAGAGCCGTAGTTGAGGTACTGTCATGTGTGTGTCTTCTTCCTGTAAACAGAGGTGAGGATTCCAGTGTCTGTTCTTTCAGCTTTCACATCGAGAAACGATAGGGTACTGTTAGTTTCCTTTTCCATTGTGAATTTGATTGAATCCCTCATGTTATTCATTCTGCCGAAGAATTCCCCAAGGTGTTCATCTCGTCTACGTATCTTAGCCATAGTTTTGGTTTGTATTTTGCCTCTCTGATAGCCAATTCATCGAACCACTCCATGTATATGTTGGCGATTACTGGAGAGAGAGAAGATCCCATCGGCAGTCCATCAACTTGGGAGAAGAAACGGCTCTTTTCTTGAAAGTATGAGTTGTGTAGGCAGCACTGCAGTAGTTCCAATATCGCTTGTACGGGGAGGTCAGTCCTTTCATGAAGCTGGATGTCTTCTTCCAGTTTCCTCTTGATGATGTTAAGGGATTCTTCTATTGGGACATTGGTGTAAAGGCTCTCCACGTCAAAGCTGATGAAACGATCTTCAGGCCCTAGTTCAACATCTTTGATAATGTCCACGAAGTGTTTAGAATTCTTGACGAACGGACTGCTAGTAGATCAGAAGGATCGGAAATAAATACAACATCAAGAGTTGCTTTCAATCCGGCAGTACCTTACGAAGCTTCCTCACCAAGACGAAACCAGAGAACACAACAGAATCCAGTAAAAACTGTATTTACTAAGTCCCATGTGAATGTGGAGATTCCTATATCGGAGAGACCAAGAGGCCATTATCATTATCACAAAAAGTGGACTCAACGAGGGGAAACATCAAAATCGGGAATTGCTGACCACGCCTGGACACAACACCACCAAATTCTCTGGGACGAAGCTAGTGTTCTTCATAAAGAGGAACATTGGTTCAAACGGAAATTTATGGAAACCACCTACATAGAAGCCAATGGTGCCTTCAGTCAACCAAGCGTGGAAATTAAAAACGTATGGAAACCGCTCTTGGACCGTTTTGGAGGGAGAAAAAGCGCGAAACCACGCGCGCGCCACAAGACCGCGCGTAATTACACTTTAATTATAGACCTATAAAAGGTCGCGTAGCATCTGATTTTGTCAGTATTCACCAGAAGACGATTGCGGATTCAAGCAATTGAAACGTTTTGAAAAAATTTGAAAGAGATAGAAATCTTTCAACCATTAAGATGATGGACGTCCGAAATATAAGTAATCAAGTTACTACATCGTCGAAAACATTCAAACAAATCAATCAGTATCACATAATAGTAATGATATAATTTTGAACTAGATATGTTCCCGCCTTACATTTGACAGTCTGACTTTCCGAATCGTTCCGAAATTAGATGACAGTTTCAGTTACTGTTACGGTTAGGCGTTCCGAAATTACCTACAGTTGCCAGTACTGTTCAGTAATATCGGAACATGAGCAATATGAATGCCGAACATTTTGGTTGGATCAGGGGCCCCCGGTTTTTAAATACACCTTCTCCCTCGCGCCTCCCACCCTTTGGTCCACGATTTTTATTCGGCAACCTCATATCCGGGTAGTGGAAGGTGTAATTGAAGGGGTTCTTATTCTGCTGAGTATGAACAAATGAGACAGAACAAATACGTTATGGCCTCCCGGTATATCAGAAATTGACTTGGACAAAGTGAAAATGAATTTGTCTTACTACTTATTCTTCACATATTGTGACTTTGTAAACCAAGGATACTCGGAGAAGGAAATAAGAGTCAAGGACGTCAGTCACTAGTTCAGAAATAAACTAATTAGAGCGGCTGGAATGGCTAATGACCATAGCAGTTGATGTCAAAGCACGAGAGAGAGAAAAAAAGAGCGGCTGGAATTGCTCCCCCTCTTCCCTTGCCCCGCTTGGGCAAGACAAGCATATGTCACTGACTATCATTTCAATCTCCTAGTATAGTGAAAATTGTTGATATCAAACATTTTTTTATCATCAGCATCGGCTGGTTCATTTCACGAAATATTTAGTTTTACTATTTTTTAGGAAATGAAGAAGCACTATTTATGAGGCTTCATTTGATGCAAGCTATAGTTTTGTACCACCAAAACAAGAGATCTGAAGCGTTAGCTTTATTGAAAAAAACTGAAAATGAAATGAAAACTCTTAAAGTTGACGAGCAGAGTTTGATGGTTTTGACAGAATTAGGTAAATGGTCACTTAATTTTTTGTTATCTGTATCTATTTCAGTTTCCATTTTTAGGTTACTCTATAGCGGAAGCCACATTGGGTTTGAGAGCAACTGGAGGAGATGTTAATAATGCAGCTAATTACATAAATGAAAACAGAGAAAAGAGATCTGAAGGCAGGAAAAAAGCCCAAGCCCTAGCTATTTTAGAAAGGTAATTTTTTTCTATCTTAATATTTTTGTTTAAAATCCTATCAACTTCACAACCCCCAAAAATCAAATAATAATAATAAGTTTATTCATAAATAAATACATACATAACTATAAAGTGCAGAATACATTGTATGAATAAACTGAAAATAAACCTTACTAAGTAACCTTGTTGTAAGATAAAAAACTATTTTACTAAAGAACTACTTTAAAACTAACAATAATATTTTTTTTATTTCCGATCTTATTTCTCTATAATTTTCTTTTCTAATCTGAATATTTCAAAATTGTGTATGACGAAACAAAATTAATTAATTAATATTATTTATCAAATTATGAAAAATATGTCTTTCTGTAGTAATTAAAAAAAAAGTTGCAGTGTTTGTGCTTTTGTATATTTTAAAATTTGTGGTAAATTCAATACCACCAGAGCGAAAATTAATTATTTTTAGGTTGTTTAGTGATTATTAATTACCTCCAAATTGGAATAATTTTAGATGTGCTCATATTTTTTATGTGAAATGAATGAGCTTTATTTAAGTAGTAATATCCTAATACACAAAAATAATAACAAATAGTATCTGTAGGTACAGTAAGTGAATATACAACTAAAAATAAATGATAATACATAATCCTTAAACCTAATAATCATTGATATTAAAAATAATCATTTACGAATGAAAATAACTCAAAAACAAAATGATTTTAAGATCTGATGTGGGCAACCAACAATTCGTTTTTTGAATTCGTGTATGTTATTTGATTGTCTCTCATAAGCAGGTAATTTGTTATACTTTTCTAAGCCTTAATAAAATATATATTTCATCGTATTAGACATGTTGTATTTAGGAAGGTGCAGCTGTTGACTAGTGTTTCATCTTGTCTGATAAAAATGAACTTGAGATTTGTATACAACCAACTTATTTCAATGATTTTGTGATTTTCAACACTAGGCAAAATAACAGTTTCCACGTAAATAGAACAAATTCGGCAATAGCTATGAAAAACTTATTTTTCAAGGGTTTGAATGATTTCAGTAAGCTACCGGTAGATATGAAAGAGTCAAATACTGTTGTTTGTTTTACATTTTTTTTATTGAATTCAAGTAATCTGTTGGTATAATACAGTTTCGTATAGCTTCTCCATATTAGGCAATGTGTTTATTGGTCGATATTCCCAAGATTTATTTGAATTTGAAATCTTTGGTATAACAATACTAGTCTTGAGTAAGGTTGGAAATGTACCATATTGTAAAGATCATCAAGTGTAACAAAACATGTCCAACAACTCCTTATATATTTCGAATAAATTTCAAATCCACTATAGTTCATTGCTTTATTTATTACCCAATTCTTTTATTAGGCCAAACTGTTTCTTTTAAAGACGCAAACGGTCTATACTACTTTTTATAAGATAGTTCGTGAATGAAAACCTCGGTTTCCGCCCCATTAAAATCGCTTTGTGGAATTTTTTAAACAGGAAATAGTGAAAAAAATTTACGTTTTTGTTTTTTTCAGGGTTGGCAAATATGATATTTATATAGATATCAAAATATCATAATATCGGATATATATCCGATATATATATACAGGGTGGGTCAGGGTCGATGGTACCTTAGACGTTTACGGAGAACGGGACATAGGATCATTCTGAAAATTTGGTTTCTCAAGTAGTTGCTCTTGGTCTATCGATCTAAAATATTTTCAGCAATGCAGCGTTGCCGCTTATACCAGAAAGTAGCAGCATCTTTGTTATTTCAAACGGGTCACCCTGTATATTACCGCATTTTTGAACTTGTCATTCCTTTCTGATTATTTCTGCCTCATACTCCCCTATACCTATCTCTAACGGTTTTTGAGATATTGGTTATTTTCCATATTTTTTATTCAAAACAGCTGTTATCCGGGGATTCCCCGAATTGTAAGTTGTAACAACGAAACGCACTATTGTCACGTATTCATTTTTACGCAAACTATCAAGGATTTTTTGCTGGTATTTATTTCGTTAAAAAGAAGTAAATGATATATATCATATCAATCAATAAATATCAGATATATATATATATATATATATATATATATATCATAATATATATCATATCTATCACTTGATATATATCGGCAAACCCTGTTTTTTTTTTGCGAATATCTCAAAAAGTATTGGAGGAATTGTTTTACAGTCAATAGAACTTTTGTAGAGAATTATAAAACCTACAAAATCTTTTTATATATGACCAGATAGGTGCATTTTTCACTGAGAAAATCAGGGAAAACCTCGAAAAAGACACCATTTTTCAAAAATTCATAATTTTAATAAATCGGAAGCTGAACAAACAATATTGCGGGAACTGATAGATAATAAAATGTGGTTCAACTTTGCGCATGACGGTTTCTGTCTGATGTGTAGTTTTTGCACCATCGCGTTATAAACAATTTAAGGGAAAATCTTTCTAAATGCGCCGATTTCAGGGAAATCATCTTATTCAAATACTGTAAACGGAATTTGGAAATAGAGATCAATATCTACAATTTGTATATCTTGGATTTTCTCCTGAGAGGTGGGAAATGTGTTGAAAATGTCACTGGAAGTTGCTCTAAATGCTTCAAAGTGCACCCGAAGTCGCTCGAACTCAATTCGAGTTAACTTCAATGGCGACTTTGGGTGACTTCGGACGCACTTTGAAGCATTTTGATCAACTTTCAGTGACATTTTCAACACATTTCCCACCTCTCAGGTAAAAATCCAAAATAAACAAATTGTAGATGTTGATCTCTAATTCCAGATTTGAGTACGACGATTTTCCTTAAATCGGCGCATCTTAAAAACTACACATCCAGGCTTCACCATATATCTATTAACTACGAATATTGATAACACGCCATAAGACGCAATGTAATGAAATTGAAGCCAAAAAATCCATCTTACCTTTTGTCAAACGGGCGCTGGGAAACTATTGCGCATGCCGAATTCTGAATCACGAGAAATCATCATAAATTTTTAAGGTTATGCTTCTTTCGACATTTTCAACCGTCCCATATTGAAAATGGGCTAACATTTTTCTATAATGTGGATAAATGAAGAATACGAGTTATGCAAGACGGTCAATTAAACTTCGTGTCATTAAAAAAACGATTCATTGATTTATTTGTAACTCTAATAATAAAATATCTGTTTGTTACCTGCTACTCAGATACTCAGAGTCAGTCCTTGCCTTGTAAACAAGGAGTACCACAGGGTTCCAATACTCGGGCCACTGCTTTTTCTTATATATGCAAATGACTTGATAAGCTATCTTCATAGTCTTTCGGAGGTACATATTGTGGCATATGCTGATGATACCAACTTTCTTGTCACTGACCACAATGCAGTAACACTTGCAAAAACAACAGAAACCATTTATGAGAGAGTAAGGACATGGGCCGATAAAAACCATTTAGCACTCAATATCAGCAAAACAGCATTGGTAAAATTTACAATTCACAACACCACCGAAACTTTCAAAATCTATGAAGACAGCCAACTAGAGATGACATCCAACTCAGTAACGAGAATGCTGGGTCTTACTCTAGATTATAAACTCACTTGGAGTCCTCATATTGATTCACTATGTGATAAACTGAGAAAGAACTGTTACGCATTGAGATTTATGTCAAATCATTGTGGAAAGGAAGTTCTATTGAATCTGTATCATGCCACTATTGGCTGTCACTTACGCTATGCAATCTTGAACTGGGGTATGAGCTCTTCTGCTGAAAGATTATTCATTCTGCAAAAATATGCTGTAAGAATAATTGCCAAATTAGGATGGCGGCAGACATGCAGAAATTCTTTTAGAGAACTAAAAATACTCACAGTTGCCGGTCTATATATATATGAGATGTGCATATACGTTCATAAAAATAAACAAAAATTTATGGCAAATCAACAAGACCATCCATATCCAACTAGAGCTAGAAGTTTACTAATACCGAATCCCCACCGAACCTCTCTTTATCAAAAGAGTTATCTCTACCTCGGACCGAAACTATATAACAAGTTAGATACGTCTATTAAGGATTCAGTGAATATTTCCATATTCAAGAGGAAACTAAAAGCATATCTTATAGAAAAAAATTGCTACACCGTTGAGGAGCTTTAATAACAATTTTTATAAAAAAATGTATCTTATCTTCATATATTTTAGTCAATTTTTTCATGTCAATTTATTGTTTTTATCTATATATTATTTGTTTTTACACTGACGTCTTCCTTGTTATTGTACAGAAATATTAATTGTGATAATTTTATACTTTTTAACAAGCGAAATAAATATTATTATTATTATTATTATTATTATTATTATTATTATTACTAGAGTTTCATCAATCAGTTTTCTGCCAAAAGCGGATAAAATCTCATTAAACTTGAAGAAATATGGATTGGGTATGTGGCGGACAGTTTGAAAAGGTCAAATCTCGTTTCACATCGATCTCATAACCGCCGAGAAAAATAATTTGCTGGTAGTGATGTATTTTTGCCTCCTGAATACGAACTTGAAGTAAAACGCGGCGATCTTAAATTCTTTCAGGAATGAATCTAGAAATCTATGAAATGCCGTATTCTCAGGAATAAAACCATACCGATATATTGCCGCCCTCTATAACACAAAATACACTTTCTCTCTGCAACCTTATCCAGATTATGAGGTTATGTTGGAATTTGCCGAATTAGCACCACATAAGATATGCTTCTCATATCTTAGATAATTGTTGCTGCAGAACCATGCACGCTAGAAAGAGAAGAAAAAACAAAATCATGTCTTTGAATTGATCATTTTGAGTCACGTGACTTTGACAGAGCTGCCATTTTGTCGGTAGGGCACACAAGGACCGGTCTGCCATTGAGTTTTCATTGTTATCTGCAAGTTTGTCCTGTTTATTTCGAGTTTTTAGTGCGTGTAGTGCATATTTTATCAACTTTAACTACAATATGGCTAGGAGTGAATACTACTTATCTCTCAAAGGAGACGTGAAATCGCGTTACGACTCCAAACTTCAAATTATAGACAATGTTGATCCCGATTCTCTCGGTGCAAGTGAACTGACCAGCAATTTAAGTTCTTTGAAGGGATCCAATCAGGGCTATCCCTATCTTCCAGTTTGGTTGAAAAAAGACGTTTAGTTCAACACCACATTTAACTACAAATTCAAACATTTTGGATCATAACTTTTGTTTTTCTTATGTATTAATATTATTTACCTACCTGATACAACATGATCTGCACAAATTCGTGCATGTTTAAGGAATGTATCGCTCAAATTGCTCCGTTTCAAAGCCCCAACCCATCATTCTCGACGTTCTTTTGATAAGGCGTCCAGCATTTCTCCTCGGTTTTGTAAGGCTTTCAGGATTATGAAATGACGAATTTTATCCCTTTCTGCCATTTTAGAACACCCCACAACAGAACAAAACACTGGCATATTAAATTATTCACACTTTAAAAATCGATTTTTCCTATTGTTTACAATGACGCAAACGGTTTGTATGCCCTACCGGCAATATGGCGGACCTGTCGTGACGTCACCTCAAAATGATCAATAGGAATCTCTGGCGCAAGCGCATTAATTCTGCAGCGTCCAATTCGAAGTCGATGCTCATTTTTTTTGGCATCACATAGGCTGTCCTTATTGTCCATATTCATAGTTGATAGATATATGGGCTTCACAGGCAGAGCCCTAAAGTGCCATTTAGTGCCCTATTTTCTGTAAGGTAACCTATAATCACTTATAGTACCCTGAAAGTACCATATTTCACTGAGTTGAACGTCTCGAAGAAGATGATTGATAAAAAACTCCAATCGGTCAAATGCAATGTGAGGTTCAAAATTCGTCAGAAAAAGATAAAGTAATGTTCGTGATAAGTATCAAAAAAATTTATCTGTGTGCAGTAGAACATAAAAAGGCGATGAATTATGAAATTTTGAAATATTTAGATTGCATTGGACCAAGCATAATACAAAAATCTTATAGTCTCAGGTATCTCATCAAAGTTGCTAAAATAGTGCCTATTGACATTGATCTCAACAAATTATAGTCTAAGATCCGGCTGCAGGATTAGTGCATTTATCAGTTTTTTGCTGAAAACCAATTTTTTATGTATATTTATTATTAGAAGAATATATATTTACCAGGTTGCCTATCAAAATTTGGCCACCAGTATTTTTAATTAAATTATTTTAAATTGATTTTTGGGAAAAAATTTCGTTCACTTGTTTTTTAAATAAAATAACGTCTACATCACGGCAATTTATATGAATGTTTGTTTGAAAGTGGTTGACAATGTTTGTTTTATTTTGAGTAAGGTTATTTCATTTCATTGTCTAAAAAAGAACAAAGAAAAATTTTTTAGACAATGAAAGTCCAGAATAACCTTACTCAAAGTGAAACATTGTCAACCACTTTCAAACAAACGTTGAACATACGGTATGGACCCGGTTTCAGCGACAAATTTCGAGGATACGAGAAGACCATGATCAAAGTCACCAAGGAAGATACGCATATAAATTTTCTATGCAAAGCAAGGGATCGCGGCATCATTCCGCACGGGTTACGCCTGAAATCACCAATTTCGGGAGGAAGGGTGAACCGAATTCTGGAAAATGCTAGTCGCGCATTAGTAAGGTGTCAACTCAGTCATCATCGCTGGAAGAGAGTATACCTAATGGATGGCGCTATTCAGCGGTTTGAGGAAATCAAGAGACTTACACTAGAAGAAGACTATCGACCTATCCTGGCCAAAATTGACAAAAAGTGCACATGGATCCGTCAGAATGCCGAAAAGACACACGAGCGTAAGTGGGAGAAACTGGTACAGAAACAACGCCAACAGGAATCCGTAAAACAAATCGAACAAAAGGATACTGTCATCAACATGAGCTCCCGGCCGCTATCAAACACCGAATAATCCATATTAGCGAAGGGCTTAAACTTTGCTATGACACCGAAGGAAATACCAACTCTTGAAATTATCGCTGCCATAGAATCCACCAGTGGGCGCATCGACCAGATTGAAGCAGAATAATTCAAGTGGAAGGTGAGAGGCCTACTGGAAAAGAGCCACATCTGAAAAACAATATCAGCCGGGAAGAACAGAGAGCACTGAACAATCTGAAGAAAGACAACACAATAAAGATTCTGCCTGCGGACAAAGGAAACGCAACGGTCGTCATGGACAGCGACCTCTATGAGAGAAAAATCGAGGAGGTACTCGGTAAAGGTGAATACAAACGATTGGTTAAAGATCCCACTGCAACGATAGAAAGAAAGGTGTACCAGACGCTAAAAAAGTACGAACAATTTTTCTCAGATAGAGAAAAATTAATGCTGACACAACACCACAGCAAGCCACCGCACGTTTATGGACTACCAAAAATCCACAAGGCAGAAGTTCCATTGAGACCGATAACCAGCTCCAGAGACTCAGCTACCTACAATCTGGCCAAGTTCCTACTGCCGATTATCCAACCACTGCAAGGCAATACCTCGACGTTCGTGAAGAACTCCAGGCACTTTGTAGAGATCCTGGAAGGGGTCAGAGTAGCACCAGGAGACCAATTCGTCAGTTTTGACGTGGAAAGTCTCTACACCAACGTCCCGGTAGAAGAGGCCTTGCAAATTATTCGGAAAAATCTGCAAGAAGACACAGAGCTGAAGAACAGGACGAACCTACCAGTACGTGGCATTATGGACCTGCTAGAATGTTGCCTGCGAAATTGTTACTTTCAAGAAAAAGACCGCTTTTTCTCCCAGGAAGACGGACTACCGATGGGATCCCCATTATCGCCCTTGGTAGCAAACATCTATATGGAATGGTTTGAAACTTTTGCTACAGAGACAGCCCATAAGATACCTCAGATGTGGTTGAGATATGTTGACGACACGTTTGTCATATGGAACCACGGAGATGAGGACCTTGACGTCTTTTTAGAACATCAGAATAACATCAGAAAGTCCATAAACTTCACGATGGCAAAGGAGACGCAAGACGGTTTACCTTTTCTAGACGTGAAAGTTCAAAAGAACAATGATAAGTGCCAAACATCAGTATACAGAAAGCCGACTCATACCGGACAATTCCTGAACTTCGAATCGAACCATCATGGTGCTACAAAGAGAGGGGTTGTTCGATCGCTGGTGGACCGTGCCTACAACCTATGTAACACAGATAAAAGTCTTACCATCGAATTGGACAATATCAAGAAAGATCTGCGACGAAATGGGTATCCCAAAAAACATATAGAAGAGGTTCTAGCCCGCAGGGGGATAAGAACAAGAAACCAGATGAGCCGACACAAGCCACCCTGTGCGTTCCGTATGTTAGAGGTCTATCGGAAAGAATAAAGCGAATTGGGTCGAAATACAAAATACGGACTGTTTCAAGTCAGGTAACACTATTCGCAGCCATCTCACAAAGACCAGACCACGTAACGCTGACATTGACTTAAAAAACTGCATCTACCGCATCCCTTGTGAATGCGGCGAAGCTTATCTTAGCGTTAGACTCGCTGAACACAAGAGAAACACTCAACGAGGAGAAACATCAAAGTCAGGAATAGCGGATCATGTCTGGACGACCCAACACAACATAAAATGGACTGAAGCCGAAGTCATCCATAAAGAAGTGGGCTGGCATAGAAGGAAGTTTAAAGAGAGTGCATATATTATGAACAACAAAGTCTTTAGTCAAGCTAGCATAGAAATCCGTAATGTGTTGAAACCCTTAATAAGTGGCATGGATCAATTGAAATTGCGATAAGAATTAACAATGCTGTACCGGAGGGACCTGGCACTGTAATTAACAAGCTTACCTGAATACCGCCAAATTATCCCTAGGCTAATGACACAAAATTATCCACAGCATATATAAGAAGTATCCTTGAGATTGTCGCATTATACAATTGATAACGACTGTAGATTTTAACAGTTGGAACGTCGTGATTAAAAATTGCAGAGAATTGAATTTTTCTTTGTTCTTTTTTAGACAATGAAAGTCCAGAATAACCTTACTCAATTTATATGAAGATTATAAAAAATCACGGTTTCCGTTGCGCACCTGGCCGTAGCCAGCAGCCGCAGCCAGGTGTAAACAGGTATGATTTCGATACACTTATACGTTCATAACGTTTATTTATTAATCATATACCAAATTAAAGTTAATTTTTTATTATCATATAAGGTTGGCTAATTAAATCCGCCCGCAAATAAAGGTTGCTGGCTGTTAAAAATAATGAATATTCAAGCTAGAGTGTCTTGCTCTTCCCGTTTTTCACGCCTACACGGGTTGCGACTACACGGCTGCATTTTTCAACAAAGGGAAACGTCGGCCCATGAATCTATTTATTGAGCACCCACAAATTCAACAAGTTTTTGCTTCTTTGACGAATCCTACTGACATCTTTAATAAAACCAAAATTGATGCAGTCCAAGAGTTTACGTGACTTATGTATGGAAATTATTACATTCGTGACCCTCATTAATACTTTCCACAATATCTCTAATGCTATTTACAAATCACCACAGCAACTAATATGAAATACCTAGGTATAATGATAGATACACACATGCGATGGGATCAACATGTGAACTTTACTCTCAAGAAACTCCGTTTTGTCCTCTATAAATTTCGACAATTAACAGACATCCTCGACCTGAAACAGAAAAAAATGGTATACCATAGCTTGATGGAAACTCATTTAACCTATGGTCTACTTGGATGGGGGGGGGTGCATCAAAAACATACCTTCGCCCACTTGAAGTATCAAAAACGCTTCCTGATTTCCAAGTGACCAATTATATAAAGAATCCGAAATATTAGACCTTAGGTAACTATACTATAAAAAAAGTAACACCAGACAATTCAAAAATAAAGATAAACTGGAGAAACTCACTCACAATTATCACACTAGGCGTCACATGCAATTCCAGTGCCCTCGGACACACAGATCTATTGGACAAAAATGTTATAATTATTTGGGTCCAAAATTATACAATCATTTACCTCTACATGTTCAGGAAAGTAGAACAACTTTCTCATTTAGAAAAAGTCTGGAAATGCATTTGAAACAAATCCCCTCGGAGCAAATCCACAATTTGATAAACTGACCGAAAATAATATTTCTGTCATTTATACTTGTATAATAAAGCGTTCCGTGTTTCTCCTTCACATGAGATCTCATACTTTGATGTAGACGTATATGTGTATGTTTGTGTATGTGTATATATTTATGTGGATACAATACCATATTCAATCCATTTTCAGTGTTTTATATGATAATGTTTCATTTAATGGGTAAAGATTCTGATTCAACAAGTTACAAAACCCCTCGATACCAATTATTTTAATATAGTAACTCAGTCTCTTCATCTGCAATGTCCTTGTATTGCATGGATATCTAAAGTTTATTAAAATTTCATAATTTAGGTAAGGCAGTAGGTACTCTTGAGACAAATTATTTTAATATTATAAATGATGCGGTCACTTAATCAACAATCACCCTTGTATTGTCTTATTTTATTTAATGCTAATTTTAATCATTTTATGTTAGACTTTTATATTTTTATTATTAGTGTTTTCATTGGTACACTTATGTGAACCGGTACTCTTGAGTCAAATTATTTTAATATCCTAAATTTTACGGTCACTTTATCAGCAACCATCCTTGTCTTACTTTATTCAATGTTAATTTTAATCATTTTACACTAGACTTCCATATTTTTATTATTATAAGTGTTTTTATTGGTACACTTATGTGAACCAACTCACTAACAAGCGAAAGCTTCAGTGAGTTAACTCCAGTGTTGTATTGCTAGAATTCATTAAGATATATTTATTGTAAATACCTTTGCAAATAAACACTATTATTATTATTATATTATTTACAAAATAATTATTGATTGAATTCTTGATTATTCTCCAATTTCATTTCCTTCCTTAACTATTTTGAGTTGACCTTCAGTGACCAAAAAGTGAATACCATTTGGGAAATGAGAATAATTATTTTTGATATTTATAAGCTTTTCAAGTGATTTCAACATCAAAACGGAATGCAATTTTCCACTCCGTTTCATTTCATCTGTAAACTCTGCAACAGTTTCTTGGAAATGATAAATATTATATTATAATTTTTGGTTATGGGGTAACTCTAGGTAGGTGATTGATTCAATACTGTATTGGAAAAATTCATGCTTTTGTTGATACTGTGGGATGAACTGAAATAAATAATCAATGAAGATTTGGGAAATATAAAAAATTGGTTTGACTATAAATTTTGATAAAACGAATTATCTTCTCTTCACCTGTTATCAGAATTCTTTGCCTTTAGGTCCACTGAAAATTGGTAGTGAGTTTAAAATGTATGGAACCAAATGAGTCAAATATTTAGGAATAATGATTGACAATCATTTGAGGCGGGACCATCATATTTTTTTGTCATAAAAAAACTGAGATATCTGTTATCCAAATTCAAGTTTCTGAAACAATTTCTCTCATTGAAGCACCTTGAAATGTTGTACTTTTCCATGATCAGTTGAATTATGGTATTCTGGGATGGGGTGGTGTTAAAAAAGTCTTCATTATAACTTGGAAAAATTCTTAAAAATAATATACCATCTAAATCATTTGTTTCCTTCTGATCTTCTATATCAAAGTAGAAAATTTGATATTGTGCAATTGTTTATGTATAGAAGTCTAATCCACATTTTCAAAAATAAAAAGGATATCAATTTTCGAGATCATATTTATGAGATGAGGTATAAAAGAACTGTCACAGTTAAAACTAGATTGAATAAAATAATAGGCACAAGAACATTCACATTATCCCAAAATTGTTTGACATACTACCAGATATTATTAAAATGACTAAATCCATGCATTCTTACAAAAATAAAGTAAAAGACTGGTTGAATACCACAGAAAAACACATTTTTCATTATTTGATAAATAATATTTATTAATGGGTAAATTTATTTTGTTTCGATACACAAAATTTTGAAATATTCAGATTGGATAAATTTTTTTTCAGAAATAAGAATGGAAATTAAAATCAAAATTATCGTTAGTTTTAAAATAGTTCTTTTGTATAATAGTTTACCTTATTACAACAAGGTTACTTAGTAAGGTTTATTTTCAGTTTATTCGTACAATGTATTCTACACTCTATAGTTATGTATTTATTTATTTATAAATAAATATATATTATTATTAATAATTTTAAACTAGTATTTTTGTTTTAGAGAAAAGAAAAAACTTGGTATGTGTGCGGATGGTAAACAGTATGTGGATCCAAACTTTCTTAAAATCTTAGTTAACATGGGATACAATAAGGAAGCAGCCCGTGTTGCTTTGAAGAAAACCAATAACATAATATCAGATAGCGTACAGTATATGCAGGAAAATCCATTGCCAGGTTCAAGTAGCACTAAGAGTACAGAGCTTCTTTCACTGATCGATGACTTAGCGAAACAGGTATGATTATTACATACTTAATATTGTTGAGAATGTTTTGGTGTTGTTTTTCAAAATTTTATAGGGAGTAATAATATAATTGATAGATGGATAGGTATACAGGGTGGGTCACGGTCGATGGTACCTTAGACGTTTACGGAGAACGGGACATAGGATCATTCTGAAAATTTGATTTCTCAAGTAGTTGCTCTTGGTCTATCGATCTAGAATATTTTCAGCAATGCAGCGTTGCCGCTTGTACCAGAAAGTAGCAGCATCTTTGTTATTTCAAATGGGTCACCCTGTATATTACCGCATTTTTGAACTTGTCATTCCTTTCTGATTATTTCTGCCTCATACCTCCCTATACCTATCTCTAACAGTTTTTGAGATATTGGTTATTTTCCATATTTTTTATCCAAAACATAGCTCGAATTGAATATTTATTTCTGCGGTATTTGGATTCTTAAGAAGTTGCAATTTTGTGTTTAGTTCATCAAGATCTTGTACATTGATTCTGTATAGAGAAGTTTGTTCTGCGTTATACAGGGTCGTTCAAAATTCATGATCTTACTGCTAGAGACGAAAAGGGTTGAAAGTGCGTTTTTTTAAATGGAACATCCTGTATATTATGAATTATCCTGAAAGTTGACTAAATTCCCTTCGAATTGATGTATCAATACAATACAATACAATACATTTATTCAGCTCTGAGACCTCACACATTAACAAATTCTAAAATTCACAAATACATAGGGACTATTGGCCTTGTCAACATTCAGTATAGTGTGTACTTAATAGTAAAAATACATTTAGTATAAAAAAAAGTTAAAGTACATTTGATAATATTTATATACAATACTTAACAATAAAAATAAGACTCCACTACTACGGTAAACCGGTATCTTTATGGAATTCGTCATAGGAATAATAGGCTTTTAGTAACAGATATGTATGGAGCTTATTTTTGAAAATATTAAAACTTGCATCATTTCCATTAATTTTTATATATTTATTAAAACAAACAATGCCTCTATAAATATGTGAGTTCTGACCAACAGAGAGTCTTGAAAATGGTTGCCGAAGGTCATTGCAGTTGAGTGTTCCATAATTGTGTAGTTGGCTATTTGTTTCAGGGGTTTCTTGTCTTTTCATATTACATATTAGTAGATATATATACAAAGATGGTAGTGTGAGTATTTGAAAATCTTTAAAAATTTGTTTACAGCTAGTACTTGATCATGTTCCTATACCTAAGTAGCCAGATTTCCGAGATAATAACAATTTTCACTTGAAATCTCCCAAGTGCTTGAATTATTGCCGGAAATTTTTTGAGTACATGAATTTTTTTTTGAAAATTCATGTACGAGATAAATTTACGGCAATTAATTCAGGCACGAGGGGGATTCGGTAAGAAAATTTCACACCGAGAAATGAAAATCATCCAACAATTCATAAGAAATAACTAACGATGGTTTCACCTGAACTATTTATAACCACTGAAATATTGATATGTAAAATACTTAACAAAATTTTCATCAATAAATGTGTTCAAATTTGGAACAAAAAAAAATTAAAAAGTTGTTACGTTCTCATCGTGGATTGAACCATCGACCTAGCGACTCATAGGCCGCATATAACGTGCAGAAAATTCAATGAAACGTACCCTGATTTATAACCAATGAACAAAAGGAAGTATGTACGATTACAACATACTTTCATTAATTATGGATCAAAATTGAAAACGAAACGACATTTACCGAAGCATATTCAGATGAAGACAACATAATAAATGTTTTGTAAAACTGGGTACGTTTCATTGAATTTTCTGCACGTTCTTGCTACAATTTCCTCACATTTTCCATGAAGAATAAACAATTTCATCAGAACTTCGATTTTCAAAAAAAATTCATGTACTCGAAAAATTTCCGGCAATAATTCAAGCACTTGGGAGATTACAAGTGAAAATTGCTATTATCTCGGAATTCTGGCTA
Source organism: Chrysolina oricalcia (assembly GCA_944452925.2). Classification (NCBI taxonomy): domain Eukaryota; kingdom Metazoa; phylum Arthropoda; class Insecta; order Coleoptera; family Chrysomelidae; genus Chrysolina; species Chrysolina oricalcia. Next base: position 49,389,011 of record OX101825.2, on the reverse strand, counting down.
TTTAGGTATAGGAATATGATATATCAATTCGAAGGGAATTTAGTCATCTTTCAGGATATTTCATAATATACAGGATGTTCCATTTAAAAAACGCACTTTCAACCCTTTTCGTATCTAGCAGTAAGATCATGAATTTTGAACGACCCTGTATAACGCAGAACAAACTTCTCTATACAGAATCAATGTACATGATCTTGATGAACAAAACACAAAATTGCAACTTCCTAAGAATCCAAATACCGCAGAAATAAACATTCAATTCGAGCTATGTTTTGGATGAAAAATATGGAAAATAACCAATATCTCAAAAACCGTTAGAGATAGGAGAGTATGAGACAGAAATAATCAGAAAGGAATGACAAGTTCAAAAATGCGGTAATATACAGGGTGACCCGTTTGAAATAACAAAGATGCTGCTACTGTCTGGTAGAAGCGGCAACGTTGAATTGCTGAAAATATTTTAGATCGATAGACCAAGAGCAACTACTTGAGAAACCAAATTTTCAGAATGATCCTATTTCCCGTTCTTCGTAAACGTCTAAGGTACTATCGACCGTGACCCACCCTGTATATCTTCTGACTATTGCTACTTCAGCAGGAAGTGAAATACTTACACAAAAGTATTATGGCATACTTGAAGTTGGCGTTGACTCTAAATTATATTTTAAAATATATAAAGTAACTAGGTGATCTCCTATTTAGGTTAGACTCATTTCTGGAGCACTTGTTGTTGTTCTTGCAGAAATCTCTGCCAAGTATCCAACAGAAACAGGTTTACGCGGAAGATTGTATTGACAAATTAATTTTTATTGCATTTAATTGATCAGAAAAAAAAATTGTTAAATTTGTTTTAACGAAACTCCCAGGTTTTCGAAGAAAACCCCTCAAAAGCAGAGCTTGTGCAAGCAATCACTGGTTCATACATAAATTTCACAAGTGGGCTGAAATCATAGGAAGTATTTTTCGGTTGAAAAAGCATATAAAACGTTCTATGTTGGCTGAAGGCCGCTGACTGTGCGCAATGGATGGTATTAATTTGAAAATGAATGTTTTCCAGAATTTTTTTTAAAAGGAAATAGTTATCGGGCCCGATACCTATAAAAAAATCATTACCTAACCGTTGAGAGTCCCGCAAACTCACTGATTTAATGCGAGAAAAACATTTAATGACCGAAATATAGTCTTTTTTATCGGAAGTTTTCTTATACAGGGTGTCCGGTAAACCTTGTACAATATTGAAACTGGTGATAGACCAGATCATGACCTTTCAGAATATCGGAATTTTACCTTAGTAAAAATCTCACTGTTATCGAGATAATGAGCATTTATTTAATTTCTGGAAAATCACTACCTCACCTTGGATTTTTTAATGCCATGTATACAAATTGGGGCGAATTTAAATATCTTTGCTGCTGAAGATTAATGATGAGTGATGCTTTCAGACGTACGAAACAGTTTTTCAGAAAACAAAACAATTTTTCGAGAAATGAGGGTAAAATGACAGATTTGAGTTTCACCAATTTTTTAACAACAGTTTGACATTATTGTTTGAAGAAAAAAAACATAACCAAGTGGAACTGGATATTCATTACAAAAGAATGCCCATTTTGTCCAGGCTTCACTATGGTATAAAACATACAATCACTATTTTTGGAAGGAGTAGAATTTCGATAATATTAGAGTGTGATGTTATTCTGAGCTAAAATCAACTCCATTGGACTTTGTCAGTAATGTCTTTTATTTTTATCCTATCAAGATGAAATGATTAAATAATTATGAGTAATAACGAATCAACTGCTTAGAAGCATTCAATGAGATGTAATGAAGTAAATACTAATTTAACGTTTTTTTTTAATCAACATACACTATAGACCACAATAACGATTATTCAACGTCGCACTGAATAATATTACAAAAATGGTATTTTCCATCCACTCGTACGCAGAGACGACATATTTTCAAGAAGAACCTTTTCAAATGCGTTATAGGTTATAGCCCCCAAATCAGCGATTTTATGAGCGGCATTGTGCAATCGGATATAGTTCTGCATAAAGCGCTGCATAAATGTTGTACATATGCGCATATTCTCGGGGAGTATAACTTATGTATGGCATGACAAAGAAATAAATACCACTAAATGAAAGAAGTGGAATAATTTCAAAAAACTACGATAGAGGTGTTCAAACAAAAGTTTTTAATTTTCGACAAGGATTCGTCTCTTAAAAAAGTTTGCACTTATTTGGTTACACCCTGTATATCTGTCGGTCTCTGAAACTGGGTTGGAATCTGGAAGTTGGACAATTGTGATATTTATCACAAGAATTCGTATTAATCGGTGCCATGTCGGATAATCGACATTTAATTTTGATAATTTTATTAGGCCTAATTACATGAAAAGTTAATTTTATTGACATACTATTTAATGTTACCAAGCATTCTTTATTATTAATAATTTCCACCTTTTATCTTGATAAAATCTAAATAAAATAATTTTTGGGCGTAAGTATAAAAGTTTATCAAATAAATGAATATTTTGGAACCTTTGGTGTGAATTCAATTCAAGAAAAAAATAAAAAACCCAAACACTAAAACTACGTCACAATCTTAAAATCTTAAAAGCTTACTTTTAGCTCCTGAAGATGCTTACTTTGTTGGCGAAACGCGCATCGAGTGTGATTGTGACGTAGTTTTGGTGTTGGGTAGTTTCCTTTTTTTCTTGAATAAAAGTTGATAGAAGCCTAGATTAAAACTACGCCTAATTCAATGGAAATCACTTCTTCTAAAAATAATTATATTTTGTTTTATACCATGGTAGAGTCTGGAAAAAATGAGCATTCTTTTGAAATGAATGTCCACTTCCAATTGGTTATGTTTCTTTCAGATAATAATGTCAAACTTTTTTTTAAAAAATTGATGAAACTCAAATCTGTCATTTTACCCGCATTTCTTGAAAAATGTTTTCACTTTCTGAAAAACTGTTCTGTACGTCTAGAAGCATCACTCATCAGTAATCTTCAGCAGCAAAGATATTTGGATTCGTCCCAATTTGTATACATGGCACTCAAAAATCCAAGGTTAGGTAGCGGTTTTCCAGAAATTCTTAAAATGCCCATTATCTCGAAAACGGTGATATTTTTACTGAGGTGAAATTCCGATATTCTGAACAGTCATGACCTGGTCTATCACCAGTTTCAATATTGTACAAGGTTTACCGGACACCCTGTATAAAAGAGAAAAATATTTTGTCGGACAAATATAGTGGATATTTAGTCGCGTCCAATACCCCGAACATGGCAAAGTTATAAATCACATGATTTTTTTCAGAATTGTTCAATAAAAATGCAGAAAATTCAGTGTTAACATTGCCCGACAAAATTTTTGGGGTATTCTACTTTTCAGATGCTCTGAAGTCAAGAGTTTATAAAAAAATATTTTCATTGATAACTTTATAACACATTTATTCTTCCGCGTTTACCAATAAATTTCAATTTGTTTTTTTTTCTTACGGTTTTAAATGTTTTAATTGAATAAGAATTTTTAATCTCGTGTATTAGAATCAACAGCTATTTATAATTAAATCAGAATGAATAACTTTTTTTACTATTCTCATGTCAATTCTGTATTATTTTATGATGTCAGGTAATATGTAATTTTTCTGTATGCATGCTATAAACCCAATTGTTTCTTGGAAAATTGATAAAGTAAGTACTAACACTGCTACTTTTTTATCTATTCATTTCATTGGCCAAGAGCTTTTGTGGAAGGTATATTTGAGGCTGGTCTTTAAAATACAATAATTCGCTATTTTCCTAAAACTCCAAAATCGAAATGAATGTAATTTTTTGAAACCATTTTGCATTAGCTCCCCAGCTTGTGAAAGATTCAACTCAACATTCAGTTATAAAAAAATTAGAGCCTTTGAAACATAGGAGAAATTAGGATGTGTATACTCCTGTGACGTAGAATGTCTTCACTAGTTTCTAGTATTTTTTGTTGACCTAAGTTGATGGTACTGATATGAATCTGACAACAATGGAACCGCTGACATTTGCTGACATTGTTTATGTTGTTCTTGTCGTGAAATTTTTATTGGAGAAAATGGAGAAAAACTTTTTTAAAACTAGCAATGGAAATTTGCCACCCGTAAATTATATAATGATTCACGCATTTTTAACTCGCAAACCGGACTATTCGAGAGTGGAGATGAAATGTATGAAAAAGATGAAGATGTTTATTCGGAATTCATTCTGATGGCATGAATATCTTTCTTAGGGCTGCTGAAAAGGTAGGGTTCTATTTGTATCAAGTGCCGAATAGTTCCTGAGAACAAAGTACGAAGCACAAAAACTATGGTGTCCCACAATAGTTTTTGTTGCATTTTTCATACCCATACAGACCCTCGTTATTATTATTAAGCAATCCATACTTTGCTGTAGCTACGATTGACGACAGTTATGATGAAATAAAAAATTGTGACTTGAATGTTGTGTAGCATCCCAAGGTAAGTTTCGGATTATTACCGTTTTTCGGAGCATACAACATAGATTTTGGTATATTTTGCTGCCACTTTTTTATACTGGTTGCTCCGTTGAACCGATAAATAGAGTCCCATATCGGTGAACGGTTATTCAAGAATCTATAGTGAATATATCAGCAGCCTTTTTCATCAACAGTAAAGGTCGATTCATAAACTTTCCGTTCCGTTCGCCGTTACCGTCTGCGTTCGCGGTTCCGTTACCAGTTCAGTACATTGAAATGCATAAGATCATTCATAAACTCATGCGAGCGGTAGACGGCATCGATCAACGGAGTTTATGAATGATCTTATGCATTCCAATGTACTGAACTGGTAACGGAACGGCGAACGCAGACGGTAACGGTAAAGGTGAACGGAACGAAAAGTTTATGAATCGACCTTAAGAGCTCTGACAGATCGTACATTAAATGGCATTAGTGACTTGACAATAGTCGGCAAATGCCTCCACGATTCCAACGTTGTCGGATTGTGTCAGTGACGTAGAATGTCTGTGGGAGAATACTTCTGAAATCCGAATTTTCATAACTAAATACAGGCAAAAAACGATATGTGAAAATTAAACAAATAAATATTTCGATATATTTGAGATATGAAGATTTCAATGACACACATTTTGAAATTTAGGAAATCAGCGAATTATATGTACGAGGCATATCCAGAAAGTAAGAGTACTCAGTTTTTTATAAAAAAAAAAATTATTTAAAAAAAATACAGGTCATTGTAGGTATACATATTACTTATTTTTCCACATAGTCGCCTTTCCGTACTATGCATTTTCGTCGTCGTCGTGGCACAAGCTTTTTGATGTCCTCCTCATAGAACTCTACCGCCATCTCATTCGTCCACTTGAAGACTTCTTGTTTCACCTCCTCATCGGTTTGAATTTTTTTTCCATCCATGTAAGTCTTGAAAGGAAGATGAAAAGATGAAAATCTGAAGGCACTAAGTCAGGGGAATATGCTGGGTGGTTCAAAATGTCCCAACCAAATAAGTTCAAACGGGCCAGTGGCGTTGGCCGCGTGCGGCGGGCGTTGTGCAACACACTCCCTTCGTTAACAATCCCCTCCGTTTGTTTTGAATTGGTCTCTTTAGCTTTTGTAGGGTTTCACTGTATCGTGCTGCAGTAATTGTCTCCCCCTGAGGCAATAAATCAATCAAAATGACCCCTTTTCGGTACCAAATCACGGATGCCATGATTCTTTTGGTCTTCCATTTCTTTGCTCGTCATGAATATTCGTTCTTACTTCATTAAACTCACGACACCACCACAGAAACGAACACTACGAGGCAAGTTTTGGTAATGACTTAGTAATGACGTAGATCGGCGGTGCTTGTTGGGTACAAGCAAAGAGTATACCAGCTAACAAGAGGCAAAAGCTTTGTCGGAACCTTTGGTGTTGAGTACACACGATTTTGAGCGGAAATACGTAACAACATTGAAAGATAAACTACCTGATACACTGGGAAAAGTAACACAAATAGTGATTAAAATTCTCACAGAATTGAACTACACCAAGAAAAACAATTATGTTGATAAACATCGTTGTTGTGACAAAATATTAAATATAATTGACGGAATGAGTTGATGACAAACTTTTACTATTTAATTTCGTAAATGTATAACTGATTCACTAATATTTTAACAGAAAACTTGCACTTTGATATAAAATCGTGATTTTGATAGACACAAAAATTGATGTATCTAAATAATACCAATGAAATTGATACAGACACGAACTTTTGAAGTTATGAATGTAGTATTTTCATCAATTTTCCTGAAACCACATCAAAAATGCAATAAATTGAAATGGCTACAATTGGTAGCTATAAGATATAGATTAACAAATAAACTTTAATCAACTCAGTCTTTCAAGAAACACATGTATTGTAAGAATTTTAATGAAAAGACCCCGCACTTTTTATAGGTAAAATGGTTCTTGGTGAAATTGTCTGAATTTTCAGTATATTCTAGTATTCGATGTACTAATTGAACGTGCAGAATCGCAAAGTTCGTTGATGGATAGATTTTGGGCGTTCAAGTTAAAAATCAGTAATTTTTATTTAATTATTTTCTCGGGATTTGAAAGTGCCAACTGCATTTTTTTGCTTTCTTATCATCAACGTACCTTCATATTACTGAATATCATTCAGATGGTGCAGATTATATCATTATGTACAGAGTGAAAAATAAAAACATTTCAGTAATGTCTGAAAATTCGATGTAATAATGAAATATTGAAAACATTATTTTGGTATGTAATATACTATTCTTATTCCATCATTAATCACAATTAAATTAAAAACTTCGTACAGGGTGATTGGAAAAATTGGTGAAATATATGGCCGGTTTTTTCGTACATATCCTGTATATTCAAGTGAATTATCATCCTCCGAAGATAGCTGATACCGTATAAACATGATTTCGTTGGGACATATAGGGTGATCATGAAAATTTTCGATGATAAAAATGACAAAATATCAATGTTTCAGAAATCACCCTGTAATTCACGATTCAGTCGGTGAAATTCCTGTATTATTATTTAATATACTTATCATTCTCACCTCAACACTGTCCCAAAAATTCAGTTTCCTACTATGACTAGTTTCATAGTTATTAATTGAGAAACTTATTTCCATTTCCATGACGAGTTGAAGGAATTTGTTCACGCGTACATTTTACTAGTGGCCAAGATTTTTCACAAATAGTGAAACATGAGAATGTGGAGATCATAATAAATTTAAAAGAGGGTGATGATTAGAGATAAAAATCACATCAGATATATGAATATCTATCGGAAGTTTTCTTGACGGATGTGGACGTCAGAAATTACAGCGAAAAAAAATTAGGCTGATGGTGCTCGCCCCCCCCCCCCTCTTCTCGAAAAAAATCGGAAAACTTGTGAAATTAAAATCGGATAAATAAAATAGATAAAAATATCTAACCGTCAAATATTAGGGTTTGAAAAAATTTCACCTCCTTGTCCCCCCTTCACAGGTAGATAGAGAACGCAAAGGAATTCGGAAAATGTTTCAACAGTTTCGAAAAACTGGAGAATAATGATTGAAAAAACTTGATCTGGGGGCTCGTCCCCCTTTCCTGCCACGGAAAAAATTAGGAATACTCGCGAAATGGAAATCGGGAAAATCCGTTAGAATAGTGTAAATTATCTGACCATTAAATGATACGGTTTCAAAAAAATTTACCCGTCTTCCCCCTTCGAAAGCTAGATAGAGAACTCGTAGAAATTCGGAATTCGAAATTCGAAATTAACAGGCAAGCGACCATGCAACAATGACATTTCAATTGAAATTAACAGACTGAGAAACATTTCCAAAGAAAACTAAAAAAGAAATAAGTAAATAAACTTTTAAAAAACTTTTTATAGAAAAGCTCTTATTTAAAACCACTAAAAAGGAGAAAATAAATTTCAAAGTGAATTGAAACCATCGTTTTGTTACATTATAAAATTTAAATGATATAAAAGCTTGTCTATGTATTTCTTAATGTAAATTAAATTTTAAATTACCTCAAGATTTATTCTCGCGACAAGCTTTTATATAATTTTAAATTTTATAAAGTAACAAAACGATGCATTTAAATAAAAGCTTTTCTCTAAGAAGATTTTTAAAAGATTATTTATTTATTTCTTTTTTAGTTCTCTTTGGGCCTGTTTCTTAGTATGTTCATTTCGATTACGCGTTCTCTATCTAGCTCTCGAGGAGGGAAGAGTGTGAATTCTTTTGAAATAGTATTATTCAATGATTAGATAATTTTCACTATTTCTACGGATTTTTTCGATTTCTATATTGCGAGTTTTCCCAATTTTTTCGTGACAGAAAAGGGGGGGCGAGCCCCCCGATCGATTTTTTTTCATCATTATTTTCCATGTCCGAAACTGTTGAAACATTTCCCGAATTTTTTGCTTTCTCTATTTAGGTTTTGAGGGGGGACAGGGGAGGTGAAATTTTTTTAAACCCTAATATTCGACTGTCAGATATTTTTCACTATTTGTACGGTTTTTTCCGATTTTAATTTCGCGAGTTTCTCAACTTTTTTCGAGAAAACTGGGGGGGGGGCGAGCCCCCCTACCTAATTTAATTTTTCGCTGTAATTTTTGACGTCAAAGTCCGTCAAGAAAATTTCCGAAACCCTACGCGTTCTATATCTAGCTTTTGAGGGGGAACAGGGGGGAGAGGAGGAAATTTTTTCAAACCATACTTTTCGACTTTCAGATATTTTTCACTGTTTTTACGGATTTTTCCGATTTCAATTTCGCGAGTTTTCCAACTTTTTCGAGAAAAGGAGGGGGCGAGCCCCCTCCACCAAATTTTTTTTCTCGCTGTAAATCTTGACGTCCAAATCCACCAAGAAAACTTGCCCCTTCTTTCGGGGGGCAGGGGGGACAATTTCTTCGACATTAATGTATTGTCATCGGAACTGAACCAACACGTGAAATTTCAATTCCATAGGACAAGAGGAAGTGGTTCTAATTCAGCTTGCATGATTTGTACCCAACGAACACACACACCCACACACCCACACACCCACACACACACACACACACACACACACACACACACACACACACAGCAAGTTGAATGAAAGCTTTTAAAAATCGTAATATCCAACCTCAAAAACCCCCACATGGCCACATACCAATTTTGAATAGATACGGACCAAAATCCGAAATCTCGTTCGACTTCTTGGGCCACCGTTTCGTTTTTTTTCTTTAACAAAAATTCTATAAAACATTTTCACCTACTAAATTTGAATGTAATCAGAGAACTAGAAGAATTTGAAATTTCAAATCAAAAAACTAATTTGGAGAAATTTCATTGAATCCAATAACGAGTTAAAAGATTTGGCAACGTCACGAATTCCTTTTCCGCAACGATAATGTTTTCTTACTACTAGGCTTTCAATTTTCATTCATCGTTTCGATTGTAGTAAAATCTCCCTCTGTTAGTCAATAGCTGAGCTGAACTATTTGATCATAAAAATGGGCGAAAACGCAGTAAATGGCGTACCTACACACAGTTTCAATTTGTTATAAACATCTTGAAAATAAGGTCGATTTTTCCCAACTTTTTTGGTTTGATGTATTCTTTATAATCTGAGTGATAGCATTAGCTAATTCATAATCCTGAAATAAATTCAAGAATATGATTTGTGATAACATCAAACTTGATCACTTTTGAGATTTTTTTTCAGAATACTCATCCACTTTTGAAAGTTGCCATGGGTCAAATTCTGTATATTGATCTTTCATCCACCTCTGTAGCAAATTTCAATTCATTTACTCTAATCATTCGCTCACTGTTTATGACAAGGCGAGTCGCTGATTTCGGTTGAAAATTGTTCATTGCGACTCCCACCTTGTGAAAACAACTATTTTGAAAAATCGTGATTACCATCAACAGTAGTTTCAGAAATTCATAAATGTTATAAAGGGCCCCGCAAACTCCTTATGGAATTTGGGTCCCGGTGGATTTTTTGAATTTTTGGTATGATGTAGTCCATGTAATTCTCAACCAATGTTACCATTGCGCCAACCCGGCGTTGAAATCAACTATTGCGCAGATTAGACTATTTATTTTTGAATTGGATGACATTATTTTCACTTATTACATTGACGGTAATGTTGCACATTATTGTGATGTTTTGTAAAAAAAATTCTTACCCCTCCCCCTTCTTTCCCCAACTCCTATTACGAAATAAAAGAAAATATTTCTCGAGTGCTTTTAAATATATTGCCGAATGTTTAAATATGCATTAATAAGGGAAATAGCAGGTTTTTATGATTATCCCCCTGTACTGGTATAGTAAATAATGTAGAACAGTAACAAAGTGAGTAATAAAGAATAATTGGAATTGGAACACCGAATACGTGCCAGGACAGTTCTCTTCGACGTGTGTCGATCTTATGTTATTTATTATTATAAACAATCATGAAATGAGATCTAGGACAAAATAGTGTTTTAGATCAGGTCTGACCATCATGTATCGAGCACGGTCAGATCATGTTGATTATTCTGAATAGATAGAGTTTTTTAACGAAGTCGTTTCATTTCACTTCTTATAAATGAACCCGAAGTGAGTTTATTACACCCCCTCCGCCCGAAGGGCACAAAACGAAAAAGTATCGGTGGATTTTTCTGAATTTTTCAATATGATGCAGTTCAAGTTATTTTGAATAGAAATTAATCGGGTGACAAAACCCAAAAATGAAGTTTTGATGCTATGGGGCGTTGAAATCATATCTTGCTCAGAATAGACTAATCGTTATTATAGGCGAAAACAATATCTCTACGTATTTTTTAGTTCAGATTATGCGGAACAATTGTGTTATTAAAAAAAAATCTAAAACCTCCCCATTACCCCAACCCCTATTTCAAATCAAGAAAACAAATAATTCTCGACTACTTGTAAATGTCTAATTTTTATTTATTTTCAAGATTTTCTACCAATTAATTGATATACAAATAACATGAATTACGCCCTACTTAGAAGTCAGCGAAATCCACCAAAATTTTTTTGAAGGTAGGGAAAGGAGAAGTTGAACAACTGTACGATTTCCTTAATTTGAGATGATTAAAACATTTATTTTGTATAAAGCATTTACGAGTAGTCGCGAATTGATTTTTTTTCGTATTTTAAAACATGGGGAGGTTTTTGATTTTTTTAATAAAAAATTACACAATTGTTCAGCATAATCTAAACTAAAATAAATAGAGATACTGTTTCCGCTATTCTAATCAAGGTATGATTTCAACGTCCCCTAGCATCAAAACTATTCATTTTTGGGAGTTGTCTCTCAATTAATTTCTATTCAAAATAACTTGAACTGCATCATATTAAAAATTTAGAAAAATCCACCGAAACTGTTTCGTTTTGTGTCCTTCTGGGGAGGGGGAATAATCATAAAAAACTGCTATTTCACTTATTCAGGCATATTTAAACATTCGACGAAACATTTAAAGTCACCCGAGAAATATTTTTTTTGCGCTTCGTAATAGGAGTTGGGGGGAAGAAGGGGGGTAAGAATTTTTTATAAAACAGCACAATAATGTGCAACATTACCAACAATGAAACAAGTGAAATTATTGTTACTGGGTTCAAAAATAAATAGTCTAATCTGCGCAAGAGGTGATTTCAACGCTCCCTAGGAGCAAAACTATTCATTTTTTCGGGTTGGCGCAATGGTAACATTGGTTGAGAATAACATGTACTACATCATACCAAAAATTTAAAAAATCCACCGGTACCCAAATTCCATAAGGAGTTTACGGGGTCCTTTGTAAAAGAGGACATTCTTTGCACTTTATAAAAGTACATTCATTGCACAGGAGAAAGTAGGGCAACTATCAAAGCCTTAGTTTCAAAACTGATAGGGAAAAGTTATTCTATCAATTTCAACGAAACACAAGTTGTAGAAGAAGGTTACTAATATCATTCTTGAATGATTGGAGGTTGTGGATCTTAGGAAAGACCTGAAGCAATACATTTCAGAGCTTCAGAATGTCTTCTGGTAGTATTTTTTATCTCTTGCTTCGAGGCCGATTGTTGTAACCAGGAGCGAAAAAAATAGTTAATGCCATACTTTTGCAGATTTCTGCAAATAACGATTCTTAATGCCTTAACGAAAACTTTTCGTAAATTACACCGTGAGACTAATATTTCTTTGTTCTTCACATCCCAATTGTTTTTCAGCTAGAAGATGCTGGATTTGATATGAGAATGGCAAAACTTTCATTACAAAAACACTCTGGAGATATAATGAAGGCTGCAGAAGAACTCATCGCCAATAATGGAATTGTTTTGGGAGACTTATCCAATATAGGTAGGATTTAGACTTAAAAATTAGTGTTTTGCAAATGAAATAACAGTTTTTCATTAGCACATTCACAACATGTCCTGCATAGGCGATAGATAAAAATAAAAAATCGCTTCTCAGGTAGTTACGGTTTAATTCTATTTTATATAACTGGTACTTATTCTTATTTTGAAGAAAGACGGTTTCAGAAACTTTAAAAAACAAGGCAATTATGTATCTACTATTCTGATTAAAATGGTTTTTGACACAGTTACAACAGGCTCCAATTCTAACTTAATGTAATTTTTCAGAAACTCCATTTATTAAATTTTAGTATTTTCATTTTTATTTCATATATACAAATATTAATTTTAAATGTTTTTGTAGATTAAGTGTGTGCGTTTAAAAGCAGCTTTAATAGCAGAACCCCGCCCATTCATCATTCTTGTTAAATATAAACCATTTGTGATGATGAATAAGGCATTATTAGTATCATTATTAGTATCATTATTAATATTATAATACTTATTTTTACAGTTGGATCAGAAAGTATTGATAACATCAAGAAAATGAGGTTAGAAAACGAAGAGAAGAATATGGCGTTCAAGCGACTGAAAGAGGATATAGAAACGGTAGATGACGATCACTTAGATATAGATCTTTTGCAGGAAGAAAGGTTCCTCAAACAGTACTTGTCCCTGTTGCAAAAATAGGTGCAAAATCGATATTGTGTAAGAAATAACAGTACAATAAATATGTGATTGAAATAAAGTGATACTGTATTTGCGTTGAAAGTTTAGTTTTGTTCTCGTTTTTATTTGATTTATCCTAGTAAGTAGTTTTTGGAAATTTCATTAAAAAAAAGTTATTTTTTGACATTGATTTGTTATAATGAAATGTATCAATAAAATAACAAAAAATACATTGTTTTCTGGTTTATTTCGACTTAAAACTAGACGAAATCACAGTAGGACTGGTTGGTATACACTCTACATATTGGTTTGTAGAGAAGTATAGGAAAATTCTTAGATTATAGAACTATCAGGTCATTGGGAAAATTCTACTGATTATGTCTAGGTCAAATCTTAGGGGAAAAAATAAGTACTTGGAGTAGTCAGTTAGTAATTGGAGAGCCGCGGGTCTAAAACCGCGATCAGACGATCTTCCGTTTGGCGAGATGAAAGTCCATCCCTTGAAAAGCCCAAATTCCAAATATTTTTTAAATTGGGCAGGGCCGACTCCAGTACGAAGGAAAAATGTCTGTCGACTCTTTCGACGATTTGTATGTCTTTCGTTATGATAATTTTCTTCCGAAAGTGACTAGTAATCATCTGATAAAACGGAAGACGATGAGGCGCTCTACTCGGAACCTATTGATCATTTTGAGGTGACGTCACGACAGGTCCGCCATATTGCCGGTAGGGCATACAAACCGTTCGCGTCATTGTAAACAATAGGAATGATCGATTTTTAAAGTGTGAATAATTTAATATGCCAGCGTTTTGTTCTCTATGGGGTGTTCTAAAATGGCAGAAAGGGATAAAATTCGTCATTTCATAATCCTGAAAGTCTTACAAAACCGAGGAGAAATGCTGGACGCCTTATCAAAAGAACGTCGAGAATGATGGGTTGGGGCTTTGAAACGGGGAAATTTGAGCGATACATTTCTTAAACATGCACGAATTTGTGCAGATCATTTTATATCAGGTAGGTAAATAATATTAATACATAAGAAAAACAAAAGTTATGATCCAAAATGTTTGAATTTTTAGTTAAATATGGTGTTGAACTAAACGTCTTTTTTCAACTTTGTAGTAGAACCAGCCAAACTGGAAGATAGGGATAGCCCTGATTGGGTCCCTTCAAAGAACTTAAATTGCTGGTAACTTGCACCGAGAGACTAGGGATCAAAACATTGTCTATAATTTGAAGTTTGGAGTCATAACGCGATTTCACGCCTCCTTTGAGAGATAAGTAGTATTCACTCCTAGCTATATTGTAGTTAAAGTTGATAAAATATGCACTACACGCACTAAAAACTCGAAACTCGAAATAAACAGGACAAACTTGCAGATAACAATGAAAACTCAATGGCAGACCCGTCCTTGTGTGCCCTACCGACAAAATGGCCGCTCTGTCAAAGTCACGTGACTCAAAATGATCAATTGTTGAAAAGTTTTGGAACCCCAAATCGATCATCGCAAAAATTCGACGTCTCCTATATGTTTAATTTTGTGTTCCTTTACTTTGTTATGAGCTTTACATTGGAAAAATCCGATTGGAAGACTTTTTTAGTAGGGCCCGGCCTCAGGGTTGACTAATAGACCGTCAGATAGTGACAGATTTAGGTGCCCCATTTTCACATACAAGCCTCGAATAGGGTTGAGAAGTACATCGACGTTGAGTAAAATGGAGGGAAATTTACGAGTGGCTCCTGGGGATAACATATGGAAAATTCGATTTTCCATATTTTAACGCGAGCCGTGTTCACCTAATCATTAATTAATAGAACTTGGCTTCAGAAGATCAAAGGCTTGAGTGTTGAAGGTGGCTAAAGGGTTGAAATGAGGCTGTAATCTTGTAAAGAAAAATCGAGATTTTAACAGGTTTTCCCACGCAAGCCCATCGAAACTATGAAAACCTACATCGTCACTAGACCGAAAAACATAATGGCTTGAGTGGCGTGAATGGAAAAGTAGATTTTGTCGTCGGAAAATTTAATGGAAATTCTTTTTGATTTTTCCATATGTTTTCCCCACGAGCCACTCGTAAATTTCCCTTAATTTTACTCAACATCGACTTACTTTTCAACCCTGTTCGAGGCTTGTATGTGAAAATGGGGCACCTAAATCTGTCACTATCTGACGGTCTATAATGCAATGGACACGATATGCGCCGTGTATAACAAATATACCTGTCAATTACCTGACATTTTGAACTGCTCATTTGATAGAATGAAGAAATGTGCAATTGCATTGAATCCTTTATGAAACTTAAACCTTATGAAACTTAAACTATTCTTACATAAATATATATGTAAATGTAGAGACTACCGTTCGCGATATGTGTGTGTATATTATATAAGCACAAGTATTTGTGAAATTATTGTTAATTTAATTTTGATTCTATTGATATATTAATATTGATTACTAACCTTTATTAATTTTATTTTTTCTCGTTATCTTAGTATTTAGTTACTTTCTTTAGTGGAAACGTTATTATATCCTTTAGTGGAAACATGTAATTAGACTATTGATGTCTGTTTGTTTCTAAGCCAAATAAATAAATTTATTTAGGCTGATGACGGCGAACTTCATTTATATCGGTAATTCATCAAGTACTGATTAACCCCGCGATTGAAAACAGTTCTTGCTTTTGTCAAACCTTGTTTATCTCTAATCGGAGAGTATTCTTGGTAAGGAAAAAATGTGGGAGTCGTTTTGTGAGTAATTAATTTGAAAGATGCTTTATAACAATAATCAATCGGATTTTCAGCATATTCATCCATTAAACGAAAATAGACATAGAAAAATTCTGTATTTTTTACAAAAGATTATATGATATATCCTCTGTGAAATAGGTAAAAACCAAAAAATTTAACTTGTCATTTTATACAGGGCAAGTCAAATTCGACCCCCACCATTGGGATCTCCTAAACTACAGGAGATACGTCGAAGCTTAAATTGGGGCAAAGTTGCGTATTCTGGTGCTTAACAAAATACTGTTTTGAAACTTGGAAAATTCCGAGTATTTCCGGAAATATCGGGAAAAAACTGAAAATCGGAATTTTCGTTTATATTTTTTTTATCGTTATTTGACAACATAGCTCAAAACCAAAAGTACATTTGCGTTGATACTTTTTTTCAGCTACACGTTTTCATGTTCAGAATTACTATTCGACGTTTCGTCTTCTGGCATTCATCATCAACTTTTTTTATTGTTTTTTATACAGAAAAATAGTGATTCTCATTCTGATTTCATTGATGTATAATTTGTTATGATTTGCACTTCTGAAACCGCAGATTAAAAAAAAAAACAACTTTATCATGACTCCATCGAAAAATTTTGTTTAATAAACACTAGTTGTCAGAACTCATTAGGAATAGTACGAAAACAACACAAATTTATTTTGAATTATATCCGCAAAGACAACAGCCGGATAGAACATTATTCGGAATTTTTCACAAATACTTGGCTGAGTACGGTGCGTTTCAAAAAACAAGAATGAAATCCTGAGCTTGTAAAAAATGCACAAAAAGTATTAGAAGTGTTCGAAATAATGGCCTTCCTCTTGAATACGCAACCGAGCTCGTTGTCTCAAATTAAGAACAGCCCTAACAATATCCCTTCTTCTGATAGACCTGAATTGCGTGATGATATTGTCTCTAAGTTCATCTACTGGGTTATATTCTTGCTCTCCATAGATTCTGTTCTATAAAGTGCCCCACAAGAAAGTATCCAAAACTGTAAGGTCAGGTGAACTTGCCGGCCACCTCACTGGTCCAGAATTTCCTAACCACCTATTAGGAAATCTTTGGTGTAAATATTCGCAAACTGCTCTTTTATATATTCTGTTTTATAGAATTAGAAGAAGGTGATGGAAACGATGGAAACGATGGAAATGACAATAATGAAGGTGTGGATTTAGTGGATCTCCACCAAGAAGGTCTGTTAGAGGTTTCTCTGGTGGACCCACATTTCCAGTTGATTGAAGAGAAATTCGTAAAACGCGAGCTCTCTTCCTCACTGCCGATTTCCAATCAGAAAATGTCTAGAAAAATAAATTTCTTCTGCATTAATAGAACTATCAACCCAAGGAATACTACCATTCCATTCCATTCCATTCACCTACATCTTTGCATTTAATTTTTTAGTCAAATTATTCCAAGCATTTTTCAATGCATCAGGCTCTTCTGCAATGAACTTATTTTCCCTGAAGTGAGGATTTGCTTCTAATTCGTTCAAATATAATTGAAATTGTTGCTGGGTGGTTTTCGATTTTCGAATTTTTTTCTCTGGAGTTTCCATCGTTTACGTAAAATTCAGTGAATGAGAAAAAATCGTATTATTCAGCTAAACACTAACGTCACTTTATTTACTGAAACTTCATACCAATTATACTAACTTGTCAAAAACATCGCTTCCTTTCGTTGAGAATATTTCATACGTTGAGCACTGAACGAGTTATTTAGAGAATACGGAATTCAGAGGTTTCGTTGAACATTTCGTTGGGACGTGTGCGTTCACAAACGAAATCGTTCGTGAACGAAAAATTAGAGAATACGGGTCTAAATAATGTTTTTCAACAAGTTTGTAGGGTCTACCCTATTCGAGAGCCAGCTACAAAATTCCACCCTTCTCTCAGAATCACCTGGATGTAATTTTTGTGAAAATTTATCTTATAACATTCCAAACCACATTTTTTGAATTCCCTCCAAACGCTCGTCTGTGGCACATCCATTTCTGCCGAGACTTGATGTGTTGATTTGGAAGGATCTGCATTTACCTAAAAAAGTACCAAAAATAATTATACTTCTTCGAATATGGAATGAACAATTATTTTATCTCGGCTAATAAGTTATGTCTAATATTTTGTTCCATTCTGCTTCCATATATTTCATTCTTGGTTTTTGAAACGCACCGTACTCTGCCAAGCGATTGTCCAAAATTCCGAATAATGTTCTATCCGGCTGTTGTCTTTCCGGATATAATTCAAAAAGATGTAAGTATGCTGTTTTCGTACTATTCCTATCAAATTTATAATAAAGTTTCAACATATCTCGTTTTTCTTCATTTGAGAATGAGGACATTTCGACTGAAGTATTTGTGCAAACTTATGATGTTTAATGAGTTCTGACAACTAGTGTTTATTAAACAACATTTTTCGATGAAGTCATGACCATCTCAGATGAAGTTGTTTTTTTTTAATATCTGTGGTTCAGAAGTGCAAATCATGACAAATTATACATCAATGAAATCAGAATGATAATCACTATTTTTCTGAATAAAAAAACAATATGACGCCCATGACAGAAAAACAAGTTGATGATGAATGCCAGAAGACGAAACGTCGGATAGTAAATCTGAACATGAAAACGTGTAGCTGAAAAAAAGTATTAATGAAAATGTACTTTTGGTTTTGAGCTATGTTGTCAAATAACCATAGAAAAAAAATAAAAACGAAAATTCCGATTTTCAGTTTTTTCCCGATATTTCCGGAATTACTCGGAATTTTCCAAGTTTCAAAACAGTATTTTGTTAAGCACCAGAATACGCAACTTTGCCCCAATTTAAACTTCGACGTATCTCCTGTAGTTTAGGAGATCCCAATGGTGGGGGTCGAATTCGAATTGCCCCGTAGATTGGTATAGTTGCCCAACAAAAATTGGAGAGGAGTAAAAAATAAATTCTGCAATTTAGAATAATTTTTAATGACTATTCATTTTTCACAACATACAAATAATCTATTCCGATACCAAATACCCTTTCCAATATCACATTCAATATTGAAAGCATTTCCTCTTTATATGCACTTGGAATTTTCTTAATCGACTTAACCAGATTGGTCTTATCAAGTTCTTCTTGTCCCAAGGTATCGCTGACTTTTTGAACAATGGATTCAACAGAGTCTTCTCTCAAAATGTAATCTACCGGAACCGATTCAACCAATTTTTTGACCAGATCGGCGATAACTTCATGAACCTCTCCCTTTCTCAGTAATACTTCATCGATAGTATCTTCCAGGAGTTCTTTCGCACATCTCGTGAAACTTTCATCGCTCAACTGAAAAAACAAGTTATGTCAATACCTACGAAAACACTCAAAATGGTGAAATGGGGATTCAGTTTAGGGGTTGAAAACGGGTTTTTCGGGATTAGCGGCGAAAGATGACCTCATAGCGGAAAATGTTAAATGGAAAAGTTGTAGACAATAAAGTAATTGAAAACTTTTGTATTCAACACTTTTCGACATAACTTCAAATTATCCGCCAAAATGGCGAAAAACCGATTTTTCAGTTTTTAACTTTTTTATCTCGAATAAATGATTTACAGGTCTATTCACTATCTTTCAACGATATCGTTAGCAGTCGTAACCAAGCGATAAGCCGTTAAATAACGATAAAATCACAGAATCGTATTCACTATCTATTTCTTCGTCGTTATTTAACGATATATCGTTGCCAAAACATCGCTGAGCAGACGACACCAATTTGGCTGTCAGAACTGTCAACGATAATAGACGTGTTCAGTAAAAAAATTATTCTCACTCGGCCTTTGCAAAATTTAAATAGCAATCCGATAGAAATGGATCAGTTCGAGCGGAACGTATTGGTTGTAATCCTAGAAGAACTGCGAAGAAGGTGTTATGATGATTTATGAAGGTAAATCGGATCAGGTTTATCTGTTGTTCCGTAAAGAATTGAATCGGAGATTCAATAGATAGCTGAGGAATATCAGCAACCCTCTCGAAACTCCTGAAGAAAATTTTCGGAAAGATTTTAGATTAAGCAGAGAACTGGCGTGGGAGTTATTTAACGAAATGAGCGATCACTCTGCAATGTCCCTCAGGAATACAAGAATACCTTCAGTTATACAAGTAAACAAAAAATAGTAAATTTCCGTTCAATAACCAATTACAAAGTTTTCTTTTAGCATTGCATTTTTTTGCTCATGGCAGTTAACAAAAATCTATGGCAAAAGATAAATCGTGTGTTATGTCCCAGTCTTCGGTTGGCAGCAGGTGTATTCACGAAGTATCAGAAATATTGGTTGTTTATTTGGCCCCTTTATTTATATAAAATTCCCAACAGAGCAGTTCAGTTTGGCTGTTAGGAGGTGCCAAGTTTCTTTGAGAATTTCTGGTTTACTTGGTTCATACTTATTTGTACGAAAACACTAGTTTTTTTTTCAATTTATCCAAATATACGGAAAATTGTTGCCTTTATAATAGTTTCACTACTTTTTTTTTCACAATTCCGTAATATTCACCAATTTCCATAATTGTTTCAAGTTTCCATAAAATAGTCAAATAACTTAAACAGGCAGTTTCAAAATTTTGTTTGCATCCATCATTCAATCACAAAACATGAATTTATATGTACTACCCGTCTCAAAAATTCAGGTTGGTCGTTATTCATTCGGTAACGATTGAAGCCGTAACGACATTGTTTACAGAATACGAATTTCTGAATTGTTGCTTAGATTGACGTAATCGTAAATTGAACTACAATCGTTAATCAACGACTTGTTAAATAACGACTTCTTAGAGAATAGACCTGTTAATTTACATGAAAAGTTGTAGGAATAGGCAATTCAGAAGACGACTAGTTTTCTAGTTATGTATATTTTTATTAACAAATACCCTAATCTTCCACGAAAAATTGTTCTGATGTTTTTTGTATTTCGAAGGACTATAAGTGATCATTTCAATTGTTAAAATGTCAACTTTCGATTGGTCTATGTAACTTGGTTGTTTATTGATCGTTAAACCGCTTAAAAATTAGAAATACCGACAAGTCTCTCTGAATCATGAATTTCTCAATGTTTTCAATAGTTGTAGAAAAAAGTAACAGGCAAGGACCAGGTGGAGAATGTTGTTGAGGTGGAGAATGTTGTTGAGGTGGAAAAACAAATAAGTAAATACGAAAACACTCAAAATGGTGAAATGGGGATGCAGTTTAGGGGTTGAAAATGTTTTTTTGCGATTTGCGGAGAAACGTAACCTCCTAACAAAATATGTTCAGTAAAAAAGTTGTAGATAATAAAAAAATCGAAAACTTCTACATTCAGCACTTTTTGACATAACCTCAAATTATTTATTTATTAATTTATTTATTGACAATATATCTCCTTGCTTAACAACCAATCAGTCTATTTCATTTCATCATTTCAGTCTATTCATTTCATCAGTCTATTTCATTAATTCAGCCAATAGAATCGAAATTACAGTGAAAATTTCACACCTCACTTTTAGAGAGAACCAAAACATTCGTTCTTATTTAGATGCCATGGCAACCCAAAAAATTTCCGGAAATTTTTATCCTCCTGGGTACCCTGGCTGAAATTAATAAGTGGAAATTTTTCTGTCAAATATTTGACAGGTGATAGTTTATATTTTGCTTTGATGTACAAATGGAATTGTATTTTTCATTTGAAATGAGATATTTCATATTTATGTATTTATTAAATATTTCGAATGTGTCTGAATATTTTCTTCACGATAATCGCAGAATTTGCAAATTCTGAAATCAAATTTCAGAAACACTTCAATACACCAGTTGTCTACATGTAAATCAAAGGCCCCGTGGCGAGTCAGTAAAGTGTCCGCCTCGTGGTCGTGTGGTCACTAGTTCAATTCCCAGTGGAGCAAGAACATTTTACTTTTTTTTTTATTAAATTTAAAAAAAATCAAATTGAAATTTTGTTAAGTGTGTTTTACATATCAATATTTTCATGCATCTTTTTTGTACTATGCATATAAATAGTTCAGGTGATCCATAGTTAGTTATTTCTTATGAATTGTTGGATATATTTTGGTGTAAAATTTTCTTACCGAATCCCCCGCGTGCTTGAATTAATTGCAGGAAATTTATCTCGTACATGAATTTTTCAAGAAAATTACCCTCGTCGCTGCGCGACTCGGGTAATTTTCAAAAAATTCATGTACTCGAAAAATTTCCGGCAATAATTCAAGCACTTGGGAGATTACAAGTGAAAATATAGCTTGTCGCTGTATTTTCACGGTGATAAACCTGCTTAGTTTTTGTTTTACTAGCTGTCAAGTGAAAATAATGATTTAAATTATAAACGTCAAATCTTTGTGTTTTGACTAGTTATATTTCTTAATCAATATGAGCGATCGTTGGGGACAAATGGCTATTGGTATCATAGATGAAGCAGTGGAAAAGAGTATTCCGTTGAATTCGGCCAGAAATAAAGAATCAATTACCTGGCAATTCAACAATTTTTGCTCAAACAGGGGTTATATTGTCAATGCGAATACCACAATTGTGGAGCTGGCTGATATTTTGAAAGATTATGCCTGTAATATGACCCCAATTTTTCTCTTTAGTGTTCACGTTGTTAGATTTTGATTTCTGTGAATTACTTCAAATTAAAACGGTGACACGATTTTTCTTTATTTCAAATCGATATATTGTCGTCCTAAATATAATTCGTGGTATGATTAATAACCTATAATTTTTTGGAATATCAATTCATTGGCAATCCCAATGCAAGAAAATACAACTTGTCCTGCGGACTCGTTGTATTTTCAGCTTTGTGATTGCAATTCATTAATATTCCAAAAAATTAATCGGTAATAATCATACCACTTATTATATTACCTCTGAAAATACATTCTCCATACAGAACAAGTTCTGGTATAAGCTTTTTCTAAACTAATGAAAAAATAACAAATTTAACAATTTTGGATATTTAGGTATAGATTGATGAACATCAGTATGATAGCAGATTTTCTTTGAGTTTTTTCAAGAAAATATTTATTGATTTTTTTATATCATCTGATAATTTGTTGTAAGTTTCTATATAACTAGATATAGGATTGTTCTTGCCTTTATTTGAATGAATGTTATTTAAATGGAAGTTATTTGCATTTCTGATTTTATAATCATGTAATTTCGATTTTTTTAGAAATGGCTATTACATTTTTGTATATTATTTGTTAGTTTATATGCAAATTTTGCTCTTTTATATTTTATTAGTTTATTTAATGTAAAGTTTTAATATCGTTGTATAATTCTGAAGAAGGTGTATGTAGTAGTAGTAGTCTTTATTCTCCTCAAAGACATTACATAAATGTATAGGATTTGTCAGTAATATACATGTATACAATATTTTTACACAATATGTGAGTACAAGAAAGTAAAATTTAACAATGAAAAATATTGATGAATGGAATCCCAATATTGTTAACAAAAGAAATCTCTAACTTCGTAGAAGTTTTTTTCAGTTAGGTAATTCTTCAGATCTTTTTTGAATGCGCTCATCGACTCTAAATTTCTAATTGAGGATGTTAAAGAATTGAAGGCTCTGGTACCAATACTATCAGGTAATCTATATCCCAGTTTGCTTTTGTGAAAATCAGTATGTAATAGGTCGGTATGTCGTGTTTGCATACTATGAGTTTTGGGTTGGACAAATTTATCTTTGTTTTTGAAAATATAAATACATAGTTCATATATATACAGACTCGGTAGAGTCATGATTTTGTTAATTTGAAATATCTTTCTACATGAATTAGTCATTGGGATTCCAAACATTGCCCTCAGTACTCGCTTTTGAGCAAGAAATACTTTTGGAGATAGAGTGGTCCACCCCCAAAAACAAATCCCGTACCTAAGACGAGATTCCACATAGGCGTAGTAAACGCTGAGTAGCTGCTGGATTTCTAGCACAGTTCTCAAGTTTCTAAATAAATAACTGGATGAATTCAATTTAGCAACCAATTGTTCGCAATGTTCTTTGAAACTAAGGCATTCATCTATGTGAAGTCCTAAGAACTTCGTTTTTTCATCTTAGCGGAGCATTTCATTTTCTAAATATATGTTAGGTTTAGTACAAACTTTTTGATGATTATGAAATCGTAAGAGTTTTGTTTTATCGGAATTGAAGTGAAAAGAGTTTTTATTGAACCATGAGTTGACCCCATTGATCACATCAGAGCATTTCTGTGTAAGATAATTTTCATTTTTATCAGAGACTGTAACAGTGGTGTCATCTGCAAAAACCACAAAAGATCCTTCTTTTGTTGCATAATTAATTTTATTTATGCACAGAATGAACAACACCGGACCCAAAACAGATCCTTGCGGCACACCAATATTCATATTCAAAGTATTAGAGCTAATAACAGAATTAATATTGTTTTCTTTAAAATGAATGCTCACGTACTGTTCCCGCTCTTTGACGAATGAAGTTATCCAATTATTTGCGGCACCTTCTATACCATATTGCATCAATTTTGCTAGCAAATTATCATGATTTATGCAATCGAATGCCCTGCCCAAGGTTTTTTGAAAATCACTTTTAGTGCTTTATTATAATTTAAAAAAATTATACTTTTGTGGTTTTTGCTACAAGATGACCATATTTTAAAGAGAAACATTCTCAATTGAAAATCGAATCAATACATGACTCCTCTGGAAATGGAATAAACCCTACGATAAAATTGAAGTTACTTTTTTGTAATATCTAACAGAAAACAACTACTTCCCCGGCTAAAGCCACGCTGGACATTGAACTACATCTGATAGATATTGAGAAAGACCCTATATAACTTTAGAGAAAAAATCTGAAAGTGAAAATTTGCATTTTCATTCAGATAGTTATCATTTATTCAATGTCCAGCGTGGCTTTAGCCGGGGAAGTAGTTGTTTTCTGTTAGATAATACAAAAAAGTAACTTCAATTTTATCGTAGGGTTTTTTCCATTTCCAGAGGAGTCATATGTATTGATTCAATTTTCAATTGAGAATATTTCTCTTCAAAACATGAATCCCTTTCAAGAGAGGTTATCTTGTTCGATGGAAAATAGCGACTAAATCCAACTTTCAGTCGCAGATGATTCCACAACTGACTTTATGAACATCCTGTTCATATTTTCAATGAAATCAACATGACCATATTGTTATTAATTATCTAATATGCTAGACAATACGGGCATTATAAATGAGATTTTGTATTTAAATGTTTAGAAAATCAATTCTTCTTATTGCTCCAATTAAAGGAACAGTTGATTTCCTATTTTTTTTCACGAAATATTCAAAATTCAAATTCTTATCAATCATCAGGCCTAAATATTTGTTCTTCAACTTCATTTAATATTTTATTCTTTATTTTTACTTTTTATTTTATTTTGTCTGTATTTTTTTGTTTGAAAATCATGTAAACAGTTTTTTCTAAATTGATAGTTAGATTCATCTCATCTATCCACTTTTCAAACAAATGAATATCTCTTTCAATATTACTTTCTAAAATTTTTGTATCTTTTGCCGAATAATAAAGTACAGCATCATCTGCAAAAGAAAAATGTTTACCTATCAGTTTTAAATTGGTTATACTATCCACATAGATCAAATAGAAAATTTGAGCCAATACTGAACCTTGGGGAACTCCAATAATGGATTAATTTTCAATACTTTCATTTTCATTAATAACAGCATATTGAATGCGATTTTCAAAATAATTTCCAAAAAGTTTAAAACAGTTTCCTCTCACTCCTAAATTATTCAAAATTTGTAGCAATATTGTATGTAATGTATCAAATGCCTTTTTTATATCTAAAAAAATAGCAACGCCATATTTACTTTCATCTAAAGTTTCAAAAATGTCATTCATGAAATCAGTTACTGAAAGCATGAAAGCATATTGAAATTTCTCAAAACCAGAATTATTGTTAATGAAATTTATCAATTGTTCTTTCAATACTCTCTCAAAATTTTTGGAAAAAACATTTAAAAGAGCTATTGGACGATAGTTAGAAACATTATTGTTTTCTCCTCCCTTATAAATTGGTTTTAATATGGTTCTTTTGAGGTAATTTGGAAAGATACCTTCTTTAATAAATTTATTTATAATAGGAGATAGGGGTAGGCTAATGAGATCAACTATATCTTTTTTTTTATTTAAATAATAGTCTCTTCAACCCTTAAGGTTATTAGAGACACATAAATTTATGACACAATGAATACGAATACATATAGGTGTACAATGAATAATTATATTTCGTTAGTAATCTTTATATCTGTTAAAAACTCTATTAGTCCTTTCACATCACATCCGTAGCTCAGCACTGCTTCCATTGATGGAGGAATGTGGTGTACACGTCGCTGGTGATTGTACATTGGGCATTCTACTAGGATGTGTTGGACGGAGAGTTGACTTTGGCATACTTCACACGTTGGTGGGTTACTTCTTGATAAGAGGTAACTATGTGTTATTCGAGTATGGCCAATTCTTAATCTGGAGAGAATGATGTGGTGCTTTCTACTGGCGGGGTTTGATTTCCATGGGGTGACAAATTTTTTCACTTGAAATAATTTAGATTGGGAATTATTCCACTGAGATTGCCATTCTCTGATGATAGAATCCTTAACTGCCTTTTTATAGTCAGTGTGTACAATTTCCTGTATAGTTGGGATCGTATCATCACCAATTGACCCTCTCGCTAATTTGTCTACATCTTCATTGCCTTTTATTCCGATGTGCGATGGAATCCATATAAACTTCACGGTTTTGTGTTGCAGTTGCAGATTATATAGCACGTTCTTGATAGAGAGAAGGATTGCATTGTTCGGAAATATCTGGGAGAGGCTAGAAAGTGCACTGAGAGAGTCCGATATAATAAGTATATTTTGTTGCTCTATAGTTTTTATGTACTCCATTGCCAAAAGTTCTCCGTGGTATATGCTACAGGTCTTATTAAGTTTATAAGCGGTGCTGTAATTTGGGGTCATGCCATTTTCGTTTTTTGACGCATCCGTGTAAACTTCGTAAAATCCCTGATAATTTTCCATTATTTCGTTAAATTTTTGAATGATTAGGAGGTGGTTGGTATCATTTTTATTGTACTGTAGTAGGTTTTTGTTGATTTCTGGAAGGTTGATTGTCCAGGGTGGTGGGGTAGGGATATTGTTGGAAAATGTTTGGGGAAAAGTTAGCTGGTATTCAGCAAGGTATCGGTTGATTCTCTCATAGAACGGAGGATCTGTTTTCGGTTTTGAAGCATAGAGGTTTTTGAAGCGATCAGAGAATATGTTGTGTTTTTCAGTGGGGTTTGAGGATACTGCAGCAGCATATGAAAGACTCAAAAATTGTCTTCTTGAATGGAGGGGACATTCTCCTGTTTCGCAGTGGACACTGGCAGTATGACTTATACAAAAGGCTCCCAAAGCGATTTTTAGTGCTTTATTTTGAATGGTATCCAGGCTTCTCAGAATCGATTTTTTTGCAGATGAATATACTAATGAGCCGTAGTCCAGCTTAGATCTGATTAGGGATTTATATATTAGCATAAGACTGTTGTAATCAGCACCCCAGTTCCTGTTTGCAAGTGTTCTCATCAGGTTCAGACCGTTTTGACTCACATTTTTCAACTAGGTATATCTTTGCAATGTTGGATTTGAGTGATATTATAATATCATGAATTTCTTGTTCTGAACATGGTTTCAAAAACATCGATTTACTACAAAGTGATGACATTATTGGTTTAGTTTTGAATTTTTTTGATAAAGTTAATCCAATTTCTGAGAAAAGTTGACAAATTCAATACATACTCGTATGTCTTTGCAAGAAGTAATGAGTGTGCCAGATTTACTTTTAATCTGAATTATAGATTGATTCTTTTTGTTTTTTCCTATATTACTATTGATAACATTACAATTTTTTTTAAGGGTTTTATCAGCTTTTTCAAATTGTTTATTAAGTTCTTGTTTTTCAAATTTTTACATAAAACATTGACTTGGTTTTTATTTTTTTTGGATAAATATTTCAAGGCATCATTATTTGGATATTTTTTCAATTGTTTGTATAGTTTGTCTCGAATTTTCATTTTATCTAACACAGATTCAGTTATCCAGTTATTGTTTTCTCGTGTTCTGAAATTTTTGGTTTCACTGGATTTTTCTTTGGATTTTTTTATACAGATTGCAAGTTCTTCTTCAAAGAGTTCAGTTGTTTTGAAATACATTCACGAAATTTATCTTGGTCTAGAATTTTTATGACTTTTTTTATTATTTTTTCAGTTTTTATATTTATAACTTTATGATCAGAAAGATTGTAATATGGATATTCAATCAGATATTTTTTACTTTTTAATTTTAACGATATGATCTATTATAGATTTTTTATTATGATTTTGTCTAGTACAATGATGTTCATCAATTATATTTAGTATTTTGTAACTATTCGTTTTATAAACACGTTTGTATTCATCGACTACACATTTTTTTGGTAATAAATTTAAATTCATGTCACCTAATAATATAATATAAATTCCTGTAATGACATTGATAATTTTGAAAAATTCTAAATAATTTACATCGGGTGGTCGATAAATAATACCAATTTTAGGTTTGGGATTCAAAGAAACTATTTCAATGATAATGTAGTTGCAATTTTCTATCGTTTTCTTTTCGAGGATGTCACACTTCAAATCTTCTTTAATAAATGTAGATACTTCACCTCCACGTCTAGTTTTTCTGCATTCATGAATTTCCAAATATCCTTGGATTTTTATGAATTGTATTTCATTCGGATATAGCCATGTTTCAGTTAGTGTTAAAATATCAACATCTTCTTTTTTCATATATTTGTTTCTCAAACTTCTTATGTTTAAGTAGGATATTGACAGTTGTTTACTCGTATTAATTTGGGGGTTGTGAGCATAATCTATTTGGGATTGGTATTTGTCTTGATTAAATTTCATAACTACACCATTTTATCATATGCTGAATGTTTTGTGGAGTGATTTGTTTTGAAATTCAAGTCCGAAAAAGTACAATTTACACAGTTCAGTTCAGTGGTTTCACAATTAGTTTCTTCATGATTGTTTCCGCATCATGGGCCCATCACAGTATTCCTACAATTGTTTGAAGAGTGATGAAAACGACAACATTTGAAACATTGGGTGATTTTATTATTTTCATATACGTGCAAATTTTGCCAACTAATGAATAATTTTTCATTATTTTTTTCATATATTTTTCTGAACAGACTTCCATTCACTTCAGCATAAATAGTATAACAATTTTTATGACTGATATATTTAATAAAATTCACTTGTTATTTATCATTTTCATTGATATATTGGTTTGGTTTTCTTATTTGGGTTTAGCAGTTTTTTTCTCCAATTTTGTAATTATTTTCAAATTTGTTTTTAATTTCATCTTTTAGTTTGTTCAAATCATTTATTTCTTTACAATTTATTTCTATTCCTCCATTTTTTGTTTTTTTTTTTTTTATGGCTGTAACATTAATATTCAGTTCGCCGAGATCAATATTTTTAAAAAGTCCTTTTTTTGTTGATATTGAATCATGGTTTGTTTTCGGTTTGATCAAAATAGTTTCAGGAAGTAGATAATTTTTTGTTTCTTTCATCTGACTGCTAACTACTTGGGAATAAGTGGGAATGGTAATATTTGGTTTTGCATACACTTTTTCTAACTGTTCAATTTTCTTATTAATTCCATGTCGACTATCCATAATTGTATCCTTTTTAACAATATATGTAGTGATTAAATCATAATTATATTGTAATCTCTCGTTTTCTTTTTCAAGGCGACTTATGTATTTATCTTTTTCTGACAATAAAAGTTCTTTATTTTCGATCAAATTCCATAAATGTAGGTTTTCATTTTTTTAGAATTGTTAAAGATTCGTATATTTCTTTTTCTTCATTATTATATTTAACATTTCCATCCGTATATGAACAGGATTCTCCTTCATAATCAATTTGCATAAATTGGGAGCCTTCAGATTTTTCTTGGTTTTCTGCATTTGTGCTGTTTCTTATTTTATGTCTCGTCATTTTTCGAGTTCACACAATTGTCTATTTGTATTGTACTAATTTCACTTTGTTTTTCAAAATGGCATTTTTATAAAATGTCGGACTCACATTTTCAATATACAGGGTGGGTCACGGTCGATGGTACCTTAGACGTTTGCGGAGAACGGGACAGGATCATTCTGAAAATTTGGTTTCTCAAGTAGTTGCTCTTGGTCAATCGATCTAAAATATTTTCAGCAATGCAGCATTGCCGCTTATACCAGAAAGTAGCAGCATCTTTGTTATTTCAAATGAGTCACCCTGCATATTACCGCATTTTTGAACTTGTCATTCCTTTCTGATTATTTCTGCCTCATACTCTCCTATACCTCTCTAACGGTTTTTGAGATATTGGTTATTTTCCATATTTTTTATCCAAAACATAGCTCGAATTGAATGTTTATTTCTGCGGTATTTGGATTCTTAGGAAGTTGCATTTTTGTGTTTAGATCATCAAGATCATGTACATTGATTCTGTATAGAGAAGTTTGTTCTACGTTATACAGGGTCGTTCAAAATTCATGATCTTACTGCTAGATACGAAAAGGGTTGAAAGTGCGTTTTTTTAAATGGAACATCCTGTATATTATAACATATCCTGAAAGATGACCTAAATAGCCAGAATTCCGAGATAATAGCAATTTTCACTTGTAATCTCCCAAGTGCTTGAATTATTGCCGGAAATTTTTCGAGTCCATGAATTTTCTTTAAAACGTTCGTGACCTAGCTAAAGTCACCACTATCCAAGACCACATAACGAATCATTCATATACATTTTACAAATATCACATTCCCAAGAGTTCACTCACCAGAGAAATAACAAGAGTAAGGGCACACCACAATGAGCCCCGCAAACACGGCGGGCTCGTTTACCAAAAACTGGACTTGTTCCATGAACGCCAAGACTAAACACCAAGTTACCTCTATAGCTAAGACCAGAATCCGGTTTTTTGCCGAAAACTTTTTCCTGGAATCCACATAACACCCCTCACAAATCACACTTCTAATATCTGATCAATCTGACAATCAACCCCTGTATTAGCATAGCGGGAGACAGGGTATACTAATACCATGATGTAGGAAGGTAAAATCTGAGTTACACCCTTCAACACCAGCGGAGGTGCCTCACCTATTCCTCTTGAGGAGCCGAGGAGACACTACATTCGGGACAACGCCGAACCCTGGCAACAGCACTCCCTCACAACCTGCGGGATCCCTATCAGCCCACGGAAGTGGGCGGAAAATATCAAGCAGAGTTGTGTTGTACATAGATTTCACCGAAATGCAATGTAAATAGTTAAATATCTGAATATACAAGTTTTTGAGTTTGAGTTTGAGCTCAGCGGTAGTGTTGCGGCCTATCAGTTGCTAGGTCGATGGTTCAATCCAGGATAAGAACATAACTTTTTTATTTTTTTTTGTTCCAAATTTAAACACATTTATTGATGAAAGTTTTGTTAAGTATTTTACATATCAATATTTCAGTGGTTATAAATAGTTCAGGTGAAACCATCGTTAGTTATTTCTTATGAATTGTTGGATGATTTTCATTTCTCGGTGTGAAATTTTCTTACCGAATCCCCCTCGTGCTTGAATTAATTGCCGTAAATTTATCTCGTACAAGAATTTTCAAAGAAAATTCATGTACTCGAAAAATTTCCGGCAATAATTCAAGCACTTGGGAGATTACAAGTGAAAATTGCTATTATCTCGGAATTCTGGCTATTTAAGTATAGGAACATGATATATCAATTCGAAGGGAATTTAGTCATCTTTCAGGATATTTCATAATATACAGGATGTTCCATTTAAAAAAACGCACTTTCAACCTTTTTCGTATCTAGCAGTAAGATCATGAATTTTGAACGACCCTGTATAACGTAGAACAAACTTCTCTATACAGAATAAATGTACATGATCTTGATGAACTAAACTCAAAATTGCAACTTCCTAAGAATCCAAATACCGCAGAAATAAACATTCAATTCGAGCTATGTTTTGGATAAAAAATATGGAAAATAACCAATATCTCAAAAACCGTTATAGATAGGTATAGGGGAGTATGAGGCAGAAATAATCACAAAGGAATAACAAGTCCAAAAATGCGGTAATATACAGGGTGACCCATTTGAAATAACAAAGATGCTGCTAGTTTCTGGTATAAGCGCCAACGCTGCATTGCTGAAAATATTTTAGATCGATAGACCAAGAGCAACTACTTGAGAAACCAAATTTTCAGAATGATCCTATGTCCCGTTCTCCGTAAACGTCTTAGGTACCATCGACCGTGACCCACCCTGTATTTTCTTCTTGATTGCAGAGCATCTCGATGAAACCAAATCTATAAGCTGTTATTTCACTATTGGTCTTCTTGTCGTTTGAAGTGTTTTTGAAGAATAACTCTAATGTCTTCTCGCAGCTCAAAATAATTAACCGCCAAAATGCCAAAAAAAAAAAAATTTTCCCTCAGTTAGGGCTGGAATTTTTTATTTAATTTGACCAATTAAATTATTAAAATCTCGAGGCTCGACTGGGGTGAGTCCTGCAATTAACAGTGCTGCTCCTAAGGTGGCATATGGATTTAGTAACAAGGCCTACCCAGAACACATGGCTAATGACCATGGCAGTCGATGCCAAATCACCAAAGAAAAAAAATACTATTTACAGCAATTTAAAGCGGTTTTATTTTGGGAAGTGTATGTTGAAAATATAGTTACCTCGGGTTCTTGAATTTGATAAAGTTTCTTGGCTGATGCACTGATGATACTTTGCTGTTCTGCAGTTGGCTCGAACGGTAGATTAGCAATTATTTCATTGATAATAGCTTCGACACTTGGACAGCCTACAATTCCATTTATGATAGTCCTCACAAAATAGTTCATATCGAAAGATTCTTTTGGTACATCGAAACAGGCTGTGTTGAAGATTTCTTTGACTAATTTATTCACTATGTCTTCGCTTTCAGAAGCATAACTGAAAAATAAACACAAACTGATTAAAGTGAACTATAATGCTGATTTTTTTCCATTTGATGCCATAACCACTAGAGAAAAACTTTGAGGAACATATTTCTTCAGTTACTGGGTGTTCTATAAAAGCGGGACGACTCAGAGACTGCTTCTTTATAATATAACATTTATTCAAGAAAGGTAAATTACATAGGTCATATGAGAAAAATGACAAATAACTATGAATAAATGAGAGTACTCAGTGATTTATTATTTGTTTTGAGACAAAAACAATAAATGCGAAAATTCGAACAAGTCATCCCCAGCCAAATTAAGGATAATCCTCTGTGTGTCTACAATAAGCACTTGCAATTGAGTCTTCTTGGAAGAACGTTGCACAAATATCTGTCAGATGTAGTTCAATATCCGTCGTGGCATTCGCCAGGGAAGTAGTTGTTTTCTGTCAGATTTTTGCATCATATTTTCCACTTTGTGGAAATATGTGGAGAGAAGAGTACTTCGACTTTGTCGATTTTATTCTTATCAAAAACAATAAACATCAGACAAATGAATACATATGGATAATATACAGATAGTGTTAAAATATAAAAGTACATAAAATGAAACGATAAATGTACAAATAGATTGTATCGTTAAAATAATAAAAGAAGGTACGAACACGTAGATTTAAAAAAAAAACTGTAATAACATTTGAACTTTTCACTGATACTACTTATTCTATAATCAGTTGAAACCAGTGAGTAAATTGGCATGTACAGGGTGTCCTAAATTCGAACCTCACCATTGGGATCTCGGAAACCAGAAGAGATACGAGGTAGGTTAAATGGAGGCAAAGTTGCGCAATTTGGTGCTCATTGTAACGCCGCTTTCATATTTGAAAAATTCCGAATACTTCCGAAGATTTTTGAAAAAAACCGATTATTCGCGATTTTATTTTTATTTTTTTGTGACTCTATTTGAATAGATATAACAAAACAAATTTCACATTCTCATTGCTACTTTTTCTGTTCTACAAGATGGTGTTATCAGATTTTCACAGACGTTTCGTATTTGAGCTGCCATCATCAACTTTGTTTTTTTAAATACGGCCCTGGATTTTTTATTATAGATTTTAAAAGTTTCTAATGTCCCAAAACAAATGATGTATCGCACTTATTCTAAAAGTTTATATTAATAGCATTTTTCATAAGAACTCATGAGTTAGAGTTAGACAAAAATTAGATTTTTAATAGAGTTAAAACAAACTTTTTTTGCAATAACGTACTGCATAAAACTCAAAAACTAACATAAAAGTGGGTGGTTAATAAATAATATAATTGAAGTGTCATCCCTCAAACTCTAGGCCCTAGGCTATATTTACAAAAATAATTGCATTTTATCAAAGTGGCTGTGCATCGTGCATTCTGGCTATCTTAGTTCATTTGTTAATGTTTAAATTATCCAATATTTTGACAGTTCACTGTTCGTTCACTAATCGTTAACGCTTATTAAACGAAAATACTTTTTCTGACGAAGAAAAACGAGACACGATAAGGATTTATTATATTTCGAATCGAAATTCAAAAACGGCTTGTGAGCGCTATTTGTTGGAATATCCAGATAGACGGCAGCCGCATTATAGTTATTTTGCTAATATTGATAATAATTTAGCTCAGTACGGAAGTTTTGTTAAGCCAAGGGTTGAATATGGAACACGAATCGATCCAGAAGAGGAACAAATTATCTTCAACACTGTAAGTTTGAAAACTGTTACAAAGTAGAAAGTAAAATGAATAAATTATTTTTTAAGATACACACGATCATCGGCTTACTAACTGGATACTGCGGCCATCGTCCATAGATATACTAATAAGTCTGGTAACTCCTTTGATGTGGTCGAAAAGTGCCGCTCTTTTTGTGAGCGGTCCTAAATCATACGGACATCGTTGCGGCTATGCGAACTGATACTGGCTAGCCCACCAGGCCGGCGCTCAAGCCAAACAGACAAGGCAAGGGACGCGCGAGGACCGGAGGGGATGATTTGGGTCGCTTGCGAGAGCACAGCTTAATAAACATACAGCTAGGAAACTCGATGTGGAAGGGGTAGCCAACGCAGATATTCGCGCACCCCCCACTTTTGGATTAAAACCTATCAAAGCAGTGGCAGGTATTGGGATTACGATTCATCCGAATTTATAAGCTCCATAGGCGTAGTCACGGATAGCTCGTGTTTTTATGTTGTGTGTTGCTGTGTTAAGTTCAATTGTTTTTTATTTTTGAAGTTGTGGGTGCATTTACATTTTTTGTAATTTGTAGTGCATATTATAATTATTGAAACATGGGAATGACGTGCTGCCAGATTGTGTAGGAACAAAAGTTATAACTCTAACAAAAGTTTCTTCAGATTTCCCAGTGATGTTGCAAGGTGAGTAGCTTTTTCGTCCAAATTTGTAGTGATATTCACAAAGTCGTCAAAGAAAAATGAAGGTTGTAATGAATAGTAGTAAAAATAGATGAAGTTGAAATCAGTATTATAATTGTATCAACTATTATTTGAATGATAATGATGAATATGATATCTGCTCAAAAGGTGTATTTTCGAAAGTGTTGGTGTTTTGTGCCTACAACTTTAGTGTTCTACTGCCTTTTTTGAATTGACTGTTATCAGCAATTTGAAGTCTTTCATTTCAGAAACTAGCATGAATGCCCACATGGCAGGTGAATTCTGAATAATTTTCCAAGTTACAAATATATTTTTTTATGATAATTCAAACACGGCATTCGGTCATTCTTTTGGGATATAGATTAAAATATGGATGTAAACGAGAGGGGTAAAGGTTTCTCCAAACCAAAGCGGGAACACTGTGAAAAACAGTGCACGAAGCAAACCAAACATATTTAGCAGTTGGCCTGCATTCCGGAATACGAATTATCGCACCGGTATGCATTTTTACATTTTCTGCTATGAAATTTAGTCTCGCGTTCATCCCGTCCCCGCGTGGGTTTGAGGAAACCTTAATTCTGACATAAGCATATCATTGAAAGTGGCAGGAAACAGATATATTAGAATAATATGAAATAAATTCTTGATTATTTTCAGAGCAAGAATTTGGGTTGTCAGTTGTGGCAGAGAAGATCTCTTCGAAAATTTGGGTAAAATGCATAGTAGTCACCGACTTTGCCAGGATCATTTTGGGGATAAAATGTTCACGAACCAACACCGTGAACGACTGTCTTGCAATTCCTACATTATTTTTTGCTCTTGAGGGATCTTCCAGATGATCTCATTTAGACCACTCATACACACCTTTGTATGAGTTACCATGCTTGGACCAGGGAAGAAGACCAACTGTTACTGAAATTACTATTTTACAAAACATAACAATTCGTCCCGGAAAGTGTGGTTTCTTGAAATATTCATTCATATTCAAATGTCTCACAATAATTCGGAAAAGGTTGAATACATAATTAATATTAAAAGGGTTTTGTGATCCCTGTGATATGTCAACTATCTATTTCTAAAGTTCTACCTGAAATGAGATTAAAATATTAGAAAAACATCAGATAATTGAGTTCATACTCAATTCATTAGGGTATCAACTTTGAAATATACAAGGCTGATGTACCTGGTATGGGTTTCATTACATTGATAATTAGTAATAGGGTTGGTAAGATGTAAATTATATTTGAGAGTTCGGCTGTATTATACCTTAAAAAACATTAATAGGAACTTCAGGGACCAAAAAGATATTAAAAACAAATTGATTATTTTACGCAACCTGTAGTTATTAACCTATTTTAGGTACATGCATTATGTTTTAATGAAGATTCTTGAAAGTATGTCGTTTTTTTCTATATCCCTACTTAATATATAACCAATGCCTGTATAATTATTTCAACTCAAAACCCACCGAATATATACTGTTCGATAGTTTTTGTTGGTAACTGTGAATCTATTGCATGATTTTTCGTACAACTGAATTATTCTTAGAATTTTTAGAATTCTAAAGTACGGTCCTGTCTGTTTCTCAGCAAATATTTCTGATTCAATCCTGACTTTTACGCCCGAATATCGTCTTCAAGGTCATTCCCGACCACTTCCAAATACTGGATGAGATTCCTAGCTGTGTTTATTAAGCTGTGGCGAGAGTGAGCGGACTTATTAGTATATCTATGGACGATGCTGCGGCCTTAGGAAACACCTACACACCATGGGAATAAATAGAGAAACCGTTAAGTGTAGACTCTGTGGTGACGAGGAGGAAACAGTCTCTCACATCATCTTCGAATGCAACGCGCTTCTCAACAAGCGCAACAGCATATTCGGACAGATCAATCTAGAAACAGGCATGACTCCGAAACACCTAGTAAATAGACAACAGAACCTGGTGAAAAACACAGGCCTATTTACCTACGAACCACTGACGACAGAACAATACAATAGACCCCAGCTGGTGTCAGTATTGATGGAAACCTCAAGGTAAACCCGGTATCTCGCTTGTCAGCATTCAACCAACCAACCGAGGGTACATCTTGCAAGACTTTGTCGATTTTATTTTTATCATTTATTTGTACTCTCCGGCAAAACATTCGAACTTGTTCGAATTTTCACATTTACTCTTCCTAGAGTCTTTTGCTGTCTCGAGGAGTGCTTATTGATATTTCTGTCGGGTGGCGCTGTGACTGACTTTACTGTAAGTCGCTGCTTCATCCGTAGTGAATTATTAGATAAACAATAAATTATAATTCATTTGGCAATAACCTTTTTCGTTATGAAAATCCAAATGAAGAATATGAGGATTTACTCAAAATTTTTAAAAACAACTCGTTTATGAAAACTTCTACAAAAAAACATGATTCTAAACCTTGGTTCAATGAACGTGTTGCAAACCTTATTAAATTCGCGATAAGTTCTTTTATAAAAAAAAAAGAATCCATATTCAGATTTCTACAAAAAAGAGTATGATCGTCATAACAGATTAGTAAAAAAATCAATTAGAGAAACAAAGAAAAAATTCTATGAGAATAAATTCGTCGAAGCTAACTCAAAAAATATTTGGAAGGGCATAAATTCCTTACTATATAATTCAAATAGCACCAAAAAAGAAATTAAACACATTATCACCAATAAAGTAAAGGTTAGTGATCCTCAGGATATATGTGAGGAAATCAATAAGCATTTTGTAACCATTGGACCAAAACTATCTTCAGCAATCAAAACTCAAAATTATGTTATTGGAGATAAATCAAGTGTTCCGTCTATGTTTTCAGCACCTGTATGTATAAATGAAATTGTGAAAATTATTGATAATTTGGACATCCATAAATCTTCTGGATTTGATGAAATTACTGCTGGAATTGTGAAAGTTATAAAAAATGAGCTATCTCCCATTTTACTTGATATAATATCCAAGTCATTGAAAACAGGATGTGTCCCAGAAAAAATGAAGGTTGCCAAAGTTTCACCAATATTTAAAAGCGGTCGGAAAGATAACGTAAATAATTACCGACCTATATCAGTTTTACCAGCATTTTCAAAAATTTTGGAAAAAATAGTGGATGTCAGACTTTTTAATTTTCTTGAGAAAAACAATTTATTAAGTCATAATCAATATGGTTTTCGCAGGTTGAGAGACACAGAGGCGGCAGTTCTGGATGTTGTTTCGCATATCCAGAAACAGATAGACAGCAACAAGAAATGTGGCCTTCTCTCTCTTGACTTGTGTAAGGCATTTGATACGGTTGACCACGAAATTTTATTTGCAAAATTATACTCAATAGGTATAAGAGGAAAAATTCATGAATCGTTTCAAAATTATCTGATGAATAGGAAGCAGTACGTGTTAGTTAATGGTGTTAGCAGTTCTTTGATGGATATCAAATGTGGGGTACCGCAAGGATCAATTTTAGGACCTGTTTTATTTTTGATTTATTTTAATTCCATTACAAATTTAAAATTGAAAGGAAAAATTAATCTATTTGCTGATGATACTACATTAATATATTTTGCCACTGACCTCAACGAGATACGTGAAAATACGGAAAGTGATCTAAATGTAATTTCAACATGGTTACAACATTTTAAACTCACTCTGAACTTTGATAAATCAACATTTATGTTTGTTTCTAAAATAATCACAAACAACTTCATTCATCCGCTATTATTTGGATCTAACTCTATAGAATATACTAAAGTTACTAAATTTTTAGGTCTTCTTATTGACGAAAAACTATCATGGAACAATCATATTGATAAATTGAGACAAAAAATCGATCCAGTCATTGGTGTACTGTTCAAAATAAGAAAATGTGTGCCGATCAAATACCTTAAAAATATTTACTTTTGTCTTATCTATTCTAACCTACAGTATTTGATATCAATCTGGAGAACCGCTAATAATTCAGCTTTGAAACCTCTAAAAAAATTACAAAATAAATCTTTGAAATGTATTTACAACTTACCGTTTTTAGAACCAACAGCAAACTTCTTACTAAGAGTTTACTAAATTTGAATTCCCTTTATAAAGTAAAAATTTGTTCATTTATTCACTTTATTCGATTGAAACAGAAAGTTTCTAATTTAAATTTCATAATCTTAATCAATAACATACATGATCTCAAAACAAGACAAGCAAACTGTTTAAGCCTCAGCAATTTCAGAAGTAATTTTGGAAAAAAATCGATAAACCATGATGGTATAGATATCTACAATTCACTACCATATTAAATTAAAAAAATTACAAAAGTGGCGATTTTTAAAAATAGAATAAAAACCTTCGT
The DNA here is from genome assembly GCA_944452925.2 of Chrysolina oricalcia. Lineage (NCBI taxonomy): Eukaryota > Metazoa > Arthropoda > Insecta > Coleoptera > Chrysomelidae > Chrysolina > Chrysolina oricalcia. The sequence continues at coordinate 49,349,368 of OX101825.2, read as the reverse complement.
CAATTAGTCCAAAATGATTTTTTTCTATAATTTATTTTATTTTTCCGTCCGACTATTTTGAATTGACATGGATAACTTTTCCTTTTTTTTAAGTTTTTTATGAATTGTATTTATATCAATTGTATATTATTTTTTCTGTGTAACCTTTGTAAGCTCCCAAGTGGCAAAATCATTATTTTATGGAACTGATATATTTTATAAGTATCTTTTAATGCCGTATTTTATCACTTACGGCCGTTTACACGAATTTTAGTTGAATTCCAGTTAAAATAAAATCCACAATTAAATCAAAGAATCTTTGCACCACGCGGTTTGATTAAAAGTTATCATGTTGATTTAATTATTAGTTAGTATGTTTGACTGCGACATTTTTGTGTTTGTAGAAGAATGTTTTTATAACAATGTCGTATAAATATTTATACAACTCGCATTATAAAATTGAAGCTTGTTTTTGGCTAAAAATTGTTTCAAAACGCATAAGACCGATTTAAAACCGTTTTGAAAGAGTGTTTCAAGTGGTTTTTGATGATTAGATAATTTCTGTATAACACCTTTGAGTTCTGCGGTAAAAAACAGTTTTGTAACAGTCATACAGGGTGTTTCAAATTAAGTCGGCTCCAATGACAACTCCGTTATTATTGATGCTACGGATTTGGTTAAATGGGCAAACTAGTAGCATTTTTAATGGCCTTCTCGATGCCGAAAACTAAAAAAAAATGACAGTCGCGTTTTCAGAATATTTCATAAAATTATATTTTTTTGCCTACCATAAACAAACCTGTTTCTTGGGATATTATGAATAAATTATTATTACTTTAAGATAACTAAAGTTGTCGGACCTTCCCTTGCACTGATGAGAGGCAACAACCTCGAAACATGTCTGCAGTTGGTCATCGCCGGGCCAAATTAAGGATAATCTTTTATTTGTCTACAATGAGCACTTGCAATTGAGTTTTCTTGGAAGAACGTTGCACAATTATCTGTCAGATGTAATTCAATATCTGTCGTGGCATTAGCCAGGGAAGTAGTCGTTTTCTGTCAGATTTTTGCCTCATATTTTCCACTTTGTGGAAATATTTGGAGGGAAAAGTACGTACTTCGACTTTGTCGATTTTATTCTTTTCATTTATGTGTACTCTCTGGCAAAATATTCTAACTTGTTCGAATTTTCGTATTTACTCTTCCTAGAGTCTTTTGCTGTCTCGAGGAGTGCTTATTGATTTTCCTGGCTGGTGGCGCTGCGACTGACTTTACTGTAAGTCGCTGCTTCATCCGTAGGGAATTATTAGATAAACAATAAATTATAATTCATTTGGCAGGGACAAGATAACTAAAAGTTGTCGGACCTACCCTTGCACTGATGAGAGGCAACAACCTCAGGCAGGTAGTCATCCCCGGCCAAATTAAGTATAATCTTTCGTTTGTCTACAATATGCCAGTTAAAATCTACAATAACATGTCCTTATTGTGGTCTAAGATGTATAAAAACCATGGTGTGTCGAGTGATTCGAATTAGTTTTGATTTTTCAGAAGACAAATAAACAAATGAAATAGTGGTCTGCTTCTTTGGTCGGTTCCAGAGATGGCGCCCTTTATAGAATTTTAGTCTTGTCAATATTCCACGGATATGGTGATCGATGACTGTTGTCAATTTTATGGAATTTCAACAAACTTTAATCCAAAAGTGAATGATGGTGACAGAATCTAAATTTCATAGTGCAATTTCCTTGTATTGATTACTATTATTGATGTGTTTCTTCATTTTGCTGTATATTTTCTTAGACATTCATCCAATAATAATTTAATTATTCTGATTGACTCGTCATTTACTTGATGAAGATCCATAGTAATTGTACAAACTACACTAAAAACGATTCGATCCTCCACAAACTTTATTTAATCAGACAGTGAAGAAGCTAGTGTGCAGGCAAAACATGTGTGATAAAATAAAATTTGAGAATATCTAATCGTTTCCTGTGTAGTTTGTATGGTTTGTACAATAATAATTTGATCATGTTCCTTCCTTCCGTTTTTGTATCATTTCTGGGCAATCCAGAGAGACGAACAAAATAATTCATTTATATCCAGTACCGAAAGTGAGTATAGTAAGTACCACCATATTATGAAGATTATCACATCATTATCTTGTAATATTAGAAAACACACGCAATCCCGCCATTCCCGCTTATTAGTACAAGGTTGACAGGTTCTAATGGTGAAGCTTAACTTCAATATTTCTAAATGAAATGCGTGGTTATTATTGTAGTGAATTTCATTTCAGTAAAAATTGAAAAAATAAGTCGAAAATGTAACAAATTAAACTGATTGGTGAAGTTTTTGAGTAAATTCCAATAATTACGTTTCTTTATTCATTTCATTCGTCGGCAATACTTGAAAACTTCTGTTCTTGTAAATTTACCCTAACAAGAAAACCGACCGTGGCGGTACACGCAAATGCGGAATATTTGGGAAACAGACCACGAATTCATTTGTTTTCTCTTAATCAAGCTGGCGAATTGTCTCCCGTTTTGTCCCACAGTTTTCCAGGTATGAGTCGACACACCAGGATTTTTAGACATCTTATTGTGGTCATTGTTCAGTGTCTTTCGATCCTTTCTCGGATCTTTCCCTCCCAATACCACGAATAACAGGTCAACTAAGACTATCACAATGTTTGGATTTATTCAAAAGGGAAGAAACTCTAGATGGTGACGAGAAGCCGATATGTGCGAAGTGCAAAGAGAGAAGGAAGTGTTCAAAATCCCTATCAATTCATAAATTCCCGAAAATTTTAGTAATGCATTTGAAACGGTTTTCTTCGACAGAAATATTCTGAGGGAAATTTAATGTCACCATTGATTTTCCTTTAGAGGGATTGGACATGAGTAATTATGCTAACGAAAAAGTAGCTCCCTGTCGCTATAGTCTATATGCATTGTCTAATCATAGTGGGACTACCTACAGCGGACACTACACAGCCTACTGTAGACATCCGTATGCATTGCGAGCACGTGGCACGAATATAATGACTCACATGTGACCCCTACTCCATCCAGATCCATCGTGAGCGGAGATGCCTATGTTCTCTTTTACGAACAAGAAGGCACCAAATTTTTATGTTTCATTTCTATTTTATTATGTTTTATTGTTTTTATGTTTTACTGTGGTTTTATATATTTATTTAAATGTTATTTTATATAAATAAATTATTTGCAATTGAGTCTTCTTGGAAGAATGTTGCACAAATATCTGTCAGATGTAGTTCAATATTCGTCGTGGCTTCAACCAGGGAAGTAGTTGTTTTCTGTCAGATATTTGCCTCATATTTTCCACTTTGTGGAAATATTTGGAGAGAAGGGTACTTCAACTTTGTTGTCGATTTTATTCTTAGCAGCTATCCAATTATATTTATATTTAATTGTTGCCTATCGACTATATCTAATTTTGTTGTTATTTTTCTTGGAATTGAATAAATAAATACCAAACATTTAGGTGGAAATGAATTCGCAATAATTGTAAACATTTCTTTTTCAAATTCACAAAATACTTCTGTAACTAAAAACGTTTACTTTTCATGTTTTCATTGCTAATCATTATTTATCATTTCCCAAGTGTAAGGTCTTAGGTTGAGAATCAATATTGTACAATTATTTTATTAGCAGAATACAACATGAAGCCTTCCTTGCACCAATTTCAACTTACAATAATCCTGGTATGTTTACTTCTTGAACACGTTTCTCTGGAACAATGTCATCTTCTCTTTCGATGTACTTGTCATAATCAAGCCATTCTTTGGATCCTTCTTCTTCTGTTTTGTCCTTCTTCCTCAGAGTTGAATCGAATTGTGACTTCGCTTCGGTTTTTGAACATGTACCTTTAGTTTTCAGCATTTTGATCTCGATCTTGAGTTCTTGGAGTTGTTTGCATTGATCTACGATGATCTTTTCTAACTTTGCTATATCTTTCAGATAGTGGGAATGCATCTCCATAATTTTTTCGATCTGTTCATTTCTCTTAGGCTGCATCATTATGATTTTTACTAGTTCCTTCTTTTCTTTATTCATAACATAGTGAAGATCGAGACGTTTGGTATTTTCTTTAATGACTTCAGCCAGTTCAGCAAGAGCAGCAGTAATTTTTGTCTGGAAGGAAAAAAAAAACATATTGAATTTAAAAAATTGCCCCTCTGTTCTCATTTCATGAGAAGTTGATAGACACCCCCGAAGCAAGATTCCGAATTTGCATAATTGGATGGTGTTATGCAACAATGAGTTAAGCCAAATTTTTTAATAATTGAGCTATCACAGTCATTGGAATCGCCAACGTGTTATTCTACAATAAGCAGAAATGATTCAACCCGCAATTGTAAGGGGCTCCATCCACTGACGATAGTATTAAGCTACATTCCATCATTCCATGAGCTGCTAAATTATTTTGATATTTTTTACCAAACTAGCTGACTGTGGCTTGACCCATTATTGCATAACATCATCCAATTAGAAAGAGAAATAAACATAAAAAATATTGAATCATGAAAGGTATTGAAAATTCAGCAAAAAATCTGACCATATTTTTTTTTAAATAAATCATTTCTAAACTATATTAACAAGTATAGAAAAATTCACACAAATGTCATAACAGTTGTTGAAAAATTCTACTTCAGTAAATGGCTTTCAGAAGCAGACAATCAGAGTAGAGAAAACTGCGCAATTATAAATACTTGCAGATCCAAATTTGCTGAATGATTACTATTGCTCAGCTAAGAAATTTGATGAAATGAAATTATTTATTTTGCAAATCTGGTAACTAAACGATCTCCTGAAGAGTTCTGTTCTGAATGAAGGTGGGGGCAATATTCCTCGATGTCTAATGTTGATATCATGAACGTCAGTGCGAAATGTTATTTTCCGATGTAGATATACAGGGTGGCCACTTTTTTAATGGGATTGTATGGGTAACTTCCAAACCATACTACACCTTTTTCAATTGTAATTCAGAAAGTATAAGATGTATTTCAGAAAGTATAATTTGTAATTCAGAATAATAAATTTTAATTCAGAAACCGTAACGTGTAATTCAGATTAGTAAATTGTATTTCAGAAACCGTAACATGTAATTCAGATTAGTTAATTGTATTTCAGAATGTGTAAAATATAATTCAGAAAGCGTTAGTTGTTATTCAGAAAGTATCAACTGTAATTCAGAAACCAAGAACAACCCGTATGTACATATTTTCTGGATGGAACTGAGACAATTCTTCTTCGTTTGAGTCCATACTCCCCAATGTTGAACCCAGTCGAAACAATATGGTCGAAAATGAATTCCTATGTAAAAGAGAATCTTCGAGTTCCCCAAGTTCAAGGTCCGCGTGTTGGAGAACAGCGGCTTGTGTATCTTGAGCAAATCATTGCCCAGGCAAAAACTACTACATATAGTTGGAGGCGATTGTGGTAGGGCTGCAAAACACACCACCATTCACCATGCTACAGCTTTAGCATTTCAAGACATGCCGGTTGGGCAATAATTATTATTATTCATAATAATGTTCACTAATAAATATTTCGTTGTTCTCATATTCCCTTCTCTTACTAATCAAGTTCTTGGTGGTTTCTGAATTACAGTTGACGCTTTCTGAAATACAATTTACTAATCTGAATGACATGTTACCGCTTCTGAAATACAATTAATTGATCTGAATTACATGTTACGGTTTCTGAATTACAGTTAACAATTCTGAATAACAAGTTACAGTTTCTGATTTACATGTTACTAATCTGAATTTCAAGTTACACTTTCTGAATTACAATTGAAAAAGGTGTAGTAGGAAGGTTGGTTATACGGAGAAAAAGTTGCACATCTGGATGCATAATATATCGGTGGAAACTAATCGAAAATATCAGGGCCGGTTCTTGAGATATGAGGAAAAAAGTTAATTCGATCATTTATGTTCAGAAATATCAGAAAATATTTTACAGGTTTTTTATTCGAGGGGATATCCTTTTTGATTTGACGTCTTCAGATTTCGTATCCAACGTTTCGTATTCTCAGGACCACCCTCAACAATTTTTTTTTAAATACGGACCTGAATATTTTATGACACTGTAACTTTTCATTCTGAATCCAGAGGTGTATCTTACAATACCATTTGAAGACGGGTTTAATGTAATATGAATTTTGTTGAATCACAGTTAGTTTCCGTCATCTTCAGTTGAATCAACATTCAAGTAATAAGATCATTATCCAAGTTTTATTGGTTTGGATCTGTAGTGAATTTATATTCAGTGTTCACTTCTATAAAATGTACAATACTTCATAGCATAAAGTGAATAATTAGGAAAAAATAGATGAGAATCAATAAATTATTATTATTCAGTTATTCGAATATTTCGATCAAAGAATGCAATAGATGTCATTTAAAGAGCGAGTTCCCAATCATCCGTGCACGATATGGACAATCCAGTCGAGTTGTACAGTATAAAACAACAAAAAACAGTTGAATTTAATAACTGGTACCTATCTGACATTTTTTATGCATGTGAGAGAAAAAAAATTATATTGTGATACGATAAATAAGTAACTGATCAACACTAAGTCATCGAAAAATAAATTTTAATTGTTCAAAACCTCTACCACTTCTTCAATGATTCGAAAGAAAAACAAAAATCGACTATTTAGGTTTTTCGGTTATGCTTCAACACAGTAAATTAAAAAAATTAAGTCAATTCTCCACATCTTATTTAATTCTCCGAAAATTTAACAATTCAACAACAAGAGCTGATCCGAATTCATTAGATTTTTATTTGTGGGGGCATCTCAAAAATAAATTGTTTAAATACAACGAATGAAACGATTGAGATTCTCCCTGAAAAGATTGAAGATGCATTGAACGATATCCAAATTGAAGCAATAAGCAATTGCATAAGAAATATGAATATCAGAATTGCCAAGTGTATTGAAGAAAATGCTGGACATTTTGAACAATTAATCAATTTATTTAAATGACATTTTCGAATAATTTGGTTTTTACTCACTTAATTTCTTTTTGTTATTATCAGTAATTGCGTTTTGAATCATCTACATTAAGTTATATTGCTCTTGTTGAATTGTAAAATTTTCGGAGAATTAAATAAGTTCTGGAGAAGTTACTTATTTATCTTATCATAACATAATTTTTTTCTCTCACATGCATACAAAATGTCAGATAGGTACCAACATGAGGGATTCAATCAAATTCACAATGGAAAAGGAAACTAACAGTACCCTATCGTTTCTCGATGTGAAAGCTGAAAGAACAGACACTGGAATCCTCACCTCTGTTTACAGGAAGAAGACACACACAGGACAGTACCTCAACTACGGCTCTAATCACCCAAACTCCGCAAAAAGGGGAATCGTAAGAACGTTGGTGGAGAGAGCAATGTCTATTTGCAACAACCAGGAGTCATTGGAGGCGGAAATTAACCACATCAAAAAGGACCTACGCCGAAACGGATACTCCGAGAAGCTCATAAGAGAAGTTCGGAAACAACTCAAAAAGACCAAGACAACCGAAGAAAGACCACAAAACCCCGTTCTCATTCTTCCCTATATCAGGGGTATCTCCGAGAAGATCAGAAGGATCGGAAATAAATACAACATCAAGAGTTGCTTTCAATCCGGCAGTACCTTACGAAGCTTCCTTACCAAGACGAAACCAGAGAACACAACAGAATCCAGCAAAAACTGTATTTACAAAGTCCCATGTGAATGTGGAGATTCCTATATCGGAGAGACCAAGAGGCCATTATCAGTAAGAATAGCCGAACACAAAAAGTGGACTCAACGAGGGGAAACATCAAAATCGGGAATTGCTGACCACGCCTGGACAAAACACCACCGAATTCTCTGGGACGAAGCTAGTGTTCTTCATAGAGAGGAACATTGGTTCAAACGGAAATTTATGGAAACCACCTACATAGAAGCCAATGGTGCCTTCAGTCAACCAAGCGTGGAAATTGAAAACGTATGGAAACCTCTCATGGACCGTTTTGGAAGGAGAAAAAGCGCGAAACCACGCGCGCCACAAGACCGCGCGTAATTACATTTTAATTATAGACCTATAAAAGGTCGCGTAGCATCTGATTTTGTCACTATTCACCAGAAGACGATTGCGGATTCAAGCAATTGAAACGTGAAAAAATTTGAAAGAGATAGAAATCTTTCAACCATTAAGATGATGGACGTCCGAAATATAAGTAATCAGATTGGTACCAGTTATTAAATTCAACTGTTTTTTTGTTGTTGTATACTGTACAACTCGAGTGGATTGTCCATATCGCGCACGGACGATTGGGAACTCGCCTTTCAAATGACAACTATTGCATTCTTTGATTGAAATATTCGAACAACTGAATAATAATTATTAATTCTCATTTATATTTTCCGAATTATTCACTTTATGCTAGAAGTATTGTACACTTTATAGAAATGAACACTGAATATAAATTCACTACAGATCCAAACCAATAAAACTTGGATAATGATTTTATTACTTGAATGTTGATTCAACTGAAGATGACGGAAACTAACTGTAATTTAATAAAATTTTGATTACGGTCCATATTACCCGAAACCCGTCTTCAAATGGCATTGTATGATATACTTTTGGATCCAGAATGAAAAGTTAATCCGAACAGTGTCATAAAATATCCAGGTCCGTATTTAAAAAAAATTGTTGAGGGTGGTCCTGAGAAAACGAAACGTTGGATATGAAATTTGAAGACGTCAAATCAAAGAGAATTTCCCCTCGAATAGAAAATCTCCAAAATATTTTTGATATTTCTGAAAATGAATGAAGTATAACCAAAAAACAGAAATGATCGAATTTACTTTTTTTGTCATATCTCAAGAACCGGCCCTGATATTTTCGATTAGTTTCCACTAAGATGCCTAGAAACCCTGGTGTGTCGAGTGATTCGATTTAGTTTAGATTTTTCAGAAGACAAATAAACAAATGAAATAGGGTCTGCTTCTTAAGTCGGTTCCAGAGATGGCGCCCTTATAGAATTTTAGTCCTGTCAATATTCCAGGGATATGGTGATTGATGACTGTTGTCAATTTTCTGGAATTTCAACAAACTTAAAATACTATTCAAAATTGAATAGTTGTGACGGAATCTAAATTTCATAGTGCAATTTCCTTGTATTGATGACTATTATTGTTTCTCCATTTTGCTGTATATTTTCTTAGAAATTCATCATTCATTCAATAATAATTCAATTTGTCTGATTGACTCGGCCGTTACTTGATGAAAATCTATAGTAATTGTATAAAATACACAGAAAACGATTCGATCTCCACAAACTTTATTCAATCTGACAGTGAAGAATAAGCTACTGTGCTGGAGAAACATGTCTGATTGAATAAAATTTGTGAATATCTAATCGTTTTCTGTGTAGTTTGTACAATAATAATTTGATCATGTTCCGTTTTTGTATCATTTGTGGACAATCCAGAGAGACTTACAAAATAACTCATCTATATCCAGTTCCGAAAGTGAGTACCACCATATTATGAAGATTATCAAATAGTATCTTGTATTATTAGAAAACATTTTGATGAAAATAATGGCACGAATATATCTCACACGGACTCCCGCCATTCCCGCGTATATTAGCACAAGGTTGACAGGTTCTAATGGTGAATTTTCATGAAGCTTACTTTCAATACTTCTAAATGAAATGCGTGGTTATTCTTTTTTTTCTTTTGGTGTTTTGGCATCGACTGCTATGGTCATTAGCCACGTGTTCTAACCCCACGCGCCACCTCAGGAGCAGCACTGTTAATTGGAACGCAACAGTGAATAGTGCAGGACTCACCCCAGTTCAGTCACTAGATTTGAATAATTTAATCGGTCAAATTAAATTAAAAAATCCCAGCCGCAACTGGGGCTCGAACTCCGGACCTTTCGACCCAAAGTTGGACGCTCTAACCACTGCGCTACGCCCCGACAATGCGTGGTTATTATTGAAGTTATAATTGCATTTCAGTAAAAAAATTATAAATAAGTCGAAAATGTAACAAATAAAACTGATTGGTGATCGTGATTCAGTAAATTACAATAATTACGTTTCTTCAATCATTTCATTCGTCGGCAATACTTGAAAACTTCTGTGCTTTTAAATTAACCCTAATAGGAAAACCGACCGAGGCGGTACACGCAAATGCGGAATATTTGGGAAACAGGTTACGATTTCATTTGTTTTCTCTTAATCAAGCTGGTGAATTGTCTCCCGTTTTATCCCACAGTTTTGCAGGTATGAGTCGACACACCAGGGTTTTTATACATCTTACAGCTCTTTGCACCGGTTCAACTTAAAGTTACCTTACGACTTAAGTGGACCTTATATTACGATTTTGGTTTACACCGCTATTTGAGGACAACATAGGCCTCAGTCAAGATAAGCCTCAGATTTTTCAAGCTTAGGTTCCACTTAACGACTTAACCTCACTTTTTCTACACGACAAAAGTTCAATCAAGCAAAGCCTTCTTGAGAAATTTGTTTGTTAAACCTCTCAGTTCCCGTGGATTCTGAAAATTCTGAACCTGTGATTGGCTGAGTGCCGTTGAATAATAAGTTAGGATCCACGGTGTCTTGGAATCATCTTTATTCTTCAATTAAAAATCAATATGTAATGAACGTAGAATACAATAGTCGTAGAGAAATACTTTTCTGTGTAATTTCAATTTAACTTATTTGATATGGTGAGATACACAAATGAAGAGAAGAGAGATATGCACGAAGTGTACATAAAACTAGATAGGAATTCGTTCAAAGCACAACAAAGGGATGGTGAATTATATCCTGAAAGAACAACACCAAATATTAAAATGTTTCGACGTTTATCTACAACGTTAGGGTGGATTTTGTCAACTTTAGCACAAGCATTATCATAAACATAACGGTAACATCAAAGGTTTTTAGCATAAACTTAACATTGTTGTATAAATAGCGCCATTTTATATAACAGATTCAACTTTCGCTTTTGACATATATTTAAGCACAATTTTAGGCTGAACTTTGGTTTACTGGAAATCTGATTTGGAAAAAACAATTCAACGTCGCGATTGTGGACCCTCTACCAATTGTTATTTTACCATTTACCATCCTAATGGTACTATTTATTATTATAGTTGCCAAATTTTGGTCACCTGGGATTACTGGAAATCTGATATGGAAAAATTGAACGTAGCGATTGTGGGCCCTCAGCCAATTGTAATAGTGCCATTTTTGTTTTGCAGAAATGCCCTGTTGCCAAGTAGGTCACTTCAGAGTAGTGGAAATCTAATATGTAAAACACAATTAAACGTTTCGATTGTGGACCCTTAAGCTATTCTAATGATACTATTTTTGTTTTGCGGAAATGCGCTGTTGCCAAGTTTTGGTCTCTTTGGAAATCTGTTATGAGGTGAGTTCTGAGTGGATACCATACTATTAAGTTAGATGATTGGGCAATGAAATTTGAACCTTGCAAAAATGCGCCAATGTTGCCAAGTCTTGGGGGCTGGAAATCATTAAATACTTATTTTTCTACTCCTATGTTAGTAAACATTGTTTTACAAACAGTTCACTCTATAAGTAAATCCATTCTTACGCACAACTGTGCGTAAAGAATAAAAACGCACAACTGTGCGTCATGATATGATGGCTAGTATAATAGGTAACAATCAAGTTGCCTCTTGAACCACTCAAATCGTGACATTTATCTGTCTTGCGTTTTAAATATTTGACAGTGACATTGTCACTTTTTGAGATTTGAAGTTCAAATCGATACTTCATAAATTATAATCCGATCTTTAATTTTATATCTACAAATATGAGCAACTCCGATAATGAAATGAGCGCAACGCCACCGGAAATTGTTCTTCAGGCTGCTTCTGCTATGGAGAATATTCTGCCGCAAAAATCAAAGGATAGATATGAAAAAGCCTATCAAAAATTTATGGAATGGAGTATGGATAACCACGTGAGTACGTACTCCGAAAATGTATTGCTCGCCTATTTTAATATATTGACCAAAACATTTAAACCCTCCTCGCTCTGTTCATCATTTCTATGCTATATAGTACAAAATTGTATTTTCTTAGATTTAATTTGTTGTTGTTGGAAATTAAACCATAAACTGCGTTAGTTACCTTCATTTTTTTATTACTTAAAGCTTAATCAAACGCACCATCCAGTATATAAGAGTCGTAGAAAAAGTATAGTACGAATTACGTGTTGTAAAGCAATTACGCACTCATGTAATTACCGCACTCACCGCTTATTGGACTGGCTTAAATAATTTTTCCAAATCAAGTAATTACTGTAACTATGGAAATAAAATGGCATTTGTTGACAATTATTTCAAAGTGACAGTTCTTGATAATTATTTTGGAGTGACTTTTTATTCGCGTCAATTTCGTGCGTGATATTTATTATTGTAAAAGAATGGAAATTTCGAGCGACGATGAACTAAGCTGTACCCCACCTAACTTGATAGATGCGGCCAATTCCGTAATTTCCAACCTTTTACCGGAGAAATCGAGGCGGCAGTATGAAAATGCATATCAGCAATTTAAAGAGTGGTGTGAAGCAAATAAAGCCAGAAAAATATCTCTCACAATTTGAAAGCCTTAATTATTGTTCTACATTAATAAATAAACGATTTCTTGTTTTTTGCTTGATTGAGGAGTTGAGGACCATATAGGTTAGAATATGAAAAGCCCATATAGTTTACATGCAGTGTGCGAAATATATTTCGCTCATTACTTCGCGCACGGTGTCATGGTAACGAATGAAAATGAAAAAATGTGCCACTTCGCATACTGTTGTCAAAGCGCGAACCTTGTCATTTTTTGACGTTTGTAGAAAAAAAAAATTAAGGAAAGTTGCAGTGTGTCTTTTCCTGCTGGAATTTCATAAAATGCGACCGCAGCGAGCATCTGCTGTGATTTCACCTTTTCATATTAATCAGTGATCATATTACCAGCAACTTGGATAGCTAGGTTAGTTCGGTTAGGTTATAATAATAATGTTTATTCATTAAAAATACATACAGGGATTAACAAATAAAAATATTGTAAATGTGAATAAACAAATGATCACTGAAAGTTGCTAGTTGCAACTTGTGCGTGATGATAAATACATAGTTTAATTTCTTTTATAATTTTGTTATATTTCGTGTTTTAATAAATTCAAGTTTTCCAAGGAAACGCACGAGTAATACTACAAAAGATCACCTAATTGACCTTGTCTGTAGAAATTATTAGCTCGTGGGTTTCTGGACACACATTTATTTATTTATATATTATCAGCTATGGTACACCTAATACGAGGTAGATGAAAGACGATTACAGGGAATTTAAAATTGTATACAATAAAAAAATCGATTGGAAAGAGCAAAAGTATTTGTATCTATACATAAACATTTGGTGAAGATAAAATTTTATGATTTCATATGATAAGATTTTCAGATATAATATATATTTTTCAGGTCAATCATTTGGTGAGTATAAATCCTGTTATTGTTTAATAGCCATTTCTTTATTTTATTTCTGAACATCTTTATGGAGTTGATTTTTTTTATTTCAATTGGGACCATGTTATAAACTCGAGGTCCTAGAAAGGAAAAACATCTTTGGGTGAGTGATTTTTTCACTACTGGTATCTGAAATGAGTTGTTTTTATATCTTGTAGGATATGCGTGAACAATCGGATTTTTGTCTGTGCAGTATTTTTGATGGATAATTATAGTATTGCAGAATAGTTGTCTTATATCTTGCACATTTGCTGTTTTGTAATGAGAGTCTGTGGGAAAGTCAATTTCTTTTTTATACATTATTTTCAAAATCCATTTCTGTACTATTTCTAGTTGTTTGATGCAACTATTATAAGCGCCTCCCCAGGCAATGATCCCATATCTCAAAAGAGATTCTACGAAGGCGTAGTACATTATCTGAAGCTGTTTGATACTCATTATCTGCCTACAGTACTTGAATTTAGAGAGGCAACTTCTTACTTTCTGTACCAGTGTAGTGATATGTTTATCCCACTTCGGATAACTATCTATTATGATTCCCAGATATTTCATTTTGTTAATAGGTTCGATTTCCATGTGATCATTTATCCGGAGTGGAGGAAAGTCTTCGTTGATATCCTGTATGTGAAACGGTACATACTTGGTTTTTTCTACGTTTACAGTGAGTAATTTTGATTGGTTTGGTTGTGTCCCTTTTTTACGCTTAGAAATTCGGTCCATAGCCGAAAACGGGGGCAGTCGGAAGAATGATTCACGCCGAAGGCGTGTCTATTTCTTCTGTTAATTTATAAAATGTGAGCGCAGCGAGCATCTGCTGTGATTTCACCTTTTCATACTAATCAGAGATCGAATTACCAGCAACTTGGATAGCTAGGTTAGTTTGGTTAGGTTAGGTTGTGTCCCTTTTTTTAAGTTTAGAAATTCAGTTCATGGCCGTAAACGTGGGCAGCCGAAGGCGTGTCTCTTTCTTCTGGTAATTTATAACAATTTATAACAAAAATGGCACCATTAGAATCGGATGAAGATTCATATTGTTGGTCTTCATCGAAAATTTGTATAAAGCCCATAAAGCCCACAATCACGACGTTAAATATTTTTTTCATAACAGATTTCCAGTAAACCAAATTTCTACCCAATTTCAAAATGATGTTGACTAAATGCACCTTTACTTGCACATAATTCATTCATCAAACCTAAAGGTCCTTATGTAAGACGAAACGAGCCTATCAATGACATCAATGTTCTAGCCCAAATTCGAATGAATCCAGGAATATGATCGAGAACTATGGCCAGTGAATGCAATTTATCAAAAAGTGCTGTTAATAAAATAGTCAAGAGGCACGGATACCATGACAATAAATACCAAGCCGTGCAAAAACTATATCGTAATGATCCTAAGAGAAGGTTGCAATTCTGTAATTGGCTTCAACGGAAGGTGCGGAATAACAACAATTTTGCGCACAATATCATTTGGGGAAACGAAGCGACATTCACAAATTCTGGCTTATTCACTTCCTCACTTAATTCATGAAGTAATACATCAATATTGTTACTTCTTTACTCTGTACACAAGCATATATTCTATATTTTGGAGATGTTTTATCATAAGAGGGACAGTTCAGTTTTTTCCTGTTTGGCGGAATAAAAACGAGAGTAGACAGTTTTGTCATTGAACATTTTTTGTAAAGTTCAGAAGTCCATTAAACGTTGAAATTGACCACAACGGAAGACATTATTTGTTAAAAATACTGAACCCCTGTTATGAGTGACCACCTGCTTTTGGATTATTGAGACGACATTCAGTCAGTGTCAAGTCGAATAAGTCAGAAGTTGCTGAAAGTCGAAATATAAATGAAATTCTGACAAATATAATGGACAAACAAGATGAAGTTTCGTTGGACAAGGTAAGCCAGAAAGACAAACTGAGTCAACGACTAGAACTCATAGACGTCGGTAATGATTTAACAAAAACCTCATCTGTTCTTTCCATGAAGTCCAGTATTTCTAAAGCAGTGTACTTCGTAGAAAGAGACATGCCGTTGAAGTTGAGAAGACCAGACAAACCATCGAAATGAAAAAGCTAGAAAATCAGCTGAAAATCTTAGAAATAGAAAATGAAGTTCGAGAGACTGAAATTGCAGAGTTACAAGAAGACCGGTCCCAATCTTCAATGCAGAACATCAAAGGTATACCAGATGATGAAAACCATTCTTTAGAAAACACAAGAAAATGGATTAACGATTCGCTTCCACCTACCAAACTTGAAATCCAGCAAGAAGAAGGAAAGGAAAACATTTCTGAAATGAAACTGTTATGCAACACTATCAGTGAAGCCATAAAGTCTGTAGCAAGTGCTCCAAAGCAAATAGATTAGCAGCAAGACAAGTTATTGACAAAGATTTTAGTGTTTTCGACGGCACTTCCAAAGAATGGCCAACATTTATCTCACAGTTCATACGGATTTCCAAGCTCTGCCAATATTCTTCAGAGGAAATGATACAACTGCAAAAGTGTTTAAGAGGTGAAGCCAAGCTTGCAGTATCAATCAATCAATCAATCAATCAAATATGCTTTATTGTCTAAAATGATTACATTTTGTCGACAAAGTCCACACAACAATATACAGGGTGTTTCTTAAGTACGTGTAGAAACTTTAGGAGCATGTTGCTGACGTCGAAATAAGAAAAAAAGTTCACATAAACACATGTCCGCAAGTTATTCGTTTCTAAGATACAGAGCGTCGAAGTTTAATTCTCATATTTGTTTTTTGTGAATAAATTCCAAAATATTTGTGATATTTGAGTAAAGATTGGTATCTGGGTTGATTTTTCAATGACATAATCAAATTTTATGTCAATTGTGAAAAAACTAATTTCTAATTGAATTTATTTTAAATTTAAAAATCATGTCATTCAAAATCACTTGCATCGGTTATTTCAAATCTCAATAACTCGAATACAGTTTCTCGCAGTGACCTCTACCAAGAATATATTTTTTACACAAAGTAAATAACGGATATTCTCGGATACCAAACATTACCCAAATATCAAAATTATTTTGAAGTTGTTCACAAAAATTAAAATAAGAATTCAACTTTGACACTCTGTATCTCAGAAACGAATAACTTGCGGACATATGTTTATAGGAACTTTTCTTCTTATTTTGACGTCAGCAACAAGCTCCTAAATTTTCTACAAGTACTTAAGAAACACCCTGTATATACCTGCTGTAAAAAATAAATTTTCGAATAAATAAAATAATAATATAAAAGACGAAACACATTTACGTAATGACGTGGTGACCAACAATATATAGGTATTAATTACATTTATAAAAAACAAGAAAAATATACCACAGTTCACTTCTCATGGAATGACTAGAACCTATAAGCAAAGTATTCCTCTAAGGTATAAATACATTTCCCTTTGAGAAGTTTTTTAACGTTATTTTTGAAGTACTTCATATCATTTATACTTGTAATTTCCGTGGGTAAATGATTGTACACCTGCTTACTTCTGTAAATCAGAGATTCCCTTGTCAAGGATGAAGTAGGAATTGGGGTAGCAAGTTTTTTTTCCTGTCTAGTAGACCTCTCTACATTGGGGATAAGGAAGTTATTTCTGTATTTATGCAATAAACAAGCCGTCTCTAGAATGAAGATTTCTATTAGTGTCAAAATTTTGTGTCCGGAGAAAATCGGGCGGCACGATTCTCGCATCTTGACTTTGAATATAAATCTCAGAGCTCGTTTCTGTAGCACGAATATACTTTGCAACAGAGCTTTATTGCAATTCCCCCAGAATGGAATTCCATACCGTAGATGAGCTTCGATAAACGAGCAATAGGCAGTTAGTGAAGCTGACAGCCCAAGTTCACGGGAAATAACATTGACGACATAACAACCTGATGACAGTTTCTTTTTTAGAGCTGTTATATGAGACTCAAATTTCAATATCAGGAATGATGACCTCACCAGATAATATTGATTTAGTTTTGAGAACACCCCAAATGAGATTTGGTAGATCTGACCAAATCATCGAGGGACTCATTATGAAGGTCAGAAATCTTCCACCCATAAAAGAAAACAACATGGACACTTTAATTCACCTCTCCAACCACGTTTGCTGTCTTGTGGCTACTATCAGATCATTGGACCATTTTGAACACCTTCAGAATCCTCAAGTACTACGAGAATTGCTTCAGAAACTTTCTGATTCGTTGAAATTTCAATGGGAAGAAGAAATTATGTGGAAAAGGGGAACGACAAATTCAAACAATTTTTCTATTTGGATTAACGAAAAAGCAACTGTTTTGTCAGTAGCTCCAAGGATTCCAAGGTAGAAATGAAACCAAAACAGTTTCAGTTCTCTTCAAAACGACAAGCAACCACTTTGATTTCGATAGATACAAAATGTTATGATGAGAAATATAAATATTGTGCTGTAAAGGGGCACAAAATACAGGATTGTTCGAAAATGACCTCCGACGATGTTGACACAAGATGGGCGGTCATAACAAAACAAAATCGAAAATACTGATAACTACTCAACTCAGACATAATTTAAAAGTAATGAGAATGTGCTTGCAGTTGGACATGGGAAAGGTAATGCTTTGTTAAGGATAGTGAAAATAAAGTTATATGGTAACAACTCTGTTTTGGAGACTGTAGCTTTATGTGATGAAGCTTCTTCCGCGACCCTTGTGGACAATTCAATAGCCAACAGATTGGGACTAGATGGAATACCACAGCCACTTTGCATACAATGGACTAATAACTTAGCCTCCCGTCATGACGATTCGAGCTGCTTGAATTTGGAAATATCAGGAGTATTCGATTGAGCTAAGATTTTCAGTATGAAAAATGTTACAGTGCAAAATTTAGCACTGCCCTTTCAAGAAATTAGAAAGTCCGATTGGGAAAGATATTTATATCTGTCAGGAATTCCCTTCCACGAAATAGTAGAACGCCCTATGATACTACTGGGTCAAGACAATGTACGCCTTACTGTAGCCTGAAAAGTCATTCAGACCACTGAAAATGTTCCCATTGCGACAAAAACCAATCTTCAGTGGATTCTTTACGACAAAAAAGGCAGGCATATTCTTTCCACATCTGCAGTAATGAAATATCCGACGTTTCACTTCATGAATTGGTTAAACAATCTTTCACCACAGATGCCTTCGGATTAGTACCGATGAAAACAAACGTCAATAAAGCAGAAAGGAAGGCTATGGAGATTATGAAAAATACAGTCAGACGTGTAGGAGAAAGATTCGAGATAGGGCTCCTATGGAAGGAAGATAACATCCATCTTCCAGAGAGTAAATCAGTTGCCATTCAGCGACTGAAATGCGTTGAGAAACAAATGCAGAAGGACAAGGACTTTGGGAAGCGATACTCTGAGATAATAGCCAGTTAGGTCAAAAAAGGATATGCAAGAAAGTTGACTCCTGCAGAATCCAATGCAGAATCCAATGCTGGTATTTGCCACATTTTGGAGTTATTAACCCCAATAAGCCAAGTAAACTTCGTTTAGTCTTTGATGCCGCCTCAAAATCGAAATGATAATTTACTATCTGGTCCTGACTTGCTATTGTATTGATCAAATTTAGACAGAGAAAAATTGGTTTCTGCAGTGATGTCAAAGAAATGTTTCATCAGGTCATGATAAGACAGGAAGATCGAAGCTCCCAAAGGTTCTTATGGCGAGATGGGGATATGAATCGACTATGGGATGTTTATGAAATGCAAGTTATGACTTTTGGTGCCACTTGCTCTCCAACCTGTGCCCAGTTCGTCAAGAATATGAATGCTGAGGAGTCATCCAATCAGATAAATATTGTTGAGGCCATAACCAGAAAACACTACGTAGACGATTATCTTGACTCTACCGATTCGGTAGATGAAGCCTGGGAAACTATCTCAGAAGTGTCACGAATTCAAAAGTCAGGTGGTTTCGAGCTTGTTAACTGGATAAGCAATTCGGAAAAAGTCAGACGATTCAGTATTCAAGGACTTCTGTATGGATTCAAAGTCGACAATGCAAAGAGTACTTGGCCTCTCTTGGAATTCAAAATTAGACATATTTTGTTTCAAAATTACGAAATTCGATGACGAATTTGAAGATAGCAGACCTACCAAACGATAAATTTTGAAAACGGTGATGTCAATTTTCGACCCTTTAGGATTCATCGCGAATTTCACAATCAAAGGACGTATTCTTATCCAAGACATATGGCGATCTGGGATTGGTTGGGACGACAGTATCGACAAGGACCTATATCACACGTGGAAGCTTTGGCAAAGCGATCTGCGACAAATAGAAAACATTTCAATCCCAAGATGTTATTCTCTGAAAATTCCTAAGGCAAATAAGAGAGAACTACACGTTTTTTGCGACTCTAGCAAAAAAGCGTACGCAGTAGTGTCCTATCTAAGACATGATTCGGCACGGGGGTTATGTTCGAAAAACGAGGTCTCCTCCCAATACAAATCTGAGGGCTCTGTAAATTTCCTGAAATTTTCATACAGGACACAGCAAGGAACACTGAATTCGAATAATAAAGTCCCCGAAGTCTCCACCCAACAAAAACCAGAGGCACTGCAATTCTCACCAAATTCACGGATTCAGCGGAGGCCACTAAATTCGAATAACGAGGTCACCGAGGTCTACACCCAACAAAATTATGGAGGCACTGTGAATTCCACCAAGTTCACAGACACGACTTATCTGATCTCGAAAAATTATTTCCCGGAGGTTTCCACCCTAAAAAAAATACAGGCCCTGTTAGTTTCACTAAATTCACTGACCAGGCTCTGTAGAGATCGCTTATCAACAGTAATGCGGACCGCGAAGTCTACATTCACAAAAAAAACTGAGATACTGCAAATCTGAAATATTTTGTAGACCACTGAACAATAAGCCTATACGAAGAGCTGGAAAAGAGAAGGAAAGAAAAAATCAACCTTGAAAACGAATTCAATGACCTCTCTGGTTTTGGTTGAATGGAGACCTTGGGGGCCTCATTATTCGGTTTCAATGTCCCTCGCTAAGTTCTGTCAACAAATTTCAGGAAACTTGTTGCACGCCCCTTCAGATTTGTCTTAGATGGAAACCGCATTGTTCAAACTCAACACCCCGTACTGAGTTATATGTGCAAGTTTCAAAAAATATAATAGGAAAGTTTGAAACGAAATTATTATAATAATTATTAAAAAAGGAATTGGATGTTTTCTGCCATCATGAATGTGTCTCATCGATGTTGACTTTTTACTATAAACCTGCTGTTTAATGTCTTGATAAAGAAAAAAACATTTCCGAAAGCTCGACCAAATAACAAAGATTATTCTTTTAAATAGCCCACTATTTTTACTGCATCCTCAAGATCCATCCACATTTTTCCTTAACTAGTCAGTCAAGACTACCCTTTGCCTTATACTTATTATTTATATTCTATATCTCTAATGTAGATGATACGGTAAATAAATAATTCATTATTGAAGAAAGAAATTACAAAATCATCTCCACAATAACAAGAAATGTAATAATAATTATTCTTATTAGTAATCCGGCTATCCGCATAAATTCATTGAACTACATTACCACAATTAATAGCAGATACTAATTAATAATCCTGTGAGCTATTTCGCAGTACTCCGAATAATGTTGAGATTAGACAACAATGCATTAGCAGTAGATTTGACCGTTGAATACTCGGTAGATATCACAGCAGAAAACTGTTATTTATATGGAAATCTTATAAAAGATCGCTGTCACTATGGTATGAAAAACATATCTTGTCAGTGCCATCTTACAATTCAAAAACGCGAAATATTTAACTTTATATGAACCATAAAAAATCGAAAACTGCACTTGGGATCAATCTTATAGGCTTCCAAATTTTGCATGGAGCTTCATCAGGGACCAGAAAATCTGTTTTCCAAAGGGAAGACTTTTTGGCCAACATTTCACCCTTTCCCATCCATGAAAAAGATTACCAGGAATAAACAGAGCATATAGAGGGAATTCAAAGGGGTGGGAAGGGATGAAAAGTTGGCCAAAAAGTATTTCCTTTGGAAATTAGGTTTCTTGGCCATGCAAAATTTGGAAGCTTAAGATTGAACCAAAGAGCAGTTTTCGATGTTTCATTTTAGTCACTCCCGTGAGTTCTTTAATTTTTTTATTTAGTCAACTCCCGAAGTAAAGACTATAACAAAGTGAAGGAACTCAAAGTTAAGCATATAAGAGACGTCGAATTTTTGCGATGATCGATTTTGAGTCTCAAAATTGTGCGACTCAACCAAATCGTCTCCCGCTTTGTCAGACGATTACTAGTCAGGGATGGGCTTTCATCTCTCCAAACCATGGACCTATAGTATCGTATAAATAGAGATGGACTCAGCATTGCCCACAGACCTCATAAAAGAAGTAGATATCACATCATGAGATCAAAATGGAACCCTATAGGGCGCTGACATTAATCTCCGAGTTTGTGTTGGTACAACTGAAATATCAGAGCTGGTTCTGTTGAATTTTGGCCAATCCCATCATTTCGATTACTGTTCATTCTCAATTCATCATCCGAAATTCATTTTGTATTTTGTGTCTTCGGTCTTCGGGTTCAACATTCTCCGATACTGGAGTGAACCATAGAAAATTTCCTGATAGTGCCTAACCTGCCGAAAATTATTCTGTTGAAAGACGAATCATAATGTCAATACATAATTATAGTTAGGTATGTACCTACTATTATAAGCATGTATCATGCCAAATTTACTTTTTGAAACATAACGAAGATTCAGCTCCGAACTGTGCATCTAATTCTTTTTTAATTGCAGTCTATTACCGAAAGATGACATTACCAAGAAAAAACAGGGTACTGGGAAATCGAATAAATCTATTGACAGAAATGCTGACAAATTCCAGAAAACCCATTACTAGAAGGATGCTAATGATCACAAATTCTCAATCAAGAGGAAAGAAAAAAAGAAGAAAACAAAAATTCCCAGCTGAAGTTCGAAGCTTTGCTAGGACATTACAGTTTTAAAGTAGCAAAGCTTACAAATACCTATGTAAGGAAAAATTTCAATCTTGCTCTTCCTGCATCTGCCACAATCTGATTGTCCAAAATTGACTGCAGTCCCGGTTTTACAGAACAAAGTATTGAATCCATCAGAAACAAATCACAGTATTTCAAAAAGAGGTGTAAAAAGACTTCATTATGTGCTTTGATGTTTGATGAAAAAGGAGCTAGTATGTGATCAGCATGCTAAAAAGATCAGCTCAAGTATAGCTGATGCTTTCTTTCATCACTAAAGTCACGAAGCATTTGAAAATGTCCAGCAAACGGTACAATTCATAAAAATTGTTTATCAACTCTTCGATATTTTGGATTTCACAAAATATATTGATGCCAGAGGAATGAAAATACCCATAAAAAAGAATGTGTGGTAATTTAGGATACATATTCTAGGAACTTCTACTTCTTTCATATTAGAATATGTACTTTGAAGATTTTTTATGTATATTCTGTTAAAAATAAATAGTGTCCATGTATGATTTTTGTCATATCAGCAAAAACATCAATTTGAATGCAAGTCAATTTAATTAAGCAAGAATGAATCTAGGAACATGGTAATTTCTATGGTTACATATTCTACTATCAGCCAGCTTGAGTTAAAGTGTCACTTTTACTCCACTTTGGTATATGGAGAAAATGAGCAGTTACAACTGTTTGTTGAGAAAGTTTGAAAAGGTAAGTCCAGTTGATGAGGGAATCTATGCTATAACAGTTGGTTTGCCTCTTGTTACAATTTACTTTACCGGCCCTTTGACATAAAGATTTGCAATATAGAGATAATCATTGGAGTCTAAGACCTAAGACGTTTCCAAAAAAAAACGAATTGAATCTATACTTGAATGTGTGAAGTGGACCTACACAAAAACACATCTAAATCTTACACTTAACATTACAAAGGTTCATAATTCATAGTAACGTTGGAGAAAAGTACAACACCAAAGATGTAAGGTTAGATTTAGTCAACTTTAGCACAATCATTATCATAAACATAACAGTAACATCAAAGGTTTTTATCATTGTTGAATAAACGGTGCCATTTGATATACCTAACAGATTCAACTTTCGTTTTTAACAAATTATATTTAAGCACAATAATTTTAAAATTATGTTGACTAAATGCACCTTCAATTTTTTGTAAATATTCATTCAAATGAAATTCTATATGAGGTCTTATATCAATTTCACCCGCAAGGAAATTTCGTAGAAGGGCAAATCTCTAGAAAAATCGATATACTCATCAATTGCCTTGCAAATAAATGAAAAAAAAATGGAAAACCTGCCCTGGACTCTCAAACATCAATCAGTTTTGACACAGTTTTATGTCAAATAATGAATGCATCTCTTGTCTCGCTTTATTCCTCTAATTAAGCTGTTTTTTGTCGTTGAACCGCTTTCAATAATGGTTTAAAAACTTTTTCAATTTTACGTCATAGTTTTGAGGATCGCGAAAACGATATAGTTTTAAAACGTTGTCGTCATCGTACAAATGTCATTTGTCATAGAGAAGCCTGGTCGATCAACTGACATTTTCGATTTGAATTTTGTTTTTTGTTAGTACTTAGTGACCTTAGTTTGTCTGGAAATAGTGGAAATCGTTATTGAAAATTCAATCTTGCGTCTTGAGTAGGTTATTTTATGTATGATCCCAATTCAAAATGAATTGCACGATACTAGCACTCATAAACGATTTGCATTTGGAGCAGGATATCCAAAACTACTTGATTTATAAATATTGGAGAGATGAGAGCCAGGAAGAACACATACTTCCAACATTAATTTTGTCTACTAATTTGGTGCATAACCGGGCACCAGGTTAGGTGGAAGACTGGCTGCAAGAGTATCTCGAGAGAGATTTCTTTAATCTTTTTCGATTAAGTAGAAATACTTTTGTGAGTCTCTTGCGAGCTATAAATTGCCCTGAAAGACAATTTGTTGGTGGAGAGCCAGTCTCTGTTGAGAAATGTTTGTTGATGTTCCTTTGGTGGCTAGGTAAAGGTGATACATTGATCTCTGTATCTGATAGGTTCAACGTAGCCCTCTCTACAGTATACAATGCAGTTGAATTAATTATTCCCAAAATTCTTGAACTACAGATGAAATATATTTCATGGCCTAACCAACAGGAAGCTCTTGATATTGAGAGGGCATTTAGAGCTAAAAGTGGCTTTCACGTTGAGAAATTTCTGAAAATATCCAACTAAAAAGTTTAATTTTCAAGGAGTTATTGGAGCGATATATGGTTGTAATATCAAGTTCAAGTGTCCAAACCAACAGCAGGAAAGCTACATTGACAAGAATAGAAACCACTCAATTAAGCTTCAGGGGATTGTTACTGTAAACAAAATATTTACTAACATTATGGTGGGATTACCTGGTTCTGCACATGATAGTAGGGTGAGATATATTTTTTCAAACTATTGAAAAGTAAAGAAGTGAATGTTGAATGCAGATATGGAGCAAAGTCTATAGCCCTATTGAATAAATTTGTGAATGTTGAATTTTAGCCATCATTTTCATACTCTATTCAATATTTTTTGGATTGACGTGGCCTTTACTTGATGGAAATTCAAAGTATATGACACTAAGGTAAACACGATTAAATTTCCACAGATTTATTGTCTTCGCGACATGTTTCGATACACTGTATCTTTTTCAAGCGAATGTAATACATTAAATTATTCTACCTTGAACATTACTTAAATACCTTTCTTAACAATTGAGGTAATTAGGAGCTACCTATGATAAAAATAAAATTGACAATACAATGTAGGTAGATACCTGGAAATCTCAAAACATATCTACTACTTAATTAGTTGAAAAGGTTCAACAAAGGGGAACTATTAAGGTCCAATTGATCATTTAGTAAACAATTCGAATTTTTCAATTTATTAATTTCCAAGAATTCTAAATAATTAAGTCTAATACCTTTATTTTCAACATGAAGGATTTCAAAGTTTTCATCGAAGTCATGGTCTTCTTCCAAAATATGATTGGCATATGTTGAATGTGTTTTATTATTTACATAATTCATATGGTGCTCACGTACACGGCTTTTGAATGGTCTACCAGTCTGGCCTACATATACTTTGGAACAAGAACCACAATTCAATTTATAAACTCCTGATTTTTTAGATTTTTGTGTTTTATCTTTATTATTTTTAATAAACCTTCCCAACGTGTTATCTGTTCTGAATGCTACTCTTAAATTTTGTTTTTTCAAAAATGACGCTATTTTTTCTGAAACGGGCCCTGAATAAGTTAATGTTCTGTAATTATTGTCAAGGTTCCTCATAGTACACTTCTTGGATAGCCTTTCTATGCAATTTTTTAGCAAGAATATTCTCTATTAATTTGACTTGATATCCATTGTTAACTGCTATCTGTTCAGATTCCATCTTTTTTTCGAAATTTTTAGAAGGAAATGTTGAATCTATTATCAATATGGGATCCACTTTATGTTTTGATCCAAGAATCTCATCCATCTCTTCAAAATATTTAGAAATTTTCAATTTTCCCTCCCCTGTCCTTTTTTGAGAATCCCGATATTTCATATACGTTGATTGCAGGTTACTAAATTTCTGCCTCACTCTTTCCCTTGCATCCACGCCCTCTCCTACGAAGAAGCCAAGTCCGTTAAACTTGCTGACAATTTTTGCCCAAATTTCATTTTTGTGGGTTTTTTTGTCATCAAATTCTTCTTGATAAGAACGCCTTAAGGTCAACATTGCAAGTGTGGCCTTGTGGTCTTCTTCAGTGGGGCACTTCGGACTTTTCCATATCTGACTGTTTTGTTCAGATGGGTAGGAAGTCAACTTTTGGTCATTATACAAAAGTTCTCTCTTGACTGCTGTAACATATCTTGCTGCATAATCGGGATCTGAAATAATAATGAAAATCAGATTCGCTGTGAGATGAAAGACGAGAAGATATCTGAAGAAATGAAATGATGTAGTGATTACCTTTTAACTGTTCTGCAGTCTCTTGGTCAACTGTCAAAACCATATCTTCAATAGAAACTTGATACATTTTCAACTATGACTTTTTCCACTTTTCACAACTTAAAACAACCAAAACGAGGAATTAAAACAAATCCTAACTCACCTAAATCCAAAACAAACGCAACTGGCACTTATTTCATGGTTTCAAAAATTTTGCATTTGGTTTCAAAACATTCCGTCTACGACGTCATTGTTTCATCGATAAAATGAAAAGTTCTTAAAACGGACCAAATATTTTTAAAAAAGTGGCACGACAAAAAACAGCTTTAGAAACGTATAGACAACTGACAATCAGATGTACCAACTTAAAAGTGGAAACAAATGTCAGCCATGGGAGCGGGGCTATTTTGCAATCATTGGAATATCGGCCATGTTATATCTACTTCTTTTATGAGGTCTGTGGCATTGCCATACCTACAACACGGATTGTTTTGAAGTCGCTCATTTTGTTGGCGCGCGGGTTGCGGGGAAGGGAGAAGGTAGCGATAGACTATGATCTTCCCACAACCGACAGGAGCATTTGATGAAAATATGGTACAATCACAAGAAAAAAATGCTGAATTTGAAATAATGATGAAAATATCAACGAAGGTGCTAGAATATATAATCTGATGGGACTTCGTGAGATAGAAAAACTCGTATGACATACATGATGTCATGGAATACTTTATTGACTGGTATAGTATCGATCCTTAGAAAATTAGGTTCACAAAGTTTGCAAAATGAAAAAAGAAGGACTTTTAAGACTTCCGTTTTCAATGAATGAAAAGCTGAAGACAGTCGACTGAAAAAAAAAATTTTGTTTTTATATTCAGTAAATACATGGGTTGAACTTGGGTTTACTCGAAATCTGATATGGAAAAAACAATTCAACGTAACGATTGTGGACCCTCAGCCAATTGTAATGGTACCAGTTTTGTTTTGCGGAAATACCCTGTTGCCAAGTTGACCCCTTCGGATTAATGGAAATCTGATATGAAAAAATCAGTTAAACTTCTGGATTAAACACCGTCAACCTATTTTACTACTATTTTTGTTTTGCGAAAATGCGCCGTTGCCAAGTTTTGGTCACTTGGAATTACTGGAAATCTGATATGGAAAAACAATTGAACGTTTCGATTATGGACCCTCAACCTATTCTAATGATACTATTTTTGTTTTGCGAAAATGCGGCGTTGCCAAGTTTTGGTCTCTTTAGAAACTTTGAGAGCCCGTAACTTGGTAACGAAGGCTTTTAGTAAAAAAAGTGATATTTTGACTCCATCTACAGTGTGTCCCACTTACCATGCTCACCATGGGTATCTTTTTAATGGTAAGAGATACGAGGTCGGTTAAATGACACCAAATGTGGAGTTTCTCAAGGCCAACTATAACGTGAAAAAATATTTTGATAAAATCTATTCGTTTTTGTTTTATACGCAAATAACAGATTTTGATCATTTTCATGTCTATTGCAAGTGAATTTTGACCCACTTCTGGCGGTCCTAATAAATTGAAATTTGACAGATGTTCATAATTCCGGTGACAATGCACTATGGAATTTTTATTGAAGTGAAAAATGAAAAATGGCGGCTCCTCCAATATGGCGGACGAGATTTGTGATTATGGTACAATTCCATTCAAAATTGGTATGTGGGGGTTTGTGAAGTCGGACATCATGATTTTTTTGTTAAAATTTATAAATTCAAGATGGCGACTTCAAAATAGTTCTTATTTTTGTATAAATGGCGATAACTCCGTTGTTATCAACAAAAAACTATTACTGTGACATATCATCTGTAAGAGAAAAATAAGTTATTCATAACTAAGTCATAGTGAGCTATGACCTACATTTGAAAAATAAAAGTTGGTGCTGATATCTCAAATTCTAGAAGAGTTGGTATAATTTTCATATTTTTTTCGAAATCTCATTGAAAAACTGCCATGAGAATGTGAAATTCCTATTCGAATATTTTCATAAAGAAGTTACGGAGGAGAAATGAAAATGATCAAAAACTGTTTTTTGCGTATAAAACAAAAACGAATAGACTTTATCAAAATAATTTTTCGCATTATATATATTTAACCGACCTCGTATCTCTCACCATTGAAAAGATACCCATGGTGAGCATGGTAAGTGGGACACACTGTATACATTTCCGAGAGGAAAAGAGGAAGTTCAAGGACACCTTGTATATACTTTTATCAGTAACTAATCAAGTGGTATTGATAAATAACGGAGGGAGGGGACGGCGCCCTTGATGTGTAGGTCATTCACAGTTAAAAAACAAATAATTTTACTCACGTTCCAAAGGGACAACTCAGCAATATAAATGTCTTTGATATCCGTACTTTTCAATCTGATATCATATACTCGCTTTTTCAGAACAATTTCTTCCATTTCATCCACATGTGTCTGGTGGAAATTTCTTTGAATAATTGCCATCGTTATTTCATCAATATCAACCACTCTTCCGAATTTTTCTGACATAATTTTTTGCATGTGCAGTTTCAAATTTTTCAATTTTCCTTCCATATACCTCAAATCCTTCTTCATCCTTGTAAGATGTTTGTGGTATAATCTGAAATATTATAATTATTTTTGTTACCTTTAAATTTTTTCAATCATTCATTTGGACAAAAAAACATCAACTGATAATTTCTGTTAATAACATACACTGCGGCTT
This sequence comes from Chrysolina oricalcia, assembly GCA_944452925.2. NCBI lineage: Eukaryota > Metazoa > Arthropoda > Insecta > Coleoptera > Chrysomelidae > Chrysolina > Chrysolina oricalcia. Next base: position 49,320,063 of record OX101825.2, on the reverse strand, counting down.
TAGTACTCCCTATCAACTTCTGAACGGTTCTACGTACCTACAAACATGAAAAAAAACCGTTTGGAGGGCTTCACCGATACTACTTTCTGAAATGAAAAATTTGGTGGTTACTCTGAGGGGGCACATCAACTCAAGTGTCACATCGTTGAAAAGAGAATTCCATTCTCTTTACAACCATCCAATTTTTTTTGAGTTCCGTTAATATTTTTTTTGCAATTAAAATTCGAAATATCAAATATAAATGCGGATCTGAATACTACTCATGCCTCGACAAATTTGAACGGTTTGATGTGGAATAATTTTTTTTTCTTTATTTTTTAATTCAATCCCAAGAAACATTAAAGGCTTATACAGGGACAACGAATATATTTTAATTTGGATAGTTTTTAGGTTATCAGATTGCCTGGTTGGATGACTATGACCATCAGAAGCAACAACATAGGAGAGATTGGAATGTTTTTTCTTATTTTTGTTAGGTGAATAAACGTGCAAATTTTCATTCTGAATAGTGAATCAATATCTAGACGATTTCTTAGTATGTATAATTTTGAAGGGTAATTTGAAAATATATTTCATAATCTTATTCAGTAAGGTTTTCAATGGTTTCAAAATTGATTTTGTTGCAGTTCCCCAAATTGAAATTAAATACTGAAGCTTTGGATACATCAAACTGAAGTAAATATTTTTAAGATGTTTTAGTGGAATATAAGACCTCAGTCTGTATAAAATGCCAATAATAGGAGATATTTTTTTCTCAGATCCACAACATGCGTAGACCAGGAGAGAGTTTGATCAAAGGTTAAACCTCGAAATTTTTTTTTTTATTTTTTTTTTATTGTATAAATAACTTCCAGTCAGAACAAGTTCTGGTATAAGGAAGGTTGAATGTACATCAATGATAAAATAAAGTAATCTAATTCTAATACATTATCAAATAATACAAATAATTCATAAAGTTTTGTAGTATTCTTATGAACATCATTTCAATAGTAACATTTCTTTCAAATTTTTGGAAAATGAAGTTATCGTTTTTGAATTTTTTATTTGTATCGTATACAAGAATTATCCACAGTGAGGGCTTTAATCTGATTTTCTGGTAAATATCTTTTAGAAATATACATAAAGCAAGATTTTTCAAAATTAAAACTTATTTTCTTTCAACCATGACGAAATCAAAGTGAGGTCACCTTCTATTTGTTCGTTTATATCTTGAGGACTTTTTCCATAATAGTACAGGGTAGTATCATCCGCGAATGATTTTAAATGGCCTTTCAAATTCAGGCAAGATATCGAATTTATATAAATCTTGACCAAAACCGGTCCAAGGATAGACCCTTGAGGTACCCCACAAGAAATATCTCTCTTTGAGGAGGTTGAGCCCCCCATATAAATAAATTGCTCTTTTCCTCTGGGGTAATTTTCCAATGAATCATAAACGTTGCCTCTGATGCCGATTTTTCTTAGTTTCACTAATAAAATATCATGAATCACAGTATCAAATGCTTTACGCAAATCCAGTGATAAGATGCCGCACAAAAAAGCCGAATCTAATTTCATCTGGATATTAGTGATCAGATCCACAGAGTCTGTATCACAAGATTCACGAAAGCCATACTGATTATCATACAGATAGTTCATTTTTGTCAAATAATTAAGTAACCTTTTATGCACAATTTTTTCAATAATCTTTGATAAAATAGAAAGAAGAGTAATAGGTCGATAATTATTCATAAAACATTTCTTGCCACTTTTGAAAATTGGTAGAACTTTTGCAACTTTGCAATTTTTTGCACACATCTTATGGGAAAAAGTCTTTAGGTGAAAATGGCTGGATTTTTAATATGTTGTAGTTGTATCCTGTAGTTGTATCCTGAGTAAAAGTCTCCATTGGCCCAACTCGGTCGTATGACTAGATTCGGCGCTAGAGGGCGCCAAATCATGAATTTTGTGATTCTTTGAGAAATTCCGCTGAATAAAAAAAATCAATATATCATTTATATTCAATATTGTGTGCTACTGGCCATTCCTGAAATTCGTGAGATATATATTCTTTTCCATAATACAGAAAAAAACTTGCCACTGTTTTTCTACAGGGTATAGTCAATAATATACTCAACTCTTCAGTAAATGAGTTCGCCTACGAGGTTATAAGTTGATTGAGTTTATCATTGAGGATCAATCAGAATGATTTATTGATCGACCAAAATATAATAAAGCTATGAATACAGAATGTTTGAATTGAGGAAGGTCCATATTATATACAGGGTGGCCCATTAGTATGAAGAAGTACAGTATCTCGTCTATCAAGAGGAGTGTGAAAAAATTGTTCAAAGTTATACGGTTTACTTTGTTGCTTGTTATAGAAATATTTCGAATTATACACAGTTTTTCTTTAAAGCGGGGCAACACAAAGCATCAACTTTCAAGTTATTGCTGTGAGAAAGAAAATCTTCGGAAAAACAGACCATCACAAATGGGTCTACGTCAATTGGTCGAAAGTTAATTTATCGAAAGTCAATTGGTCGAAGTCAATTGGTCGAAAGTCATTTGGTCGAATACGTCAATTGGCCGAATACGTCAATTTGACTAAATTGGCCGAATACGTCAATTGGACTAAATTGACCGATATATATTTTTGGCAATCTATAGTTTATACTTTATACAATCGGTTAGGATATTTGATCTGACTTTCTTTCCTTCTCCTCACTGACCCCATCACTAACCTCTTTTGAAACAAATTCTTAAATAAGATGAGCAATTATTCTAAATAAATTATAGATTTATTTTATTACAACTTCTTTTTATTCTTTCAACAATAAATTACAGTTCATATATTTTATATCAAATCAAATATTATAATTATTATTTAAGATTATGTGCTATACTTCGCAAGTAATCAATTGGTTCGGTCACTTCAAATTCTTGGACAACAGATTTTATTCTATTGTCTAGATCGACATATGTTTTTAATCTTTTTGCTTCATTTCCAGCCAACGCCTGTTCAATTTTCCTTTCAAAATATTGCTGTTCCTTCCTTATGTTTTTTAATATATACCATATAGAAGGTTGACTACAAGAAATCAAACTATCAAATCTTCTATGCCATGCTTCTAAAGCATTATTTGATCTAGGCAAATCATTCTTGACTCTATCATAAACATTCCACACATCGACAGCAAAATCTGGTTTTCCACGTCTTTTTCCTCGTAGGCGACCTATATATGTATCTTCGAAGTAGTCTAAAACAACACATGCTTCTGGAGGAAAAACTTCGGAGAGAAATTCGAAATATTTTACAACCTGGTCACATGGAACAAATGCCAGAGAGGACAGCATTTTAACCTTTATTGCGAACTGCACGTCAGTAGCATAGATACCCTGCAATCCATTTTTCTGTATGTTCTTATAAACATTCTGACTAAGGTGGAATAAACAACCTCGAATATTGATATTTGTAAACGATTCATGGAAAGCATTCATTGCTCCAATTTCAAAATCACATATGACAGTATCTAGATTAGAAAAATCAGTTTGCTTTTTTAAAATGTCTATCATACTATTGTAAGTCTGTTTCTTCTTATTGGATAATAATGTGTATATCAATGGAACAAACAATCCCTTAACATAGGCATGAATGGTATAGAGCTGTTTGAACATTTTCGGTGCTACCTTAAAAGTTCCGTCTACAAACCATACTTGTGTTTTTTGAAGCAATTTCAAATTTTTCTGCGTTGAAAAAACCAACATTCTCTCATTATTTTCTCTAAAATCCTGTTATAGGAAATTCTCACCGCTTAGAGTGGTTTTGTATTCATCAGGTAAAAGGAAATCATTCGATCTTGGGAGAGGCAAATTGTTTCTACTTCTCTCTCTTAAAACCGTTCTTCTCATTAACGAAGTAGATGGTAATATCGCAGCCGTCTCCAAAGTCACAGAATTCATAACATCCCGCAGAATATTGCTTGTTGAATTCAATGTTTCTCTTGCATTCTTCCTTAGGAGGTTTGCTGTTACTATAACTTCTTTTCTTCGAGCATCTGGTTGGTGTGAATGTTCACCCCTCACACATACCTCATCTCCATCCTCCGCAGATATCACTGTATGTGCTCTTCCTTTACAAGTTTTTCTCAACTCGCATCTCCAATAGATTTTTCCATTTCTTTCCAAATCTCGTACATAGACAAAACCTTCGAAGTATAGGTTCCTTTTGAGTTTTTCTGTTTGCATGAATAATGCCATTTTGCATTCAAAATCAAATGTTTGACAACAAGGTGACATGACAACAAGGTAATACATTTACTATATCTCTGACAAAGTAACATATGAAATTCGACGAATTGACGTAATTTAGTCAAATTGACGTATTCGGCCAATTGACGTATTCGACCAAATGACTTTCGACCAATTGACTTCGACCAATTGACTTTCGATAAATTAACTTTCGACCAATTGACGTAGACCCATCACAAATACCATCATAAATACTTAATGTTTTAAGCAAAAGTATTTGTCAAGCACAAATTTTAAACAATATACCTTATTGGTATTCCTTATGAACAAATGTATGTCTATGGAAATATGGCCTTCTGTTTTTAAGGATACAATTGTCATTCCAATATACAAGAAGGGTGAACATGCCTTGGCCAGTAACTATCGATTGATATCACTAATTACAAACTTCACTAAAATATTTGAAAAAGTAATAAAAAATAGACTAGTATCATTCCTCAACCACTACAAAATTCTATCTGATAAGTAATTTGGTTTTAAACAAAATGTATCGTCACAAGATGCCATCACATACTTGACAAATAAAGTATTTTCGGCTCTTGATAAAAGTATGCCATTTCTGTGCTTATTCATAAATCTGGCCAGGGCATTTGACACCGTGAGTCATCCTCTACTTCTAGAATCCTTGGAAGACATTGGAATAAGAGGAGAACCCAACAGTTATTTAAAAGTTATATTTCGACCAGAACTCAAACTGTAAGAATTGGGAATGTGTGCGGCAATAAGTTAGGTATAGAATATGGGGTTCCCTAGGGCACGGTCATGGGGCCAATTCTATTTTCTATCTAAATCAATAAGTATATGTTTTTTTATTCAAGTGCTAGTTTAATAACTCCGTGCCTATGATTGAGTTCTCTTTGAATTCAGATGGGTAAACTCAGTTCAAATATACAGTGTATCAATTTGAAAACGTACCACCCCAAATATTTCAGCACCCGCAGAAAATCTAAAAATATTCAAAATCACATCAAATTTATTTTTATGGGGGACATTTTGTAGGATAGTTTTCATTCAAATTACGTCAACCCTGAATGCACAAAATATTTAATATAAATGAGATATTGATATTTTTTATTCAGCTGAATATCTCCAAAAAAAATAAAAAATAATAAAATAAAGTAGTTAAAATTATACGCGAAGAAAAGAAAGCATTCTTTGAAATCTAGTTAGACGGTAGTAAAAGTGATTCAAAAAAAATGTGGGAAACTTTGAAATCATTAATATCAACGAAGAATGATTATAAACTGGAAAAAATTGAAATCGAAGATATAGAAATAAACGAACCAAAAGAAATTTCTAATGGCCTAAATGACTTTTATGTTGTGAGTATTGATAAGATCATTTCCGATATAGATACCACTCTTGTAAGGGATTGTATAGATGAAATAGAAACACCAACCAATAAATTGAATAATTTTAGACTCATAGAGTACAGAGAGTTGAGAAAGGTAGTATTTAGCTTACCATATTAGTTTACCATATTTTCATTTAAGTCACTCCAATAAAACAAATTCACTTCACCAACAATACTATAATACAATGAACACTCTGTAAGTAGTACGGCATTTACAATTGTCAATGCGCTATCAAAATGACATATGTCAAAACAAGATAGAAATTTGTCAATAGTTATTTTTAAACAGAAATTCTGGCCAGAACCTTTTACAAATTGAATTGATTTTTGTCTAATGATAATAATTATGAATGATTCTGGCTGCGGAAGTTGTCCGGAACGAACCAACTCAAGTTTCCGTATTTGGAACGGCCCTTCTTTTATGTCGAAAATTGAAATATGTTTTCTCCTACCTGCTCTCAGTTGTAACATTTTTAGAACCTTTGTAGATGAGTTATTCATCTCGATATTCCATTTACTTGGATGTGAAGAATCATCTATGTCCTATTTTGACGAATGGCTGTTATCAAATATTTATCGATCCCAATTGATGAAGTTTCCCTTTTTCTACAAGATATTGATAACTATCGTGTATATGGATTTCGGCAACCAATATTCTGAATGGATTTCAGCTATAATATACAAATTTGATATTCTTTAGAACCAGATTACTTTTGCGTCCATTCAGTTCTCTTATTTTTTCTCTATTTATCCCTTGTTTCCCTAGCAACCACTTAGAGATACCTTTCTAATACAGAGTATTCTTTCAATAATCACTATTCAGACTAACGAATCATTGCAAGTCCGGATGAAATAACAGCGGAAATCCTTAAAAAAATATATGACAGTATCGAAAAACCTCTTTTGAATCTAGTTAATACCTCATTATTAACAGGCAAGCTTCCATCGGCCCTTAAGCTGTCAACAGTTATACCCATACCTAAGGTATCCAACTCCAATAAAGCTAGTGATTTAAGACCAATTAATATGTTAGCAACACTAGAAAAACTAATCGAAAGAATAGTCTATGAACAACTCACATCATATATAACAGAAAATAACATGATATATTCAGAAATTAATAAAAAAAAATCACAAAATTCATGATTTGGCGCCCTCTAGCGCCGAATCTAGTCATACGATTGAATTGGGCCAATGGATACTTTCTCTCAGAATGGACCCAGCTACAACATATAAAAAATCCAGCCATTTTCACCGAAAGACTGTTTCCTATAAGATTTGTGCGTGGTCCTTTTCCAGATTCAAAACATAAATTGATCATTTTACTCAATAAAGGAGCCAATTCTGATTGAACTAATTTCACAAAATTGACGTTAACGTTAAAAAAGCCTTTAGCTTTTTTAACATCCAATTAATTGATAAGTTCTTCAATCTCTTGAGAATTTGATGGCTCCAGAAACATAGAATCAATAGGGGCATCTTCGGGAACAACAGGATACTGCATATTGTTATCAGAAACTATATTTGAAACCAAAAATATTTTGAAGGGAATTACCGATACTACTTTTTGAGAGAAGAGTCATTGCAATTACTCGACAGATGGCGCTGGGGGCACATCAACTTGAAAATTTCGAAAGACATTTAAATCGAAATTGGGAAAAAATTTCTCAACAAAATTAAAAAATATTTAGATGCAGAGTCGGACTGGGACCATTTGGCCCACGTGGCAGTGTACCTATTTGGCCCAACACTTCCCCATTGAAAAAATCTTATTTATAACAAGTTTTGGCCCATCACTTCCCCATTAAAATATTATTCATAATGAGTTTGAACGTCCATCATTTGCAAACTTTTATTAATAAAACTACTAAATTACAAAAATAAATTTTTAAATTGAAAAGTAAAATAACAAACAAAATATAAAAAAGGTAATTAAATTAAAACAAAAGTAAAAGCTCAAAAAAAATGTAAATATTCGTAATATATAAAAATAAAAGCGATAAGTAAGAAGTAGGAACAGAAAATAAAATAATTTCAATAACTGTAAAATATAGAGAACACAACAACAAATTTTGCTTCTAGGGGTTTTTTTATGGTACACAAAAAGTACAGGAACATCAATCTCTCTTTCCATGGTAAAACCTAGCAACTTTTAGGAGTTACTAGAAAATAAAAAAATTGTAAAACTGAAAGTAGAAGTTGAATAAAAAAAATCGTGGCATGTAGCTTTGACATCATGGAATTGGTCAAAATTCAAAATATTCGGTGAAAGCTTCATGAACATTTCACATATTAAATACAATTCAGAACCTAATAACTCCAGTTAATGAATTTTTACCAAGGGATGGCAGAAATATGTTATATATGTCTACTCTTAAAAGTTTACTCAATTAAAAACTGGAATTGAGAGATACTACTAAATAAGTGTTATATGGTTTCAAGAGATTTCAAAAGATTTTGCTACCTGTAGCAAGTTCAGTTATTTCTGTGTTATTTAGTATCAATATTTTAAAGCAAATCTCTTTCAATGTTTATTACTAGTAATGATCATCACCTAACGCAGATCTTAATCGAGTTTTAATTAATTTTAATTGTGAAAATACCCTCTCAAAGTTTAGCGGTGGCGACGGCGCGGAGAGCGAGTGGCTGAGCTGAGCAGAGCCAGGCCGGCGATAAATAATATTTTTATTTTTATTTCGAATTGAGGTTCATATAAACCCATGAAAAAATTAACGGCAAGGATAAAAATTCTGAAAAAAATTCGAGTTATTTTGTCATCCAAATTGAATAATAAGAGAGATGTAGACAAAAATCTGATGAACGGTTTTCGAGGAAAAAATAAAAACATAATTTTCACAGGTTTTTTTTAAGTTTTCCCAAAAACCATTCATCAGATTCCATTTCAAATATCATGACATATCAATGTCACGATTTTTTTGGAATTTCCTACTTCAAAAGATTCTGAAAATCTTGTTTTATAATCAAAGACAGTTGAGAAGAATCACTTTTGCTAGTAATATTTATATAAAATTTAAAATACTGAACATTGAGGAATTATTCATTCTATTTTTCAGAAATAAAATCAAAGGATTTATATTTTCAATAATGATTTTCACAACCTCGGACAAAAAACGGTAAATTGCTCTAGTAAGTGATTCCTCTGTAGTACATGAACGAAAAGACGAAAATAGTTCTGCTACTGTCCACAAGGTATTGCACAGAATTATTGTCACAGTCATATTTACTGTACAGCGTTGCCAATAGTTCTAGACAGCGGTAACCGATGTAATTTGTTTATTATTTCGAAAATGAAAGTTACGTCGATAGGGGTTTGTCAGTTTATCAGTTGGATCTTGGATTGGTCCGCCTAAAGCCATGGAGTCCTTGGACACAATTGAAGAAGTATGTAAGTAATAAGTTTCGTGTTTTGCGATTTAAAATATCAGTTTTTGAAATAAAACAGGACGCAAAACAGAATTGAAACATAAAAGAAAATCTACCAAGCAAGATCATGGGCGGACTGACTATATCTATAATGAACCCATGGGTACTGCAACCTCGAATATCAGAAAAACAAACGAAATGAAAACAATAAATAATATACAGGTGAACCGGAATAAAGGGAAATACCAAAGATTCCCAAGATCTCCTTTCACAGGAAAAGTGACGGCTCAGGCATATCAATGAACCAAAATCTAAGAAAAAGAATAAACCAGCTTTAAAGGAAATGGTCCACACCTTTTAATGAGGCCCGCGAAGTCTATATTTACAAAAAAAAACGGAGATACTGCAAAACTGATATATTTAGACCTTGAAAACGTAGCTCAAAAACATAACAATAAACTCATAATTTCTAAAAACAATTAAATAAACCACCAAATTACAAACGGTAGAAAAGTTATGGATACAATCATTACTAGTCCACGTCATAATGGAAAGAATAATAGATAGAAGAGAAAAGATGGCGTCTCACCTTTCCTCTCACAACCCCCTTGACAATATAGCTACATAATGTATTGAACCACATTACTACAATTAATACCAGATAATGATTAATAATCCTGTGAGCTATTTCGCAGTACTCCGAATAATGTTGAGATTTGGCACCAATGCATTTGCAGTAGGGTTGACCGAATACTCGCTAGATATTCCAGCAGAAAACTGTAATTTATTTGAAAATATTATGAAAGATCGCTGTCACCATGGTAAGAAAAATATATCTTGTCAGTGCCATCTTACAGTTCAGAAACGCGAAATATTTGACTTTATATGAACCTTAACGATTACTATCAACTTGAAGATGATAAGGGATAAGGGTCAATGATCACTGGAAGTGTATACCATTTAGTTGTGTTTGTGTCATTTTGTATTTGGCCCCCTACATTTTCTAAGGTTGGCCCAGGCGGCAACTGCCGCCCTGCTGCCCTGTCCAGTCCGACCCTGTATTAGATGATTGCAAAAAGAATTGAATTCTCTTTTCAACGATGTGACATTTGACCCCTTATTCCATTTAAAATTTTTGAGTTGATGTGCTCTCCCGCGCCCCCTGTACACCAGAGTAACTCAAGACAGTGCATCAATTCTAGATAACATTTTTACAGATATCGATTCAAAGTACATCTCAAGCATTAAAAATGAATATTTTGGATTCGGAGACCATAATGGACAAATAGTATCCTTCAGTCAATACTCTGGTCGAACCCAACAGTCAGTTTATGAAAGTAAAAGAATAATCAATGAAAAAAGTACCAAACATTTTAAAACCTTGCTTTCACAAGCTGATTGGATCCCATGTTTAAATGAATCGAATACAAACAGCGCTTTTGATAAATTCCACGAAATATTCAATGATTGTTTCGAAAAATCATTTCCTTTGAAAACAATTAAATTGAAAAAAAACACCAACAATGCTGGATGGCTTTCTTCAGCTATAAAAAACTCTTGCAGAAATAAGCGTTGTCTTCTGTATATCAAGAGGTTCACTAAAAATGAAAATATCTTGAAATATATATCAAGTTATTGTAGAATATTGACAAATGTTATAAAAAAATCTAAAGAAATGCACTTTATGAGTGTGATGAATAAATCCGATAATAAAATAAAAACAACATGGAATATTATAAATAACAATCTCAAACCAAAAAATGATATAAATATTCCAGACCCAATATCACTAAAGATGAATGAACAAATAATCGATCAACCCTACGAGGTTGCCAATCACTTCAATTCTTTTTTTCTCAATGCTGCAAGTGAAATGAACGAAAATCGAAACTGTATTCATACTCCATCACACTATATGAAGAATATACACGTCCCCCATAATAGTTCACTTTTTTTGAGACCTGTTTGTGAATCAGACGTGGCAGTCGTAGTTAAGAGATTGAAAAATAAAAAATCTTCTGGATATGATGAAATTCCGATCACATTGTTTAAAAGATGTATCGAAATACTAAAAACTGTTCTCACCCACCTGGTTAATTTGTCTTTGGCAAGCGGTATCTTTCTAGATAGTCTAAAAATAGGTATTATAAAACCATTATTCAAAAAAGGAAGTAAAAACGAAATAACCAATTATAGACCTATAACTTTATTACCAGTATTATCAAAAATTCTTGAATCCATAATGAAAGATCAATTAACAACATTTCTAGACTTACACAACATAATAGAGAGAAAACAATACGGTTTTCGAGCAGAGAAAAGCACTGGCGACGCTGCATTCGATCTACTCAACAACATAAATATTATCATTGAAGGAAAATCATTACCACTTGTCATTTTCTGCGATTTATCGAAAGCGTTCGATTGTGTAGATCATGCAATCCTTTTGGAGAAATTACTTCATTATGGTATTCGTGGTATACCATACCAGTGGATTAAATCCTATCTGGAAAATCGCAAAGTGTACGTAGAAATGCAAACGCTGAATCATACTTCTCTTTCAAAAATTCGATCTGATTCCGGAATTTTTAAATACGGTGTACCTCAGGGATCAATATTGGGACCTACCCTATTTTTGATATATATAAATGACCTGGTACAGAGCTTTTCAACAGTATCTTTCTTTCTATTTGCTGATGATACGAGCATTCTCAATTCAAACAAAAATATAGATGAATTGGTATCAAACTCAGAAAATACGATGAATGATATTCTAGACTGGTTCTCAGCAAACAAACTCCTAATCAATTTCAATAAAACATATAGTATGATCATTCATCCAAATAAGTCTTGCGAACAACCTGAAATTGTTACAAAAGATGGAATATTGAAGCCAACTACGGAAACCAAATTCTTAGGATACCTTCTTGATGAGAAGTTAGACTGGAGGGCGCATATATCAGCTATGAATAAAAAGCTATCTAGTGCCATATATGCAATAAAAACTATCAAGAACGACTTGAGTTTCAACGTAGCGAAGACCGTATATTACAGTTATTTCCAGAGCACAATTTCTTATGGTATCGAATTCTGGGGAAATTCAGTCGAAAGCAACTCGTCACTTATTTTACAGAAAATAGCTATTCGTGCTCTTTTGGGACTACGGAGGTCACAGTCATGTAGAGAACATTTTCTTAATTTGAAAATATTTACACTAACCAACATGTACATATTCAAAGTTGCCATAGCGGCATTCAAAAGAAAAAAAAATTTCACAAAATTGTCTGACATTCACAATTACAACACCCGTAACAAAGATAATTTCTTGATACCATCATTCAATTACCAAGTGAATCGAAAAGGACCATTATACATGGGAATAAGAATACTAAACAAATTGCCTAACTCTTTCGAAAATATAACTTCAGCGAACAAATTCAAAAAACAATTGAGAAAACTTCTACAAACTAAAGTATACTATACTCTCAACGAATTTTTCGATGACTCACTCCAATAATTTCTGCCTTCAAGTAAAAAAAAAAAAAAAAAAAAAAAAAAAACTGATATTGTTGAATAATATTTATGTTAATATCATGTTCATTTTTAATAGTATGTTCTTGCAAACTAAACAAACAAAACAATCGTATCATATATAAAAAAACAAACCTTTCTCTTTCTCTCATGCTCTATGAGCGAAACTTGTCATTTTTTAAATGTATATTTTGATAAAAAAAAAAAAAAATTGATAAATGTATGTAGTTTCTTGGGAAATAAAATTTTTCTGTCTGTCTGTCTGTCTGTAGAGCAGTCACCAAATTTTTTATTTCAAAAAGTAGTAACGGTGAAACCCTCTACAAATTTTTTTTTGTTTGTACGTTAAACCGTTTAAAAGTTAACAGGGGGGTCTCAAAAAAGCCGCACTGTATAGAAAACAAAATAGTGATTTGGCATAGCAGCAATACAAGACATTTTAATGAAAAAAATTGATAAAATAAATTACCCAATAGGCGTGAAAAATTATATTTACTTCCTTTCCACCAGAATCATTTGAAAAAAAACTTGATACAATAAACGAAAATTAACTTCGAACAATACGCTTTTATATTCAGAAGTATTTTTGGAACAAGACTCATAATATAACCTCATATACTTACTCATATTTGGTACTTTGTTTGAAAGTCTCATACTGTAGAGTACCAACTCTTTTGTATAAGTTTGATAGATTAGTTCTGGAGAATACCAAGTAATTAGAAATTTCATCATATTCCGGGTTATAATTGTGAATTTGATCCATGCTCAAAACCACCGTACAGTTGACTATATTCATAAGGTTCTGTTTTTCTCTCTGAAATGATCATAATTTGATTAATTTCAATACGTGTTGGAGTTTTTTTGAAGGCTCATATACATAATAATAATAATAATAATAATCTTTATTGACCCCAAGAAACATAAATGTTTATAATAGGGACCTAAATCTATAACTAATACAATAAACAACAAAATTTCAAGTTGAAATCAGTTTTTTTTTCAAGTATCATTGTAATAAGTACTTCTTTAAATGAAATTTGAAACGATCTTTTTGTTCGATATTTTTTAATTTATTGGGTATATTATTGAATATAAAAATTCCATTATATAAAATTGATTTTTTCCCAATGTTTGTCTTTATTCTATGCGTGATGAGACTATTTGATTGTCTAGTTTGGTGATTGTGTATGGTATCAGTTGAATTAAATTCCAGAGATGAATGTTTCCTATTATTGATGACAGAATGGATGAATATACATATTTTCAATTTGTACAAAGAATTGATATCCAAAAGATTTTTTGGAGCATATAAATGTGATGTAGATTCAAGGAATGGTAACTTAAAAATACATTTGATACTTTTGTTTTGCAAAGATTTGAGTGGACGCAAGATAGTACAATTGGCACTTCCCCATACTGATATTAAATACTGTAATTTTGAATAAATTAAACTGAAATAAATCATTTTTAGATATTTCAAAGGAATGTAATATCGAATTTTGAACAAAATACCAATTATAGGAGATATTTTTTTTCTAAGATTTTCAATATGGCTTTTCCAAGAAAGGTTTTCATCAATGTATAATCCCAAAAATTTTGTTGTTTCTGAATATTTTATATTTTTTCCGTTGAAAGCTAATGAATTTGCAATATGTCTAGATTTTCTTTTTGACAAAAACATGAAGGAAGATTTATCAATATTCAAAGTCATTTTATGATTGTTCAACCAAATCGAAATTATTTTTAAATCAGCTTGAATATTTTCGATTAATTCATTGTCATTTTTCCCAAAATAAATTAATGATGTGTCATCCGCAAATAATATGAGCTCGCCATGCAAACTAAGATTGGATATTGAATTGAAATACCTATATAAGAAATAATAAAGGTCCAAGAATTGAACCTTGTGGTACACCACATGTTATATTCCCCATCAAACTTTGTCCATTCCCCATACAAACATATTGTTTTCTCCCAGATAAATAATTTTGGAACCATTCATGTACATGACCTCTAATCCCGATATTGAATAATTTACATAATAAAATTTCGTGATCTACCGTGTCGAATGCTTTTGATAGATCCAGTTACACTAAACAACATTGGAAGTTGCTATCTAGGTTTACTTGAATTTTTGTAATCAAATCCAACACGGCAGACTCAGTGTCACTAGATCTTCGGAAACCATATTGCCCATTATACAAAACATTTATTTTATCAAGGTAATCCATTACTCTTCGGTTCATGATTTTCTTAATAATTTTGGACAACCTAATTGTGAGCATTCGAAAAAAATCCACACAAACCATGGACGTGTAATCAGCCCTATGCTGTATCACTTCCGTTATGTTTAGCGGTAAGACGTTATCCCAACTTAATGGTCGTGCATAACGGCTATCGTAACGTACATCGGTAAAGTCCGTATGCTGTATCTGCATTTTAATGGTTACCGTTATGTCGTCCGCTATGCTGTAGTGGTTATTTCGAAACAAAGTATTGCGTTATCGAAGAAAAGGAACGCTATATGAAAGCATGACGTGTAAGAGTGAATACGACGAGTGCTGTCACCGCTGTCAATAAATTATACATTCGCCGTATCGTAAACGTCTTGACGAAAATTTGAAAATCCCGGAATGAAAAAATGAATCTATCGGGATGCAGTTTACGAAATTTATCCTGACTATTGGTTGTTTTAAAGTATTACAGCTGCTTTTTCAAATGTGAGTGGACCTGCTACTGAGATGAACAGTAGTTATTCATTAATATAAGAGGATATTATTTTATAAATGAATAAACCTAGAAACAGACATGAATCCGAAACACCTAGTAAACAGACTGCTAAACCTGGTGAAAAACACCATATTTTTTAATATTTTATTTTCAGACTGTGGAAGATTAAATTCCCAAAAAGACCATGCCATGAAATGAATTTCCCCCCCAAAATCATACTTTCCATCACTCATTATTATATTATGAATTTTTAACTCACCTGGTAGCTTTCCAACTCGTTTTGACTGGTTTGCAACTGATTTTGTAAAACATTCAATCTCCTGTTGCCCATTTCTATATCTTTTTTAACCGTATCCAAGATTCTGGTCTGTTCTCTTATAGATTGCTCTATCTCATGCCTGAAGACACACAAATATAAAAGTTACATTGAATTTATAGTACGAGAGACAGTGGCCAAAACCCGTGTCACATAGCAAAATTGCTGAAACTGTATAAATCAATATATTAGATGACCCTATGTAACAATAAATCCCAAATCATAAATCCCAAATCCAAATTTATTTGAGAGTTAGTCGATTCACAGCAAATATTACAATGCAAAATATCGAAAAATGTTATCGAAAAAAGTTGTTTGCAATTGAATGATATTACCAGTTATCCAGTTTAGTCTACCAATTTGAAATTTTTCAAGGATCCTGGCTTTATTTCATTATCTTTCTAATACCGTTTTTTACTCATATTCAATATTTTGTTATTTGCTTTGACAGATAATGTATGCTAATTCAGTAATTCATTACTCAAAAGTTATTGTCGTTAATTACCATTAAAAATTTAGGCCAACTCATTAGGCAGTTATTAAAATCAGTAATTGGTAGACTAAACTGGATAATTGGGAATATTCAATTGCAAACAACTTTTTTCAATTACATTTTTCGATATTTTGTATAGAATAGAATAGAAATTTATTGACCATTTCAGGTACAGGTAGTACAAATGGCACGTCATAATATTCGAACGGGATCCCACGCCTATTTTCAAAAATGATTAATAACAGGCTGAATCTTCCTAAGTAGCTTCATTTTGCCGAGACGCCCAACTTTTTCCTCTACGAAAATTCTCGATAGTGGTAGCTAATAAAATGCGCAGGCGTCAATCATGTCGATTTGTTGAGTGCAAAAAATTCATTAATAACAGTTAGTTTTCCAGTTGAACCTCGAGATAATTCGATGAAGTACTCGAAAAAACTTTCGTCCTACAAGATGGGTGGTAGGACTGAAGAATCCCCCACTCCCAACATGTACCAATGACGTGGTCATAAAAATTCATTAATAACCAGCGGATTTTTTCACCGTTGCTTGGTTAATATTTGTATAATTGAATGGTCATATTGTCCTACAAATTGAATGGTAGGTGTTCCCAGTCCTACGCTCCGAACATGTCAATTCCACGAAAATTCTTGATATTAGTAGCTAATGAAATGCGTCGGCGAAAGTAATGTTGATTTGGTGAGCGCAAAAATTGTATGGCTAACTGTTAGTTTTACCCAAATCTGAAGCTCATGGTGAAACAAACCAATTGAATTAACTTCATTTCAAGGCAGTAAAATCAAGCTATTTGACCGTTAGCCACGGGCTTAACTTGCCTACAGATATTTCGATAATACCTTCTGAAATAAAAAATTATCAAAATATTTTGTAAGTAGGCACATTTATCCTCATTTTTGATATGATATTTTCTTGATCCTGCCATCCTCATTACGTTGTTCAGTTCACAGATCAATCCTATGGCCAGTTTCCGAGCTACAGGGTGTCAAAAATTCTATTACTGCTGTTTTGCTAATAGGGAATATGCATAATTTATTTTTATTTGTTTAATCAATTTTTTACTTCGTTACAACATAGTAAAAAATATAAATACGGTTGAAAGTCTTGGAATTAATTTTAAAAATAATATATAAAATACCTATTGAATTTGACCTATTTGAACGCCTCCATTTTCGCGCGCTGTGGATGACGTCACATAGCGCTATCAGCGTTGTTCTTCTTCAGTGTCGTTCGTTTTGACGAACTCTGATTGCTCTACTTGCTTGAAGTTGATCTTTTATAAAAGAGTAAGACAAATGCAGTACAAGTGTTAGATAGAGATGAACATATGTGAAAGTGATCTCGATCAACCAGAGCAGTCTTCAATGAACAAGCCTTTCTATAGTTATGGCCATTGACACTATTGACAGTTATTAATTAGGTTAGGAATTTGCAGTTTTAATCGCTATTACGATAATGGAAAATGCTAAAAAACCATTTTATAGGTATTGTTTAGTACCGGAATGCCAAAACACAATTATAAGTACACCAAATAAAGTATTTTTTTCTGTTCCAAGAGGTGCGAAAATATGTAAACAATGGTGTGAGGTTATGAGAAGGGGCGAAGTATCTACAATATCACATTTACATTGTTGTGAAGATCATTTCAATGTGAGTACATTGTATTTCGATAGTTAACATGAAGTGAATTGATCAGAAGCAAGTTTTGTATGCATAAATGTTTTGTATATACCTGCCTGCCTCACCTGAA
Organism: Chrysolina oricalcia; assembly: GCA_944452925.2. Taxonomy (NCBI): domain Eukaryota; kingdom Metazoa; phylum Arthropoda; class Insecta; order Coleoptera; family Chrysomelidae; genus Chrysolina; species Chrysolina oricalcia. The sequence goes on along the minus strand of OX101825.2, from coordinate 49,302,200 downwards.
TTACAAAAGGAAAACTATCATTTGATAAACTATTACTACTCATCAGTTCCGGTATTGTCGGATTGTGCTTTGACAAAACCGCTTTAAGTCATTTCTCTTGATAATTTACAATTGTCACAAGACCAAAATCGAACTATGAAATGGAAAACACTACAAATACATAAATAAAAACAAATTTTCTATGAAAGGCGACTAGCACAGTATGAATATCAATACAGAAAAATTTCATAACGTGCAATGTGACGTCATTCTTCGTTTCGACCAATGGTGATGCGTTTCGCAAATTTGAATTCCGCGCGCTTATTATGCACTTTTTGATTGAAGTTTTATGGAGTAAAATACAAACTAAATGATAAACTAATGGTTTAGGTGTAATTTCGAGACAATAAAGTATATGTGGTAAAAAAATCAAGTAAATTTAAATCACTTGCATATTCCCTATTATGAATCGATTTGATTTTTTTGCTTTAATTCGAAATCGATTTTTTTTAGAAATAAACACATTTAATCTAATTTGTAGCTCGTAAGTCCCTCCATTCGAATAAGAAATTATATTTCACAAAGGGTGTTACATTACATAGCATGACAAGACACTGTTCAAAGAAATAGATGAATATCAATACCATTATCATTTTTATTTCACAAATTCTTTGAAAAAGAATGGGTCTTTGTCAATTTCATGAGGATTCATATTATGATTGCTAGTTCAACAGTTTTCCATGTACACAGTGACAATTTGAATGCTTAAAACGCTATATCTCAGGAACAAAATGAAATTATTACTACGAATTGTCCATATCTGTTACTAGGATATGAGAATTGAAGTGAAATTATACTCATGGAATAATCCTCCCATCAGCTCCCCTTATTTCCAGCAAGTCCCGTCACTTTCTGATTCAAAGCCACCCGCATCCAATTACATTTTTCAGAAATCTCTTCTTGTGAAACCTCCTTGAATAGCTGGTGAAAAATGCTGTCCCACTCCTTTCCCTTCCCTTCCTCATTGTTTAAAATTGTTTTTTCCATTAACCAGACATCGTCCCCTTACGAACGGCAGCCCTCAGAAGTCGAAAATTGTGGGTGACAAGGATGAACGAATTCTTACTTTTTACGTGCTATTCCACTTTCTCGGGCCATCAGAGAAATATAAGCAGTCGCTAGGCTTCGAACCCACGACCGGCGACCAGAGTGGATTAAAGATCGGTATTTTAACTACTTGGCCACTTGACCCCCGTAAAATATAATATCTCTTTCGAACTGGACTTTTTGAGGCTTCTGGAGATACCATACATCCTATTTTACCGTAGAGCAGAATTTCACAATTCGTCTGACCTCTTTGAAAGTTTTCAATTATAAATTTCAGCTCTTCAGACGGCAATGTGGTGTTGCAGGTTTTTCCGGGTTTCCCTGCATCTGTTAAGGCGCATGCGACTCAACATGTTCTCCTCTTAATTGGATACATTTATTACAGCGAACCTGCAACGTCCCTAGACCTTTAAAAAAAATTGTTTCTTCTTGCTATGCAAACCAGATCTCCACAGCTTTTATCACCTCCTCGTTGGAAGAAAATTTACGACCTTTTAAACTTTTTTTCAGTTGAGGAAAGAGATGATAGTCGGACGGAGCCAAATCTGGTGAATAAGGGGGGTGTTCTAGTAATTCAAACCCTAAATCACGAATTTTTTGCATGGCAACATGAGATTCGTGTGCAGGGGCGTTGTCCTGCAAAAACGAAACACCTTTGGATAGCTTTCCGCGTCTTTTCTCTTTAATTTTTTCGCGTAGAGTGGTCAGTAATGTCGAATAGTAATCTCCAGTTATTGTTCTACCCTTGTCCAAAAAATCAATCATGGCAATCCCAAAAAATTGAAGCAATTACTTTTCCAGCAGATTTTTGGAGAACCGGAGTGTCGCCATTCCATCGATTGTTGCTGTTTCTGGATCGTAGAAATGTACCCAAGTCTCATCCATAGTAACAAATAGGTTTAAGAAGTCTACATCGTTTTTAAATCGAGCACAGATCGAACGCGATGCTACTACCCTTGCACGCTTTTGGTCAACATTCAAACATTTGGGGATCCATTTTGCAGCAATTTTTCTTATGTCCAAATTGACGTGAACTATATGATGAACGCGTTCGTATAAAATATTCAGTGCTTCAGATATCCGTTTGAGCCCAATTCGACGGTCTGTTAAAATCATGTCATGAACTGCATCGATATTTTCGGGGACTGACACAGAAACTGGCCTTCCCGATCGGTCATCATCTTCAATGGAAAATTTACCTCTTTTGAAGCTTGCAGTTCCATTTTTCGTGGTCGCATACGAAGGACATTGATCACCAAGGGTATTAATCTGCTTACCTCTTAACCCTTTTAAATACAGGTACATGATGATGGCTCGATACTCCAATTTTTCGATTTTCACAATTTCGGTGGACATATTTTTTCTTTTAATTCATTGCGTAACTCTGGTTTACTTTTTTGACGTCAAACTTTACACTGACACTTCTAATAAGTCATTGTTCGTTGCTATGGTAACGCAATATTTTGTTCATGCAGGTAACTGGTCTAGGCTGACTAGATATCAATACATCCTCGTAATAAGTTATATTTCCACCAAATTTCGTGAAAAAAATAGATGTTTACGCGAGAAAAAAATTAAAAAACTAAAAATTGTGTTTTTCCGATTTTCCAGGAAAATTTGAGGTAATGTGGAAAAATGTTTGATACAAAAGTTTTAGATCTTTTTATTTTAAACAACTTTGGAAAACCGTGAAATATCGTTTTCAACCACTAAAAGTCCACCCTTCTCCATTTTTTCAAGTAAAATTTATTTTTCCCGTCATTCGAACAATATTCAGCTTCTCTTCCAGTAGGTCTCATGCTGTTAATAATTTTTCCCGCTTTTATATTTTTTGTTGTCCAACAGCACTGGTCTACTAAGGAAAGTATGCAATATTTGTTGTCACTTTACTGGCATCTATAAATATTTAGGGTGATTTTACTAACCTTTTTGAACGCAAATACACTGTCAAGTTGAATATGGCCACTTCACAACCTTTGGGACAAACATTCAGATCTTGTTTGATGAACCCAAAGTCTCTCGAATCTATACTTGCACTGTCGTCGAAATCCGATTCTTCAGAACTTGAAGATGACGATTCTGAACTCTCATCTAAAAACGGTTCACAGCTGGAGCAACTTTTGATGTATGAAATAACCAGTGACGGATATACAGGGTGTTCCTTGATGACATGCTAATATTTGAGGGGGCGATTCTTTGACTCATTTCAAGAAAAAAACTTCTCATGAACGTATGTCCTAAAAGTCTTAACTATTGAGATACATGGTGATAACATTTTGAAAAAAAAATAATTTTTTTAATAATAACTGAGACAATATTGTAGACCTTTATAAAATGTGGTACATGTCTTTTATGCATCAAGGTGCATTTTGTGATGTATAAACATTTCCACTTTCTCTACCAGTGGCGTCCGTACAGGTTTTGTATTGAATGTTTTTAGAGAAAAAAATATTACGTCACTGCTTTCTCTCAAAAAAATATTTTTGAGATCCTCATTGATTTTTGAGCAAGTTCGATATCATGGGTTTTCTTTGACCGACGCATGGTTTTCGCTTAAAAAATAATAATCGTTTTACAGATCAATTCCTCAAAAATCTGATGCGGCATGGAAATGTTTGTGCACCGACTGAAAGCAAATTAAGAATTCAGATTTGTTCCAAAATGAATGAGAATCAAAATAATACGGATTTCAGCTTGTAAAGAAACGAGTTTCATTTTATTTTATAAAAGTAAGTTTAAATGAGAGGATCAAATTTGTAATTATTGATAATACTAACACTGATTATAAAAATTATTGGAATTGGCCACGTTCACTTAATAGGCACGCTTTCGCCCGTCTATGCATGGAATAACGCACACGTTCTAATATTCCTGGCGTATTTCGTATAGTTCCACACGAGGCAACTATTCATTCTTTTGAATCTTCTGGAGTATTAACGGGAGTTTCATACACTAGAGTCTTAAGGTGACCCCATAAAAATAAATCTAAACTGTTGAGATCGGGGGATCTTGCTGGCCGTTGCTGAGGTCCTCCGCGACCTATCCAACGATTATGATAAACTGTATTTAAATGGTTTCGGACAATTACACTGAAATGAACAGGGGCTTCATCGTGCGAGATTGAAAGGCCTGAAAATCGAATGAAATTCTGTTTCGCAAATTAGCTTACTGAAATGAAATTTCTGTTCTCTTACCGTCGGTGGAAGGTGGCCTCAAAGTGAGAAGTGTTTCAAAAATGCTTTCTGAGATAATTCACTCAACAAGACTTGTAATTTGTGATCCTTTACAGATCCATCTAAGATGAAGTCACCACAAAAACTTATTATTTCTTGTGTGATCTCAAAAACGTAGTACAGTAATCGACACTTCGAATGTTCGAGCAGAAATAACCTTCCAGCCAATATCTTTTTGTACTTTAGCACCGGTGGCAGCACCTTACCGGGCAGCAGGAAATTCGAATATTAAAAACAGCAGATTCCAAAATGGTTAGCAGACGATACTGATGTTATTAGATAAATCGAGGAAACTTTCATTTCAGGATAAATTAATAGTAACGGAAACGTGAAATGGTATCACTAAGAATCCATGTATTAATAAATCGAGTTGTTTAGAAACAAAACTATTCCAATGGAAGTTATTCAACTTCCGAACATTCTTGTGGTCTCTGCTAATGAGAAAATAAAACGGAATATTATTTCTTTCACGGTGCCTGATTAGTTTTTCTTCGAAATCCCTCGTTTGTATCTTGAAATATTTATAACGAGTGAAATAAGTTGAATATTTTGTTGAAAAAAAGAATAGTAATAAATTGAAATTTATTTCGTAATTTCGTTTAATCGCTACAGTACCATATTCGATTCCTTAACGCAATAGGGAATATGCATATTTTTTTAATTTGTTTAATCATTTTTTACTTCGTTACAACATAGTAAAAAATATAAATACTGTTGAAAGTCTTGGAATTAATTTTTAAAATAATATATAAAATACTGATTGAATTTGACCTATTTGAACGCCTCCATTTTCGCGCGCTGTGGATGACGTCACATGGCGCGATCAGTGTTGTTCTTCTTCAGTGTCGTTCGTTGAGACGTACTCTGATTGCTCTACTTGCTTGAAGTTGATATTTTATAAAAGAGTAAGACAAATGCAGTACAAGTGTTAGAGAGAGATGAACATATGTGAAAGTAATCTCGATCAACCAGACCAGTTTTCAATGAACAAGCCTTTCTATAGTTATGGCCATTGACACTATTGACAGCTATTAATTAGGTTAGGGAATTGTAGTTTTAATCGCTATTACGATAATGGCAAATGCTAAAAAACCATTTTAAAGGTATTGTCTAGAACCGGAATGCCCAAACACAATTATAAGTACACCAAATAAAGTATTTTTTCTGTTCCAAGAGATGCAAAAATACGTAAACAATGGTGTAAGGTTATGAGAAGAGGCGAAGTATCTCCGATATCACATTTACATTGTTGTGAAGATCATTCCAATGTGAGTATATTATATTTCGATAGTTAACATGATGTGAATTGATCAGAAGTAAGTTTTGTATGCATAAATGTTTTGTATATACCTGCCTCACCTAAATTACAAAAGCAAAACTATCAATTGATAAACTATTACTACTTATCAGTTCAGGTATTGTCGGATTGTGCTTTGACAAAACCACTTTCAGTCATTGCTCTTGATAATTTACAATTGTCACTAGACCAAAATCGCACTATGTAATGGTTAAAACACTACAAATATATAAATAAAAACAAATTTTCTATGAAACACGACTAGCACAGTATGAATATCAACACAGATAAATTTCATAACGTGTCATGTGACGTCATTCTTCGTTTCGACCAATGGTGATGCGTTTCGCAAATTTGAATTACTTGCGCTTATTATGCACTTTTTGATTAAAGTTTTATGGAGTTAAATACAAACTAAATGATAAACTAATTGTTTAGGTGTAATGTCAAGACAATAAAGTATCTGAGGAAAAAAAATCAAGTAAATTTAAATCACTTGCATATTCCCTATTGGCACATCTTCAAACAACCCACTTGGTTCTTCTTCGAGAAAGTGTAAATAAGACCGACCGTCAAGGCGTCCTGGGCCTATTAGATAATCACCAATAATTCCTGCCCATAACCGAAAATTAGTGTTGAAAATGGGTTTCGGTTATGACATAGAATAGAATAGAATAGAAATTTATTTATACTGAGCAACAAACAGAATGATTTCCACTTACATGTTACACAGTTGTAAAGAGTTTCTTAATACATAAAATTCATTGAACACAATGGTACATTTAAAAAATACAATTATAAAGTAAAAAATACAATAAAAATACAAAATACAATACTACAGATAGAGATTAGATAATATAGTTCAGAATACCATAAATCAGTTGAGAACAATAAAATTAAATATGCCAGAGAAGATTCAGGTACATTTGAGCATTCGAAGGAGTTGTTCCTCTGTAATATTGAATATATCTAGATCACAGTCTTTCACCATTTCGTTAAAGGTCTCTAGACATTGTTGAAGAGGAGACAAATATGGGGGTTTTCTTCCGCCCAAACATGATTCTTATGGAAATTTTGAAAATTTTGAATAGCATTCCGAGAAAAAATTGCTTCGTCAGTGAACTGCGGATTTAGTGCAATACTCTGAAGATACCGATGACAGAAGTTCACACGCTGTGGAAAATCTCTGGGGAGTAATGGCTGTAATCTAAAAATTATGGTATGGGAATGAGAAAAAAACAACCAAAATACGCCAAACAATTTGATGACAAATATCTAGAGTTCTAGCGATCTTCCTAGTACTCGTTTCAGGATTTTCTTCGATTTCTTGCCCGCGTCCTCAATTTCAAGAGTTCTGACGCTTAGAGGTCTACCTCTAAAGTCGGCGATGAATATTTGAAAAGGTACGGCTATCTGGTAAGGTACGATTTGGATAACTTTCCTGATGATGTTATGGTCCCCCGTTGCTGCTAGATGATGTAGACCACGCCACTGGTAGCCTGCCCACACACACGTCAACTTGTACTTGGAGTGCATTTTGATGATCATTCAGATTCAGACATTCAACCAACACATTCAGTAGTTTTGCATTTTATTTTCATTGTTCCAATATTTTATAAAGAATCGTTCATTAAATCTAATTCGAAAAGTCCATTGTGTCCATACTTAATTTCTTGGGAAAAAGAACCATTACAATAAATGCGTCTGGCTTCTGTTGCATTACCATCGGCGAGGCTATATACGTAATGCATTGCCGCCATTTCCGCATTCGTGTAATTCACCATATCAACTGATAATCAGAAAAACAGCGGACAACCAAAATAACTTCAATAACACACTTAAAAATCAAATGAATTACGCGCTGTCATGGTTTTTAACAACAACTTACTTTAAGTCAGCATCATGAACCTATAAAGTATTGTACTGGACCCAGCTGTTTACATCCTGGTCTGAAGTCGTGAATGGTCACAATCTGTAGTCGTGATATTGAGTTGGGCGTTGTCACATCTCATAAGTCCTAAGTTTTTATCATAGTCAAAATTGTATCACTATACGTATTCAATTCGATAACAATCGAAGAATGAAGGAGGGTGAAGGTCAAGGAGACTAAACGTTATTCAACAAGGAGAGTTTAATCCCCATAAGACAATGGGAACACTAGTAGAAAGAGATGAAAGAACATTTGGGACGAAATGTGACGTAATTGAACGTGTTATGGCCGCCGTTCTCTATAGACAGTGACGGACTAGCTCTTGGTATATGAGAGTTACTGCTGACAGTTTTGTTGCTTGGTTCGAGTTCGACTCTGTACTCATATCCAAGTACGTCACTATAACGCGTTGATGCTACAAGATTCTGATTGGCTAGAGCTTATTAAACACTCCTTGTTAGTTTAGTCTCTTTGGGTGAAGGTGACATTATCATGCAACTTAAAGCTGTATCACTTACAAGTTTCAAAATCTAAACTATCGAAATTAATCATTACTTGCGTCTTCAAATGGTTTTGTAGAGTATGTTGTATCTGATTGTTTGTCAACGCTGTTGAATATCGATGTTTATGTTTTCCACAAAGTAAACTTCTTACAGTTCTGACAAATTCTGTCATTGCTTTTTTGTGAGATTATTGTTGAAATAGTGTTTTTCAAACTCAGTTGTGTTATATAGTGGCATTATAATAGACAGAGACTCATATACTTAGTGCAATCTTGTTGGGTTAGCAAACAATTCATGTGTTCGAACCCGAATATCAGATTCCATTCGTAAGAACCATAGGCGTTACAGTGGGTATCAATCTGTTTTCGTCGAACAAAATGAAATTAATACGTGTATTCAAACCTTCATATGTGGAGATAATGAAATAGACACTTCACGAAACATTTACTACTTCATTAGGTCTTTGGATGATGCATTTAAAAAAAAATATTTGCCAAAAAGTCCAAGAAATGTATATCAAGATATGGATTCATTTTAAGATTTCCAGCTGAAAAAGTTGGGGATGAAATGTTCAACTGAATGTGTTCCAAAGTCGTTAAAAATTTGGTTTACTGGGAATCTGCTGTGAAAAAATATAATTGAATGTCGCGATTATGGGCCCTCAGCCAATTGTAATGGTACCCTTTTTGTTTTGCGGAAATACTCTGTTGCCAAGTTGACCTCTTCGGATTACTGGAAATCTGATACGAAAAAACAGTTAAACGTCTCGATTATAGATCCTCAACCTATTCTAATGGTACTATTTTTGTTTTGCGGAAATGCGCGGTTGCCAAGTTTTGGTCAATTGCGATTACTCGAAATCTGAAAAAAAATAATTGAACGTCACCATTTCGTGCCATCAGGCGATTCTGATAGTACCATTTTTGTTTTGCGGTAATGCTCTGTTGCCAAAAGTTGGTCACTTCGGATTACTGGAAATCTGATATGAAGATGAATCGAAGTGGACATTATTCTATTCAATCAGGTGGTTCCTGCTATGACATTTTGACTTTGCGGAAATGCGCATTTGTCAAGTTATGGATGCGGGAAATCATTCAGAGAAGCTTTATAGAAATTTTCAATGTAGAGTGTTAATGTAGATATTCAGCCGATTCTGATGGCGCCATTTTTATTTTGATGAAATGTGCTGTTATAAATTATCAGAAGAAAGAGACATGCCTTCGGCGTGTCTGTTTCTTCTGACTGCCCACGTTGCCTGCCATGGACCGAATTTCTAAAAAAGGGACACAACCTAACCTTACTCAGCTAACCTAACTATCAAAGTTGCTGGTAATTCAGTCACTGATTAGTATGACTATTTCACTCACCTACGAAATGAACCAATCAGAAGCTCTAGTCAAGTTCGGCTTACCGATAATACCAAACTTGACTCTTCACTCTGATTGGCCTATCAAGTTCGGTGTTTTCAGATTTGTTTACAGTGCATGTGACAGTTAAACGTCAAATATAAGTGATTACGCTGTGCACGCATTCAAAAATGAGTAGATTTGGGATGAATTCTATCGAATCAATCAACGAAAAAATCGATGAAAATGTACCGAAAAATACAAGGAAATCGAAGGAGTGGCTATGATGAATTGATTGTTCATGTTTATAATAATACTTTTAATGCTTCGTGAAATAGTCTAATAAAATTCCACTCGTGATTGAATTTATCTCATAAGTCTGTCTTTTATTTCTGAACTCAACTGAATTGTATCGAGAAAACACCACTCGTCCTGCAGACTCGTGGTGTTTTCTCGAAGCAATTCAGTTTCGTTCAGAAATGAATCGACATACTTATCGCGAAAATTCAATCACTTGTGGTATTACTACCGAAAAGTTGATATCACAGCAGATGATCGCTGCGCTCGCATCTTATAAACTACCAGCAGAAAGAGACACGCTGTAACTTTTGTTGCCATGGAAATGAAGTTGACGTCAAACCGTCAAACCAGTTAACATTTATAGCCAGTGAGCTGTGAGTTGTATGATAATTTGTGACCGAGAATCCAGAACTTGAGAATTTCAACGTTGTTCGCATCATTTAGTTATTTCAAGAATTTCCAACGTATATCATATGAACTTAAAGTGAGATAACCTAAATGAAATAAAAATGGTTTTTTGGACCATGCGTCATCTGATATCTCAAAGTTTTTTCATAATAGGTATGAAAATTTATAATGATATTCTTTGAGCTAAATTTCCTTAAATCTTTTTTAAATGATTTCCAGTGCCCACGACTTGGCAACATTGGCGCATTTTTGCAAGGTTCAAATATCATTGCCCAATCATCTAATTGAATAGTATGGTATCCACTTAGAACTATCCTCATATCAGATTTCCAGTTATCTAAAGAGACAAAAACTTGGCAACGGTGCATTTCTGCAAAACAAAAATGATATTAGAATAGGTTGAGGGTCCATAATCGAGAAGTTTAATGGTTCTTTCCATATCAGATTTCCAGTAATTCCAAGTGACCAAAACTTGGCAACGGCGCATTTCCGCAAAACAAAAATTGTACCATTAAAATAGGTTGAGGGTCTATAATCGAGACATTCAACTGATTTTTTCATATCAGATTTCCAGTAATTCGAAGAGGTCAACTTGGCAACAGGGCATTTTCGCAAAACAAAAATGGTACCATTACAATTGGCTGAGGGTCCACAATCGTTTCGTTGAATTGTTTTTTCCTAATCAGATTTCAAGTAAACATAAGTTCAACCCATGTATTTATTGAATACAGTGTGTCCCACTTACCATGCTCACCATGGGTATCTTTAATGGTGTGAGATACGAGGTCGGTTAAATGACACCAAATGTGGAGTTTATCAAGGCCAACTATAATGTGAAAAAATATTTTGATAAAATCTATTCGTTTTTGTTTTATACGCAAATAACAGATTTTGATGATCATTTTCATGTCTCTTGCAAGTGAATTTTGACCCACTGTGGCGGTCCTAATAACTTGAAATTTGGCAGATGTTCATAATTCCGGTGACGATGCACTATGGAATTTTTATTGAAATAAAAAATAAAAAATGGCGGCTCCTCCAATATGGCGGACGAGATTTGTGATTATGGTCCGATTCCATTCAAAATTGGTATCAAAGATCATGATTTTTCTGTTAAAATTTATAAATTCAAGATGGCGACTTCAAAATTGTTCTTGTTTTTGTATAAATGACGATAACTCTGTTGTTATCAACAAAAAACTTTTACTGTGACATATCATCTGTAAGAGAAAAAAAAGTTATTCATAACTAAGTCATAGTGAGCTATGACCTACATTTGAAAAATAAAAGTTTGTGCTGATATCTCGTATTCTAGAACAGTTGGTATACATTTCATATTTTTTTCGAAATCCCAATGAATAACTGCCATGTGACATTCCAATTCGAATATTTTCATAAATAAAGAAGTTACGGAGGAGACATGAAAATGATCAAAATCTGTTTTTTGCATATAAAACAAAAACGAATGGATTTAATCAAAATATTTTTTCACATTATAGTTGGCCTTGATGAACTCCACATTTGGTGTCACTTAACCAACCTCGTATCTCTCACCATTAAAAAGATACAAGTAAGTGGGACACACTGTATATAAATTACCATTTTTTAGTCAATACTTTTTAATTTTTTCTTCCGGCGACTGTCTTCAGATTTCCATTCATTGAAAACGAAAATCTTAAAAGTCTATTATTTTTGATTTTGCGAACTTTGTTAACCTAATTTTCTGAGGATCGATACTATCTCAGTCAATGAAGTATTGCATGACATCAGGTATGTCATACGAGTTTTTTATCTCACGAAGTCCCATCGGATTTTTATATTCTATCACTTTCGTTGATAATTTCATCATTATTTCAAATTCGGCATTTTTTTCTTGTGATTGAACCCTATTTTCATCAATTTCATGCGCTCCTGTCTGTTGTGGGAAGGTCATAGTCTATGGCTACCTACTCTCTTCCCCGCAACCAGCGCACCTATAATAAGAGCGACTTCAAAACCATCCGTGTTGTAGGTATGGCAATGCTGAGTCCATCTGTATTTATACGATATTATAGGTCCATGGTCAGCATCATAGAAATATAATACTAGACTAGAACGCCAAACTCTCCTTCCGAGATTCAGTTAAATGACCCCTCACAGAAAACGATGACAAACTATCGGACTTGCGCATTATTGCTTTGTCTGGTCACGTCGTTGCCAAGTTGTTTTTAATTTTTTCGTGTTCCAAATGAAGTTCGGAATATCGTCAGTGGTTAGGGCAGGTAATTGTGGGAAGTCCAGTAAACTTGGCAACACTGCCTTAAAATCCTATCGTGACGTATCAAGCGAAGAAAGATATCAGTGTCGGCTTCCGAGATTTGGGCGTTGGCTTTGTTACTTGTTAGGTTTGAGCATTTAGCAGTTGTTGATACCTAGGTAGTTTGTTTTCGTGTTGTGTAATTGCTTTGCTTGCCATTTGTGTTGTTTTCTGAGTTTTCCCTTGTTGTTTCTGACGTTCCTGTAGTTTGGTTGTGAAGTTTTACTTCCGAAGTGCTTGGACAAATAATAGAGACAAAATGAAGTGCATGGTTCTCTTTTGTGAAAATAAAGGAAAAGTTCCAGAAGTTACCTATTAAAGAAATTATCAAATGTAGAGAATGTTTATCTACTCTTGAAGATTTTACAGAATCTTCTGCAGATGCAGAAAACTTTAAATTATTGAATAGAAAAAATAGAGGTGGTCTCATAAGGCCATCACAAACTGTAATAAATATTTGTATTTTCCTTCAGAGAAAAATCCGGCAAGTTCTTGCAATTACTGATAAATTTTATGCCAAATGAAACGAATTTTTTGGAAACCTTCATTCACCAAACTTTCTCAATATTATTTCAGGATGAAAAGTTATTCAGCTCAATAAAAAACCACATTTTCGATATATCTCCTTATGAGGTGAGTCACAAGATGAAAATAATAAAAGCAATAACAAGAATTTACACCATAATTAGATTTTTCAATATTGCTATGTCGCAAACTGAGAAAATTAGAGGTGAACTGAAGAGGAAAACACTCACAAAATTAATTCTATTTTCTCACCAATAGATTTTGAAACAAAATGCAATTATCGTTTGATAGAAATAAATAGAATAGAAGTAAAATGTATTTATTGAGAATTATAATAGTCATTTTTTCTCCAATCCTACCATTTCTCCTTATTTAAAACAAAGTGAAACAAATATCCTGTAACATTTGACAATTTAAATTTTCATATTTATTTCTCTCAACATTCGATAATCTACTTCTGATTTCAAAAAATGCCATTTGAATTTAATGCGAATCAACAACATTTACAATGATAAATGAGAACCTCTGACCGAATGCAAAATGTAGTATTTTACCAGAGAAACTATATTTGGCAGATTTTTACCAAATTTTATATCCAATCAATAACATTTCTGTTCTTCAACAAAAATGGTTGAAGAGTGATAACAAGAGTCAACAAGTAGAACTCATGTAAAAAAATTTGTAATATCTTGTCAATAAAAGCCTTCATTATTATTATTAAATACTTTTTCGAATTAATAACTAATTAATCAATCAATCAATTTGTAGAAGTAGATTCTTTCATCACACTTACATTGGGTTCTTAATTGATTCAACTCACATCATTATTCATAACAAAAGCATTTGTAGTATCTTGAACACAAAGGCCTCAATACCCAAATTACTCAAATATTCATAAAAATCACCTTCAATATTCAGAATTTCGAAAATCAAAAATATGCCTACCTCAAGAAAGTCTTCCTCACTCTGATTTGGATTTCGAGTATAATGGGCTCAATGGTTTAGGCGTGAGGCCGATGGACACACAAATTTAGTTTTTTTCTGATTTGCAGACTGAGTGGAATAGAATCAATTCTTATCAAATTTGGATTTTTTGACGATCTCAATAATTTCTCCCTACTTGGTCGCAAGAAAGCACAAAATAGAAAACCTACACTCAATATTTATATTTAAAAAAGTCAATTATTGGTTTTCTGTATATATCATTAAAGGAAAACTCTATTTTATTGCAAATGCTTTTAACGAAAACTTATACCAGATTCAGGAATAGGAAGTCAAAAATCCTAAGACCGTCCCTGGCGACACTTGCGCTCTATTGCGCAAACTCATAGATTGGTGTATCTGCCGTAGGGGGACCACGTTATTCTGAACTAATTAGCGTTCTAGTCTAGTATTATATTTCTATGGTCAGCATCTATTGTTTTTATCGACGTTTGTAAAAACGTCATTTATTCCAGAAAAGCTAGATTTATGTTTTCAAGAACTATTAATCGGTACTGCGATATGAAGCAATTTTAATTTAATTATTTTAATCAAGAACAGAGCATCTGACACGAAAACACATTTTTTGGATTCTCATGCATTTTGGAACAAATCTGATCTCCTAATTTGCTTTCAGTCGATGGACAAACATTTCCACAACGCATCAGATTTTTGAGGAATTGATCCTGAAGTAAAACGATTTTTATTTTTTAAGCGAAAACCGTGCGTCGAACAAAGAAAACCAATGAAATCAAATTTTCTTAAAAATGAATGAGAATCTTAAAAGTGATTTTTATTTCAAGAAAAAGCAGTGGAGTAGTATTTTTTCTCCAAAAATATTCATTGCAGAACCCGTACGGACGCCACTAGTAGAAAAAATGAAAATTTTTGTACATTTGATGCATAAAAGATAAGATTTTTTTCAAAATTTCATCACACTGTATCTCAAAAGTTAAGACTTTTACGACATACGTTCATTGAAAGTTTTTTCTCAAAATGAGCCAAAGAATCACTCCCTTAAACATTAGCATGTCTTTAAGGAACACCCTGTAAAGTATTGGTTGTACGATATGGGAAAATAATAAAAAGTTCACGCACAGTTTTATCTGATAATGTTTCATGTTGAACAAAAATTCAGTGCATTTACTTCCAGGTAAGCACTGAAGATGAAACGCTTTGCAATACATAAATTTTATACACTTATATACGAAATTTTAGCTTCATTTAAGAGTTGGTAGTTTCACTACCGTATGATATGATAATAATAATGATAATAATAATAAATTTTATTCAAAATTTGAAAAGGCATTACTTCCTCAATGTCGGTCCTAATTTATCAGTTCTTTTTCCTTTCAATCATGAAATTCTAGTTTATTGTAAATTAACTTTTATGTTCCTGAAGCTTACAGATCATGTAGAAATAAAAGAAATCATAAATTCGCTTGATATAAAAAAGTCTCCAGGATTTGACAAAATCATCACCAGAATTATTAAAGCAGTGAAATCAGAACTTGCACCTGTAATGAGCAAAATAATAAATTTAACTTTCATAATGGGAATTATTCCAGATAAAATGAAAATTGCGAAAGTTACACCAATTTTCAAATCAGGTGGAAAAGTTCAAATGAACAATTATAAACCCATCTTGAGTCTATCAATACTTTCGACAATTATTAAAAGAGCAATGTATTGTAGATTATTGGATAATGGGCAGTATGGTGTTCGAAGATCTAGCGATACAGAATCAGCAGTTCTTATGATGTCATTACTCAATTACAACTTGATATAGTTGGGAATGCCAACAAGGGTTACGGCAAACGCATTGATTGATATGTATCGATAACTTTTATATCAAGACAAGCCACCCCTATAAAGTGGCAACAGTAGACCTTCATCTGTCAGAACATTATTCATAATTTTTGAAAATTACTTCTTATCTGCAACATGAATTCAGTAATGGTAAGAAAAATTGTTTTTCTTATCTTCGTGACCTATGCAATGAAAATATAGTGATTTCGTAATTACTTATCACAAGAAGACTGGGCAGACGTATGTGCTCAGAATTGCCCCAGCTTAGCATTTGATGCTTTTAGTAAAATTCTAACATATTACTTTGAAATATCGTTCCCAAAAAGAAAAATTACCTTAGGGAGACCAAAAAAAATAATACTTCACACAAAATAATGATGACTCTTGAAATAAGGGAGTTAAAAAAATAAGGTCTCGTTATTTTACATTAGCTAGGAATGATAATAGATATAAAGATATAAGGAGGAGTGTAAGGAATGATAATAGATATAAAGATATAAGGAAGAGTGTAAGAAATTCAATAAACAATACAGAGAGAAACTGCAATCGCTGAATAGACAATATCATGATGATTTGATATCAAACTCATGCAACAAATCTAAAACAACTTAGGCAATAATCGAGGAGCTACAAAAAAATAAAACTATGAAACATCGTGAAATATTTATAACAGTTAATGATGTTCAATATTCAGATGAAATAATAGCTGAAAAATTTATAAGGACTATATCTGAAAACTTCTCTGTTGATACACATTTTTTTGAGAGTAACGTCACCTTAAATAACTCAAGTTTTTTTATGTTTTCAATTACTAAATGGGAACTCGCACAAATGATTAACATATTGAAAAACTCTAACTCCACCGGAATCGATGAAATCTCCAACAAAATAATGAGAAATTGCTCTGGTGAATTATGTGGGGTACTGACTTATCTAATTAATCTCTCAACTTCAAAAGGCATTTTTCCGACCAATCTTAAACTTGCTAGTGTATCTCCTATTTTTGAAAAAGGTGACCCAAACAATGTGGATAACTATAGAGCAATTGGTATTCTTTCGAGTATCTCTAAACTCTATGAAATTAACATAAAAGAACAATTGGAAGCCTATTTCACAGCAAATAACTTGTTATTGCCCTCTCAACATGGTTTCACCAAGAAAAAAAGCACTGACACGGCACTGTGTGAATTTCAAAATCGAATAAAAAGTGCTCTGGTCAAAAAGAAATTATTTATTGACTTTTAACGAGCCTTCGATTGTGTAAACCATGATCTTCTACTCGACAAACTCTCAAGATGTGGTGTAAGAGGATGACCCTTTTCCTTAATAAACTCATACTTATATAAGAGCAGACAAGTTGTCAAAGTTGGAAAACGTCTAAGCACTGAGAGAAATATTGAGGATGGAGTACCACAGGGATTCATTCTAGGACCCTTCTTGTATGTAGCTTTTGCCAATAACTTCTTAGTGTACCTAAATGAGAACTCGTCCATTCAGTGTACATAAGGGTAGTCCTTATTTGTCAAAGTGAAAAATATCAACGAGGCACCCTCTAATTATGTTATATGTGCTTTAATATGAATACAGATTCTTTATTTGATTTTTGAAATATGTTTAGGGGTCGCGACCGACATTTAAAAATTAAAAAATAACTTAAAATAAGACAATCAATAAAAGTTTTCATGAAGCAATTTACAACAAGGTATGAGTTTTGTTTGTTTATATGACACGTTAACGAGCACTGGTTCTCAATTTGACTCCCCTCACCCCTCTTGCCTGACATGCTCAAGGGCACGCAGATGGCGGAGTAGTTAAATGTGAATTCAAAACTAATTTGCTTTTGACTGATCACTGGGATGAAAATACTCGAAGATATCACTGGGCATGAAACCGTGGATCGTCTTCCTATTTTGGTGTCAGGGCAAGGAATTGATCAACTACTATCGGTCCCAAAACTGGACCGTGGAACAGGAGAGGCATGTGCGTCAGCTCTCTATGGTACAATACTGCAATGGGGATTGAACGATAAAGTAAAGTGCATGTGCTTTGATAAGACGGCAGTCAACTCGGATCTAAGAAATGAAGCATGCATACTACTGGAGCAAAAAATGCAGAAAGATATGCTTTGGATTGCATGTCGCCATCATAAATTGGAGATAATGGTGGAAGGTGTCGTGAGTACAGCACTAGGTCCTTCAAGCGGGCCTGATATTTTAATTTTCAAAAGATTTAAGAAGTACTGGAGCAAAATTGACCAGACCGACTACGAAACAGTAACATTTGATCCTCATTCGCTGGAATTAGTTCAAAACGTAGCTCAAGATATGACTTCCTTCGCTCTTAAACAACTTAACCAGTATCAGCCTCGAGATGATCATAAAGAGCCTCAACCTCACCATTATTCACCTAGGAGGAGTTCCTGATAAACGAACATTGTTTAGAATGCCAGCAGGACTGCGCGGGGCTCGCTGGATGGCAAAAACTATGTATTGCTTGATAATATTTTTATTCAGACACCAGTTCAAAATGACCAAAATAGAAGAAAAAGGAATTAAAGATGTTTGCATTTTTTCAGTCATGGTTTATGTTAAATACTGGTATCAAGTTTCTGTTGCTTCGTCAGCGCCTAGAAATGACTTGCAGCTATTGAAAGACCTGATTATATTCGAAAATATAAATCCAGCACTATCCAAAGTTGCTTTTAAAAAAAATATGGTACATTTGTGGTACTTGTCAAAGGAGCTCGTATCATTTGCATTTTTTGATGACGAAATTGCTTCAGATACCAAACAAATAGCGAATAAATCTGATTCTTTATTTGATTTTTGAAATATGTTTAGGGGTCGCGACCGACATTTAAAAATTAAAAAATAACTTAAAATAAGACAATCAAGAAAAATTTTCATGAAGCAATTTACAACAAGGTATGAGTTTTATTTGTTTATATGACACGTTAACGAGCACTGGTTCTCAATTTGACTCCCCTCACCCCTCTTGCCTGACATGCTCAAGGGCACGCAGATGGCGGAGTAGTTAAATGTGAATTCAAAACTAATTTGCTTTTGACTGATCACTGGGATGAAAATACTCGAAGATATCACTGGGCATGAAACCGTGGATCGTCTTCCTATTTTGGTGTCAGGGCAAGGAATTGATCAACTACTATCGGTCCCAAAACTGGACCGTGGAACAGGAGAGGCATGTGCGTCAGCTCTCTATGGTACAATACTGCAATGGGGATTGAACGATAAAGTAAAGTGCATGTGCTTTGATACGCCGGCAGTCAACTCGGGTCTAAGAAATGAAGCATGCATACTACTGGAGCAAAAAATGCAGAAAGATATGCTTTGGATTGCATGTCGCCATCATAAATTGGAGATAATGGTGGAAGCTGTCGGGAGTACAGCACTAGGTCCTTCAAGTGGGCCTGATATTTTGATTTTCAAAAGATTTAAGAAGTACTGGAGCAAAATTGACCAGACCGACTACGAAACAGTAACATTTGATCCTCATTCGCCGGAATTAGTTCAAAACGTAGCTCAAGATATGACTTCCTTCGCTCTAAAACAACTTTACCAGTATCAGCCTCGAGATGATCATAAAGAGCCTCAACCTCACCATTATTCACCTAGGAGGAGTTCCTGATAAACGAACATTGTTTAGAATGCCAGCAGGACTGCGCGGGGCTCGCTGGATGGCAAAAACTATTTATTGCTTGATAATATTCTTATTCAGACACCAGTTCAAAATGACCAAAATAGAAGAAAAAGGAATTAAAGATGTTTGCATTTTTTCAGTCATGATTTATGTTAAATACTGGTATCAAGTTTCTGTTGCTTCGTCAGCGCCTAGAAATGACTTGCAGCTATTAAAAGACCTGATTATATTCGAAAATATAAATACAGCACTATCCAAAGTTGCTTTTGAAAAAAATATGGTACATTTGTGGTACTTGTCAAAGGAGCTCGTATCATTTGCATTTTTTTATGACGAAATTGCTTCAGATACCAAACAAATAGCGAATAAATCTGGGTCTGGGTACCAAAGATATTGCAAACAAAAATATCAAAACTTGGAATATCATCCAATTTAAAAAAAAAGATGTTGCTGACTGGCCACCCGATGAGGATTATAAAGCTGGAAGAGACATAGTGCGGTCAGTGAGAGTAGTCAATGATATTGCAGAACGTGTTGTTGCATACATGGAAGAATTTAACAAGTTGATCACCATGAAAGAAGAGCAAAAGCAATATCTACTTTTGATTGTCAAAAAATTTTGTAAAAAATATCCCGACTCTACAAAATCAACCCTTGTTGAGTAATTTTTTAATTGACTTGTGCATTTTATGTTTAAACTTGACTATTTACACTATTCGACATTTAGTAAGTCAAAAATAACCTTGAAAACTGATTTGGTTTTCAACCTCATCAACAATAATCATAACCACTTGACGAGGCAATCAGATAATTTGTCAGTAATCGAGGTGAAATCAAATGTGGGCCAACAATCAATATAGGTATCATAAAGGAATATTGCATTACAATGAATTGCCAAAATCCTTGAAATCCAAAGGAAAAATGAGATTTGAAGTAAATTTGAAAAAATACTTATTATCATGGCTTGTATACATAATATGAAAATTAGAAATATCTAGTTGGTAATTAATTTAGTTTAGTTAAAATGTGCGCATTTTGTTTTTTTTCCCAGTCATAAACTTGTATGTTTCTTGGGAAATAGATAAAATGTTATGTTATTACATCAATTTGTATAAAAAGGTGAATAACCGGTTTAATTATACTCGCGAAGTTAAAAACTTGTTGCGAGAAATTTCAGGTAAGAATTACATGTAGGATATCTTTTGTGAACTTTAAAAATTCAACAAGATGATAATAAAAATAAACAACCTGAGTTAACTGAAGTGAAAGATATGAAATAAATTTTGATGAGACTCTTGAATCCATTTTTTCAATTGTTTCATGAATGAGAATAATGACTTGATCGCATATATATGATTTGGAATTAAATCATAGTAAAATGGCAATAAATATTTAAATTTTTTCTAAGACCTTGCTGTATATCTTTATTTTTCAATGTGACACTATTTTTATTAAATATGATTATTGAAGTTCATATTCGTTTTATGTTCGTAGATATAAATGATTATGTTGTAACCAAATGATTGTCTTAAATCCATTTTCTTCGATTCTTTGTACAGTTTTTCACTTGGATATAAATAACTTCTACTTTATATAATAATAATAATATTTATTATTCCTAAGAAACAATAATATGTTTATAACAGGGAACATTAACTGATGTATCGAAAACATTGGAAATTTATACATACATGATGAATACGCAGTAAGTAAAAGCAGAATGAATTGTAAGGGGTGAATGAATATGGTATAGGAACATTTAAAGAGTGAATAATATTATGTTAATACATGACTTTCAAAAACCATTTCTGAAGAACATCAAGATATCTTAGATGGGATTTCATGATTCCTCCCCAAGCCAGAATTTCATAATTCAATTGGGACTGTCTTAATGAAAAATAAAGAAGTCCAGACTTTTTATGTCCATGAATGTTCTGAGATACTTGAATTTTGATAATAAACTTCGCAATTTCCTCAATAGGAATTCTATTTGTTTGTCCCATTGAAGATGTCTGTCAAGCATAATCCCTAAGTACTTGATAATATCTGTCTCTCCTATTCTAGTATTATTATCAATTATTAGTGGTCCTAAGCCTGGGCGAGTATTATTATAAAATGTGAATGGCTTCTTCGTTTTTTCAAAGTTTATTGTGAGTAGGTTATGACCAAACCAATTTTTAATCTTTTTAAAATCTAATGTGGCCTTAGTCTGTAATTCCATCCAATTTTTTCCTTCATATTATATAACTGTATCATCTACAAAACTATGAATTTCACCTATAGTATTAATATAAAAAAGGTTATTGGGATTGATAGTAAAAAGCAGTGATCCCAAAACTGTCCCCTGTGGAACACCAAATTGAGAGATTTTTTGTTCACTCCTAGCTTCATCAATTTCAACATATTGAATTCTATTTTTCATAAACTTTGCCGCGAAATCCAATAATCTCTAATTTCATTAATAGTCGTTTATGGTCAACCGTATCAAAAGCACTAGCTAGGTCAAAAAAATTTGCAATAGTTGAATTTTGATTATCAAGATGTTGATGTACAGAGAGATGACAGATAGTATCCAGGGATGAAATTTTTTTTATAAATCCGAACTGTTTTTCTGAAATCAGATGATTTTTTCCCAAAAATTTTCCATTCTATATTTCAAAATTTTCTCAAATACTTGAAATTAGTGAAATAGGCCTATAATTTTTAGCTTCAAATTCAGCACCATATTTATATATTGGTTTGATTATGCCCACTTTGAAAGACTTTGGAATTTGACCTGAATTCAAGATGAAATTCATCAGATGAGTCAATGGTTCTGAAATGATTTCACTTGAGAATATTAGTATTTCTGAAGTGATTTTATCAATACCTGGAGATTTTTTCAATTTCTACGATGTGATTATTTGTTCTATTTCAGTCTCTAGATAAAATATTTTCAAATATGGGTGTTTTCTTAGACCGAACAATTTTTGTATTCATTTTTTCTTCTACTCCCGAGTAATAATTGCTGAGATGGTCTGAAATAACCTTTTTATGATTTTGATTTGAGGAAAAAATTAAACATAATTTTACTTTCGTCCTTTCGTAGTTGGACTAAGCAATTTTTTTATGGTGCAGAAAATTTTATTACTTACGCAAAAATAAGGCAAATAGTCATAACTTACCGTCATCAGTGACTTGTTTGGGAGGCTTGAACTTTTTCCGAAATACTTTTTTCAGGAAATCGAAATATTTATTGTTTTCAGCGGCGTGTTTGAATTTTTCCTGTATCTTACTTTCGTTGGTATGAAAATTTTCAATTATCACTTCGTTTTCTGCTTTTTTGTTCTTGAACATGTCAAGCTCATCTTGCAATTTGTGAACCAGCTTCAGATTATCTACCACTTTCTGTGATAAATGATCTTCGCCATCTTCAAATTTTTTCAATATATTCAGCTCCTGATTCAACGTCAGTATATATATGTCAATAAAATTTCCTTCTACGTGAACAGGTAGTCTTTCTTTTTTTGCTTCTTCGATGGTGTGGTTGAAATCCTTTATTTCTTTTTCCATTCTTGCTATTGTACATTTCTGGCCATGGAACTGTCTATCAATTGAAAACGATTCAATTTGTTGTATTTATTCACATGCAATAAGGCAAAATATACTTTCTGCCGTCCTAAGCAAAAATTGTGAATATGGAGATATTGGATTCTGTAGTCTTGAAACACTATAAATTTAACTTTCTTCGAAGAAAAAATTACATAAACTAGATTTAAAAAGCCAAAGTTAATCAATTATTTTGCCTTTAGAACACAAGTTTAAGACTTTTCGTACTAAAGATGGTCGAAACTACAGATTCTCATCTTCAGAGATTTTGCAGATACGGCTTTTTTGCTTAGGTCGGCAGTTTTGGTGTCAGAAATTACAAAAAGTTATGGACAAACCTTCATTAAATCAATGATAATGTTAAAATTAACTGGCGGATTTAGGCCAAGCTGTAGATAAAAATAAGAGGCCCTTTTCACACAAAATAAAAGACGCAAACGGCCTATACTACTTTTCATAAAATATTTCGTAAATGAAAACCTCGAAATAGAGAAAAAATTACAACTTTTTGTTTTGCGAATATCTCGAAAAGTATTGAAGGAATCATTTTACAGTCGACAGAATTTTTGTAGAGAATTTTAAAACCTACAACCTACAAAACGAGATATGTTGAAACTTTATTATAAATTTGATAGGAATAGTACGAAAACAACACAAATTTATTTTGAATTATATCCGGAAAGACAACAGCCGGATAGAACATTATTCGGAATTTTGGGCAAACACTTGGCAGAGTACGGTGCGTTTCGAAAAACAAGAATGAAATCATGAGCTTCTAAAAAATGCACAAAAAGTATTACAACAAGTGTTCGAAATGATGGCCTTCCTCTTGAATACATAACCGAGCTCGTCGTCTCAAATTAAGAACAGCCCTAACAATATCCCTTCTTCTGATAGACCTGAATTGCGTGATGATATTGTCATCTACTGTGTCATATTCTTGCTCTCCATAGATTCTGTTCTTTAAAGTGCCCCACAAGAAAGTATCCAAAACTGTAAGGTCAGGTGATCTTGCCGGCCACCTCACTGGTCCAGAATTTCCTAACCACCTATTAGGAAATCTTTGGTGTAAATATTCGCAAACTGCTCTTTTATTGTGTGGAGGAGCCCCGTCATGCTGAAACCAGCAGCTGTTATAATTAACAAGTGGAAACGTATCCATATATTCTTCGAATTCGTTTCTTAAGAACCGAAGATAGGTTTCCCCGTTCAAAGTATTAGAAAAGAAATGAGGTCCAAGTATTCGGTCGTCATAAATTCCAGCCAACACATTCAAACGAAACCGAACTTGTGGTCTGCCTTTTCTGAAGTGTCGTGGATTATTTTCACTCCAAATGTGCTCATTATTTCTAATAAAAACACCACAGTTCGAAAAAGTACTTTCGTCGGTCCAAATAATGTTTTTCAAGAAGTTTGTGGGGTCTACCCTATTTGAGAGCCAGCTACAAAATTCCATCCTTCTCTCAGGATCACCTGGAAGTAATTTTTGTGAAATATGTATCTTATAACATTTCAAACCACTTTTTTTGAATTCCCTCCAAACGCTCGTCTGTGGCACATCCATTTCTGCCGAGACTTGATGTGTTGATTTGGAAGGATCTGCATTTATATAAAAAAGTACCAAAAATAATTATACTTCTTCGAATATGGAATGAACAATTATTTTACCTCGGCTAATAAGTTACGTCTAATATTTTGTTCCATTCTGCTTCCATAGTTCCATATTTCATTCTTGGTTTTTGAAACGCACCGTACTCAGCCAAGTGTTTGTCCAAAATTCCGAATAATGTTTTATCCGGCTGTTGTCTTTCCGGATATAATTCAAAATAAATTTCTGCTATTTTCGTACTATTCCTATCAAATTTATAATAAAGTTTCAACATATCTCGTTTTTCTTCATTTGAGAATGAGGACATTTCGACTGAAGTATTTGTGCAAACTTATGATGTTTAATGAGTTCTGACAACCAGTGTTTATTAAACAAAATTTTTTGATGGAGTCATGACCATCTCAGATGAAGTTGTTTTTTTTTAATATCTGTGGTTTCAGAAGTGCAAATCATAACAAATTATACATCAATTAAATCATAATGAGAATCACTATTTTTCTGTATAAAAAAACAATATGGCGCCCATAAAAGAAAAAAAAGTTGATGATGAATCCCAGAAGACGAAACGTCGGATATTAAATCTGAACATGAAAACGTGTAGCTGAAAAAAAATATCAGTGAAAATGTACTTTTGGTTTTGAGCTATGGTGTCAAATAACGATAGAAAAAAATAAAAAAGAAAATTCCGATTTTCAGTTTTTTCCCGATATTTCCGGAAATACTCGGAATTTTCCAAGTTTCAAAACAGTATTTTGTTAAGCACCAGAATACGCAACTTTGCCCCAATTTAAGCTTCGACTTATCTCCTGTAGTTTAGGAGATCCCAATGGTGGGGGTCGAATTTGAATTGCCCTGTATATACAGGGTGTCCCAAACTCGATGGCCTATTAGATGTTTCTGGAGAACGGGAAATAGGATTATTTTGAAAATTTGGTTTTTTGGGTAATTATTTTTGTTCTATCGATCTAAAATATTTTCAGCGTTGCCGCTTATACTGAAAAGTAGCAACAACTTTGTTACTTCAAATGGGACACCCTGTTTATTATTGCATTTTTCGCTTCGCTTTTACTTCTTGATTATTTTGTTATGACACTTCCCTATATCTATCTCCAGTGGTTTTCGAGAAATTCATTGATTTCCTTATTTTTTGTGTGCAACATAGCTTCAGTTAAATGTTTATTACTACAGCATTTGAATTCATAGAACACTAAAATTTTGGATGTACTTTGACAATATCCTGTGTATTAGTTATGTCTAAGGGAATTCGTTCTCCATTATACAGGGTGTTCTTAAGTACGTGTAGGAAATTTAGAAGCGTGTTGCTGACATCAAAATAAGAAGAAAAGTTATCATAAACGCATGTTCGCAAGTTATTCGTTTCTGAGATACAGAGTGTCAAAGTTTAATTCTTATTTTAATTTTTGTGAACAATTTCAAAATAATGTTGATATTTGGGTAAAGTTTGGTATCTGGGAATATTTATCATTTGGTTGGTGTAAAAAAATATTCCTGGTGGAGGTCACTGCGAGCAACTATTTTCGAGTTACTGAGATTTGAAATAATCGATGCAAGTGATTTTGAATGACAAGATTTTAAAATTTAAAATAAATTCTATTACAAATTAGTTTTTTCACAATTAACATAGAATTTGATCATTTCATTGGAAAATCATCTCAGATACCAAACTTTACTCGAATATCAAAAATATTTTGGAATTTATTCACAAAAATTAAATATAAGAATTTAACTTTGACACTCTGTATCTTAGAAACGAATAACTTACGGACATGTGTTTATGGGAATTTTTTTCTTATTTCGACAACAGCAATATGCTCCTGAAGTTTCTACAGGTACTTAAGAAACACCCTGTATAGGGTCGTTCAAAATTTGTGATTTTGTCGATAGATACAAAAGTTGTGAAAAGTGCATTTTTTCAAATGAACACACTGTATATTATCAAATATTCTGAAAGACAATTAAAGTTCCGTTCAAATGATGTATCATGTTCCTATACCTGAATAGTCAGGTTTTCGAAATAAAAGCAAGTTTCTAAAAAAATTGGATTATTTCGCCTCATTTTGTATAAGGTAGCTATCAAACGTCATGGAACATGTCGTTATAAAACTTCGACAATCAGTACATCAATAATGAAACGTTTGCCAGTTCATTAACGTGAAGGCCACCTCTCAAACTTTGTGGAAAAGTGATCCATGTGGAAATTGGATATTGTTTAGAGAAAATATTCTTGATGAAAAGTTACCAATGCGCTAAAGTCCAATAACCAATGGCTTCGGAGATATTGTCTAATAATACTGGAAAATAACTTGCTTAAAAGAGAAAAAAAATTACCGATCGTCGAGATCGAACCCGAGACCTTCAGCTTACCAACGTGAACTAGGCAGATAACACTAACCCCAGCACCACCATTTAGTTTGCTCTGAATTTATTATTTATGCTTTCCATTATGCAAGGATAGATTGGTCTTAAGCAAAAGCAGTGGATATCGCGCATTTTTTTCAATATTTTCATTGGCCAAGATCTCCCCTAAACACTATAAAAAATTCAGGCAAATCCCACACAGATCACTTTTCTATAAGGTTGGAGCGGGGTCCTTTTAACTAGGTATAATTTTCAATTCCAGCATAACGAATCTAAATACCTAGGTAATATTTCCCAACTAAAATAATGTGTAGTGTGCTGTGACCAGAAAAAAGCAAAACAAACATTTAGTTTGACAAGTAGAGATTTTGATTGTGGTTCAGTCAGAAAAAAATATTGAAAGTGGATTATAATGCATATTCATATGCAGATATTTTAAATTTCTTTTATATTCACGGTGAGTGCCAAAGAATTGTTTCAAGAACATGCAGGATATTCAACGAATGTTATCCGAATCTACCGCGAATTAATAGAAAAATCTTTCGAAGAATTGAACGGAATTATGCTGTGTTTGGGAAAGTTGAAGCGCCAAAAAATCAAACTGAGCCGATAACTGTAGTAGAAGAGAATGAAATTAACGTCTTGGGTTATTTTCACGCATATCCTCATGTATCATTTAGAAGAGCCGCTGTGGAATTAGGTATAACCCGCACTTCGATATGGAGAATTTAAAAAAAAACACAAAATGCATGAATACAATTTCATCAAAGGTCATGTCCTACATAGAGATGATCCTCCAAAACAGGTTGATTTTTGTGAATGGATTTTAACATGGACAAAAGAAGACCCAAATTTCCTAGAGAAAATTATTTGGACGGATGAATCTAAATTTTCGAGAGAGGGAATATTCAATCGGAAAAAAAATTATTTTTGGGCTGCAGAAAATCCCCATTTTATAAAAGAAAGGGGATTTCAAGAAAAATTCAGTTTAAATGTGTTTTGTTTACTCATTAATGATAAATTATCATATTGTATATATGATGCAAACTTGAATTCTGGAATATATCTGAATATTTTGAGAACAACAGTTAGTGACTTTTTGGACAATTTGCCGCTTCATGTATATCGAAGATATTGGTATCAGTTAGACGATGCCCCCCTCACTGTACACAAGAAGTGAGCGGTGAATTGACTAGAATCTTTGAAGATCGGTGGATAAGGCGCTTGGGTCCACAGCCTTGGCCACCGCGATCCCCAGATCTGACACCCCTTGATTTTCACCTCTGGGGAAGAATAAAACAGATTGTGTATGAAAAACCTATCTATTCGAAGGACGAATTGGAGCAGAGAATAATACGAGCTTTCGAGGAAATTCAGCCAGACGAGGTTCAAAGAGCAACAACCATCCATGTAATGACTTCGATCCACGAATGTTTGCGTGTAAATGGTTAGCACTTCGAACACTTGTTCATCTGTTTATTTATTGAAATAAAATTGAGTTCTACTTACGGTGAATGGAATATAATTGTTATGGAGAAGGAAAACCGAACCAATCATACTTTGTTCAAATCTGAATCAAAATTTCAACTTAATTTATTTCTCGGTTCATGCAATATTAGTTTTGGCAAAGTATGTTGTGAAAAAAATAAAAAATATCAATATCAATCGAACAGCTAGATACAGTGACCGCCAAAAAGTACCATATGGGAAAATTTTTTATTATTGGAGTATTGGAAAAAATATTCTAGGGAAAAGTTTGTGCATGTCCGATAACCTAAAAATCGATTTTGACACATGTCACGTGATCGCTAGAATGGCGGCAAAATGAAAAAAATTGTAATGCAAAGGCAAAAAAGGGGTAAGATGGCAAGATATCAAAAAAAGTTATTTGAAAAAGTCACTTAGAATTCAATTTTATACACATAAACGAAGTTTCAAGAGATAATTCAAAAAAATTGAAAATGGCAATTTTTTAAAAATATTTTTCCATCTATTTAAAAATATTATGTTTTTTTCTTATGAATAGCTTGACTATACTGAAACATTTGCATTTTAATGATAATGACAAAACTTTCTCATTTTCTCCACACCAGAAGGCACTAAATTAAAAAAATTGCTATTTTCAATTTTTTTTAATTATCTCTTGAAACTTCGTTTGTGTGTATAAAATTGAATTCTAAGTTACTTTTTCAAATAACTTTTTTTGATATCTTGCCATCTTACCCCTTTTTTGCCTTTGCATTGCAATTTTTTTCACTTTGCCGCCATTCTAGCGATCACGTGACATGTGTCAAAATCGATTTTTAGGTTATCGGACATGCACAAACTTTTCCCCAGAATATTTTTTCCAATACTCCAATAATAAAAATTTTTCCCATATGGTATATACTTTTTGGCGGTCACTGTATATGTATAGTACTTATTCAACAAAATTTAATCACTTTAGGAAATATAAAAAAGATTTAGAACATTTTTTTATTGATTGACAAAAATATGTTCTTCAAACACCTTTTTCAATATATGGTCGATTCATTTGAGTTTAAAAAAATCTTCCACATGAATCAACTATTTATTAAATTTAACTCCTGTGTAGGTACTGTTTCAGAAGATATTTAATACTGATTTGGACTGGTGAGAGATAGGTATAGGACATGTTTGGTGAAAGTTTTATGTGGTGAAAGGCCACTTTATTGAACGATTTTAATTTAGTAAAATAGCACATTATCTACAAAATAATTTGTATTTTTCAGTAGAATACAAATATGGAACGAAATACTGACTGTTTCCCATTTGAAATTAGAAATTCGACCTCAGTTACACGTAGCAACACTGCAACCACGAAAATATTTTCAAGAGCTACATCACAATTTTTATCGGGGAATACAATATTTCAAGTATTTATCTCCCAGATTTCCAAAAATGTGTAATAGGCTATCAAAATATGCTTTAATATCGGAAGAAATACAATTATCGTTCACAAAGCTTAAGGATATAACCTATATATAACTACAAAAGGTAATTTGAAATATTTGAATATAAGACATTTTAATACAGCAACGTCCGGGTCAATTCATCATTAAAAATAAATTAATAAGTTTATGTGGATATGTATAAAAAATAAAACCCTTCCATACTATAGTGACTCTTATTTCAGAGTCTGATAAATGAATTAAACCCAGTAAACACATAATGTGTATGAAACGTTGCAACGGAATCCTAAATGCAGAAATAAATCCGAAACATGTCTCAAATTACATTTCAAGTGAAATGTATCCGAAATGGTTCCAATGCACTTATGAAACGCCAGTAAAGATAAAGCTTGTATGAAACATTTCTAATGCTCTTATAAAACGCCAGTAAAGATAAAATGTGTATAAAACATTTCAAATGAACCCAAATTACGCAGATGTGGTGCCATCTGTCGTTGACTTTGCAAAGGTTCACTACGGTCATGCGCCAACGCCATCGTCGCCATCCGACGGGGATCCTAGTCGCGTCATAAACTCATAAATCATTGTGCTTTTGTGAGGTTAAAATTTCATAATTTTGAATTTTCGCCTTCCAAAGGCTTCAACCACGTACACCTCATCAAACTATGCTTCAACTGTGACGCTTGTGATTTCATTATCATATGAACTGAGCACTCTATCTGTCTATCCTGTGTTCTAATAAAGTGCGAAGTTGATGGAAATAGATAAGCTTGTTTGGTTGAGCTGAGGATTTTGAGTTGAAATCTTGAATTTTGCCTCTGAATGTGTAGTCATAAATCTCTTCAGCAGGCATGTAATGTTTTTAGATCACAATTGATTATAAATAATTTGGGTAAATATTTTGAAGATATTTTATGATTTGATCTACGCCATCAACCCACTTTCTAGGTTAATGGTACCATGAAACGTATTTTTTGTATAAAGAGTGAACACAGTTCAATAACATACCTAAATAAGTATGGTAAATTATATCAGAGCGTATCTCTCTGTTTAGACACTTTCATTATAACATACATTGTCATCGAATTATAATGAAAAGTTGGTAAAGTGAATGGTTTTTACTTTACAGTAGTTTTCAGATGCAGCACGAAAGTGATTTCCCAATATGCCTGATAGCAAATTGAAAAGAATACTATCATATGGTTTCCTCAGGCATCTTCGAGATTCCAACGGAAAATATTTGTTATAATTCATCCCAATCTCAATAATGAATTATATCTACATTGTAATAAACAATTTATACATGTGGCTAGAGAATAAATATTCAATTAATGCATATTATAATTGTTTTATTCATTTGTTTAGGAACAATAAAATAAATACATGGTTTCTGTAAATATTTACATATTCCGATGCTACTGTTTATGGAAATTATTTGCAGAAATCCTGCATTTTGGTATCTACTTATCTATACTCATCAGGAACCATATGAATTTACCAAGTGTTTCTTTTCAAATATTTCGGGAATGTATTCCATATGCAGTTATATTGTGTTTCATAAATGTTGCTTTCGGAACATTTGCTGTGAAACGTATCTGAATGTATTCAAATACAATTATGTGATGTTTTTTAAACGTTTCTTTCAAGACATTACATGCGAAATATATCTGACAGGATTCATACACAGTTATGTTGTGTCTCAGATGCATTTCTATCGAAACATTTCATATAAAACATTTCATACCTAGGTCATTTCTGGTGTCTGGTATGTTTCACAAACATTTCTGAGTCCAAAGATGGAACGTTTCACGTGAGAGATAATTGTTGTCCGAAATGTTTCAGACACATAATTTGTTTTACTGGGAAGAACAAAATAATATATTGAGCTGCCCCTCATATGCACGCCTATGAATCGACAAAATTCATTAAAGAATTCATAAAAAGCATTTCTCGCCGCTTAATGCGAATATTCGTCAACATATTTTATTCTACTCTATTCATAGTGCTGTGCTTGTTCATTGCCATCACCCAAAGTCCAGTTCATTCATAATTTTGAAGATGATGAATTCTACTGTGGCGCAATCTATTCGCAAATGGCTGAACTGACTAATAAGATGCAATTTCTTATAAATCTGCTAGATTTTGGAATATTGCCTCCTAATTCCGAGTGCTGCTCGCATTTCTCAAAAACACGGTGTAAAAAATTGGTCTATGTTAGGTTTTGAACGATTTCAATAGGTCTTCTTGTTGACACATTCCAAAAACGTGAATTATATCGATTTGTTGACAAAAAAAAATCACGAATTTTGAAAAAAATTAATTTCGATAGTGTCAACAAGTACTCCATTATGTTCCAAATATATTTACCAAATTTGAGTTATTTGCGTGTCACCGATTCGCCGTCCGAGAAGTAGCCAGCATGCATGTCATTGAACGGCCACCTTAATTTTCCGTTTTACACCTTGTGCTATTTTGAACTAACCCTAGGTATATATTGAGCTGAATGAAGTCATATTCAACTGAGATTGGAGAAACTATACTGTAGGTTTTGGTAGGCATATGGTGGTGGTGCTCTGTTTCGTCTGCAGTTATGATCGGGGGGATTATTACCACTATAGTCTATATAATATTACCTATTTCAATTTACATTTCTATTTATACTTGAAAGCTTTGTCGATAAGTTGAAAAACTTATTACATTAAAGTATATTTTGACTTTGACTTAGTTACCAGACCTCCCCAAGATGCATAGAACTCCTGGTGCGTTTACTGATTCGCTTTTGTTTCAACTAAAGTTCTTGATCCTGTAATTGCGTCAATAGAGTTTGTTCCATTCGTCAATGGATGATGCTTAAGTCGAATATAGTGGAGTTTCCAACAATCCAAAGTGCCTACTAGATAAATTTTTTGAACGTTAACATTATTTTGAGGTTATATGTCAATTACATTGCATATTGGTATTTATCGTGTGATTTTTCTGTTCTTTTAATACTTTTCGCTCAGTTCGGTAGTTTTGCGACGTTTTTAGTTGTTGGGTTAATGTTATTTATTTGTTCTTGTGTTTTTCTGTCATTCGTAAAAGTATAGCATTTTTTTGTGAGTCTCGACTTTGACATGACAATCATGACACGGTTCAATTTGAGGTTATGTCGATGACGCAGCATGCGTTTGTCAAAACGACATGTCAAGTCATCATGATCGGTAATGATTTGCCTGCCATCTATGTTAAAATTGAGTAAACTCTCTTGACGCAATAAAAATGTCATGAATCAAGCAGGCCGTACATCAACAGTTTTGGATGACAATTTCACAGCTATAAGTAATTCCACCAGGAGTTATATGCATCTTGGACCTCCCTATCACATTATATTTGCATTACATGTAATTCAGTCGACACACATTTGGGGTATGCATCATGTGAAAGAAAGGTAATCAATACATCACGATATCCCCAAAACATACCAAAGTAACACCAATAAAGAACTGTTTACCTGTTTAGCCTTTTCACTCTGACGTCCATTTCCATAGGTGTGTCGGTTTCTTCGGAAAATTCAAGCAAATCGTCAAACTCAGATTTTAACACCTGCTCAATTTCACTAGCAGACACAGGACTGATGAATTTATTATCTTGAATTTTTGGAAAATGTGACCGCCTTGGTAATAGTTCACGTTCTAGTTGCATTTTATCAGGTTTCTGAAAAAATTATTCATGTGATGGTTGAAATTATGTTTAGAAGTAAAGGACCGTTTCAATGGGTAATTGGCTTTCTGTAAATATGCTCGAATTTTTCATGTAGGTATTGTAGAAATTGTGATTCTGATCAAATGACTCCATTGCGCAAAAATTCTAAATTCAACGGTTTAGAGTACACAGGGTGCAAAATTTCAAAATGGTCATTGTGAAGACATTTTTTTCAAATATATATTCATATGGCCGAAACAATTCCACTATTAGTCCAAGCAATAGGAAAAAGTGCGTGCAAAAATTAATATCCGAAAACAAAAAATATCGGCGTATAGGAGGTTGAAATTCAGCATAAGTTTCTATTTTATGCGACTCGATCGTGATTACCGAACATAACCTAAAAAATTGGCAAAGTTGCGACAAGCGGTTATTTGTTGATAACTAAAAAACTATAGCTCTGATCGAAATAAATTGAATTTGGAAATTGTAGGTATCAAAAAGATCTATCAATTAAATCACTTATAATTTTCCGATATCATTGATACTTTTCGAGTTATATCGGAAAAACCGTTAAAAATCGGGTTCTCTCTAACTCGTTAACTGTAAGGTATTCAAACTTGCTACTTACTGTTATGTGTAGCCTATGATGAGCCAAAAAATCTTTCTTTGAAAAATTGATAAATATTGATTATTTTTCAAAATATATGAAGTTTACTCAAAAAAGATGCTCTCTCAATATAGCTACCTCCGAGCAATAAAAAATATATTTCTATATAAACAAAACACGTTGTTATGAAAGCTGCATATCACCATCCTTTGTGATAGATTGTGGGTGAGGGGTAACCTCCGAGTTCGGAGGGGGAGATTTGTTATTGTTATGATATTCGGATGTAAGATTAGAATCAGTGGCGGCATGCTGATAAATTTTATTCGTGTTATATTTTTATCTCTAGACGACAACATGCCTGGTTGGAAAGCCCGTGTGTTGTCAAGATGTCAATCAAAAATACTGTATTGTGCGAAAAATCAGATTCTTGCTGACAAAGCATACAATAAGGTCATAAATACTGAAAAAATTAATGAAAGTGCTAAAGTAAAAAAAAAATAATGTTTCTAATTATCGCCCAATAGCTCTTCTAAATGTTTTTTCCAAAATTTTTGAGAAAGTATTGAAAGAACAACTAATAAATTTCATTAATAATAATTCTGGTTTTGATAAATTTCAATACGCTTTCATGCCAAATTCAAATACTCAATCAGCGGTAACTGATTTCATGAATGATATTTTTGAAACTCTAGATGAAAGCAAATATGGCGTTGCCATTTTCTTAGATATAAAAAAAGCTTTTGATACAGTAAATCATTCAATATTATTAGACTTTTTAAATAATTTAGGAGTAAGAGGTCACTCTTATAAACTTTTCGAAAATTATTTTGAAAATCGTATACAGTATGTTATTATAGATGAAAATAAAAGTATTGAAAAACAATCTACCATTGGAGTTCCCCAAGGTTCAGTATTGGCTCCAATTTTTTATTTAATCTATGTAGATAGTATAAAGAAAATAAAATTGATGGGTAAACATTTTTCTTTTGCAGATGATACTGTACTTTACTATTCGGCCAAAAATACAGCAATTTTAGAAAATAATATTGAAAAAGATATTCAACTGTTTGAAAAATGGATAGATGAAATGAATCTAACCATTAATTTAGAAAAAACTGTTTATATGATTTTCAAACAAAAAAATGTTACCAAAATAAAATTAAAAATAAAAATAAAGAACAAAATATTAAATGAAGTTGAAGAACACAAGTATCTAGGATTGATGATTGATAAGAATTTAAATTTTGAATGTCATGTGAATAAAATAAAAAAATCGATTATTCCTTTAATTGGAGCAATAAGAAGAATTGACTTTCTGAATAGTCAAATTCAGAATCTCATTTATAATGCC
Organism: Chrysolina oricalcia; assembly: GCA_944452925.2. NCBI lineage: Eukaryota > Metazoa > Arthropoda > Insecta > Coleoptera > Chrysomelidae > Chrysolina > Chrysolina oricalcia. Next base: position 49,266,681 of record OX101825.2, on the reverse strand, counting down.
CATATTGTCTCACATATTAGATATTTAATAACAATATGGTCAGCTTGTAGTAAAAACCAAAAAGGTATTATTTATCGTTTGATGAATAAAGCAATAAAAGTAATTTTTAAAAAACCATGGGAAACTCCTTCTTCAAAATTGTACGAAGAAACCAGAAATTTCACATTAGATAAACTAATAAAATTTGAAAGAGCAAAATTTGCTCACAAAGTAACAAATAATTTACAAAAAAGTAATAGTAATTTTAAAAAAAAATCAAAATTACATGACCATAATATTAGAAATGCAAATAACTTCCATTTGAATAACGTTCATTCAAATAAAGGCAAAAATAATCCAGTATCTAGCTCTATAGAAAGTTACAATGAACTTTCAGATGATATAAAAAAATCAAAATCAATATATATTTTTTCGAAAAAACTCAAACAAAATTTGTTATCATACTGATGTTCATCAAACTATTATGCAAAGTTGTTATAATTGTTATATTTAATTGATTTTAAAATTATTGACACTTGTAATTATATATAATGTATTATTATCTTCCTTACACCAGAACTTGTTCTGTTTGGAAGATGTATTTTTCAATAAAAAAAAAAAAAAAAAAAAAAGATATTCAAATTGTTGGATCACATCAGTAACCTATACACTATACCTACACTATATCAAATCAAATCACTTTATTCATCCTTTTGAACTCACAAAAAGCTATAGGACAGGTCATATACGATAAATCTTACAGATTTACAATTCAAATGCACAACAATAATACTGGGTGCAGATAAGTAGTGACAGTTTGAATGTTTTAGACGATGTAATAACTTGATTACTTATATTTCGGACGTCCATCATCTTAATGGTTGAAAGATTTCTATCTCTTTCAAATTTTTTCACATCGTTTCAATTGCTCGAATCCGCAATCGTCTTCTGGTGAATACTGACAAAATCAGATGCTACGCGACCTTTTATAGGTCTATAATTAAAGTGTAATTACGCGCGGTCTTGTGGCGCGCGTGGTTTCGCGCTTTTTCTCCCTCCAAAACGGTCCATGAGCGGTTTCCATACGTTTTTAATTTCCACGCTTGGTTGACTGAAGGCACCATTGGCTTCTATGTAGGTGGTTTCCATAAATTTCCGTTTGAACCAATGTTCCTCTCTATGAAGAACACTAGCTTCGTCCCAGAGAATTCGGTGGTGTTTTGTCCAGGCGTGTTCAGCAATTCCCGATTTTGATGTTTCCCCTCGTTGAGTCCACTTTTTGTGTTCGGCTATTCTTACTGATAATGGCCTCTTGGTCTCTCCGATATAGGAATCTCCACATTCACATGGGACTTTGTAAATACAGTTTTTACTGGATTATGTTGTGTTCTCTGGTTTCGTCACGAAGCTTCCTCACCAAGACGAAACCAGAGAACACAACAGAATCCAGTAAAAACTGTATTTACAAAGTCCGATGTGAATGTGGAGATTCCTATATCGGAGAGACCAAGAGGCCATTATCAGTAAGAATAGCCGAACACAAAAAGTGGACTCAACGAGGGGAAACATCAAAATCGGGAATTGCTGACCACGCCTGGACAAAACACCACCGAATTCTCTGGGACGAAGCTAGTGTTCTTCATAGAGAGGAACATTGGTTCAAACGGAAATTTATGGAAACCACCTACATAGAAGCCAATGGTGCCTTCAGTCAACCAAGCGTGGAAATTAAAAACGTATGGAAACCGCTCATGGACCGTTTTGGAGGGAGAAAAAGCGCGAAACCACGCGCGCAACAAGACCGCGTGTAATTACACTTTAATTATAGACCTATAAAAGGTCGCGTAGCATCTGATTTTGTCACTATTCACCAGAAGACGATTGCGGATTCGAGCAATTGAAACGTTGTGAAAAAATTTGAAAGAGTAGTGACAGTGTAATCAGATAAATAAATGAATCACTATCAGTGTTTTTGATCATATAAAATGGCATGCAACAGGTAGAAAATTATATAGATACTATACTGGTTAAAAAAAATTAAATTAGAAATATTGATTGTCGGGATTTTGTCTATTCTACAACTACTTACAGCTAGAGGTCTTGCAAAATATTAGAATATATCTCCTTTCTTCATTAGACATTGTAGTTCAGGTATTCATCCACAGAGTAGAAAGCATTCTCCAACATTGGCCGGTAATTTATTGAACAGTTTAATGCCCATATATTTAGGGCTTGTTTCAGTTTTTGATAGCCTATGGGCTGGTACTTCCAATGTCGCTGAGTTTCTAGTATCATAGCTATTATTATTCAGACTTTTGAATGTTATGATGTTAGCTTTGACTACATCAGAACTTGAAATATGTAAATGCATGGCAATGTAAGGATTCTAAGTTTGATAAATATGTCTCTGCAAGCAGTTTTTCTTTTAACTCCTTCTATTGTCCTCAATGCCCGTAGTATAAATACTCTTCCTGCTTGAGATGACATTCCCCAAGTGATAATTCCATATGCGATTGTGGAATGGAAGTGAGCAAAGTAATACATAATTGATAGGGATGCAGCTTTCTTGCATAAGATATCTATGTGACCGTCCCACTTATTGTTTTCAGCAATTTGTAAGCCTAGAAATTTTACCTATGTTACCTGCTTTATAGTTCCAGAAAATTGCTTGATTAAGAGGCTTGAGTCTGAACTTACGTGATTGAATTTTATAAATGATGATTTATTTGCGTTACAGATCAGGTTGTTATTTGTATACCAATTTTGTGCCTTTAGTATTGTTTCACTTGCACTTTCAGCCAAAGAAGACAGAGTACTGGCGCTTATCAAAAAAGAAGTGTCTTCTGCATACATAATTGCATTTTGAAATGAGAAATCGTTAACGTAGATTATGTATAGTAGTGGCCCCAAAATCGAGCCTTGATATATTGATATACATACATTATAATACACATAAGAATTTACACATAAACTATAATACACATAATAATTTACACATACACTATAATACACCTAACAGATTACATTCAAATTTATGTTGAAAGTGTATCATTGAAATACCCATCCGAAGTGTAGTAAAAGCCTTAATAGCTCTTTAACTCTTTAACTCTTTTTCTTAAGTGTTTTTCTGAATTTAGATTATTGGTATCCTGGGGCAGACAATCAAAAAGTGTTTTAGAGTTGTCAAAAAGTAATGTCTCTACTTATGTAGAGTTAGGCTCAGGGAGCGATCGATATTACAAGTCTGCCTGGTAGGAAAACGAGAATTTCTCATGTAGTTATTATTTTACTTCTGTTTCTTAAACATCAAACAGGTGAGAGTCATTAAAGTTTATGAGTTGAATAGGGGTCGACATGTATCTCTGAAGACATCTCTGCAGACATACCAAGCAACAGCTCTATTTTGATGTAGTCTTGATTTGCTCATAGGGTGGAGCGATGACTTGCTTATTGAGAATCGTCTGACCAGTTTGAAACAAATTAAAATTTTGTATTGCATTCTTCTATTCTTTTGCTGGAGTAGTCTAATTTTTTGTATCTGACGGATTATAGTTCTCGTTGCTACTTTTAAACACTTTCTTCTGGTATCATCTGTGTCCATATCATCGGTTTCACAATCACAAATTCCTCTAAAATAGCATACATTTTAAACAGACACATTCCTGCCAAGTTATTATAATGTTATAGTTGCAGAACAGTGAAGTAAATTCCATGTCCAACAAATTCAAAGTAAAAAAATATCACTAAACTACCTATCGTCGTTGATACTGCAATATGAGCAATATGTCCAGAAACATTCATTTTACAGAAGACTGTAGATAATAACTACTAATGATCATAGCAGTCGATACCAAAACAACAAAGAAAAAAAAATAACTACTACATTAGAATTTCTACCGGTCATTGTTTTGGAATTCAAAGTATAAAATAATCGCACGTGGAAATTTTTATGTAGTACCTATTATTATTTTACAGTCTCCTGTGAAATAAAGGATTCGTGATATAGCTCGTATTGCAGTATCAACGACGCTATGTTTTAAGTACTCGAAAGACATTCCAACAAGACAGAAGAGTTGAATTTGCTTATTTACTTCTTAGTATACCTACACTGCAAAAGTTTTTTCCTAATTATTGATAGATAATCGTTTTTAAGGTCGACTTGAATAGTAACAATGTTTTATACAGCTATTTCAACAAATAGTGTATTTTTGTTTTAAAATCGGGATTATGTCATGATTACCATTCTGCGACGCCCATGGTTTGATTTGACAAGGCGATAAATAAGTCGTAAACGGACGTAAACAAACATGATCGTCAAGTTAAGAGTGAATATGACATGGAATTCCAACCTGGTCCCCGAGTGCAAACGAATATATCCGACAATGCCCATTTTTAACATGATTCGGGCTGAGATGTTTGTAAACAACGTCGGGTATGTTGCTTTCAAGAAAGAGACAGAGACGCCCTCTCTATATCTTTTATTGCTCGGAGATAGCTACTCTTGCTCGGGGAATGATGCTACAGTAACGATTCATGGCTTATTTTTTTCTGTAAGAGTTGTACTTTCATATTATGGAATAAGTATTTTGATTTTTTTTATTTTAATGGTCAAAAAATGTCTTTAAAAAAATTGCACAATTTTTTTAAATTTTTTAAAAAAATACATTGCTCAATTTTGTTTTTATATGAATGACTTTCATGAAAATGGTTTCCTAGCATGATTTCAAGCATTCAGAAAAAAAAATTGAATTCCTACTATCGCTAGGAGCCAAGATAAATTTTTTATTTCAAAAGAATCTGGAAGACGCAATAATCATCGTACAGCAGTCACCTTCATGGATATTAAGGTTGAATTTTCAATAAAAAATACTAAGATATGTCTAGTTCATTTGGAGTATTATTGATTGATGAATAAAGTGAGGCGTGCAGGCGCGGATCGCGATAGCTGTAGCGGGTGGCGGAGTTAGTGGGGATAGCACTGAAAAGTTATTTCGTGCGTTCAAAGTGGATTATGCTTGAAAAATATTGAGTATCTACACTAGTACTTGAAATTGAACCAATAACTTTTCTTTTCTTTTTCAATAACACTGTCAGGACGAAAGTGTCTTTAATGTCAACTGTATTTGTATCCCCACTGCGCCATTCGCTAAAATTGCATCGCTCCGCGCCTCCACGCCTCACTTTGTTCATCAATTAACAATACTGCAAATGAACTAGACATATCCTAGTATTTTATTATCGAAAATATAGGTATTCAACCTCAATATCCATGAAGGTGACTGCTGTACGATGATTATTGCACCTTCCAGATTTTTTTGAAATATCTCTGCTCCTAGTGATCGTAGGTTTTCAATTTTTTTAATGCGTGAAGTCATGCTAGAAATCTATTTTCATAAAAGTAATTTCTATAAAAACAAAATTAAGAAATTTATTTAGAAAATACATGTAAAAAAATTGTGCAATTTTTTTAAGTAATTTTTTGACACTTACAATAAATAATATCAATATACTTATTCGATAATATGAACGAATAACTCTTACAGAAAAAATAAGCCCTGAATCGTTACTGTAGCGTCATTCCCCGAGCAAGAGCAGCCATATTGAGAGAGCATCTTTTTTGAGAAAACTTCATATATTTTGAAAAATAATCAATATTCATAATTTAATTGAAAAATACTTTTTTGGCTTGCCATAGGCTACACAAAACTGTGAGTAACAATTTTCAATACTTAACAATAAACGAGTTATAGAAAACCTGATTTTTTACGGTTTTTCCGATATAACTCGATAAGTATCAATGATATCAAAAAATTATGGGTTATTCAATTGATAGATCTTTTTAATACAATTTCTTAATTCAACTTTTTTTGATCGGAGCTGTGGTTTTTTAATTATCAACAAAAACAGCTTTTCGCAACTTTGCCAATTTTTTAGGTTATGTTCGGTAATCAGGATCGAGTCGCATGAAATAGAAACTCATCCTGAATTTTGATTTTCTATACGCTCATATTTTTATTTTTCGGATATTAATTTTTGCACATTTAACATTGGTCCGCTTTCTCGTTTCTTGGACTATATACAGTATAATAATTCCTGCACATACCCACGATATAGGGGAGGGCGGGGATGGTTTGGACAATTTTCAGAAAATAAAGTTTTCCTTGCTTATACTCAAATGAACAGAATCGAATTTGATGTTAAATCATAGCTACGTTAGTTGTTTAAAAACAGCCACAGTAAAAAAATTCTTACTTGAAAGGAAGTTGAGTTTTTTATTAAATACTTGATATGGTCAAGTGTCCAGACTATCCCGTCGAATCAGGTTGGTTTGGACAAAGAGTATTATTAAAAAAAAATATATATATATATATATATATATATATATATATATATATATATATATATACTCAGAATACACACTTCCATAACGATTTTAAAAATTATAGGAACTTAACCGTTGCTTCAGACTAGAACTAAATAACAAAATAAGTATACTAGTCCTGCACGATTCACTGTTGCGTTCCAATTAACAGTGCTGCTCCTAAGGTGGCGCATGGAGTTAGTAACAAGGCCTATCCAGAACACGTGGCTAATGACCATAGCAGTCGATGCCAAGAAAAAAAATAATACTAAAAAAAATCGTGCCAAGTTCGGTAAAAAATATTTCGAAAAATAAAAGTCACTTCAGACTAGAACGGGGTAATAAAAAAATTCATAACACTAAACAATGCTAAACTCGCCCACATCAGTATTAAAATAAATCTTATTGAAATATCTTGGTCGAGTGTCAATGATAGGGAACGGCAATTTTACGACCACGTCGTCTTTATTGATGAATGCTGGCTTCTCATCAGACATCGTAAATCTGTATGACATTACATGTCTCTTCAAAAACTGAACTTCGTATCATTGAAGAACTGTCTCAGATACTTTGGCAACAAACAAAACCACATAGTCGTCATTCTGAATATGAGCCATAGTGTTTGATTCGTGATCTTCGTCTCATCATGAAGAATCATGATGAAGATGATGATGATGATCATATTTTCTAGGCATTTTCTCTGAAAAAAACATTGCTGATTTATACTATGAATAGAGAATAGAGGTTTGTACACATGCGGGATAGTTTGGACAAATGTCCAAACCATGCCACAGTAGCAATCTTTCAAGAAGTTGACTGAAACTGAAAGAGGATATGTTTGCCAATGATTTCAACTACAGGAAACCAATACACAAACATCAAGCATTATGATCGATAACTTGGAATTCATAAAAACTGGCTGTTATCCCAGTTATACAGCTCTCCTTATAGATGAAATGTTAGATCAGAAACCACTAAAATACATTTTTCTAACTTACCTACTTAAACCGTAACCAATTCACTTGCTGCTGCGTTCACAATGAGGAGACCACTGAACCTACACGCCGAACGAAGAATTCACGCAAACAAGGAGAATTTGCGGGAAATTTAAAGCTGTCCAGACCAACCCGTTGTCCAAATCGTCCCCGCCCTCCCTACAAAGTGAGTGATTTCAAAAAAATTGAGCGGTGGAATTTCATTCATTTCCAAATATTTATACTTGAAAGCTTTGACGATAAGTTGAAAAACTCGATCGCTCATGATGGAAGTTTACTCTGCAGATACACAAAATATATAGGGTCGATTAAAAATTGAATGACCAAGGTAGAATATTACAAAACAGTGAATTACAATATATAATAGGTAACGAATTATACTCTTATTTCATTTCAACAGGCGTTTACAGGGTGTATGACATTGGCGTTACAACAACCAATTTAATTTTTCCTATGAGAGACTTTCAGTTACTTCATTTTCAGATTCTATTAGATAAATGTATACGATATTCTAGAATGAACCATATAAAATTTGTATTTACATACTTGATTTGTGCAAGAGTTGGATGGACATAGATCATGTAAAAGAGATTGGTAGGGATTATAAAAAAATTCCGCATGTACGATATTACATACTTTGAGATAAAAACTGTGAAATTGTATGAGAGGAAAAACAATTCAAGACGAGGTAGCAAAAAACTGAAAAGAATGATTTTATGATACAGAAAATGATGATAATGTAGTATATTTAAACAAATTCACTCTAGAATAATTTATTTGACGAAATACAATGATTCAACAATTTCAACACAATACTCTAATTTATATAAGAATCACTGAACTATTTATATTCGACTTTCGCTTCACTGACTGTCTCCCAATTCTGCTGCGTGGTTCTTTTTATATTCACCGTTCACTTCTCCGAATGCTCCAAAAAGAAACCCGCACACACCTTATGGGAATCTGGCCCTCTGTCGAATTGGCTGTAACTTTGGGAAAACGAAGTTCTCGGCATCCCGAACAAAAGTCCCCACGGGCACAATAAGATCCTATGAGTAGTTTCGGAGGTATGGTACCTACAAGTCCAAGACTTTTAATGATGTTGCACCTGTAAGTAGACTTAGCTGGGAGTCAAAATAAACGTCAACTTGAGATAAGGCTGTTGAAAAATAGTATTTTTGAATCCTACCATTTAAAAGTAAGTGATGGAAATGTCAATAAATCGGGGAAAACCTGAAAAATCTTGGAAAACTTGCTTAAAATCTACATTTTTCGCTGTCGAGATGTAAAATGTCTAGATTTCTTTTTCAGAACTTTACGGCTCTTGCTTAATACCAAAGTGTGGGAAAATCAGAAAATCAATGAAAATACTGAGAAGCTTGGAAAACTCATTTAATTTTTTTTACACGAGAGGAAAAAAATGTCTTTACGCACGTTGTGCCGGACTCGTGTACAAGTTGACCGGTGTTGCGCCTCCTAAATCTGGTCAGTTGAAAAGATGCGACCTTGGCTATTTAAATGCCAGTATACCAATACCGACTGAAAGAAATCTCTACACCCAGCTTCCTCTTGAATAAATACGTTTTCCAAGCTTTTCTGTATTTTCTTGGATTTTCCGATTCTCCCACACTTTATTATTAAGCGAGAGGTTTGAAGTTCTGAAAATAACATATATTTTGAAAAAATCTAGACTGTTTACATCTCGACAGCGAAAAATGTAGATTTTAAGCGAGTATTCCACGTTTTTTTAGGTTTTCCCCGATTTTCCGACATTTCCATCACTTGCTTTTAAACGGTAGGATTCAAAAATACTATTTTTCAACAGCCTTAGCTCAAGTTCACGGTTATTTTGACTCCCAGCTAAGTCTACTCACAGGTGCAACATCATTAAAAGTCTTGGACTTGTAGGTCCCATACCTCCGAAACTACTCATAGGATATTTTTGTGCCCGTGGAGACTTTTGTTCGGGATGCCGAGAACTTCGTTTTCTCAAAGTTACAGCCAATTCGACAGAGGGCCAGTTTCCATAAGGTTTATGCGGGGTTCTTTCGGGCAATCCTTCGAATCGTCCAGATTCTTCTCGGTACATAGCGCCTCGAAAGTCATTCGCGGTCAGTCGATGGCTACGAGAGCGTTCAGGTCCGGCATCGCCCGCAGCTTCGCCACAACATATTCAGAGCACCTAATTAACGTCCCTTTCTTTGTGCAGCATCTTCTAGGTTTTTTCACACAGTGTTTTACTTCTCATTATATTCAAATATTGGAAACCAAACAGTTGTTTTCTCGTTTCTTATTGGACTTTTCTTTATTCAGCGTATAGTGGTGGTGTTCCCTCTCATCAGGAATGATCTGCCGATGGTAGGGGGTATCACCATTATACTTTTTAAATATTAATTTAATTTCAATAAATTTTCCAACATTATCTTTAATACAATGAAGCTTTGTAAATAAGTTTATCATTAACTTCCGCCAATAAAGCATATTTTGACTTTGACTCTGTAAAACACCCTGTTTTTTAACGAAGTTACTGGATTCCGTAATTTTGTAAGATAGGTGGAAGCAACAAGTGGTCGTTTAATCCCTTTTTTGATTATATCTCCGTTATAACTAGGCGTATAAATGCCATTCTTGTTGTAAACGAATCAGTGATTCACCCCTGTATAAATAAAACCCTTTATATTTGCGCGATCCGGTTATGTAAGAAACCAATCCCTGGAACTGCCGTTCTACAGGTCAATAAACATGCCCCACCATCTCCCCTCCTCGTCAAGTAAGAATCTCAAGACACAAACACAGTAAGTGGTAT